>CM035839.1:244097599-245297599 GCA_020510985.1 Pholidichthys leucotaenia | reverse complement strand
TAGGAGTCAAAGTGACAAGATCTTATAACGATCTTTACAGAAGTAATTTTAAAGCGTTGTTGGAACACACAAAGCAAGATCTGTCATGATGGTCTTTACTCCCCATCTCTCTGGCTGGCAGGGTTAATACAATTAAGATGACAGTCCTACCCTGCTTTCTATATTGTTTTCAAATGATCCCGTTTTTCCTACCCAAGTCTGTTTTTAAAGAATTAGACAATTTAATTTCTTCCTTTATATGGAACAAATCTGTTCATATCTGTCTGGTTTTTCTGGAGGTGTTCAGGCCAGCGGGTGGGTTGATTCTTCCCAATTTCATGTATAGTTACTAGGCAGCCAACATAAGTAAATAATATACTGGATTCCTGTTTGGAAGGAAAACTGTGGTCTTGATTGGGCTAGTATGTAATTGGGCAGCTGCTCAGCAATTCCGGGTATCTCAATGTTGAGCTCAACAATACCTGCTGACTCTTATTCTCACACTGTTAACCCAGTTGTTAAACATTCTTTAAAAATCTTGTTCCAGTTCAGGAAACATATACGTATCAAACGTTTAGGTTTATTTTCTCCTCTGTTGAAAAAACACCATTTTTTTTACCATTGAATGTAGACAATGTCTTTCAAATTTGGCATAACAATGGACTGGCTTTTTTAAAAGACTTGTTTTTAAAAAGGGGACTTTATATCATTTGAAAAGACTGCAAAAGAAATATAACATTCCCAGAACACACTTGTTTCAATATCTCCAAATCAGAAGTTTTGTCAGTAAACACTTTGTCACCCTTAAGTTGCCAGACACAAATGCTTCTCATGACATACTTGCCTTGAACCCCTACAAAAATGGCAACATTTCTCAAGTTTATAACCTGATCCAAAACATTAATTTACCCTCATGGAACAAAACAAAACTGGCATGGAAGCAAGATCTTAATATTGTCATATCTGAAGAACTCTGGCAAACGTCTAGAAAACATTCATGTTTCATCTTTTTGAATTAGACAGTGCCTTATTCAATTTAAAGTACTGCATTGTTTACACTACTCTAACGACAAACTGGTGAAGATCTACTCTGACATAGATCCAGCCTGTCCAAGATGCCACCACAGTCCAGCTACCCTTGGGCACATGTTTTGATATTGCCAGTCTTTGAACAATTTTTGGGAAAAAGTCTCTGAAGTTTGACATATATGTGTGAGAAAGCAATAACTCCTTCCCTATATATTGCTATTGTTGGGATCCGTCCTCCAGAGGTCACAGTCTCTGTTCAACAAGCAAAGGCAATAGCTTTTGCTTCATTAATGGCCTGAAGGCTTATTCTTTTACAATGGAAATCAGTCCAGCCACCTTCCTTTGCGAAATGGATCGGTACAATGTTGTCCATGTTGCAATTAGAAAAAATAAGATATTGTCGAGCCAGCAATCACAAAAATTTGAAGTAACTTGGTCTTCCTTTATGGGATATATTAAGAATCATTTTATATCGTAAAACAGTCTGTGCCTTTTTCCTTTTTTTGTATAAAACCTATGGCTTATTTACATGCTGATAATGTGTAGAGGAACTTTGGTGTTTTATGTTCTTTGTTGTGTTTTTTTTTTTCCTTTTGTGTGAGTATCCTTGCTGTTGTTCTTTATATAATATGTACAATTCACACAAGCCTTTACAAATGTGAATTTAGTTTTACATTTCTGTAAAATCTAAATGAAATCATTTCTGTAAAATCTAAATGATTGCCTTATGGGACTGTGAGCAATTGTTGTAATGATAAAACTGTAAATAAAGTTTGAAAAAAAAATGAATTAAAGATTTTTTTCATGTTTTCTGTAAAATGTAATTCTAATCAAATAGTGAGGAATAAATTAGAACCCCCCCTCACCCCCATCTTTTTTAGGACACCCCACATTCATTCCCACTTAAAATGGCTAAAATAAATGTTAAAAAATCCAAATAAAAACAAAAACAAGGTTAGACATAGATATGTGAACATTTCTTAATAAAGAACTGAATATTTAATGGGGTGTCCTAATTTTTTCACATGACTATATATATACAGTTAGGCCCAGAAATATTTGGACAGAGACACAATCTTCATGATTTGGGCTCTGCATGCCACCACATTGGATTTGAAATGAAACAACTACAATTCAAGGGGTTGAACAAAAATATATGATTAAACATGTAGGAATTGTAGCTATTTTTATACAAACGCTTCTCATTTCAGGGGCTCAAAAGTAATTGGACAAATAAACATAACCCTAAGTAAAATGTTACTTCTCAATATTTTGTTGAGAATCCTTTGCAGGCAATGACTGCCTGAAGTCTGGAACCCATGGACATCACCAAATGCTGGGTTTTCTCCTTTGTGATGCTTTTCCAGGCCTTTACTGCAGCTGTCTTCAGTTGTTGCTTGTTTGTGGGTCTTTCTGCCTTAAGTTTTGTCTTGAGCAAGTGAAATGCATGCTCAATTGGGTTGAGATCTGGTGATTGACTCGGCCATTGCAGAATATTCCACTTTGTTGCTTTAAAAAACTCCTGGGTTGCTTTTGCAGTATGTTTTGGATCATTGGTGAAGTGCCGTCCAATCAGCTTTGCTGCATTTGGCTGAATCTGAGCAGAAAGTATATCCCTATACACTTCAGAATTCACCCGGCTGCTTCTGTCTTTTGTCACATCATCAATAAACACAAGTGGCCCAGTGCCATTGGAAGCCATGCATGCCCATGCCATCACACTGCCTCCACCATGTTTTACAGAAGATGTAGTGCTTTGGATCTTGAGCTGTTCCAATTCTTTTCCAAACTTTCTTCTTCCCATCATTCTGGTACAGGGTGATCTTAGTCTCATCTGTCCAAAGAATGCTGTTCCAGAACTGGACTGGCTTCTTCAGGTGTTTTTTGGCAAAGTCAATTCTGGCCTTTCTATTTTTGAGGCTGATTCATGGTTTGCACCTTGTGGTGAATCCTTTGTATTTACTCTCATGAAGTCTTCTGTTTATGGTAGACTTAGATACTGATACACCTACTTCCTGGAGAGTGTTCTTTACTTGAGTGGATGTTGTGAAGGGGTTGTTCTTCACCATGGAAAGGATTCTGCGATCATCCACCACTGTTGTCTTCCATGGACGTCCAGGCCTTTTTGAGTTCCCAAGCGCACCAGTGCACTCTTTTTTTTCTCAGAATGTACCAACTGTTGATTTGGCCACTCCTAACATTTCTGCTATCTCTCTGATGGATTTCTTCTTTTTTTCAGCCTCAGAATGGTCTGTTTCACCTCCATTGAGAGCTCCTTTGACCGCATGTTGTGTGTTCACAGCAACAGCTTCCAAATGCAAACGCCACACCTGGAATCAACTCCAGACCTTTTAACTGCTTAATTGATGACAGATTAACGAGGGAAGAGCCCATGCAGCCTTGTTATTTTTTTTTTGCAGCCTTCTGAGTCAATTGTCCAATTACTTTTGGTCCCTTGAAAAAGAGGCGGCTACGTATTAAAGAGCTGTAATTCCTAAACCCTTGCTCCAATTTCGATGTGAATACTCTCAAATTACAGCTGAGAGTCTGCACTTTAAGCCCATATTGATTATATAATTGTATCCTGAATATGTTTTCGTAAACAGCTAAAATAACAAAACTTGTGTCACTGTCCAAATATTTTTGGGCCTAACTGTATATATGTGCTTGTGTGTGTGTGTGTGTGTGTGTGTGTGTGTATATATATATATATATATATATACACTCACCGGCCACTTTATTAGGTACACCTGTCCAACTGCTCGTTAACACTTAATTTCTAATCAGCCAATCACATGGCGGCAACTCAGTGCATTTAGGCATGTAGACATGGTCAAGACAATCTCCTGCAGTTCAAACCGAGCATCAGTATGGGGAAGAAAGGTGATTTGAGTGACTTTGAACGTGGCATGGTTGTTGGTGCCAGAAGGGCTGGTCTGAGTATTTCAGAAACTGCTGATCTACTGGGATTTTCACGCACAACCATCTCTAGGGTTTACAGAGAATGGTCCGAAAAAGAAAAAATATCCAGTGAGCGGCAGTTCTGTGGGCGGAAATGCCTTGTTGATGCCAGAGGTCAGAGGAGAATGGCCAGACTGGTTCGAGCTGATAGAAAGGCAACAGTGACTCAAATAACCACCCGTTACAACCAAGGTAGGCAGAAGAGCATCTCTGAACGCACAGTACGTCGAACTTTGAGGCAGATGGGCTACAGCAGCAGAAGACCACGCTGGGTGCCACTCCTTTCAGCTAAGAACAGGAAACTGAGGCTACAATTTGCACAAGCTCATCGAAATTGGACAATAGAAGATTGGAAAAACGTTGCCTGGTCTGATGAGTCTCGATTTCTGCTGCGACATTCGGATGGTAGGGTCAGAATTTGGCGTCAACAGCATGAAAGCATGGATCCATCCTGCCTTGTATCAATGGTTCAGGCTGGTGGTGGTGGTGTAATGGTGTGGGGAATATTTTCTTGGCACTCTTTGGGCCCCTTGGTACCAATTGAGCATCGTTGCAATGCTACAGCCTACCTGAGTATTGTTGCTGACCATGTCCATCCCTTTATGACCACAATGTACCCAACTTCTGATGGCTACTTTCAGCAGGATAATGCGCCATGTCATAAAGCTGGAATCATCTCAGACTGGTTTCTTGAACATGACAATGAGTTCACTGTACTCAAATGGCCTCCACAGTCACCAGATCTCAATCCAATAGAGCATCTTTGGGATGTGGTGGAACGGGATATTCGCATCATGGATGTGCAGCCGACAAATCTGCGCCAACTGTGTGATGCCATCATGTCAATATGGACCAAACTCTCTGAGGAATGCTTCCAGCACCTTGTTGAATGTATGCCACGAAGAATTGAGGCAGTTCTGAAGGCAAAAGGGGGTCCAACCCGTTACTAGCATGGTGTACCTAATAAAGTGGCCGGTGAGTGTATATATATATATATATATATAATTTTTCTATATCAACTATGTGTATTAAATGAACTGGGAAATTATTAAGACACTGTCCTTTTCAAACTTTTGTTAGCCTTTTGTCACTGTGTCCTTTGTTTCAGGCACTGAAATTCAAATAAAAACATGTCCCTCTTTCAGATGAGCTGAGACACATATTTTAATAAAAGGAAAACATATAGATATCTTGTAGACATGTAGATTTGAAGTCACACATGATCGACTCAGCATTTTACACATCATTTAGAGTAAGTCAAGCAAATCTCTACATGAAAGGTTTAATGATGACGAGTCTATTTAACCCTTTGAACTCCACTCTGCTGTGTGTAAGGGAATTATGAGTGAGCTGAGACTGGATATTTGATTTGAGTTTTTCAAGCACATCTAAGACAGACTTTCAGATAGGATGTTCAAAGTACTGCATTTTAAATTTTGGAGGGCAGGCAAGATGGAGTGTTTTCTGATTCCTGTTACAGCACAGATAAAGCAAGAGGCAAAGATTTTTCTGCAGCGTCTGTAAGTGGACGACCAGCCACATTTTTGGTTAACAGTTTATAAGAGCCGCTGCATCACAGGAGAATTGAGACAAAGGATGATATAGAGTGAAGTACGTGGCGGTAATGCACCTGTAAGCTGGTTGCCAACTGCCAATCAAATCTAAAAGAAGAAGAAAAAGAAGAGTTTATAACAGCTTGTGAAGTACAAAGAAATTATTCTGTACTGACTAAGTACTGGTAAGTTCACAGTAACATGGTAACAACCACTGTTTTTATCATAAAAGCACCCCACTGTTACCACTTAAGAACCATAAAGTTATCATGTAAGTACCCTGTAGTTACAATTTAAGAACCCTGTAGTTTTCATGCTTCAGATAAGTTTAATAGCGCTACAATTCCCCTGTGTAAATGAACTAAAGGTGAGTTCAGACCAAATTTTTCGCACAGTGCAATTACATTTTAATTCAATGTAAACACACATGAATTCACCATCTGAGTGAGTTACAGACAGTCAAAGTTGCCTTTATAAGTTCTGCAGCTGTGTTCAACCTGCTGTGGAAATTCTCAAAACACCGTCGTCATGCTTAGGTTTACATTATCCGATAGGATCTCACCTAAGAAAATTGTCCCTGCCTCCAAAATTTCCCCTGGATGATGGGTGGTTTACACTGCTAGCCTACTAGCCTTGCTAGCAAGTCCATGGCATGAGTCCGTGGGTAAAAAAACTCTGACAATCAGATTCAGCAGCCGAGTCCACGGTCCTTCTGTCTCCAGGTGAGTTTCAGTCTCATTTTCAAACCAGCTTACTCTCCAGCGTTGATACTTTCACTCCGGTGACGGCAGAATCTGAAGGCCATTACTAGCTAGCGCGATTCCTCAGACGTGAACACACAATTGTGCAAGAATTGCGTGTGCTTGCCTCTTTCCATTGACGCTGTATGTATTCACGCCGCACAAAAAATTTGCTTCGCGTTAGGTCTGAAAGCACCTTAACTCTGCTTGGTGCTTACTGGGTAGCAGTTTCATAACTGTGGCAAAATTGCCCGATGTTTACTGAGTTCCTGACTTTCTTCTTCAGTTACATTGCTTAGCCATGATTACTTAAAAAATTACCTGGTACTTACTGCGTTGAAATTTCTACATGAAATTTGAACACAGAAACTATCATGTAATTTTTTTTGGAGTAATTTTAATTTCACTGATTTTAAAAACTCATCAGGAATCTGCTTGTCAATACTGTAATAACCAAAAATGACCATGTTTAGTACTTTTAGTGAATCTGTGATTATGCAGTATTTTGAGTATATTAGGATTAAAAAAGTCAAAAGTTCATTTTTCTCAGACAAAACCACTGAGGAGAAAAAAGTCACAAATTTGTGACAGCAAAGTCATAAATCTTATCATGATCCAGTGCACGGGTGGGGGCCGTGCTTAGTTGTCTGAGTAATTTTGCCCTTTTCTGGTTGTTCATTTTTCTGTTCACCTGATTTGCTGTATTTGGTTCCTCTTTTTGGTTAAGTTCATGATTGGTTTCAGTATTTCCTTTCTGGTTTATTGTGTTGATCATTGCTGGTGCTGTGACAGCTCACACGTCACTTCCAGCTGTCACGGCTGCCAGCAATGATCGCCACACATGCTCCCATGGAGACACATGGAGAGTTGTCTATTTAAGCCGTGGATGCCACGTCTCTGGTGCAGCTGCGTCAGAATCCTCTGGACACCTTGTTTAAGCTAAGTTATTATCTTTCTGTTTTGCCCACTTCCTTGTTTTTGCCTGGCATTTTTGCTCCAGCTGTAGAGCTGTGTTTTCCGTTGGTTTGTGTTTTCTGTCTTGAGTTATTTTTAGTTAATAAAATTGCAAAACTCACAGTCTGCGTTTGGCGTCCTGTTTGCCCTCCGGGAGGGCCATTCCTGACAGAACGCCGTTGCCAGTCGGACCCCAGCAGACTGTGAGTTTCGTTTTTGTTTCCCATCCGTAATTTTTCTTTAGAGTTTGTTTTTCCTCGCTGGCTTGGCAACGTTTCTGGACTTCAGGCTGGACGTGGAGGAGTGGTGGGAGGCTGAGTCATTGCTGGACATTATATTGGATGTTCGCCTAACCCACACTCCTGAGGAGGAGCTCCATGTTTGGGACTGCGCGGCACAGGTGTTTGAGGGGTTCCCCCGCCTTATGGAGCGTCCCGGGACTCACAGACCTCCTCACCTCTGTGTATCACGCACAACACCGGCTTTGTGGCCGGGGAGAGCCCCGCCACCACCTGAACCTGTGCCGCAGAGGAAATGCTCCCAGGGACGTAAGCACCAAGCTTGGGACCGCAATCCAGCTGCAGTCCCGCATCCCTCCGTCGGACTGAGTCCCGCAGCCGGCTTCGTTGGGTACGCTGCGCTTGATGGGCAGAGTGCGGAGGAGCTGGAGGAGTGCCAACTGCAACTGAGAGAGACCTAATCTTGGACTACAAGCCCTGGCTCTTCCCCAAGCTTCTGCTGGAGGGAGCGTCACCAGCCAGAAGGGAGACTGAGCCAATGGCAGAGCGTCTCCAGACTCCGGTGCTCCGCCCATCGCATCTGATGACATCCGCAGCTTCTGGGAGAATGACTTCCAGCCCTACTGCAGCCACCACCGAGCCCAGGGAATTAAGGCAAGTACCTTCATTTTATTACACCTAATAACAAAATGTCTTGCCTTATTCCTGGTGGTGAAGCTCAGCAGCAGCAGCCCGCCATGACCGAACTTTCACCATTTGCTGCTGTTTTTCCCGCTCCTCTTCCTGTATTCCGGGAGGGTCCGTCGTTTGCAGAGGAGAATCGCTGCAGGACTGGGGCAGGATAAGCGCCACCCATGGGAGGAGAGCACCACCCATGCTCCAAAGCATGAGCTGGTAGTGGAGTATCCCCTGGCCCCGGCAGCATGGGAGGAGGTGTCAGTGGTTGGAGGGTCTCCTGCTGCAGCCGACATATCCAAAGGTGTGTCAGCGCTAGCTGCTCCATCGGTGGTTCCACCAACCTTCCAGCCAGAGTCCAGGGTTGTCGCAGCGTCGTTGGAGTACTGGACGGCGGTGGAGCTCAAGCTCAGGCAAGGTCCCTTAATTAACCTAGAAAAATCTTGCCTGGTTCTTGGCTGGGGGGACTGGGTGTCTGTGTTTTTCCTGTCCCTTCTCCTGAGGTCTCCGGGGGTCCCGCTTGCCTGCCAGAGTCCATCATGGATGCTGCAATTCCTCCGTCCGCGGGTGCAATGCCCCAGCCCGGGGCCTCCATGAGGTGCTGCTCCCCCTCCGGTCGAGGTCTCCACGGGTGCTGCTCCCCCTCCAGTCGAGGTCTCCATGGGTGCTGCTCCCCCTCCGGTCGGGCCGACGTGGGTGCTGCGCCCCAGCCTGGGGCCATTGTGGGTGCTGCACCCGAACCTGGGTCCGCCATGGGTGCTACACCCCAGGCCAGGGGCCACTGTGGGTGCAACGCCTCCATCCGAGGCCAACGTGGGTGCTGCGCCTCAGCTTGAGGCCACCATGGGTGCGATGCCTCCATCCGAGGCTGCCGCTGATGCCGCTGTCCCGCCGTATGTGGTCTCTGAGGGCATGTAAAAATGCAAACTGTAGTTTAGTTTCTATCTTTAGTTGAAAACATTTTTAATCAGTTTTAGTCAAATATATTAACACTACTGAAGTAACTTTTATACCTAATATCATAAGGTAATGATACTTTTACTTGAGAACAATTTCTGGCTACTCTACCTTCCTCTGTTACTAGGTGATTTTTATGTAATTATGAAATTATAATCCAATAATTTTGTGGTATGTAAGATTACTTGAACAAGTAAACTTGTCTGAAGCTTGGAAACTACAGGGTTCTTATCTGGTCACTACAGGGTACCCTAAATGGTAAGTTTGGGGTACTTTTAAGATAAGTATATGGTACTGAAATGATAATAAGGTACTTAATTGAATTTACAAGATACATTGTTATACACCAGTCCTTATGCCAAAAATACAGAGTAATATCATAGTACTTTACAGACTGTCTTAAAGTGTTTCCTCCTTTTGGCATCAGCAATACTGAGAAGAATGGTATAAAATAGTGTCAGAATCCAACTCAGTTTCACAACAGATTGAGAAACACTTGATCAACTACTTTTTTCATGGACAATGACTGTCACACTTTCAGTCTCGTGAAACATTAATGGCTGCATCAGGAGGCAGGAGGTCATGGGAGATGTAAGCGTGGTGAGTAATACCAAGTAACTGCCACTGTTGTTTCAGATGGATTAAAACAAACACACAAAAAGGAAAGAGAAGACAGTGAGATATACCTAGCTGCTTGTCAGTAGAACACAACTGAATGTGTGAAAAACTGCACACATGCTCCCACAACTGCAGTCTAACAACATTTCCTATCAGTAAAGCAAAGTGAACGCCACACAGTTACCTCTGTTCTCCCACCCAGCCAAGGTTAAGCTGAACGGAACATCCTCTGCACAGTGATTAATGCACAGAATAAATGTCAAGCTAACTTATTAGCCAGTCAAGAGATAATATGAACCTTTAACATGAAGAATGAGTCCATTCGGTTAATGCTACATATTAATGGCTTGTGCATGAGCCCCACTCCACTGCCGACCTGAGGCAGATTCACACAGACAGTTTAGGTTGCTTTCCTCCTTTATGTGGGGGCAGGTGTTGCATTTCCATCACGTGTTAAATTTAAATCCACCCACACAAAGTGGCCTGTAGGTCATGGCATACATGCTTCACATTTAGAGGTGAGTAAAAATTATACCCAAGTAAGAGAAGAATTACTGTATCATCAATGGGATATTAATTAAGCAAATATAAGTAAGAGTAGTCACATAAATGCACAATATTTCCTAGAAATTTGAACATTTTTGTCATAGATTTGTGACTATTCTCCAAAACTTGAAAGCTTTTTTTTTTTATTTACATCTTTTCTCACATTAATATTTAGATTACTCTTTTAGATATAATTCAAGGAAAATCCAATAAAAAATTAGCCACATATACCATCTAATCATCATCATATAAAGAAATAGTGATAGCTGCCTTGTCCATGTGGATGCCCTTCAATTTCCCTCCGGGATTAATAAAGTAAGACAAATGAAGTACAGAGCCATTTATGGAAATCTAAGGTTAGAAAAACAGCAAACTATTTGCAAATAACTCCTACACACTTGTCTCAACCACCTGTAACATTTTTTAGAACCAAAATGAAATTTCAATATAATAAAAGAATGGCAGATGTCAAAAATTCAATTAACCTGTTGCACTCCGGGATACCGCGGGCAGTCACGTCTCTGCGTCCTAGTGCGTCTCAGTGTGCACTGTGCGTCTCAGTGCGCATTGAAAAAAAAAAAGCTGCATTTCCGTTCTTCCAGTACAGACACAGCCGCGAACAGAAAGACAAAGGAGTGTTTTGATTGGTTTAGATTTGATTGACCTCTCATTCGACTAATAAGAGCCTTGAATTGGGTTTCTGATACCTTGAAGAACCAATGACTGAAAACCTAGCAAGAAGGACCTGCCTACCAACGACCGCGAATACAACAAGCCAATTGAAGCAGAGAAGTTCGACGATTGAAACGCGTGTGTCCCGTGCATAAAATCTGTTTTGTCTAAGCTGCTGGGTGACACACATTGAGACCTGTGTGTAACGGTAGCGTTAGCCAGTCTTTTTTATTACTCCTGTTCTTATTTGTTTTGAAAAATCGTTCGCCAAAACCGCAATCATGGAAGCACAAAACCGCAATAATGGAATCATGGTTTGACCGGGTCGGGTGACCAGACCCACGAGTCTGTAACAAGCGGACCAGCTTCATGTTCGTCTGATAATGAGGAACAGATGTTCGCCAATGACACTGCTGTTGTGGACAGGTAAGTGTTATAAGCTAAATTATTCTTTATCAATGAAAATAGTAATAAAAATGACTTTTGACCAATCGGTAAATACAACGGTGCGTCAACGGTGCGTTTTTGTGCGCCGAGCTCCTCTGTAGCGGAGGGGAGGGGGAGTTGTTATCCTCTACATTGCAGATATTTTAGTATAATTTTTATTGCACTGTAGGTTATTTTTTCTTGTAAAAAAAAGGCCACACATTTTTTTTTACGTGGCATGCTTCTTTGTGTGTGGGGGGCTTGTTTGTTCATTCATTCATTCATTCATGAATGAACAAACAACCCCCCCACACATACACACAGCCCTGAGTGTCACCTTTCATTAGAGCCCAAGATGAAGCTTCTATATTGAATCATTCAAAAGTTATAGACGTTTTTCCAAACTGTGCCATTTGGCACAATTTGGCACAGTTCAAAAATGCCTGGGAACAACCTGAGAAAAAAGCTGTGTAATATATTCATTTTTTGTGGTATTGTTACAAAATTTTGACCTCAGCTGGATAATACTTGGTTCTACATTTTTGTTGCATTTTCCAGCCAGTATCTGACAGCTGTGTGTTATTTGCAAGCATATGTATATAAAAAAACACCCAGGCAAACTTTATTTTCTTCAGATTCAGTATGTTTAGATGACTGTTACTCAGTGGCAGGAGCACTTAGAGAGATTATGACTGTTTTGCCAAAAAATTCAAAGTGTTTTCTTTTAAATGAGACCAACCCCATGAAGATGCTGCAAAGGGTTAAAGAACAGCTTTTGATTTACTTTGGGTATGTTATTTTTAGGTGTTTTTAGGGAAATTGACCAGAGTGCAAGGGGTTATTAAACTGAAAGTACGTCATGTTTACTAACAGATTTGGGGGCACACATCGCTCTTGCATGAGGTCCAGTGATTTCAAACCTGATATGAAGAAAGACTGCTATGATTAAAACCTGACTAATTCAGTTCAAATCAGTGAAATCAAAAGTAGCTCAAACAGAATAGAAAAATGGACTCGAGTAACACTAAGTACAAATGTTCCTGCAAAAATGCACTCACAAGCTTCCTGCAATAACACTATTACCAACAGTACAATTCTCTGAAAATATTATTGACTTACACTGACATACACTGACATACAGTGGTGTAATGATCTGCTTTGCGTGCCTGCTGCCCTAATTACCTCCATAGCTGCGCGCACACCTGATCATCTCATCAAGCAGCCTACTTAAGCCATGCTGCCCTCTGGTCTGAGACGTCAACGCTCCAACGGTCTGGTCAGACCTCCTCGCCTACTCAACTCTTCCTGCTCTGGAGTTCCGTCTCCTCGACTCTTCCCAGCCATTGATTCTTGTGGGGGTCTGTGCTCCCCACCGACAAGTAAGCCTTCGTGTTACCTTCACGTCTATGCTTTCCTCCCACTCCCCTGTGCACAGGTGGAAGCCTCCTGGCTTGGGCGCAACCTGCACTTTACCGGCACTCTAACTCACCTGTACCGCTTCACCTCGTCAGCAGTGGCAGCCTGGACACGGAGCAGCTGGCCCGGAGACCTTGGGAGTTCTTCAGCGCTTCAGCCTTCCAGCCAACTCGTAAGACTGTACATTAACTGGTGCATCCCTCCTAACCTTTGTGCACTCATCTGCCTGTCTGTGCTCTCTCCTAGGGTTGCCAGTCTGACTGTGATCTGCTCGCCCAGCTGCCCCACTCCTGCATACACGCACACATTCACACTCACACTCTTTATAATAAAAGATAATTGTGTCTATTTCGAGTCCACGTCTGCTTCTGGGTCAACCAAACATGTCAGTGGCTTTAGAATTTTCTACATTTCTGCGTAAATATGACCCAAAACATCATCAGATTTTCACAAAAGTCCTAAAAGTAGATAAAGAGAACCCAGTTAAATATATGAGACAAAAATATTTTACTTTGTCATTTATTTATTGAGAAAAATAATCAAATATTATACATCCATGAGTGGCAAAAGTTTGCGAATCTCTAGGATTAGCAAGTAATTTGAAGGTGAAGTTAGAGTTGGTTATGTTCAGTCAGTGGGATGACATTCAGGAATGAGTGGACACCCTGTTTTATTTAAAAACCCCTGATCTATCAATGTGTCAACATCTTTAACATGAACAAACAAGATTTCTGAGGACCTCATAGAAAGGGTTGTTGATGCTCATCAGGCTCAAAAAGGTTACAAAACTAGTGGAGTCTAAAGAGTTTAGACTCCACTAGTCCACAGCTAGACAGATTGTGGGCAAGTGGAGGAAATTGAAGACCACTGTTACCATCCCCAGGAGTAGTCAACCAACTAAGATCACTCCAAGTGTAATCGGCGAGGTCAAAAAGGACCCCAGGGTAATTTCTAAGCAACTGAAGGCCTCTCTCACACTGGCTAATGTTAATGTTCACGAGGCCATCATCAGGATAACAATGAACAACAATGGTGTGCATGGCAGGGTTGCAAGGAGAAAGTCACTGCTCTCCAAAAAGAACAATGCTGCTCATCTGCAGTTTGCTAAAGATTCCGTGGACAAGCCAGAAGGCTATTGGGAAAATACTGGAAAAATGCTGCCAGTGGTACTCCTCAGCCTCCTTTTGTTGTTTGGCATTTTGACCTTGACCTTTGACCTTGCAATCCCAAAACTATAGGCAGCAGTCAGGGTGACAAGGTGAACTTGCGAAAAAAAAAAAAAAAGTTTGGTTTTCTTTTCTTGTTCTATATAAATAATATGAGAAACTAAACATGGCCTTTGAACTTTTAACCCCAAACCCACATTGACAGGTCAGGGTCACAGGCTGAACATGTGTTCATAGTTTGGTGACCCTAGGTGTCATCATTGTTGATGTATAGTTTATATGACATTTTGATCATGACCTTTGACCTTTTGACCCTAAACCCATAGTGACAGTGTAGTGTAAGATATCCAAGATTTGTCTTAGACATGATGACATCGATTTGAAAAGACTACATAATTTCTTTGCGCAGTTATTGTTTTACAAGATTTAGGGAAAATGAAATTCCAACTCATTCAAGATTTTTGACCTAAAGGTCAAAGGTCACCCAAATTCAAACTCATCTGAGATTTTTCATAGATACACCCATGGTATCAGTTTGAAAAGGCCATGTCTTTCTCTCGTTATCACGTTCACTAGATTTTGGGAAAACTGACACCTGACCTTGACCTAAACCAGAGGCCTGTACTATGAAGCAAGTTCAACATACAGAGTTTATCTTTCAGTTACCAAAGGAATGGTCTTCTAAATGCAGCAACATTTAGAAATGTTGCAAAATGCTTCCACCTCCAAACTTCACTGTTGGTATGGTGTTTTTGGACTGAGGTGCAGTGCCATTTTTCCTCCAAACGTGCTGTGTGTTGTAGCATCCAAAAAGTTAAATTTTGGTCTCATCTGACCAGACTATATTCTCCCAGTATTTTACTGGCTTTCCCCAGTGTTGTGCAGCAAACTTTAAATGAGCTTCAACATGCTTTTTCTTTAGCAATGTAGTCTTGTGAGGTGAGAGGGCACAGAGCCCATGTCGGTTAAATGCATTACTTCTTGTTTTCTTTGAAACAGCAGTACCTGCTAACTCCAGGTCTTTCTGGAGCTCTCCACGAGTGGTCTTTGGCTCTTGGATAACTCCACTGATAATTCTTTTGACTCCTCAGTCAGAAATCTTGCCAGGAGCTCCTGGTTGTGGCTGGTTTATGGTAAAATGATATTCTTTTCACTTCTGAATGATGGCTCCAACAGTGCTCACTGGAACATTCAGCAGTTTAGAAATGCACCTGTAACCAATGCCATCATTATGTTTTGCAACAGTAAGGTTGAGAAGGTCTAGACAGAGCTCTTTGCTTCTACCCATCATGAGTTCTTGGTGGTGTGACAATCTGATATTCAGAGACCTTTTCACAGGCTATCAGTCAGGACTTAACTAGCTGAAATTATTTTGGACTGATGGGGGATGGGATGGCTTCCTAAATTCTGATGGATTTCAGCTGGTTTCTTGGCTTTCTATACATTTTTCGCACCTCTTTTTCTTCATATGTTCAATACTTATTCCTTGTGCCATTCCACTTTATTAAATATAACTTGTTTTGTGAACACAGTTGCCTTGATTTCTTTGTATGTATGGATTACTTAGGTTGTTACTGATATCTGGTGAAAATCTCAGGTCAATGGCTCCATTGTGGTGGACACTATACACAGCATGTGAGCATTCTCTCACACCCAGAAAAGCAGGAGGAAACACAAGAACAATGGACCGAATGAAGGAGGTCACCGGAAGGGTCAGATGGGACAGTAGTTCTATACACCTCCCGGGGAGAGGAAGACTAGACTGAAACCAACCAGACAAAGATGTGCCTTTTGCCTCCTGCCACACCAAGCTGGCACATGTATGGCTGTATTGTGTTGTTAGAGGAAAATAAAGATTCTGTGTCGTCCACGCTCATGCCTCGCCTCGAATCCTTTTCCTCTACACTGGTGACCCTTGACGTGAGATGGAGCGTCTATCCCTTTCACCACGCTGTGGAATCTGAATTGCCAGGGATCGCCTGCATCCTTCCTCCACACTGGTGAACCCGAGGTACCATGGAGAGCGCTCACCTATTCCTTTCCTCCACCTATTCCTTTCCTCCCTGGCCCTTCAGGGAGAGCGGGCGACACTGGGACCAATACGCACCATGGAGAGTGAGACGAACACACCCGCAGAAACTGCCGGGAGGGAACACAGCAGCGCGATCAGCGCTGTTTCAGTCAAGCTCCCGAACCCTGGCTTCACCTCCCAACAGTGGGGTTTCAGCGCACAGAGGACCCGTGCGCACTCTGTGGGATTACAAGGATGACACAACAAACAGTTATGTGGTTGCTGCACCAGACACGCGTGCCACGCAACAGGGACAAGCCGGCTCCAAGAACTTATATATTGTCCTTAGCCACTGCAAATCCCCAGGGAATAGGGCTGATCGCCTTTCCCGGATCCTTTAGACATGCACTCCGCACCTAAAGGAGTCGGGCAGCCTCAGTGAAAGGACTTATATTTGTTTCTCAGCCGCTGCACATCCCCAGGGATTGGGCTGATTGCCTTCCCCGCATCCTTTAGGACTGTGCCCACACCTAAAGAAGATTTGGCAGTTACCCTGACAGAGCTTAACTTTTTTCAGCCGCTAGGCATCCTTGGGGTATTGGGCCGATCGCCTTCCCCAGATCCTTTTAGGACTGAGCTCCACACCTAGGAGGATTGGACAGAACTTGTTTGTTTTTTTTGTTTTGCAGCTGCTGCGGATCCCTGGAGAGTTTACCAGAAAAAGCCCGAACCCAAGGCTGATCTGCACACAATTTTTGCATGGCCCAGAGGCTTTTAATGTCCTGGGCCGGCCCTCCATTGTTTTCCCCCCTCCCTTTTTCCCCCCACAGACTGACATACCCTCCGAGACACTCCCCCAGCAGGACGGTTCTACTGGATGGACAACCCCCCGCTGCAGCTGCTATGGGCGCTGACTTGAGCCCAAAGGACCGGGGGGTTAGATCCCCTTCTGGGTGTTCGGGGGGGAAGGGGGGGTGGCGGACACTATACACAGTGTGTGAGCATTCTCTCACACCCAGAAAGGCAGGTGGAAACACGAGAACAATGGACCGAGTGAAGAAGGTCACCAGGCGGGTCAGCCGGGACAGTAGTTCTATACACCTCCCGGGGAGAGGCAGACTAGACTGAAACCAGCCAGACAAAGATGTGCCTTTTGCCTCCTGCCGCACCAAGCTGGCGCGTGAAGACGCAGGGGGTGAATGTATTGTAACTTATGTTTCAAGCTGTTATGATAATTGCGCCACATATTTCTCTTTGTCCATGCAACATGTATAATGTCAGAAGCCTCGGTTGTTATGCATGAGATTAACGCTATAAAAGCCAGATGCACAGCAACCAGGAGAGAGTTCCCCTTGATGGGGGTTTTCAGCCCCAGTGCGTCCATGCTGGAGGCTCATGGCTGTATTATATTGTTAGAGGAAAATAAAGATTCTGTGTCGTCCACGCTCGTGCTTCGCCTCACATCCTTTTATACTCTACACCATCAGAAATGTGTTAAATGAGATAAATGTTGATGTGTTCAATACTTATTTTCTCTGCTCCATTTCCTTTTCCTATGACAGGCGTACAGTTGGAGAAAAGATACAGACTCATCAGATCAAGGACAAATCAGCTGCCTTCATTTATTTTCTTTTTCTCATTGGCAATCAGATTTCACAAGAGAATGTGAACCGTTTATGATATGTGATATGATAAAAAAAACATAGTGATATGTTTTTTTTAAGTTAAAGTGTTTATTTTATTCTACCTTAGTGTAATTTCAATCTATTAATGCACTTATTTAATATCTTATTATCTGATAGTCTTTTATCCTACACTGACCTACTGATTGGTAGATGTGAAAGACAATTTTTTTAAAATGTGGAACATAAGAGATCAAAAATTGACCAAATCGCTCAATGATCTCCACCCTTGTGTAAAAGAGGGATAAATAAATGAATCTTGAATTTTTAAGTTGGGATATTATATTGTAGCCTACAGTCTGTGCCAAGATAATACCGACATTCAGACAAATGCACAGTAAGATGTGTTTTATATTGGCTGCAGCACAGAAAAAAAACACCTAAAAAACAGGGGATCCTATCCCAAGATCTGACCCCGGCGGAGGAGCTCACCTTAAATAATGTCGGTCTCAGAGAAGGTGGATGACATTTTCCAAAGCATTTAATTGGCTGGAGAGCTGTACTGTTACACCCACTGAGCTCTTATCTGGATCTTAATCTGCTCCACACCAGGTTGACCTCAGAGCATCAGTTGCCGTAGTGATCTACTCTGGTAAGAAGTGAACCAGCTTTGTTGATTGAAAACCCAGGGTTAACCCCAAAGTTAGTCCACCAAGCCTACATCTTGCTTTGTAGTACAGACCCCAGGACTTCGTTTACTGCATATTACTTTAAATTTTTAAATTTCAGTTGCTCCTGGTGGGTCAGGCCAGCGCCAATGCGTGGGCAGCTCTGCCGCCATCAGTGTGTGAATGTGTGCGTGAATGGGTGGATAGCAGGATCTGGAAAGCGCTTTGGTCATCTAGAGATGAGAAAAAGTGCTATATAAGTGCCCGCCATTTACCATTTAAAATTTTAAGATCAACTCAAGGCCAGTCTGAGGAACAAGGCTGTCTATGTACTTCAGTGAGGGGATTTTTTTTTTTTTTTTTTTTTTTTTTTTTTTACAATTAACTGTGGATCTTCAAGTTTCATTAATTAATATGAAATTAGTCTGTCAAGTCTGAGTTATTGTGCTCCCAGAGAGACATGCAAGTGGCCTCAGATCTGGAGTGTTTTTCGCTGCAGTGCCGAGTGTGTTTATGGTGCCGTATATGGGCAGAATGAAACAGCACACAGACTGCTGTAGTGCGCCCTCCTTTAGCTGAGATGCATTTCACTTCCATATCCCTCTGGCTATATTTTATTCATTCTGGATCTACTGTACTTTTATCAAGCAATTACACCACCACTGTAATTTGAATGCATTCAATTAGCCTCTGCCCCAACGTTCTAAATTTGACCTCTCGTTTAGATCCTGAAGTGAATCGTCTTCTCTATTGTCCTCAGTGGGGATGTTTCAAAGTGAAGTCACTGCAACCCATAATCTTTTAAGTTGAAGGCATCTCTCAGCCACAGTGGCAGATTATATCACACAATTACAAGACTGGGGGGGAATCTTTGATATTATCCTTTCAATCCTGGAACACCATAATGTGGAATGCTGCTTGATACTGCGTCCCGAGGGGAACAAAATTAACTGCCATTAGTGGCCATTAGTCCTTTAATATGCAATTGCTCATTACGAATTAAAAGCCAATTTCACAAAGAGGGTAGCAACATCCCTGCAAATTGAGCCGCAACGTGTTAAGGGGTGTAACTGCTCTCCGGTCACAGTAAAACAAATGTGGGCTGTTTTTAGTCAGAGCCCGGTGGCTGAATAGATCTTTTCAATTTAACAACTCTAACAAGGTTATACAGCACATAGACATTACTGTTTATCTCGCCGAGTTAAGACCTCCGCAAATACCTCACTTTTAAAATCGGAAACGGTTCATCCAGATTCACAGAGGGATGATGCAGAGGTACAAGCAGTTCCAGGGTCCTTCCAAGGGCCAAAACTAAGTCCTCGATCTCTTTTTCTCCCTTCTACATTGGACTTTGTACACATATAGTAACTAGACTGCAAAGAATAGCCTTCCAATGTAGTAATGCGGCTGAGCAGGGGAGATGTGAGGTGATTTTGAAAAAGTGTGAGAGGACTTTCATTATCCTTGGCTTTAGATGGCAATAGACTCCTTATGCAAGAGCTGCACATCGTCAGTGTTGCTGTGCACGTGCAAATTTCATTGGCAATCACCCAGCCAGAGTAAGCAAATGTTTTTCTTTGGCAGTTCATTTATAATCTCAAGCATTGCACAATGACACTGAGTGAGGTTAATCAAGCTTCAGCTGACTTATTCATTTGTGTTTGATTAAAGCAGAGACCTAATAAAGCATTAATCAATAATCTTCAAGCTTTAAATATTAGTGTGCTGATGCAAAGCATGAAGCACACTAATTTCTTCTTTTAAAAAATTATTCCATTTTATAAAAGTAGTTATTTTCCTTCATGAAAATTTTGGCATGTTTCTCCTCCTGCTGCTTTGTGAAAAAACCCACAAAAACCATATTAAAATGACTGAGCCAGTGCGGAACAGTGTATGCTGATTTTTGGTTTCCAAAATTTTCGCTCAAAAACATAACCTTTCTCAGATGAATGGAATTTCAGTGAAAACCTTCAAAACACAGATTTCAGAGACCAATAGCTCACCCATACTTTGGCCTACAAGATTCATTACCTCCTCCAAGGAGGTTGTGTTTTCATCGGCGTTGGTTTGTCTGTCTGTTTGTTTGTTTGTTTGTTAGCAAGATAACTCAAAAAGTTATGGACGGATTTTCATGAAATTTTCACAGATTATCAGAAATGGGGTATCCTTCAGATGATTACATTTTGGTGGTGATCCGGATCACCGTCTGGATCCAGGAATTTTTTAAAGGATTCTTTAACGTTGCGAGATAGTGTAGCAGTTTGATTCAACCCCCACAACACAGAGACAGAACACAGAGACAGTCAGCTCGCACTCCTGGGTTTTTTCCGCTGCATGCTGCATTTACAGCTGTGAGGTTAAAGTGTCATCCATGCATTGTGTTCATGCATCCTGTCTGTACCTCTGATATGCAAATGCCCAGATTGACTGCTGTGAATGTCTTTGATGTATTGTCTGAGTCGAGTATATATACTGTACTGTAAATCTGCCTCTCTTTCTGATTCTGCAACTGGTAGGCACACACGTGTCTCCTCTCTTTGAGAGCTGGAGGAATGAAGCTGCAGCCTGCTCAAGCCATGGGCTGCAGCCGAGTTCTGATGAAGGCGGGTGATAATAAAGCCATTTAAAAATCCAACGCTGCCTTTATTTTATCATCCTCTTCACTGGTGACCCCGAACACACACACGCTTTGTGCGACACAGCCTTCCGGTCTGGACATCCACGCTGTAACGGCCGAGGGACACAAGACGTCTCCTCCCTCTCGCCGCCCCAACGCACCATGACCTGAAGGCAGAAAAGAGCACGCTGCCAGCCAACACAGGCGAGCTGTTCTCCGGACATCACCCACGACCGGGAAAACTGCAGAAGACGTCATGGCGCGACCCTCGCCTGAGATCGGGACGTCCACGCTGGACCAGCCGAGGGACACAGAACGTTTTCTCCCTCTCACCGCTACTCCTCCCGCTCAGCGAGCCTACTCATCTACCCGAGCCTGAGGAACAAAGATCGTCTATTCCCTCCCACCGCTCCAACGCATCTGCACGAGCCTGAGGGACAAAAGATCGTCTATTTCCTCTCACCGCTCCAACGCACCATGGCCAATCTGCAGCCACAGCTCAACCTGGATTTTATCGGCGCCGTCTGCGCCGATCTCCACCAAGATTCTGCACCCTGACTCGCCACTCCAGCGGCCCACCCAAGCACGGAACCCCCGCGCGCGCACCGGGGAGTTATGAGGACGGCGCACCACGCACGGGGCAATAAAGGATACAGAGACCGCCATCGTCCTCCGCCGCTGCACATGCCCGAGAAAAACGGCCGATCGCCACCCTCGGAACCTTCAGGGCTGCTCGTTCACCTGAAGCAAGCACGCAGCTTGCCACTGGATTTTCTAATGGTCTCAGCCACGGCACAAAGGGATTTCAGCCATCAGCTGTTCCCGGGGGGCTTTGGGGTTGCTCCTGCACCTAAAGTCAACACGCCAGTCCCTCTGCTTTTATTTTTTTCTTGCCGCCACTCCTGCTTTTCTTCATGGCCACGAGAGGAGTCAGAGACTAATTTTTTTTCTTCTTCTGATCTCCGCATGTTCAGACGGGACATCGCGGAGCAGCAAACACTTTTGGCGCGACTCGAACGATTTTCCCGGGCCTGGTCAGCATTTGCTACCCCCCCCCCCCCTCCTCCTGCACAGAGCTTTTCCCTGCTCGCTGCCCAAACTGCAACATCGAGGTCATGGTCCCCTACCGTGCCCTCTGGGGGGGAGCAGTGTAGCGGTTTGATTCAACCCCCACAACACAGAGACAGAACACAGAGACAGTCAGCTCGCACTCCTGGGTTTTTTCCGCTGCATGCTGCGTTTACAGCTGTGAGGTTCAAGTGTCATCCATGCATTGTGTTCATGCATCCTGTCTGTACCTCTGATATGCAAATGCCCAGATTGACTGCTGTGAATGTCTTTGATGTATTGTCTGAGTCGAGTATATATGCTGCACTGTGCTGTAAATCTGCCTCTCTTTCTGATTCTGCAACTGGTAGGCACACACGTGTCTCCTCTCTTTGAGAGCTGGAGGAATGAAGCTGCAGCCTGCTCAAGCCATGGGCTGCAGCCGAGTTCTGATGAAGGCGGGTGATAATAAAGCTATTTAAAAATCAAACGCTGCCTTTATTTTATCATCCTCTTCAATAGGGCCATTTTCAATATTTGTGCATGTAAGTCTGCCAAAAATCGTCACAACACTTGCAAAACAAAAAAAATACAGTGTGTCAACGGATTTGTTGTATCTTTAAAAGCTATGGAGCTACATCCAGAAGAAAACCGCCACTATGCGAAATGCGATTTTCCTGAATAACTACTGAACCACTAATCCTATCCATGTGAATCCATTTGCTACTCATATGTTTTCATGGTCAAGGAATCTGAAAACGTACACACAATAAATGTAGGATTAATATTTAAGATGTAAAACACTGTATGGGGGGAACTGTGGTGCTTGTCTGCGCTCTCCAAGTGCTTTTCTAGTTCTTGCATCAAAACATAATATTTTTTTCAGCTTTCACCAAGTACTGATATTGTCTTTGGTATTGCTCTATGGCATCACTTCCTGTATCCTCTATGGCATTACTTCCTGTACAGAGGCTGTGTTAACTAAATATTCTGTCTTTTTGATGGATTGCTCTTATGGCGATTTAACTTACAACTGTAATTCCTTGTAATTTTGGAGCTTCATCTGTCTGCTTACTCTCTTAGGATTCTTTGCCCCCACTCCCATCTGGAATAGCGGCTCAGGTGTTCATAGCGGCTCCAGGTGTTTCTGGAGGAAGCATTGCAGATGCCCGGATAAGTGACTGGCTCCTATTAGGGCTGTCGCAGTAGAGGAATTTCCCCTGCGGTGACAGTGGACAGCTCAATACCGCTGTATGCGGTATTATTGCAAATGTTTTTAGGACCTTGTGGATTCATAATTTAAACAAGGTTTATAACTTATATGGCAAATGAGGGAAGGTGTGAGAAACTTACTGCAGCTCCGCCCTCAACTTTATGTGTGTGTGTGACAACTGCAGAGCTCCGCTCTTTCTACAGCATGAACTGCTGATTCTGTTACAAAAAAAAAACCCTGATCATTTTCATAAAGCAGTGGCGGGAACAACGTGGTGTGTAGACTGGAGACTGCAGCGACATTCAGCTTATTCAAGCAGGACAGTCTCCGTACAGGACCCTACGTGGCTCTTGTCTCCATGATTTTTGCCGCTGTAATTTTTGCCACTGTCCAAAAAAATCATGTTCAAACAAACTGCTCTCGGAGCTCATACACAGGAGCATACACAGTCAGGATCATACACACTCTGCTCAGAAGGAATTAACATGCTTTGTGCCCTTTCAGTGCTCACTGTCACGACTGTATTTAACAAGGAGTCCAAACGCTTTCACCACTAACTGCCTGCTGGAGCCCGTCTGGAGAGAGTGCCCCGAACGATGCTGTGGAAGCTTCTAGAGTACCGGGTGCAAACATGCTGTTGGCAATAAAAATACAATTCATTTAGCAGTTTATTTAATAATCAATAGGGGCACATAAGTGAACAACAAGCTATAGCCACACATATAAAAAAGTGAACACTGCAGTTGTTGCGGTTGGTCGTTTTCCTCTGCGGTAGGCATGTCCATAGCATGGTATTACATAACTGCGGTTATCACGACAGCACTAGCTCTTCTCCTATGCTGTAAGTAATTGCTGTTAACTTACAGCCAATTTCCAACAGTAATATACTGTGTTAATGTAATACGGTTTTGTATTGCAATTTGCAATGGATTTTGGGCTGTTCAACGTGAAGCAACAGCACACAGGCCATCAACAGTATGCTGAGGTTTTAAAATACAGTAAACTACAGTACTTTTTAGAATGGGTGCAGCAAACTCATGAGGGAAAATTTGGAAAGCCTTTCAGAGCATAAGGACATGTGCTGCTACTCATGAAAAAGAAATCCTGCTTCATCGGCATCAGTTGGATCTACAAATAACAAGGCAATTAAAAAGTAACTCATCTTTATTTCTTTGCCAGGAGAGTATTACCAAAATGATGTTTGAAAAGGTCAGTGAGCTCTCGCTTGCTCTTAACTCCACATGTTCTGACAAACCGTGAGATCCTGATATTATCAATTTCATAAGCATGTCATGTTATTGTATACAAAGAATGTACACAAAGAAATCAAATATGACAGCAACCAAACCTTGGACATATGTACAACAACAATAGTAAACTTATGGTCTAAGGAGATAATTATAATGACTTCCTCCATAGGGCAATATACACAAATGCTATGGGGCCCCCTAATAATGAGCTTCAACAATCATCTTAATAGCAGTTTAAACCAACATTAATAATGTGGTTGCATTTCACTCAAACATTATGTCCCTTTAAGGTAAATTCATGCTCCACTCCCAATCAGCATGCCTGCTTTAATGAAGGTTGGGGGATCTTTGCCCACCATACCATACACACTAACGGTGACAAACATTAAGTCACGTAAAATATTAAGTAATAAAATATCCCAACAGAAACAACTCATGCACAGGAAAATGATAATTGAACTTCTCTTTAAATCATGTACGTACCTAAGGAAAACATGCTTATTATTTCCCATCAGCCGTTGTGGCTACTTTCATCCACAACACGAGAATATTTTGAGACAATTAAAAGTGCCTGTCTTCATTTGTAACAAGAGAAGTTCATTACATGTTTTGTGAATGACTTAAAATTTTATTTAAAATATAAAGAAAACTAAGCTGCAGTGATAAAGCTATATGTGGGTAATTAGGTCAAAATTCTGGCTGTTAGGGGTGAGTGACATCATTGCCCCGCACCGAGATGGCTGACAGCTGCACCAGCAAGAAAAAAAAAGAGTTTTCCCTCTGTTACAGAAAAAAAGAAGAAACTGCTCAAGAAAATGTGCCCAGGATGAAGGTAAGGCGTTTACTAGTGATGTGTTTGTACTTGTGTGGGAAGAAAGCTGAAGAGAGACTACGTTCCCTGTCCATGTAATTGTATTAAATATATGAACTTCAATCTTTTTGAATTTTACTGGGAAAAAAACTTTCAAAATATTCTTGTTTACTAAGGTGCACTAGAACAATTTAGTGATAAATGGTTATTAGATGTGATAAATGAGGAAACCTTCATTTTTTTAGAGAAGTGTAACTGATAAATGATTTAAATGCAGCAGCATGGAGAGCCTTCATGCACTAGCTGCCTCTCTGTCACTCTGTCTCTGACCTCTGATCATAATAACTCTCCATCTATGTAATTTTGTGCTTCTTACTAAATTACTATTTTAATATTTTAAAGATATATAAGCAGAAAACAATTATAAAAGTGACAACTTTGAAATTGGATGCTTCCATTCAGGGTTACTGTTTTGAACTATTTAAAGTCACATTTAAGTAGGAGACAAATTTCTATATGAATACGACAAATTATGATTTCTTTGTTTGTTGTTGACTATTTGTTTGTTAACCAGTTATTTTGCACAGCTGAAAAAAAAAAAAATAGTCCCTTCTAAATGTAGCCAGAACCTGTTGCTAAGCACCTAAATGCAGTACACACTGGTCACCTGTTGAGCTGGAATTGCAGAAGGACTGAGATCAACAAGTGGCCAGTGGCTAGTGGCTAGTTAGCATGCTAGCGAGCTGGCTTCGGCACACTTCACTCACTTTTTCTTTGCGTTTTCAGATGAAACCGTCCATCACCACAGAGGTATTGTGGTTTTCTAATCCAATCAATAAATTCTACTCTAGCCTGTCTGCTTTGTTTAAACAGATGTAAAATATGTCGCTGGATGTTTAAAAGGACAGGACTTCTGGATCAGACTGTCTAGTTGCTTTTCAAACAGCACCTCACTGTGGAAATTAAAGTGTCTGTTATGTATGTAAAATGAAGGACAGGAGTCTTGTCCGTCATGCAGCAAGTTCGCCCTTTAGCATCACAACCAAACTGCTTATACACAGGGGCCGTACCCGCCTGATGCCACACCAGGGGCGGGTATGACAGCACACACACACCACACTCACTACACCACAATTCCCCTCTCCCTTACAAAAATGCAAAAAACACACACAGTCAAGACCCTCCCCAATTTAGGACCTGAATTGTGCACTAAGGAACAAGGAATCATGAACTGTAGGAAAATGGCCTATCACATTCACACAAAATAACTCAAATCAGTGTTTTGCTTTGTTTTTTTTTCAAAATATACACACAAAAAATAACTAAAGTGGACCATGTCTCTAAAATAAGTAAAACTAGAAAAGCACTCGGAGAGCGCAGACCTCCGCCAAGCGCCACAGTTCCCACCCATACAGTGTTTGTGTGTAGGTTTTCAGATTCCTTGACCATGAAAACATATGACTAGCAATTGGATTCACAATGATAGGGTTAGTGGTTCTGTAGTAAAAGCATTACCTCCTTGGCGGAGGTAATAAACTGAAGTGTTGCTGTTGTGTCCATCTCCTCCATGTGCAAAGTGCCAGGCTGCGACCTGTCAAGGCATACCTCATGCCTCCCTGATTGGGGGGAGGGGCTTTCACACCTGTACTGAGTACTTAAAAACTGTATTTATCGGCAGGTGAAAGAAAACTGTAGCAAAAACAAACTAACAAACAAACAAAAACTAAGCAAACAGCAACTGCAACATGAACTATTTCCAACATATTTATTCAAATGTACACTTATATGGACACAATGTTGAGCCATAACTTTTTGGTATTGTGAAAATAATAAGCCAAGTAGCACCAAAAAATGGAGTGCTGTTGCTGTCAGGAAACAATGTTGGCACCAAATCACTGAAGTGATCTGCCACCAATGGGGGTAGATTGTGCTCTGCCACAAAATGAGAAAACATCACTTCTGCTAGTGATGCATTGGATTTGGAAGGTGTCGGTTCTCTCACTGGCTGAAAATGTTCATCCATCAATCAAATTTGGCTACACAGTTTTTGTGGCGCTGTGTAGCAAAGTGCGACTTGAGGTAACAATATTAAGACAATATTTAAAATACATGGACAATACTCAACAGTATCCTTGGAAATAAAAGCAGAAATACAAGCAACCCAACTAATATTCCAAAAAATAATAAAACGACTCAGAGTGTGAATATAGCTTCACCTGCAGATGAATTTAATAATTTTTTTGTTAACATTGGACCTAAACTGGCCCGAGAAATACCCACTACAGTGCCTACAGGCGATACAATATGCAATAACACTGCTGTAAAAGACTCCATCTTCATAAAGAACACAGACGAAAGAGAGGTCATTGAAATTGTTAAATCGTTCAAAAGTAAAACATCTACTGACTGTGATGGTATTGACATGCTACTAGTCAAAACTGTTATCGAATGCATAGTAAAACCACTGACGTATATCTGTAACCTGTCTCTCCAATCAGGTATATTTCCCAATGCAATGAAAATAGCTAAAGTAATTCCGATATACAAGACCGGCGACAGAGGGGAACTCTCAAACTATAGACCAATTTCACTATTACCGCAATTTTCCAAGATACTTGAAAAAATGAGAATTATGAGAGAATTATGAGAGAATTGACAACTCCTCTGACTCCTCAACTCCTCAACTCCTCCTCTTCAACTCAACTGAAGAATGATTTATTATGTGAGCAGCAATATGGGTTCAGACACAAGAGGACAACTGCATATGCCCTAATGGAATTCACAGAAAAAATATCAACAGCCATTGAAAATAGAGTATTCAGTTGGAGTATTCCTAGATCTTAAAAAAGCATTTGATACATCCATCCATCCATCCATCTTCTACCGCTTTTCCGGAGGTCCGGGTCGCGGAGGCAGCAGTTCAAGCAGAGAAGCCCAGACTTCCCTCTCCCCAGCCACCTGCTCCAGCTCTTCAGAGAGGATACCAAGGCGTTCCCAGACCAGCTGGGAGACATAGTCTCTCCACCGAGTCCTGGGTCTGCCCCGGGGTCTCCTCCCAGTGGGACGTGCCTGAAACACCTCAAGTGGGATTCAATATGTATATAAACGATATATGTAAAGTTTCAGAAAAAATGGACTTAATATTGTTTGCCGATGACACTAATCTGCTATGCAGTGGAAACAATTTGGAACAACTTCTGGATACACTCGGAAAGGAATTAGGAAAGCTTAAACTGTGGTTTGATTCAAACAAATTAACGCTCAATTTAAGTAAGACAAAATTTATAGTTTTTAACAACCATCACAACAACCCAGTACCCAAACTCAGTGTAAATGGTGTAGAGATTGAAAGGGTATCCGAAACTAAATTCCTTGGAGTAATAATTGATAACAAACTGTGTTGGAAGCCACATATTAATTATATTAAAGGTAAAGTATCCAAATCAATTGCAATATTACACAGAGTGAAATATTTGCTGAATCAACCCACACTATACACCTTGTACATTCATTAATACTCCCATACATGACATATTGTAATGAAGTATGGGGAAATACATATAAAACAAACATATATCCAGTCTTTATGCTTCAAAAGAGAGCTATTAGAATAATAAACAAAGCAGCTTACAGGGAACCAACAAACCCACTTTTTCTTAAACAGAAAACTCTCAAGTTGAAAGATCTGGTTGACTTTAAAACCGCAATAATAATGTTCAAAGTGAAGAATTTATCACTGCCCGCAAATATCCAAAAGTTGTCCCAAACAAGGGAGAAACGATATCACTTCAGAGGAACATGTATATTTCAAAAGCCTACAGTGAGAACAACCACCAAGCAACACTGTATTTCAGTGCAAGGAGTCAGATTATGGAACGATTTTGGACCTGAACTAAAATCATGTACAACGCTTGGACAATTTAAACAAAAACTAAAGGAAGAAATACTCCAAACATATTTACAAGACGACATGTAAACTTACATAAGGATTGACATATCCAGCCTGTGTTGTGTTGTAGCTTAGTTTTCTTTTTTTTTTTTTCTCTCAGTCACATTTTGTCTTAGCTGCATGGTGGCTGCATGGTGGCGCAGTGGTTAGCACTGCGGCAGCACAGTTTACCCTTGGCCGGGGGATTGTGGGGATCGTGGGATCGTGGGTTCGATCCCAGCCCCCGACCAACAGTGATCTGTGTGGAGTTTGCATGTTCTCCCCGTGTTGCGTGGGTTTACTCCGGGATTTCTCCGGTTTCCTCCCACATGCCAAAAACATGCATGTTAGGTTAATTGGCTGTTCTAAATTGTCCCTAGATATCTGTTTCCTATAGGCCCTTAGAATAGAGGGTTAGTATTAATGAAAGCGCTTTGAGTGGTCTTTGTGACTAGAAAAGCGCTATATAAGTGTAGGTTAGTTAGTTAGTTAGTTAGCTTTGTTTTAAATTGTAATCGCTCTTGTCTTGTTTTCTCTTTTTTCAATTCTTGGATGGAATATGGGTGGGCAATATAAGCTGCGGCTTCAGCCATCACCCATTTCGGATAACTCATGTGGAATTGTATAGTAGAAGGAGTCTTTGTCTAATTTGACCTTGTTGTTATATTATACAGTTTCTTTTAACCTGTACTGTACTAGCCGAAATAAATTCATTCATTCATTCATTCATTCATTCATTCAAGGTGGTAAATCCCTGATGCAGTCACTTTTAGCATTAGAGTGACACATATCAGGCGCAGCATTACTGGCGCCGGGATTCCTCTCTGTTCCGGAGCCGCAGGACAAAAGAAGGTGCGATAATGGTTGCCGTGGGTTTTATTGGGTTTGCGGTCCGCGGAAAAAAGAGGATTTGGAAGCCTCCCCTGGCAGAGAGCTGGTTTTTGTGCAGCCCCTATGGCTGGCCGGGGAATTTCTGCCAAATAATCCGGCGCCGGACAGCTGCCCGTGTCAGCTGTTGCAGCGTAGTGCAAACACAGGCACTCTGGCGAGCCCTGCCCACCACAGTTTTCTGCGTGCTTTTGTGCCTAAAACTTTGAAGAAGGCGGAGTTTGTGTTCATCAGACACGACGACCAGCGCCCTCTATTGCGCCTGCGCACATGTTGAAAATGGCTGTATGTCACAGTGTGGAAAAATGCTTTAAAAAATTCCTGTATCCAGACGGTGAACCGGATCACCCCCAAAATTTAATCAGTTCTTCCTTGTACCATTTCCAACAACGCCTGAAAGTTTCATGCAAATCCGTCCAAGACTTTTTGAGTTATCTTGCTAACCAACAGACAAACACACAAACTCTGGCAAAAACATAACCTCCTCCTGGCCTTTTCGGCCTGGCGGAGGTAATAATCCCATAACATACATACATACTCACATGCACACCAGCAGAGTATATCTCTACATATTTACATCAATGATATTTAAGTCACACCTATGTCCACCGGCAGCCAGAGCTAACACCGACCCGGGGGACCAGGGCAGCCTCAAATCATGCACGCCCCTGACCGCTGCAGATAAGACCGGCTTGGAGGTCCCGGGTAGCCCCACGGCATGAACGCCCCTGGCCGCCGTCTGCCTCCGGGATCAAAACCAACCTCTCCTGCAAAAATTTCACTCTTCACCACCAAATGCCTCATTCCTCGGGACCCGCCGTGCTGCTGTCCGGCACACTGTCTCTCCATGCTCGTCGGTCCGCTCCCGACCGCTTTCAACACCGCCACAGCTGCCATCGTTGTCCCAAACACTCCAGCCCCCCAAGGCCAGACTCTGGGGAGACCCGAAGCCTGCTCGTCAGCGCCACTCGCTGCCTCGGGCACCTCTCTGTAACGCCCTTCACCCTTGTCCAGGGCGGCCTGAGCTCCAGCACTGAGACACTGCCCGACCTCCACGGTTATTGTTGCTCAGTCCGGAGGCTCACAGCATCGCTTTCGCCGGCGTCGTTTCCCAACCCTGGCACCTCGCTGCTACTCCCAGCACCCTCGTTCCAGGCACTCCACTATGCTGCCTCCGTGTCCGGCTACTGTTGCTCTCCCTTGGGGCTCTCAGCGTCACTCTCGTCAGCGTCACTCTCGTCAGCGTCACTCTCCGACCCAGGCGTTTCATCGCTGTTCTCGGTACCCTCGTTCCAGGCGCTCCGCTGCATCATCTCCATGCCCGGCTGTCGCTGTTCTTCCCTGGGGCGCTCAGCTTCCATGGTCCCACTCACTCGCTGCCTAGCCTCCAGCTGTGGGGATGACTCCTGCTGCTCTCCCTCTCCGCTCTCGCTGCACACTGCACCATCCGACTTATCAGCGCTATGGTCCTGTGCTGTGCTGAGCTCCTTGACCAGCCCGCCATCTTCAGTGACCGGGCACTCCTCCATTCGTGGCCCCAGTCCTACCTTGTAGTCTAGCTGGTAGCTCGTAGCTTGGTTTTGGCACAAAGTTAGCTTAGCGGCTAACTTGTCCATAGGCACAGAACAGGTTGTTAGCTTCCCCCAGCTAACTAGCTTAGCCGTTCCTGGTGCCAACAGCTCCATTACCCACAGCTTCGTGGTCCTCGTCTGTTTGTCAAAGTACTTGGCCAGGAGTCTCGTCTGTCATGCAGCAAGTCCACTCTTTATTATGAGAACCGAACAATTTATACACAAGGGCCGTGCCTGCCTGACGTCACACCAGGGACAGGTACAACAGCACACACACCACACTCACTACACCACACTATCCAACACAATATTACATTTCTCACATGTAAGAAACAACTGGCATTAACTTTAATTAATTTAAAGAGTATCAAAACACAGCTGAAGCGAAGTGATACATATTCGGTGAAACATCCAAGTGTGATCATTGGGGAATATAGTATCTCCTGGAATCCGTATTACCAAATCAGATTGCTCAGTCAGAAGTAACTGTTGTAGAACTATATATACATTCAAATTTATATCTAGAACCAGTGGTCAGTTATGCCCCCCAAAAACAATCTGCATATATCTCAACACTGTATATCCACATGTTATCATTATATTATATTATTATAAAGAAAAAATGCCTGACTCTCAGTTGGAGGTGGCTAGAGGCTCATCCATTTTTTGGTTCATTTATTTGCGCTCAAAACAAGCAACAACATCAAGGACAATGACAATAAAAAGAAAGCAGAAGTTCAATGACATTCAGAAAATCCTGAGGGGCTGTTAAAAGGGATCGTCCAAAATGTGTGCCCAGGGGGGCCATAAATCATTGCTGCGGGGATGTTAATGCCACACCCAGTGTATCACCAAGAAGTCCAAAGGGCACCTTTCACAGGGCTCTTACTGAATGGCGATATACAGTGGAACACTCAGAGCGTTGCATTAATCAGTGATAGGCTGAGGTTACCTCACTTTTAAAGCCCTGATGTGCTCTAATTCTTTTGTTTGTTTTACTTCTACAATATCCCACACCATCTCAACGTCGAAATAAAATCATGGTATGTTTTTAAACTGTAGACATGCTCAATGACTGAAGGCTTGCTGAAGTGCTTTCCTACATGAACTTCACCACTGACTCTTGACATGTCTTGACGAGACTGAACCTCTGGTGAGATGAGGAAGCACTTTGTACTCTGGTCTCCTGCTGGTTCAGAGGCAGTCTCAGCATACTGCTTCACTTATTCAGAAGTAATGTTGCATCTACACATAACTTAAGGATCCATTACATTGCACTGAATTACAACTGTGCAAACAACTCTGTGTATCAATGGGATGGGACATAATCAGCAGCGGGCTGATCACGTCAAATCTTAGACTGTTGGTGCTGCTATGAACTTGAGCTCGTATTCACAGAGTGTCCTACAGCACTAAGAATTACTCCTAGTGATGAAATTCTCAAAATTATTACATTTTCTATGATTGTCACCCCTAAATTTTGGAGAAACTCATAGTAAAAATTAATTATTTAAAGAGCACCTTAGCTCTAACAGTACTCTTAACCTAAGAACATGCTGGGGGGGGGGGGAGGTGAGGAGGACTTTTAAGAGGCTTAGGAGTTTCTTAAGTGAAGAAAATAGAGGAAAGATGGAAAAAAGGTGAAATGTTCTTGAAACAATAAATGATGACCAGCTCTGCTTTCCTCAGAGTGCAACAATATCAGCAGTGGTTGTTTCCCACATCTGCTGCTGTCCACATTCACACTGTCTTCCTTGGAGTGTATCTATTTAACTGTATTCCTTCATATGATGGAAGTGATCCTGTCATTGGGAGGGAGAGTGTCAGATTGTACATGTGTGCATACACACTGTCCCGGTAGAAACACAGCTGTCCCGCCTCTCAGTTCATCTGCAGGAAATCACACATAATTTATAGCAAGGCTTTAGAAACAATAACACACAACATCTGAATATGAAATGGCATTAATGCCTAATCTGTAGATTCCAATAGTAAGTCCACAATTAAAATGAGAGTGTGGATGGAATAAAAAAAAATATTTAATGTATCATCATATGGGTGGCGGTAGCTCAGGAGGTAAAGCGGGTCGTCCAATCACCAGAGGGTTGTTGGTTTGAATCCCACTCTCCCCAGTCATCCTGTCATTGTGTCCCTGGGCAAGATACTTTATCCACCTTGCCTCCAGTGTCCATGACACTGGGTATGAATGTGTATAAAGGTTCGGTAGTTGTTGGAGAGGCCGTTGGCGCAGATTGGCAGCCACGTTTCTGTCAGTCTGCCCCAGGGCAGTTGTGGCTATAGCAGCGGCTTACCACTATTAATATCTGTCTGGAAGGAATGAGTAATGGACTCACTGTAAGCGCTTTGAGATGTTACTTGACATATTAAGCGCCATATAAATCTAATCCATTATTATCATAAATAAAATGGCAGGCGATTATATTAGGACTGTTACAACTCTCTGCATTAAAATAAAAGAAAATTCCAGCGCATGCTATTTCCTCATTAGCGCCTGACGTGCGCAATTTTAAAACACACCACAGAAATAGCATTAAATAATGCCCTTCTGACGACAGACCTCCTTTTTCCTGATCAAGAATGCATTGTCATAACATGCACCACAATACTGGTGCGCATTAAACTGCGCATTGACACACCTCCCAGCTCAATTGGTAATTAGATAGCATGACACAAAGTGTAAAACACAGACAGTGTGCTGACAAAAACTAACAAAAACACTGGCGTATGGCCTGCTGCAATGACATGTGGTCAGGGGAGGCAGGTGAGGCTGAAAATCAGTCAGAGGCTGCGCAGTAACATTGCCCCAACAACAGGGGGCATGCTTGAGCACAGTAAGCACAGGTTTGTTTGTTTTTTTTAAATAAAAGAAGATAAGGATCTTTTTTTAACAAAGTCACAGCGATTTTTGTACAGAAGGATAGGCAAATTTACTTCATTTACAAGTAAAGGTAAGACCATCCATAGTAGTTGGAAATACTAATAATAATTTGAAATAATGAGTGTTGTAAATTGTGGAGCTGCAACACACAGAGACGCAGCTCTCTGAACCACTATAATTTAATTACTGTATTCCTTGGCCAAAAACAAAGTTTAATGAATTTTGTGTTCAAAAAAGTTGTTTGTAAGATAACTTAATATATTATACTTGTGGCAACTGAGGGTCTTTGCACATTGTCTATACTCAAGAGAGTTCAAAAATGAAAGCATGGACTTTTATAACTGTATTTTCTATGTTTTCCATTAAGAGGTAATTCAATAAAATATCTTACATTTGTTTTGTTAGAATTAATTATAAAATCTGATTTGTAAATCTGACCCTGAAAGCATCACAACCTCACCGGAAATGAAACTCAACGCACGTCACCGGTCTCCTGACGACCATCAAAACAGGGCCCTTAAGTCTCCCAGCTGGTCTGGGAACGCCTTGGTCTTCTCTCTGAACAGCTGGAGCAGGCGGCGTGGGAAAGGGAGGTCTGAGTGTCTCTACGTGGACTGCTGTCTCTACAACCCCAACCTCCAGAAAAGTGGTAGAAAATGGATGAATGGAAAATGTAATTTCAAGAAATAGAGGGTCAACAGAAAATTGTATTCATTTAGTGAAAAATAGAATTATTTAAGAATTAAAAAAGGAAAATACACTTTGTCTAATGGTGCGTGTCCACTGGATATGTTGTTTCTCCACTTCTGATTCAGTGTCTATGTGAAACACAATGCAAAGCATTTTTCTCTGTTGTGGTGTGATGCATCAATAAGCGACTTTCACATCTCGGCTCGCGCAAAGCATCATGGGAACGTGGCTACCAAACATGCTCTATCGATACATTTAATTTATGGAAAGTTCCTGATCTACGAGCATATTGTATGCGTAGGGGTCCTCCCGGTTGTACCCACAAACGCAAGGATAAACTAGTTGCGCTTGCATTCGCGGCCACGTTGTAGAAATTGGCCAAAATGGTGCCCCTGTATGTACGCTGACATAGCAGATTTTTTGTTGTCAAAGGACCAAGCACCCTTACTTGCGAGACTCCAAAACGACTACAAGGAAGGTAAGCGACAGCTTACGCTGACAGCTCAACTTTGGTTTTGTCATTTTGAGTACATTTCACTACAAGGCATACAGTAGCCTGCTTACTTAGATCTATAGGTTGATACTACTATAGTTTAAGTACCACACGTTTTCAATGATTTGCAGTTTTATTTTATACCAGCCTACTTATCGATGGCCTTAATTACGTGCATGTGTAGATCAAGCTTCATTACCAATATACAAAGAACTATATCCTAGATCCAGGCCTGCCTGTCCATACCTACTACTTCAGGGTTTAGACTTGTGTCAATTAGGCTAGAACTTGAACAATACACAACACTATTTAATTATGTTATAATATAGACTTACTGCTTTAATCCAACAATTACGTCCGTCCGGATCCTTCAGCTCCGTGGGGAATGTATGTAACGTGAATGGCGGCGGACATATGCACACGCTGGTCCCAAAGTTACACGCATGTATGCTGCAAGTTTGCTTTTTCCACTGCTCTAGATGATACATGCCGTTCCACACTTCACTACAACACAATGTGCACCTGGCATAACGGAGATTTAAAGCTTGAAGCAGACTTTAAACGGCAATTGTTCAGGTGTGACAGTACTGTCTCTATACAAAAGCAAGGCGGCTACCGGAATGTTTGGTAGTCGTGAACTTTGAACTCACATAGTCCACACATGCGCACTCGTAATGCGAAAGTCGCTTATTTGCCTGTACCCCACATTTTCATGAAGGTCAAAATTTTAACCGTATGCAAATGAGGTCCGGCACCCCGCATGAGCTGGCTGCAGTGACATGATCCTGAATGTTTAAACCGGCAGTTGTTGATGTCAAATGCCGATGGCTTCATTAACTGCACCTGCTATTTCTCACCTCAGATGTTGTTAGAAACACTTTCAGTGGTTTGTTTTACAGATATCAGACAAACATTTACTCACAATCTGCCATATTGCCCAGGATGTGAGATCTGTGGAAGACTGCCCACAGCTGGATGTACTTTACCAATCAGGCGCAGCCTTTGTGTTCTCAGCAGCGGGACCAATGAGAGGCTTTAAGGACAGAGCTATTTATTTATGTCAATCATTTTCTGTCACTGTTATGCCTCATCCCCGCACTCAGTGCATCCACCGATGTGATTCCCTCCGACAACAAACAGAAACACATACCAGAATAGGATGTGAATAATGCACAGTGATGTTTAGTACTGACAATATTTGAAATAACTGGAAACATTACTATCAATTAAAAAAGGACATCAAACATTTTTTTATGATATAATAATGTGCAATAGTTTGCAATTTAAACTAGTGACTGGGAACAAAAATAAAGGAGAAATTTACTGACAAACTGAACAGTTTGACAATGTGTTTTTTGAGTTTCGGTGGGCAAAGACTGCTTTCAGAAACATGTTGCCCCCTCAGTACTACTTTCCATTTGGCTTCCCTCCTTACATGCTACATCATCCATGCTATACCCACCTCTTTTATTCAGTTTATGGAAGCTGCCACGATATAAATAATACTGAGCATTAATAAGTCTAAAAGAGAAATGACCCATTAAAAAACAGTAATTCATAGCTAAAAAAAAATAGCATACTGTAGAGAGGAAACCTTTGCTGCCCCACACCTCAACAAAGTATAATTCATCGGCAGGGGTCGAATTTAGTATTTGTCAGTAACACTGATCCAGCTGTTATATGTCCAGCTGTTTCTGTTGTTTCAAAGCTCACAGTCTAACAAGCAAAGGGTAAAAAAAAACAAACAGTGGCATTTCCAGGAGCTCTGGTTTGGACCACTGCGCACTAGAGAGCCATCAGAAGTGCCACCGGCCCTGATGTTTGCTTACAGGGGTCAACGGGAGCTATGCATCGCATAATGTATCTCCGAGGCACATGAGAACCACTGCTTGCCATTTCCTGTTGTACACAGTGACAGCCTTGTTGACCCCGTCATCTGTATTCCAAGGACAGTAGTCTCGTATGGCTTGTCTTCATTTCACCGTGAAGAGGCAAAGAGGAGAGGGGGCGGAGGAAGTGAGGCAGCGATGTTTCCACAGTCATCCCACACGCCAAAGGGGGGAGACAATGGAGTGGAACCGGCCACATTAGCACTGCTCTCACTGACTCTCAACAATTAGAGACACGCACTCACAATGTTCATTCACTGGACTCTTTTTCGTGCCGTTTATTCCTAATTTACACTGAGCCTTATCTTCTATCTTTATATTAGGTTTTAATGTATTAGTTTCACACCAGCTCAGATAAGCTAATGTGAAACTCTTGTTTAGATTTAACAAACTAAACCTTGACCAAGTTATCAACCCATCCTAGCACCAATGAACTAAACTAAGGGAGGCTTTGCCTTCATCTGCCAGACTCCTGACCTCTTCATTTTTCATAAATCTGACCAAAACAAAACAATCATTTGGACATCTTGCACATAAGAGAGGATAAATCATCTTCTGTAACTGCCTTTCATACAAAGATAACTTGGGTTTCCAATGGCCATCTCATATGGTGCTACAACCTATTTTTACTAGAAAATAAAAATGCACTCAACTGTAATGGAGCCTTTAGGTTATAGATACCATTGTTCCATTCAGCCAAATTTCCCCAGGTTTCTTTAATACGGGGTTATGGTGGCGCCACGTGGAAATGTTCACCTCATTATTTTGGCCTGAAACACAGTCAGCAATTCACTGACCTTGCCATACTTTGTGAACAATTACTATGAAAACAAAAGCAGATCTGAAGCTGATGTGATTGCTGTGAATGGATGTCTTTTGTATCGTGTTTGATGAAAATGTATTCAGTATGTAGACAGTTGGCTGTCCTGATGCTTTTGTCTTCAATAAAGTTCACTATTCTACAGTGAAGCTGAAATTGTTTGGTCATCATTAAATGAAGGCAATGAAAAGTTGAAATAGTTTCTCCTGCCTTTGATCACATAGTAAGCCTTTATGTGCACACTGATATGTCCAAGTGCAAAACTCACCAGTGACCATCATGTGCCACTTTGCAAGAGTTGTGATTGTTTCCTCATCTCGCTGCTTCATCTGAGCTTTTATACCCAAGCTTCAAACCTTAACAATCATTAAGATCAAATCCTTCAAGGTCATTGCACAATCAGCGTTAAAGTTTGATGGGTTTAGGCCCAATAACAATGTTGCTATTGCCAAGAATTGAGTTTAACCAGTTGTGACTCTGTGACTCTGACGTTTGACATTTTAAAGCCTCAACTATAAGCCAGAAAACCTGATCCCAAAGCCAACTTGTCTGACCAGTTAGGGGATTCTAATTTCAACTGTTGTAAGGACACCGATAACTGAAGACTGGTTAAAAGAGTGCAGCACAAAATAAATATAAACCAACCTAAAATAATACTGTTTATAAATAAACCTATTAAAGCATTACATTGTTGTGTCGAAGTATATGGTAATAAACAGAATGGCATGAGGTTTGAGTCCAATCCAAAACAAATTCTCTGACCATGAGAAGAAAGCTCTTCAACTGAGGATAGTTCCTGAATGTCCCTGCCCCCTCAGTTGGTTAGAAAGCACAAAGGTACTTATCAAGAAAGGGCAGTCTGTCTGTGAATAACACTGTTCAATGACTAAACAAATGTGCATCAGCAAAATGAAGAATCATCAGTAGTGACAATTAAAGGAACAAATGATATGTCATTGGAACAACAGCAGAATAAAACTTCTCACTGAGAAAAAAAATCTTACAGGAGAACACTGTCTTGGATTTGAATGAATGAATGAATTTATTTATTTCGGATAGTACATTACAGGTTAAAAGAAACTGTATAATATAACAACAAGGTCAAATTAGACAAAGACTCCTTCTACTATACAAGTTTTTACAGTGTTGTGCATGCTGGTTAAAAATCTTCTTCTGACTAAGGATGGTGGTGCAATACAGGGATACACTGACGAGATGACAGAATTTTACCACGACTGGCTTAAACCTTCACTGATGCCAACTGCTCCCATAAAGTTTTCATTCGAAGAACTTTTGATCCATTATCCCTTTAGGTATTCCTAAAGTGGGCAGTTTGGTGAACCCTTGACAACTATTCATCATTGATTTAGACTGTGTTTAAATTCTTCTTCTTCATGCACTTGTGCACATATGTCTCAAGTATTTTCTGAACTTAGATCACTTAGATCTGGAGAAACCGGTCAGCTACTGGTCAGCTACTGGTGCCAAGCAAGTAAATAAAACGACCCAGCAAAATAAAGAAGAACGACACTAGGAGAAGTAGAATTTGTCAAGTTTGCTACGCTGCATTTATACTCCAACCATGTAGACACAGTTCATGTCAGACTGACTTCATGTGAAATTCACCCAATGCTGTTGTGAATGATTTTGATTTTTGACTTTGATTTTCAGTTAGATGCCCTTGGATGAACAGAACATATACAGCTATGGATAAATGATAACATCCTTTACAGTGATTATGATTCGAACACTTTTGACATTTTATGTTCTTTTATGAATAATCATAAATAACACCAGAGAGCTTCTATTTCCCTCTATGCAGTGTCAGAGATGAATGTTCTGTGTAGCAACTTATCAGTGCTAGAAAATGTTCAAACACAATGTGACATCCACCTGCTTTGAAACAGCAACAAGAATCCCAACATATTTGACTTCCTGTCTGGCCCTTTTGTATATTTAACGAGAACACATTCTGTGTGTGTATGTGAGAGGTGACATTTAAAGAAAATAAAGAGGAAAGCGATTACTGTTACCATGAGGACACAGAGTCAGAGTTGTTATATTATTCATACTGGCATGGTGCTTTCGCAACAGCGTGTACTAATGGGAATTATAAGCAAATATTACGGTATCAGAAGAGAGGTTTTACTTTATTTTATTTACAGTATGCAGGGGCACATGGTATGCACTACAAATACACATATGTTTACAGTGCCGCTGGGGGACCTATAAAAAGGAAAAGGTGATATAGTAATTTTATTTACCATGACACTAAATTTCCTTGTTATGATAATTTATTCTTTTGGAATATGAACAGTTATGCTTTATGTATTATTCTAATCCTTCCCAAAGTACTTCCACTCTAAACAGTAATTAACACGTGTTAATTATTGTTATGTATGTATGAGTGTAGAGAAAAAGTTGTGAATAACGTCCCCAAATGCAATTTGCTAGCATAACTACCATAACAATATTATCAAAGGGCGAGGTAAGAAGTAGAAGGTCTCTGATCTTCTTGAATAAATAATAAATGTGGGATACAATAGCATAAACATGATTCTTTTTTATGTAAGTTACTACAATAAACACGTTTTATAATTTTAAATGTTTCTGATTTTTCACTGAACATTCCAACTCAGGTACGGCAATGAAGTAATTCAAACGTTGTTTGTCATCATGGGTTGCATAGGTGAACATCTATGCAAAGTTTGGAGACCCTAGCTTTCTTTGTTGTTGAGATGTAGTTTAAATGGCAAATTGGCCTTGACCTTTGACCTTGTAATCCCAAACCATAGTCAGAGGTCAGGGTCACAGGGTGAACGTGTATAAAACGTTTGTGACCTTAGCTTTACTCATTCTACAGCACAAGTGCAAAGGGAACGTTAACATTGGCCGCTGACCTTTTGACTCCACAGTCAGAGGGCAGGGGCTAAGTCACCCAAGACTTGTCTTAGATGATATCGATTTGAAAAGGCTGCATCATTCCTTAGTGTAGTTATGGCGTTACAAGATTTAGGGAAAACTGACCTCTGAACTTGAGGTCACCCAAAATCAAAATTGTCTGAGGTTTTTCACAGATACACCCATGGTATAAATTTGAAAAGGCCCCGTCATTTCTTTCTCCAGTTATTGCGTTCACAAGGTAGGTGTTGACATCGTCACCCATCCGCCTGTAGAGGCTGAGGGGTAAAAAGATGAGGTAGCAATATCTCTTTTTCTGCTGTAATTTCAAAACAACTTGGTGGTTGTTTTGTTAAATTTAGTTAAGATATTCTATTCAAGTTTTAAGTGTAGTATTCAGGTATCATTTCAACATCATTCCAAGTAAATGATATGCATAAAAAAACATTCTGAGATAAAAGACACACATTTCTTACTTAATTGCCAGCCTGTGGGATGTTATCTAACATCTTGACTCATTTTCAAAGCTCTCAGAAAATTAGCCAGGCTCATAGCAACTTGTTCCTTTTGTCATATTGAAATAAACCTACTCCATTGTTGTTGGGATTAAAATCATGTGTGTCTATGCTCTTATGCTAATCATATCCAACCAACAGTTTTGTCATTGTCTCATCAGCTAGATGAATACATTTTCTCACACTGTGGGTCAGCAGAATGATATAACCACCTCATTGTCAGCACACTGCATGATACAGCTCAACAACAACAAAAAAGCTCTGTGGTGGGTGGGAGAGTGGTTGGCACTGCAGCAGCACAGCAGCAGCACAGCAACTCCCTCTTGGCCGGGGGATCCTGAGTTCGATCCCAGCCCCTGACCGACAGTGATCTGTGTGGAGTTTGCATGTTCTCCCTGTGTCTGTGTGGGTTTACTCCGGGATTTCTCCGGTTTCCTCCCACATTCCAAAAACATGCAAGTTAACTGGCATCAACTGGGAATTCTTAATTGTCCTTAGGTATGACTGTGAGAGTCAATGGCTGCCTGTCTCTCTGTGTTGGACTGGCAATCTGCCCAGGATGGACCCTGCCTCTCGCCCAAAGATGCTGGGATAGACTCCCGCCCCCTCATGACCCGAAAAGGATTAAGTGGAAGAAGATGGATGGATGATGTTCATGACTGAGGTTTTTTAATCAGGCTGAATTATAACAATACAGAATCTGCACTATGCTTAAATTTACCTTTCACCAGAGTAGGTGCATAAATGTTCTAATCCTGCTACATCATTTAATTGTGTCAAATTCTGCTGAGTTTTTACCCTTTTTAGAGGGATACCATAAAACATCCAATTTAAAAAACACCTTGTTTTCATTTGTATTAAAATGGTGAGTCATTTTCATTCACTTTTACTTTTAGGTTAGGTTCAGACACTCCCAAGGGCAAAATAACTGGACCAAGTTGCTGAGTGGCAATATATAATGCTTTTCTTATTGCTTTTTATTTTATTCCAACATACAGACAGAAACTAAAAACTTCCAAGTCTGTTGTAAGGACTGTGAAGAAATGGACTGAGGAATCAAAGCTGGAGTTACAAGCCTGCTTTGACTGTACAGATTGGAGTGTTTTTGAAGCTGCAGCCATTAACCTAAATGAACTCACTGACACTGTGACGTCATACATCTGTTTCTGCGAGGACATGTGTGTGCAGACCAAGACCTTCTGCACATACAACAACAATAAACCCTGGTTCATTCCTAAACTGAAGCAGCTACGTCAGACCAAGGAGGAGGCCTACAGGACTGGTGACTGGACTCTGTACAAGCGGGCCAGAAACATGCTGACGAAGGAGATCAGGCTTGCTAAGAGGAGCTACAGTGTGAAGTTACAAAAAAACTTCTCAGCCAACAACTCTGCTTCTGTCTGGAGAGGCCTACGGAATATCACCAACTACAGGAGACCATCCCCCCACCCTGTGGAAAACCTCCAGCTGGCTAACGACCTAAACAGCTTTTACTGCAGGTTTGAAAAGAACCTACAGTTCTCACCTCCCACCCAGACAAAAAGATTATCTGCAGCCCCAGGAACTCCATCCCTCCTCCACTCTGACCTCCCACCAGCACTAACGATCTGTGAAGAGGAGGTGCGCCGGGTCTTTCAGAGACAAAAGATCAAGAAGGCTGCAGGACCTGATGGTGTGTCTCCGTCCTGCCTGAGAGTCTGCTCCAACGAGTTGGCCCCCATCTTCACCCGGATCTTTAACAGATCACTGGAGCTGCGTGAAGTGCCTTCCTGCTTCAAACGCTCCATCATCATTCCAGTTCCCAAGAAACCCTCTGTTACAGGATTAAACGACTACAGACCTGTTGCCCTGACCTCTGCGGTCATGAAATCCTTGGAGAGATTGGTGCTGAACCACCTGAAGGTCATCACAGGCCCCCTGATGGACCCACTGAAGTTTGCCTACAGGTCAAACAGGTCAGTGGATGATGCAGTGAATATGGGACTACACTACATCCTGCAACACCTCGACTCCCCAGGGACGTACGCCAGGATCCTGTTTGTCGACTTCAGCTCAGCGTTCAACACCATCATCCCAGGCATTCTTCATCAGAAACTCCTCCAGCTCAAGGTGCCCCCCTCCACCTGCCAGTGGATCTCCAGCTTTCTGACTGACAGGTGGCAACAAGTGAAGCTAGGGGGATTTACATCCAGCTCCCGAAAAATTAGTACTGGTTCCCCCCAAGGATGTGTCCTTTCCCCACTGCTCTTCTCCCTCTACTCCAACGACTGCACCTCAGAGGACCCTTCGGTGAAGCTCCTGAAGTTTGCGGACGACACCACAGTCATCGGTTTGATCCGGGATGATGATGAGTCTGCATACAGGCGGGAGGTGGAGCAGCTGATCCTCTGGTGCAGCCAGAACCATCTTGAACTTAACCCAGCCAAAACGGTGGAGACGACTGTGGATTTCAGGCGACACCCCCCTTCATTCCCCCCACTCACCATCCTCAACAGCACAGTGTCCACTGTGGACTCCTTCAAGTTTCTGGGTACCACAATCTCCCGGAACCTGAAGTGGTCCTCCCATATAGACACTGTCCAGAAAAAGGCCCAGCAGAGGTTGTTTTTTCTGCGTCAGCTCAAGAAGTTTGATTTGCCTCAGGAGCTGGTGGTTGTCTTCTACACTGCCATCATCCAATCTGTCCTCTGCTTTTCCATCACTGTCTGGTTTGGATCTGCCACTAAACAGGACAAGACCAGACTGCAGCGGATCGTTAAGTCTGCGGAGAGGATCATTGGTACCGACCTACCGTCCATTGAGAACTTATATCGGTCCATAACCAGGAAACGGGCGGGAAACATCTGTGCTGACCCATCACACCCCGGCCACAAACTGTTTGAACTTTATCTTCTGGTCGTCGTTACAGATCACTGAAGGTCAAAACCACCCGTCACAGGAACAGTTTCTTTCCTCAAGCCATCACTCTGATGAATTCCTAACATTCACCTAGTCCTACCTGTTGCTGTACTCATGACTTTCATCCATTATTACATTGCACATAACTCTCACACTGCTTTTTACTTCATTCACATTATATCACTGAATCTGAGTTCACATTGAAATACTGTGTGACTGTATATTTTTTCATATATTTCTGCAAAGTGTGGTTAGTCTGAGTAAATAACTGCATATATTCCTGTATATATTTGCATCCTTTTATAGAAACGTGGACAGACTGTAATTTACTGTACATACTCTGTTGTCATTGAATCCTTATTTAAATCCTCCACCTGAACAACGAGAGCAAGTTTTTAGCCAAAGTCAATTTCCTTGTATGTGTTGTGCATACTTGGCCAATAAAGCTGATTCTGATTCTGATTCTGATTCCTCAAATTTTTAAAAACCAAAAGAGATGTCAGAAAACTTTATCTAAGAAACTAATCAACAAAAACATAAAAAAAAAAATGTAGTGATGTTAAAACTGAGGCCTCATGAAACAACGAGCAACTTTGAGACAATAGCTTCATGAGCGGCTGGCGGCGCGTGCACAACGTTGTGTGTGTGCACAACGCGAGGCTCAGTGTCTCTTCAGATTTTGTGGATTAGCAGTGTTATTTCTGCTCATTTCGGATCTGTTCGTTCAGAACAGCTTCGCTTTCACATCTTACACCCGAAATGAGCTTTTGGACATTGGATTACAAAATAACGATAACGATCTTTTTATCAGCAACCTACGTCTCATCCCTGAGCTCCGGAGAACACCCGACGCTCGGCAAGCTTCCCGGCCGACCGGAAGTGCTCGCAGGCGGCGTAGAGACCGTAAACAAAGGCGGGGGAAGCGCGGTGGGCTAAGAGCTAAGCTAAAGCTAACACCGCACCGGCTTTCTCTACCCAGTATTTTCCTCGCTAATGTACGGTCACTGGTGAACAAAATGAATGAGCTACGGCTTCGGCTCACCAACAATAAGAGACTTATGAACTGCAATATCATGATTTTCACGGAAACATGGCTACACAGTGGAATACCCGACAATGCTATTGAGCTAGACGGCCTACACACGCTCCGGGCAGACAGAGCAGCAGATGACTCCGGTAAGACCAGAGGTGGGGGAGTGTGCATTTATATTAACAAGGCTTGGTGCACGAACTCTGTCACTGTTGAGAGACACTGCTCAGCTAACCTGGAGTTTCTCATGGTTAAATGTAGACCTTTCTATCTGCCACGCGAGTTCACTTGTACCATCATAACAGCCGCTTACATTTCTCCGGATGCTAATGCTAAGCTTGCTATGAAAGAACTGCATGCAGCTATTAGCAAACAACAAACTGCACACCCAGAGGCAGCATTTATTGTGGCGGGTGATTTTAACCACTCTACCCTCAAGACCTGCTTCCTAAATTCTACCAGCATGTCTCCTGTCACACAAGAGGGGACAAAACATTGGACTATGTTTACACCAATATTGTGGGAGCCTACACAGCAACTCTCCTCCCCCACCTAGGTCAATCTGATCACTTATCTTTGTTCCTTACCCCCAAGTATGTACCGCTCATCAACCGGGTGAAGCCATCAGTGAGGACCATCAAAGTGTGGCCAGAGGGGGTTGACTCTGTACGCCAGGAAAAGTTTAGGAACACAGACTGGAGTATGTTCACCTCTCAGGCTACCTGTGGCTCCCACATAAACATCGACTCTTACACCCACTCAGTCCTGGACCATATCAACACCACTATTGACAGTGTCACCACGGAAAGACAGATCACCACGTACCCAAATCAGAAGCCGTGGATGAACAGAGAAGTGCGGCTTCTGCTAAAGGCACGTAGCAATGCTTTTAGATCTGGTGACGCACAGGCCTACAGTTCATCCAGGGCAGATCTGAAGAGGGGCATCAAGAAGGCCAAGCACAGCTACAAGCTGAAGGTGGAGGAACATTTTGGGGACTCTGACCCCCGACACATGTGGCAGGGCATTCAAGCTATCTCTGATTATAAGCCCAGTAACTCCATACCTATAGCCATGATTGTGCCCTTTCTCAATGAGCTAAATGACTTCTATGCTCGTTTTGACAAGGATAATAACGAAAAGAACATCAATTTCCCACCCTCTGACGACCTCCACCACCTCACACTCACCCACACCGACGTCCGTAACGCACTGAGTCATGTCAACGTACGTAAGGCTGCTGGCCCTGATGGCATTCCTGGGCGTGTGCTGAGGGCATGCGCTGAGCAGCTGGCAGGGGTCTTCACAGACATCTTCAACCTGTCCCTGGCCCAGGCCGTGGTACCAGCGTACTTCAAGACCACTTCTATAGTACCAGTGCCGAAACATTCAACACCATCGTGCCTAAATGACTATCGCCCTGTGGCACTGACGCCCATAGTCATGAAGTGCTTTGAACGACTGGTCTTGGCACAGCTCAAAAAATGCCTGCCCCCTACACTGGACCCTCACCAGTTTGCCTACTGGAGCAACAGGAGTACAGAGGATGCGGTTTCTACAGCGCTGCACTATGTACTCTCACACCTGGATGACAAGAACACCTACGCAAGAATGCTGTTTGTTGACTTCAGCTCAGCATTCAACACAGTTATCCCCTCCAAGTTGATCACTAAACTTGGGGACCTGGGAATCAGTACCTCCACCTGCAACTGGATCATGGATTTTCTGACCAACAGACCCCAGCATGTTAGGCCAGGCCCCAACCATTCTTCTGTCATCACACTCAGCACTGATGTACCACAGGGCTGTGTGCTCAGCCCATTCCTCTACTCCCTCTTCACCCATGACTGCAGGCCTATGTATGGATCCAATTCCATCATAAAGTTCGCAGATGACACCATGGTGATTGGACTCATCAGGGACAACGATGAGTCAGATTACAGGGCAGAGGTTGAGCACTTGGCTACTTGGTGCGCTGACAATAACCTGCTCCTTAACACCAGCAAAACCAAGGAGCTCATAGTGGACTACAGGAAGGAGAGGGGAGAGACACATGACCCCATCCATATCAATGGCATAGCTGTTGAACGTGTCCCCAGCTTCAAATTCCTGGGGACCCACATCTCGGAGGACCTGTCCTGGTCAGTTAACACCACCAGCCTGATCAAGAAGGCCCATCAGCGCCTCTTCTTCTTGAGGACACTGAAGAAGAACCATCTGTCAACTGACATCCTGGGCAACTTCTACCGCTGCGTGATAGAGAGCACCCTGACCAACTGTGTCACAGTCTGGTATAGGAGCTGCTCTGTCACTGACCGTAAGGCGCTGCAGCGGGTGGTGAAAACTGCCCAACGCATCACAGGGACTCCACTTCCAGTTATAGAGGACGTCTACAGGAAAAGATGTCTGCGCCGGGCACGCAGCATTCTTAGGGACTCCAACCATCCTGCTCATGGACTGTTCCAGCTTATCCCCTCCAGAAGGCGTTTCAGAAGCCTTCAGACTAGAACCAGCAGGTTTAGGAACAGTTTCTTTCCAACAGCTGTCACGTTATTGAACTTAGTTCCCCGCTGACTCTCTTACCATCATCTCTTACCATCCTCACCTGTACATAACTGCCCATCTAACTTATTGTACATTATTTGCACATAACAGTACTCTTAACTTTCTGCACTGCTGCATATATTTGCATATATTTGCTTAAATTGCACATACTGTCAATTACTGTATATACTGCACTGCTGTCCTTTGCACTTCTGATTGGATGCTAAACTGTGTTTCGTTACCTTGTATTCATACATGTGTAATGACAATAAAGTTGAATCTAATCTAATCTAATCTAAAGACTGCCATCTGGTGACTGACTGTCAGAACTGCATCAGAGTTGAAAACCTGAAAAAAATCTCAACACTTTTTTTTTTTTTGAGCATTTGGCCACCTGAAGTCTATTCAAAATTGGATGGCAGGAACAAACAATACAAAGCAAACAAAAAAAAAACTAATTCCCTCTCAAACCTCGAGCCCTCAAGTCACGTGATGTGACTGACATAATGAGGCCTCACTTGCTACGGTCACGTGACTGTGGGCAAGATGACACAGTGCTGGACACTCTGCTCACGACACTTCTGCGTTATATTGCTTGAGTCAGTGTGGAGTGGGCGGTGTCAAACATAACATCACTAAAAAAATGCAGTGAGGAAGAACCAGACTTTACAACCCACAAATGCATAGTGGCGTTCCAAGTTCATGCTAATAGTAAGTCTGGTTAGCTGCAGTTAGCTTATTTGTTAAATCAGTCACCCCAAACTTTAGATTAAAACCTTACAGCATACAGATTCTACTGAACACTCAAAATGCTCACGAGGTAATGCATGCTTTTAACTCCTTGACTCATCTGAAGATGCCAATAATAAAAAGCAAAGTAGACAAAAGTTGAGATACCGATTCAGCATGAATCTTGGGCCTCGATAACACCTCAGCAGAACCACACACAACTCAAAAAGGATCAGATGTTGGTTTCTCTATGTTGTTTGTTTTTTAAAATGGCAGTTTTTCATCTTCATTTTTCAACTAAATTTAGGCCATAAAGAGACCTCTATATGAATCAACGACCTTAAAAAGACGGCTTTTCATCTTTCACTTTTCAACCAAATCCATATGTTTTTTTAGACTGTTGGCAATGCAGTCTTCTCAACATTTTTTCAACCATTTTGAGCTGGGAGGGTGGAGTTAAAAAATATCAGGTTCAATACTGTGAAAGGGTTAGGGAAAACCACAAAAAAAAAAAAAGAACTAGATTCAAAGCACTTACAGTGAGTCCATTATTCATTCACTCCAGACAGACATTGATAAGCCACAGCTGCCCTGGGGCAGGCTGATGGAAACATGGCTGCCAATCCACACCAACAGCCTCTCAGACCACTACCAAACATTCATGGACACTGGAGCCAAGGTGGGTAAAGTGTCTTGCCCAGGGATACAACAGCAGGATTCAAACCACCAACCCTCTGGTTATTAGATGACCTGCTCTACCTCCTGAGACACTGCCACCCACATTTTCCTCCTCCATTCTAGTTTTGATGAACACCAAGAAGGACGGTAGGAAGTTCTATTTTTATATGGTCTTTGGCACGACCCGGCCGGGACTTGAACCCCAACCTCCCAGTTGTGAGGCGGATGCTCTACCTCTAATGCCACCACTCTGGTGGCTTATGAAATATGAAATGTAGTTGTTCTGCCAGTCCACTTGCACTACAAATTTAATCAAAATTATTCTGCCTACTCTAGCGCTAATTGTGGGTGAAGGTACATGTTCTCATCATAGCATCAGCATGGTAATTTTTGAGCAGAAGCTGATTCACTTCTTCTAGGTCATACCTAATGGGTTTTTTTTTTTGTCAAATGATAACAGTCAGTGAAACAAGGACAGCAACGTGTAACCCTCCCAGCACAAACTGGTTGAAGAAATGTGGAAAAGATGTCTTAAAAATGTACAGAACTGGTTGAAAAGTGAAAGATGAGAAGCTGCCTTTTACAGGTTGTTGAAAATGACTATATAGACATCTGTAACACTGAGATAATTTTTGGAGTATGTCCCAGCATCGCTGTACAATTGTCAGACTACATTCTGGACAGATCACCAACTCACCACTGCACCTGCTATTCCCAGGGGGCCTCCCATTCACCCAGTAGCCAAGCCAGACGCTGCTTACCTTTTTCAGATCAGAGGAGCCCAGGGGTGTCATGGGACACCTGATGTGTAAGCCAAAAATAAAAAGACACAGCACAAAGAGAAATTTGGAAAACGCACATATTCACACAATGATTTTTAAGTGTACAGTACAACAGCACTAGCAGTGGTTTCAAATTGTTCCAGAAATTATTTAACAACCACTATTCCCAAATGTCAAACTTAAAAAAAAAGCTGTTAAAAGGCGTAAAGGTGTACTTGAATTTAGAAAGATAGACCCCCCACCACCATCACCAAATGCCAAAAACTCTTTTGAGGATAAATTTGGGACAAATCCTGTGGACTAAACAGCATAGTTATTGTTGTTTTTCTTTTAATAGTTTAGGCACAGCCCAGTTTTCAATGTTTATGTTTGGGTTAAATATGGTCTGTATTAGACAGACCATATTTAACCCAAACATAAACTTTGAAAACCATATTAAAACCGTATTAGACAGACCAAACGGTCCAATTTTCATCATCTATTTGTGGGCTAAATTAAGGCTTGGACCAACAGACCTGATTTACCCCAAAATACAGTGTTGTGGAGGATTTGTCCACAACAAAGGATTGGTCCCCCGGCTGAGGATTTGTCCTCAGCCGGGGGACCTCCAGTAATGCACTGGGCCTCACTCCTTTCCTCACTCTCTATGAAATATTTTTTTTTTTTTTTTGCTGGTCATTAACATTTGTTTGTTCTCTCCCATAGATTGAGTCCCCATCGTGCTGTTTGCTCTCTACATGTCTGTTCTTTTCTTCTTCTCTATCCCCTCACCCCCCAGCCAGTCGCAGCAGATGACTGCCCCTCCCTGAGCCTGGTTCTGCTGGAGGTTTCTTCCTGTTAAAAGGGAGTTTTTCCTCTCCACCGTCGCCAAGTGCTTGCTCACAGGGGATCGCCTGATTGCTGGGGTCTTTCTGCAACTGTGGGGGTCCCCCCTACAGTTGATAGTGCTATGAGATGACTGTTGTTCTGAAATGGCGCTATATAAATAAAGTTGAATTGAAATTGAATTGAATTGAAGAAAGCAGACGAGACACGAGCTGACAACACAGAACTTTATTTCTCCTCCAGCACAGAACAGAATCACTTTGAGCGTCTAAGCAAACTCCTTTATACACTTTCTTCCCACCTCTGGCACCCAGGGTAAACAATGTGTTTACCCTGGGTCCTCAGGTGTGAACCTGCACAGCGAGGGCGAAAGGAACATCTTTATCTCTCACCTCTTCCCCCATTACCATCTCTAACTACCTTTCCCCCCAACACCCCAAAGTCCTGGGTGAAGTGCCATCTCCTTTGTGTCACCACATGCCCCCCCCGAACACTCAGCAGGGGTCCCAACACTCTGGACCTTTGGGCTTGAGCAAGCGCCCGTAACGGCTGTAGCGTGGGGCTGCCGGGCCGGTCGAAACGTCTTCCTGTCAAGGCGGGTAGGAGAAAGACTTTCCCCCTCCAGAAAAAGTCTCTGGAGGGGGAAAGGGTGGGGAGGGGAAAAAGTTAGTTTCCTGAAAACAGTCCTCTGCAGAGGCAACACAATCCTGTCAACCCACCGTCCGCGCTGGGGAGCTTGAGCCAGCACCACCTGCTCATCTGCCAACATATAAGCGGGCTTTAGCCTGTCAATACAGATGGTTTCCTTACGCCCCCCAAGGTCTAACATAAAATGTTTCGCTGCTGTTTCCAGCACTCTGAACGGGCCGTCATACAGCGGATGCAGTGGGGTTCTGTGGGCGTCCTGCCTAACAAAAACAAATTTGGCATTTTCCAGATGCTTTTGAACAAAGGTGTGGGGAAAACAATGGTGCGCTGGGATGGGAACGCTGGCAGCCCGTGTCCCGGGAAAAAGGTGAACAGGCAGATTGTCACTGGGCGTGGGGCTCTCTGGCAAAAATTCGCCCGGGATCCGCAACGGCTGAGAAAAAAGGAGCTCTGCCAGGGAATCTGCCAGATCTTCCTTAGGCGTGGAGCGCAACCCCAATAAGACCCAAGGGAGGTGGTCGACCCAATTTGAATCCATTAGTGAGGCTCTGAGCACTGCTTTAAGCAACCTGTGAAAATGCTCGCACAAGCCGTTAGCCCGTGGGTTGTATGCGGTGGTGCGGTGGATTTTGACCCCGAGGCCGTCGACCATCGTGGACCAGAGTTCTAAAACAAATTGCGGACCCCTGTCGGACGTGATGTCCAACGGGGATCCAAACCATGCGACCCAAGCAAACAAAAATGCGCGGGCTACCTTGGCCGAAGTGGTGGAATTCAGCGGAACCGCCTCTGGCCGACCCGTAGTGTGGTCCACGATTGTTAGGAGCTGCGTGAACCCCTGCGACCGCGGAAGGGGACCCACTAAATCCACATGTATGTGGTTGAACCTCCTGGCTGGAATTTGAAAAGGCTCGAGGGGGGCTTTGGTGTGCTTATGCACCTTAGCCTGTTGGCACATGATGCACGTTGCAGCTCATTCTTTCACATCCCTGCATAAGTGAGGCTAGATGAATTTGGACCCCACTAGTTTAACAGAGGATTGCACGCCAGGATGTGAAAGGGAGTGGATGGACTCAAAACTGTGGCGGTGCCAACAGCTCGGAACCACCGGGCGGGGGCGGTTGGTGGAGACATGGCAGAGCAAGGGCACCCTTCTTGTACCGCCCTATTCTTCAGCTCTAATCCGGTAGCTGCTGACTGGAGTGCGCAAATGTCTGCGTCCCCGGATTGATCGGCGGCCATTGTGGAAAAATTGATGCCCATGTATACTGGAGAGACCAGCGCGCGTGACAGGCAGTCCGCCACAATGTTCAACTTACCGGCTACATGTTGGATGTTGGTTGTGAACTCCAAAATTGCGGCCAAGTGCCGTTGCCAAGCTAACCACGGTTCTGAGACTTTGGACATTGCGTAGGTCAATGGTTTGTGATCAACAAATGTGGTAAACTTGTGACCTTTGAGCCAGAACTGAAAATGACACGTAGCAAGGTGGAGGGCCAACAACTCTCTGTTGAAAGTGCTATATTTACGCTCGCTGTCACACAAAGTATGGCTGAAAAAGAAGAGGGCCCCCTACCGCGTCATCCGATGAGTCTGTGGTGAGTGTTATTTGCGTTGACGGGGCTGGGTGGGCCAGCAAAGCTGCATTGTGCATTGGCAAGTGCTGTTTTGGTGCCTGTGAAGGCCTGGACCCGTTCTGGGGTCCAATCAATGCTATCCGTGGGTTTCTTTTTTTTTGAGCGCGCCGTACAGCGGCTGCAGCAGCTGGGCTGCATGAGGGAGGAAGCGGTTGTAAAAACTGACCATCCCCAAAAATCCCTGCAGCACCTTCATGGTCTGTGGACGCGGAAAATCTGAGACTGCACATATCTTGTCCTGCAGCGGGATTGCGCCCTCCGGCAAGATCCGATGGCCCAGGAAGTCAATTACTGGCAGCCCAAACTGACACTTCGCTGGGTTAGCAATTAGCCTGTGCACTTCCAGCCATTGGAACACTTGTTTGAGATGGGCGAGGTGCTCCTCCTCTGACACGCTAGCAACCAAAATGTTGTCTAAGTAGACGAAAATGAATGACAAGTCACAGAGCACCGCATCCATCATTCTTTGGAAAGTTTGTGCTGTGCCCTTTAACCCTTTGAGTGTGTGAATTTGCGTGCCCCTAGTGACAGAGCGCGGCACTGCACCTGTTGTCTCACTCTCACATGATCGTCTGCATTGGGGATTTGTACTATTTGTACTGATTTGCCAGTTTCAAAACGTGGCAGATATCCGTTGGAGGACTCAGTGGATGACACGTAATACAACAAAGAAGAAGAACCCCTCATTTCCTTTTCCTGTTCCTAGCATTTTAGCCCAGAAAGGTAATATGTCCGTGATCGGTCACCGTCACTTTTATCGGCTTTGTACACAGAAAATAGCCGCGGTATACAAGCGAAATTTATGTGGGACAATCATAAGACTTTGTAGATGTAGCAGAGACTTTAAATGACCGACAGAATGCAAAATAACAACCATGATGGGTGAAAACGCACCGACCACGGCAGCCAGCCAGCCCCCCTTTGTCAAAAGTGAGAATTTTCTGGGGTTTTTTTGTTTTTTTTTTTATATTGTACTGATTTCTTGTTCATATACTTTGAAGATAAGATGATGAGGTACCTCTGTACAAAAAACGGTGTCAAAAGACTGAACCATTCTTTGTGTAAATACATCCAAAGTCCAGTTTTGACTGAGTTATGGAATTTAAAGAGGTGCTGCAACATTATGCAAATTAGATGCATAAATTTATTCCTATCTAAAAATTTGGATCATATTTTACATCTTTCTAATTGACAGTAAGTCATTATCTCTTACCACTTTCAAGTTATAGCTTGGAAATCAGAACTATTTTAATGACAAAAAATATTTACCACTCTTGACCACTCTTGAGGGGTTATGTCACAATTCGGCGACAAACACACTCAAAGAGTTAACCCAAACGGCATGAGCAAAAACTCAAACAAACAGAAGACAGTTAATACCGCTGTTTTGGGGACGTCCTCTGTGTGCACGGGGACCTGGTGGTAACCGCGGACCAGACCCACTTTTGACAAAATGCGCATCCCAGTCAAGTGCATGGAAAAATCCTGGATGTGGGGGATGGGGTAATGATTGTGTTCCATGGTGCTGTTCAAGCATCGGAAATCGCCACACAGCCACCACGACCAATCGGATTTGGGCACCATGTGCAGCGGGGATGCCCAAGGGCTGTTGGAGTGTCTAACGATGCCCAAGCGTTCTAAGCAAGCAAACTCCTCATACACAATGGCTAGTTTAACCGCATCCAGGCGGCAAGGTCGAGCAAAAACAGGCAAACTTTTTGTGGTGATAAAATGCTTGACCCCGTGCTTGGTTACCGTAGCGGAAAAAGTGGCCACCGTGAGTGCTGGAAACTCGGACAGCAAACGTTGGTACTTACCCCCTGGAGCTAGAACATTAGCATGTGTTGGTGGCCCAAATGCCCGAGCTGTGCAGGGCAAGGAGGAAAAACATACAGCGTCCACTAAACGCCTGTTGGCAACATCAACAAGTAGTCCATAAGCATACAGAAAATCAGCACCTAAGATGGGGACAGAACATGCAGCTATCACAAAGTCCCACTGGTAACTGTGTCCATGTAAACATACAGTCACCGTCCTTTCTCCAAACGTCCTGATGTGGGATCCATTGGCGGCCGATAAAGACAGGCCACAGCCTTCTGCCAGCCTGTCTGCACTGACTGGCGAGCCAGAGTCTACCAAAAAACGTCTCCCCGAATGTGTGTCTGTGATGAAAAGCAGCTTCTCCCTGTCGCCAGCGGTTACAGCTGCTACTGACTGCTGGCTGTCCCATTTCCCAGCTTCTTGAATTGGTACGGTGGCAGACAAAGCTGTGCTTCCTTGCCAAAATGGCGGTGATAAAAATACTGCGTCCCAGTCCTGCCTTTCCGGGTGGCCGTCCCGGCCACCACCCTCAGCTCCTCAACCTTGCTGGGCTCCACCGGAGATCCCGGTCTCACTGCCTGAACGCCGAAAGCACTGCTTGCCAGGATGATGTGGTCTGCCTTCTCTGCCAGCACGCGGTAGTCCCTGGCTGCCAGCAGCAGTGAGTTAGCGAGAATCGTTCTTGCAGAAGCCAGTAGTTTTCTGAGGAAGAGGTGGGCGAAAAGGAAAGATCAGGATCAAGTCTGTGCCCATCAACGTAAGCCTGCTCTCCATCAGGTCCAGAGCCAATCTGGCTTCTTGCTCCGAGTGGATGAGGAGCTTCTCTGCCCTCTCTGCGTCTGAAAGGGTATAACAGCAGAGCAGCAGACACTTGAGAGCACCATATTTTCGTTGGGCTGGCGGGGCTCGGAGCAGACTCATGGCTCGCTGCGCTGCACGTGCGTCCAGTGATGCCACCACATGATGGTACTTCGTGTTGTCTGCCATGACTCCACAGAGACTGAACTGGGCTTCTATGTGAATAAACCAAGCGGCCGGGTTGTGAAGCCAAAAGTCCAGGAGTCTGACTGCAATGGCGCATGCAGCGGTGGGAGACTCCAGCGGGAGTGTATCTGTGGTGGTGCTCTGTCCGTTTTCCATTTCACGTTTCTAGGTCACCAATGTGGAGGAAGAAAGCAGACAAGACACAAGCTGATGACACAGAACTTTCTTTCTCCTCCAATACAGAACAGAATCACTCTCTGAGCGCCAAAGCGAACTCCTTTACACACTTTCTTCCCACCTCTGGCACTCAGGGTAAACGCATTAACATACCAGTTATGAAGCATCTACACACATCAACATACACATTAATATACACATCACAGAGCAAGGCTTAATAAAATACATTCACACCCCCGCGTCCTCAGGTGTTAACCTGGCACAGCGGGGTGAAAGGCACATCTTTATCTTGCCCCTCTTCCCCATTACCATCTCTAACTACCTTTCCTCCCAACACCCCGAAGTCCTGGATGGAGTGCCATCTCCTTTGTGTCACCACAATGTCCAGATTACAGCTTGTGCTGAGGGGGAAATGATGAGCAGCAATACACTCTCTCTCTCACTCTTCTGATGGCGTCTTACTGAAAAATCACTTGCCCTGTAGTCAAAACAGTCATGGTCACTCACACCTGAACACACCAGGAAGTGTGCAAATCATGGCTTTGAAAACAACTATTAATCCTTCAAAGCTCATGACAACATCACGGCATGTGCAGAAAAAAAAATGACAGGAAATCACTGGCCACGAGTAGACCCTCATAATGCTCAATGGAGGACACTTAGCAGTGATCTGTGACGGATTAGCACACTCCAGGAACAACCTTCACCAACATGGTAACAAACTTATGAATATCAGTGTTAGGGTTTAAGGCAGGATGGCAGCATCACTTCCACTGTAGACCAGGATCCAAAACGAATGTGTCTGACCTGCTTATTGTTCACAAGTACACAAGATACCAATCTGTTGCTTTTATTAACTTGAGTTGAGTTGAATTAATGCTTTCTGGTTATAAAACAAGAATAACAAAAAAAAAAATAAAACAACTTAGTGCTGACCAGGGAATTTGAAATGATAACTGGCATCCCAGTAGTCACTATATTCACTGACTTCACCAGATATGCACCCCCTTCACATTGTGTTTCAATAATTATTAATTATAACAGTCTGCCTATGTGAGGATGCTGTATCGTGTATCTTTTTTCCACAGTAAGGTACTCAGGTGCTGTGTCTCAATTCAGGTTTTGCAGCCTCATAGACCATGGAGCCTGGAGGCCAAGATACTTGAAGGTTGGTAGGCTGCATCTAAAGGCTGATGAATGGCTGTTAAATGAGACAGTCTAGTCTTTGGAGGACGTGTGTTTGTGTGAATACGCACTACCCCTTTGTCTGGCAACCACGGCAGTGTTAGTTGAGATTTTTTTTTTTTTTTTGCCATTATTTTTGACAGAGATGGAATTTTATTTTTGTATTTTCTTTAATTATTGTGTTTCCTCTAAATTTAACTGGAGAAGCTTCACCAGACCGAGAGAGGACCATGAATGGATAAAATAAGACTTTTAACTCATAACGTCAGCAAGTAAACAACAGTTAAATTAAGGAAAAACCACAACATACATAAATTAATTTTCATTATTAATACAACAGTTTACTGTTTACATTTACAGTATGACCATTATGCAGCTAAATACAGTCATTTGATGTTCTTCCTTGTATCAGCTCTTAACACTTAGATTTTAATGTTCTAAACCAGACCACCGTCCTGTAGGATGATGATCCTCAATGATTTTCAGTGGCAGAACAGATTCCATGTTCATCTTTCATGTAAGCTGCATTAACGCACCTCATTAAATTGGAAAACCATGATTTGTAATTTAATTTCAAAAACTACAACCATAATCAACATTAAATCAGGTTTGGAATGTTTCACAGTGCATGTAATGGATGAAAATGCTCCTTGAATTATCTTGGAAAAAGACATTAACATTTTCAATAAACTACTTTATTGAAATGCAGTTTCAATAACAATCTGTCCGGGGACTGTGAATGAAAAATACCCCTTTTGGCTAATTCTGGTGAATTTTACAGTAATGTGAATTAATGTGCAATGACCTTATCAAATAAACCAATAAATAAATACAAATGCAAAATTGTGCTTTTGGGCCCCCGACTGCATCAGCCTGGTAACCAGAAGAAATCAGGATTCCCATTTCCCAGCAGCCCTTGCAGGTGATGGGACATATTAAATGTTGGAAAATTAGCATTATCTCTTTAGTTAGATAGTTTGTGCATGCTGTATTACTGCTGTACATATGTCCAACGCTGTGATAGAGCTTCAAATTTTATGCACCACTGTAACTTTGCTGCACATAAGGGCAATGGCAGCAATGCGCGTCCTACTCTGGGTACCAGTCTCTCACTTTGGGACCCCCAGCATTTCTATACACTGTCCAGTGGAGGCGCTGTTTGAAAACAGACAAGCTGTACAGTCATGAAATTGTATAGCTGTGCTGTGGGTTCATGCTAACACTTAGCCTACTTAGCTTTCTATTTCTAAAATTTATAATCCAAGTGATTATATCAAAACCTGGCAATCTTTACTGAAGTCTCACAATGTAATGTTTGTTTCTGACTCTTTATTTCATCTGAAAATGCAAAAAGGTGGCAAAGAGAATGTAAATGAAAGCAGAGACACAGATTGAGTACTAGCTAGCTAGCTTAGCAGGCTGTTTGGCCACAGTGGTCAGACTAATGGAGTCCAGAAATGTGAGTATATAAATGATAACTGGCGGACAATAGTAGATATGCCAGCAGTTACGCCAACAGGTTTTATGGTCACAACCATTTTTCTTAAAAAAAATGCACATAAAAACTGTTGGTGAACTGTTATGCAACCTCTTATGAACCCTGACAAAACCTCAACAATCACAACGTCTGTGAACGCTCCTCAACATCCGCCACTCCATGAGATACATCCCTATATTCTATATTACACTCATTTGTATTAGTTAGCAGCATCGCAGAGTATGAGTGTTGACATAACAAAATAATAATAAATTTAAAAAAAATCTAATTCTACTGTCATTGATCAATGTCAGTTTATGCATTGTATTTGTGGAACTGCAGCATAAAACCAATATTACACATCAGGTAGTGCAGCGATACTATAATCTCATGTGAAATTGCTTAACCCTTAAACAGTTTCTGTGTCCTGGGAGATGCAGACATTTGACAGGCTGTAGGGGGAGGGACATTAAGTATCTGCACTGCATGCCATGAGAAACTTTTAAGGGGGGATGGCTCAACAACCCAGGCCATGTGACTTCATGCCAGCATTCACATTTACATTGATACATTTATATCAAACTCCAAAATGGCAGCCTATGTGGATAAAGACACTGGACATAAGGTACGTGTGTATTTCTTGTTAATTATGTTTTGGGGGATTTGTTCAGATAGGCTCCAGTCCCACTGCGGCCCAAAAAGGATTAAGCGGAAGAAGATGGATGGATGGATGGATGGATGTTTTTGGAAATATTTCTCTTTTAGGATAATTTTATGTGTTCTTGTTGAAAAACAATGAATTACATTTATATAACATTGGTAAACAGCAATTGAATGTCTGTATCCTGGGGGATACATTATCCAGATACGGGTATAAAAACAGATAATCACTCTTAGACATACTTATGTTTTGAAGCCTATACTTTATAGATAATAAATAATATCAAGATGTTAAATATTGATTACACTTCATTTTACTCTTAAATGTGTATTACTGATTAATAAGATAAGATAACACAGGGTTACAAAAATAATATTTTTGTAAGTTGTCTGTGAATTTTCGACTGATTTAAGACAATTTTGCACCGCTGAATCAAAAGATGACATCGGTTTCTCTCGATCAGGTGCTAAGTAAAAACCTGTACTGTTCTGTCAGTGAAAGGCCGATGCAGGATGTGCCCAGCTGGACAAACTGCCATCATGTGTCGTAAGTGCAAACTGAGGCTTTGCATTGTCACTGGCCAAAACCCTCAGAACTGTTTCCACAGCTTCCACTGCCAATAGGATACTCATAGGGTAGGAGTTCCACAGGGGAGATGTTTGCATAAGAACAGGACATTTTAGGATGTTCTATGTAATGTTAGTAGCTCACTGTGAATTATAAAACTACATTTGTTTCCAGCGTTCAAAACGTGAATAACTTGTTTTTTCCCGCACTTTTTAAAAACTTTGTAATACATGAAAGAAAGTAGCTAATGAATTGCATAAAATATGATTTTAAAGATTACACATGAAGCATTAGAAAAATTGGAAAATGTTAAATTTATGCCCTAAATGGGCAACGTATCCTGGGAGATACTGTGTGATTCGCTCTGCCTGCCTGTTGACTGATTCTCCACAGCTAACTAACTACTAACTAACCTGCACTTATATAGCGCTTTTCTAGTCACAAAGACCACTCAAAGCGCTTTCATTAATACTAACCCTCTATTCTAAGGGCCTATAGGAAACAGATATCTAGGGACAATTTAGAACAGCCAATTAACCTAACATGCATGTTTTTGGCATGTGGGAGGAAACCAGAGAAATCCCGGAGTAAACCCATGCAACACGGGGAGAACATGCAAACTCCACACAGATCACTGTTGGTCGGGGGCTGGGATCGAACCCACGATCCCCACAATCCCCTGGCCAAGGGTAAACTGTGCTGCCGCAGTGCTAACCACTGCGCCACCGTGCAGCCCCCACAGCTGCGCGCACACCTGCCCTCCTCATCAGCTAGACTATTTAAGACGTGCTGCACTCAGGTCTGCACGGAGTCATCTTTCTCCCTGGTCTGATGAGACCGTCTCTACACTTCGTCAATCGCCGAGATTACTCTCAACCTCATCGTTCTCCGGAGGCTACTCTGCTCCTTCCTCGCCTTCCTACAGAGAACCACCTCCAACTCATCGTCCTCCCGGGAGTGCTACTCCCCGACGCCAAGTAAGCTCCTCTCATTGCTTTCATCTCTCCACACTTGCTCCCCTGTGCACAGGTGGAAATCCGTGGTGGCGGACCTCCTCCACCTGTTGGCGGACCAAATACTCCCTGCACCTCATCACTTCTTCTACCTGTCCCTTTGCAACCGGGGCTGAAGACGCTGTCTTCTTGGCCAGAGCCTTCGGGACCAAACCTGAGCTCATCTCCAACTCGCCAACAGTAAGGCTAACAACACAGCACAGCTCCGCCAGTGTATGGTTACTAATTCCCCTCTCTCTGCTTCTCCATAGGGTTGCCAGGTTGTACGATGCTCTGCTCACCCCGGCTGCTATATTCACACACACACACACACATACACTCTAGCACACATTACACAATAAAGATAATTGAGTTGATTTCTGGGTCTGTGTCTGCTTTCTGGGTCTCAAAACTTGTCAGATGCAAACTGTAAAACAGAAAATTAAGGACATACCTTGAAAAAAAAAGTTGAATTGTGTTATTTTACTAACTAACTAACTAACTAACCTGCACTTATATAGCGCTTTTCTAGTCACAAAGACCACTCAAAGCGCTTTCATTAATACTAACCCTCTTTTTAGTTTTAGTCTTGAAACATTAGAAAATGGCAATTATTTTTCCAAGATTTGTATATGTGATTGCCCATTTAAGGGTTAAATAAGTTTAAGTGACTTTTCTTGTACCTGGGTGACTGAACAGTACTTATTCATAGCACCTGTGCCAAACACCCATAGGATCCTTACCTTTCCCCTCACATTAAATATGCCTCACTGTTCAGTTATCACGAGCTAACAACAAAACAGGAAGGTGACATCCCCCGCAGGTGGGGAAAAATGGACTGCTCTTTTTCCACTAGCAGCCGTGGTAATCTTTCTTCCCAGCATTACAAATCCATGCCTCTGGGGACCTGAGAACTGGTGCAGCTATGTCTTCACACCCACGGGTCCGAAGGCATCGACCAATCAACACTTTGTCTTTCTTTCCTGGGAGCCATGGTTGCAGGTGTCTCAATGATTGAGGGCTTGTCTCACCTTATATCTGGAAGCAAAATACTGTACCACACTTGTATGACAGGCTTTCTATTGTCTGTGCATTGGTTTGCATGTACAGCTGCAGCATGGATCAGCGACAATGATATTAAAATGAACGAGCTCCCCCTTCCAGTTAAAATGCATAAATACTCCAATCCAATTTTCTGAATCCTTCATGCGCAGAGATATTATTGCAAAGAGAGGGTTCAGACAAAGTGAAACTTAAAGAGCTTCCTGCAGTGGTATAAGTTGGGTGAGGGATGTGGCTGTATAAAAAAAAAAAGAGCACTGAAGATGCAATAGTTGTGCTGCATAATGCAGCTCTCATTTATAAAGTCAGTTAATATACCGAAGCAGCCAACAGGGAGTGGGGAGGTCGATTGTTATTAGCTGGGAGGTGTTGGAAAAACAACTTAACATTTATGTAGTTAAATTATCTAAGTCCTTTTATTCAGGTGTTTTCTTAACAGCCTAATTTCTTCAAATGTAGTAATTCGGTGGCATAACACTCAACTGGTAATGTGGTATTATACCCAACAGCAACAAGAAAAGAAATGAAAACATGCTTATGAAGGCCTAAACACCAAGCAAATTCCTTTTTCTTCTTCTTTTTTTTAATCAGATCAGATGTATTTTTCATGTGTTATCAAGGCCCAAAAGGTAATCAGGCAAATGAAATGATAATGTAATTATTTTTAATAGAAAAAAAATAAATACTTTTGGTAGATAGATAGATAGATAGATAGATAGATAGATAGATAGATAGATAGATAGAGTGTGTGTGTGTGTGTGTGTGTGTGTGTGTGTACATATACGTAAATTTAGTTGATTGCTATGATCTCCAGTTCAGTCCAATATCAGTTAGCCATCTGACAGCGAGGTCATCCACTTCGTGAAGCACCTTAATTCCACCTTGGAGGTGAGCAGAGTAACAGTAGTTCACAATGTGTTGCATTGTTTGAAGGTCACCACAGTCACACAGGGGCGATGCAGCATAACACCATTTGTTAAGGCTTGATCTGCAAGGTCAAGCATCAGAACAGAACTGATTGAGCAGTACCCTACCAATTTTTGGTAGGGTATTATTAATTCTCATTTTAAATCAAACTTGTAGCTTTTCCTTGTGCCATTGAGTGCTGTCTGGATTACATTTAATGATTCAAAACAGTGAAGAAATTTTATATATTTCCTGGTAGACAGCTGCGCTGACGTTGGACTTGATAAAACACAGTGGACCAACACCAGCAGATGATCTGGCTTCCCAAATCATCACTGACTGTGGAGACTTCAGACTGGACCCCAAGCAACTTGGATTCTGTGTCCCCCCCTTCCCCTTCCTTCCTGGGACCTTGATCTCCAAATAAAACGCAAAATTAACTCTCATCTGAAAAGAGCACGTTGGACCTCTGAGCAACAGTCTTGTTCGTCTGTTTTCTCCATAACCCAGGTAAGATGCTTCTGATGCCGTCTCTGGTTCAGAAGTGGCTTGACACAAGGAATGTGACAGTTGTAGCAACTAAATAGAATCCATGATAAAAACATTTATCATGGATACGTCTGTGTGTGGTGACTCTTGAAGAAGAAGCCAACTTTAATGTCATTCAGTCCATACAGCCATCCATGTACAGTGGAACAAAATTACGTTTCTCCTATCTATAATGTTAATCACATCTAGAATCAGAGGGGTCGCTGCCATTCAAAGCGCCACCACAAAGCGCATATCGAGGCGTCTATTGATGATGTATGTGATGACGTCTGAAGCCTCAGCAGCTGGTTGTACCACATGACCAGGTCGGGAACCGGTTCAAGATTTGGCACACAACAAGAAATAAATTGAGCAACAATACACAATGGAAAATCCCCATCCCTCACATTTTGTGTTGTCAGATCTTTGACTATGTATGTGATTTGTTATAGCCAGTCTTCATTTTCAGATGGAGCCAGCACCAAAAACATGGACTTCTCCCATCTGGGAACATTTTGATCTCATTTCTCCCAATACGGTATTTACAGTTATTAAGTCGGGCGCATTTTTCACAAATAGTAGATATTTCTTGTCATTTATTTATTTTAGATTTATTTTTATTTGCAAGGTGAAGTCTCTGTTGTGTTTCAAAGAGCTTGGATACAACAATAACACATCATCTATGCTGAGGCACTATCGTGCCCTGCATGAGAATAAGGACAACAGAGGTCAATGTACTGGGACAGAGAATGTACTGGGAAAGACAGAAACATGTCTACCCTACACTGTACAAACTTGCAGTAGCCCTCCTTTGCACACCTGCCTCCTCTGTGTTCTGAGAGAGAGTATTCTCAAAAGCTGGCGAAATAATCTAAAAAAAAATTGCCTTAGTCCAAAGGCTGTTGAAAAGTAATTATTTCTTAATAAAAATGGATAAGTAACACAAGCACATTCAGTGTAGTCACCCCAGTTTTATTTCTTTTTTCCCCTAATGAGCACTGATATTTCTTAAAGGACAGAACATTTACTGAAATGAAAAAATAAACATCAAACCAATAATGCCCTTGTAAAAATCTGCATGTTGTGTACTTTTTGTCCAGTAGATGGCTTAGTAGAGCAAATGAAATTTCACATGAAGCTTTATCCATATGAACCAATTTGATGAAAAGCGTCAGTGATTCAAGAAAGCCTCACCTGGCCATCACCACCTTTTGTGGCTTACCCTTGTTGTGGAGGATGTCAGTGACGGTCTTCTGGACAAGTGTCAAGTCAGCAGTCTTCCTCATGATTGTGTAGACTACTGAAGGAGACTGAGAGACCATTTAAAGGCTCAGGAAACCTTTGCAGGTATTTAGAATTAATTAGCAAATTAGAATGTGACACCATGAGTCTACAATAATGAACTTTTTCACAATATTCAATTTTTTTGAGAAACTGAATTTGGGGTTTTCTTGAGCTGTAAGTCATAACCTTCAAAATTAACAGAAATAAACACTTGAAATATATCAATGTGAGTGTAATGAATCTATATATTATATGAGTTTCAATTTTTTAATTGAAGTGCTGAAATAAATCAACTTTTTGATCACATTTTTGATGACCAGCCAGCAGAGATCCTCACTAAGCTGTTCAACCTCTCCCTGATGCACGCCAACGTCCCCTCCTGGCTCAAGACTTCCACTATCATCCCCATCCCCAAAAAGTCCACAATTCACAGCCTCAATGACTACAGACCCATAGCACTCGCGTCTGTAGTCATTAAGTGTTTTGAGCAACTGGTGTCCAAGCACATCAGGGACTGTCTTCCCCCCCACTTTGACCAACTGGTCTACAGAAGATGCCATAGCCACCACTCTCCACAGAGTGCTGAGCCACCTGGAGAACCCAAGGAGCTACGTGAGGATGCTCTTTGTGGACTACAGCTCAGCTTTTAACACCATCATCCCAGACATCCTGATCAATAAACTGCACCTCCTCCAGACACCCCCCCCCCCACACACACACACACACCTGGTCCTGGATAAAAAACTTTCTCACCAACCGCCCACAAACAGTCAGACTTTGGCCCCACCACTCCTCCACACTGTCTCTCAACACTGGCTGCCTCCAGGGCTGCGTGCTAAGCCCTCTACTGTACTCCCTGTATACCTTTGACTGTATTCCAACCCACCCAACCACCATCATTGTGAAGTACACGGAGGATACCACCTTGGTTGGGATCATGACCAATGACAATGAGAAGGCATACAGGGTGGAGGTAGAGAATCTGCTGCTGTGGTGCCAAGAAACAACCTGGAACTGAATGTCCAAAAAAACCAAAGAACTCTTACTGGACTTAAGAAAAAACAAACAGGACCACCCCCTCCCCCTCATAAATGGCGACTGCGTGGAAGCCGTCCCCACCTTCAGGTTCCTGGGCACCCACATCTCCTCTGACCTCTCCTGGACTGTCAACACCAAGGCCCTGGTGAAGAAAGCCCAGCAGTGGCTGCACTTCCTCTGTGTCCTGAGGAATAACAACCTTGACCAAAAGCTGATGCTGGCCTTCTACCGCAGCTCAGTGAAGAGCATGCTCACCTGTTGTCTGGGTATGTAGCATGCTGGTTCCACGGCCGAGAACAGGAAGGCTGTGCAGAGCGTCATCAACACTGCCCAACAAAATTATCGGCAGCCCTCTGCCCTCCCTGGAAGACATCTCCAGATCCTCCTGTCTCAGAAAGATCAAGACCATCACAGGAGACCTCTCACATCCCGCCCACCACCTGTTTGACCTGCTTGCCTGGACGACAGTTCAGATCGATCAGGTCCCACACCTCCAGACTGACAAACAGTTTCATTCCCTGGGCCATCCAATCTGCCAACAGTCAGAGGCCCCACCCCCTCCCTCTGAACACTCACATGCACAGAACTGAGGACCTTTTAATTATCACTATAACTCACCTGTCTTTGCACTCCTCACTTTCATGTATATTGACCCATCCGTGAAACCACTATTATACACTACCGTTCAAAAGTTTGGGGTCACTTAGAAATGTCCTTATTTTTGAAAGAAAAGCACTTTTTTTCAATGAAGATAACTTTAAACTAATCAGAAATACACTCTATACATTGCTAATGTGGTAAATGACTATTCTAGCTGCAAATGTCTGGTTTTTGGTGCAATATCTACATAGGTGTATAGAGGCCCATTTCCAGCAACTATCACTCCAGTGTTCTAATGGTACAATGTGTTTGCTCATTGCGTCAGAAGGCTAATGGATGATTAGAAAACCCTTGTGCAATCATGTTAGGTCTGCAATGCTGTAATTGCTGCAAATGGAGGATTCTTTGACGAAAGCAAAGTTTGAAGGAAAAAAAATATTATTTCAAATACAAATCATTATTTCTAACCTTGTCAATGTCTTGACTATATTTTCTATTCATTTTACAACTCATGGTGGTAAATAAGTGTGACTTTTCATGGAAAACACAAAATAATTGTCTGGGTGACCCCAAACTTTTGAACGGTAGTGTACCTGCGTATATTTTCCATAATCCTTGGGCCATTTTACTCAGTTCTGTATTCTGCACTCTGCACTCTTATGTACATGTCACCATGGGGTGAGACGCCGGCTCGGCGCTCAGCCCATGCTCCTTTTATCCCTGCCTCTCATTGGGCAGTGCCTCAGCTGGTTCCCAGCTGTCAGTGTCACGGGACGGCTGGGGCCAATTAATCCTCATCAGCTGGGGCGCTGTTAATGAGTATAAAGAGGAGCAGCTTCGATCATTCGGGGCTGCGACATACTGTCATATCCGGCTCTAGGGAGCCGGGCAATCAGAGCCAGGGACAAGCCAGTGAGTCGAGATGTTTTATTCTGGGTAAGGGATAAGGGATGAGGAGAGCACAGACACTCATACAGACGTACATTCTCAGGCTGCACAGCGCAGGGGTAGGTAGCTCGTACCGGACGTGGGGGTAACAAGACGTGCATACTCACAGCGGGATACAAACACCGGAATGCTGCAAGGGGAGTTGAGGCTGACACCAGACGAAGGGGCTTCAGCCTAGCAGTGCTTATGTCGCAGCCCCGAATGATCGAAGCTGCTCCTCTTTATACTCATTAACAGCGCCCCAGCTGATGAGGATTAATTGGCCCCAGCCGTCCCGTGACACTGACAGCTGGGAACCAGCTGAGGCACTGCCCAATGAGAGGCAGGGATAAAAGGAGCATGGGCTGAGCGCCGAGCCGGCGTCTCACCCCATGGTGACAGTACACAGTTTAATTCGTGAAGCTACTACCATACCTGTGTATATTTTCATAATCCTGGGCTATTTTATTTCAGTTGTGTGTTTAATCGTGTGTTCTGTAACCGTGTTTTATCTAATTCTTCTGTCTTACTTCATTGCGCAATAGCATGGTGGAGCACCCACAATTTTGTTGTACTGTACAACTGTACAATGACAATAAAGCCTATTCTATTCTATTCTATTTTCTAATTTTCGAGATACACCTGATTGACCAATTTAAAGTACATTATATAGAAAAAAGCAAATAAAATTTGTTTTCATTGCCTTTCATCACAATATTTATAGCCAGTTGTCATTTTCTGCAAATAAAAAGAAAAAATTTGGGTCACTTCATTTTAGTAGTTTACAGATTAATTCAAAAATTGTTCAATTTACTCAAAGACATACCGATAAAAGAAAACCAGATAAAGTGATAATTCTGGAGCAGTCTTGTACTTTTTTCAGTTAGTAAAGTGTCAAGTTTCTTACTCTTTCTCTCTATTTCTCTTACCATTCCTGTAACAATGCTGAAAATAGCAGGTTTGCTGAGAGCTAATAGCAAAATTGATTGTTTCTTTCATTTTGGATTCATCTATGGCATCTTTAATGTCAAAGAGACAAAGAGATATGTAAAAATAACTGAAGTTAAACACTTTAAGACAGTTCAATCCTAGATGTTTCCTGAATTTGCAGCTGTAGTCTAATCTTGTTCTTTAAGGGCAAAATCAATGCCCCACACCCGGGATGCACCAGATAATTACCACAGCCGTTGGTGAAGCTTATCTTATTTGCAGACAAGCCTCTATCAGTCAACAATTACATGGCCTATATGGATATGTTCGTTCTGTGTGAATACATCTGCCACAGAGGTTATGTGTTTTGGTTCTCGCTGTGCATCTGCCTATCTCATTGCTAACAATAGTGTCCATTGTGTTATGGATAAACTGATCTTTTCTGTTTCTTTTACCTGAGCTTAATCCTGGCTCTGAGGTGTTTTGTCACTGCTTAGAACATTTTCACTGAAGTCAGACTTTAGCTCTGTTGTTTTCCCATCTTTTATGATGAAAGACCTCCTCATTTGATGTTCTATGAATTGTTTTTCATCCAGTCTTTAGGTTCAACAGCAAACTTCACTGAATTCTTATACCTTACCCTCCTCAATCCCTCAGAATGAACAGCAGCAGTGAACAAACTAAACTCAGCCTTCTCATGTCACTCTCCGAGAGGAACTTTTACCAGTAATTGTAAAACTAATGCAGGATTACTGTTAAGCTCGCTGTGATGCTTGTAGTTTTCAAGCCTGCTGTTTATGCCCTGGACCATGATATGGTGGATTAATTGTGCTTGTGCGGGGGTGAGAAACGCGTCGCAGTGGAGTGAAGACTTTGAAAACATTCCTTTGAGACTCAATTCAGATGCTGGGCAGTATAACACATTCTCAGTCAATCGACCCCCTCGGTGTGGTCAGCCCCTAGTCCCACATCATTAAAAACTGATACTGAGTGGCCGTAACAGGAGCTGGCCAAAGAAAAGCAATCAAAGTCAGTGGAGCGCAGAAGGGCTTTAAAAAGGCTCCACATTCTGTACTGTGCTTTTGGAGAAATAATGCACAGATTGGGAGTGTAATTTATTCTCAGTCCTCGGGCTCTGTGCTCCGATGACAACAAAAAAGACACTGCATGTAAATGACAATACTAAGGAAGCTGTTTGGCGTTTTCTCAGTCCCCACCTGGGTCATATCACACCTCTTCCTCCAGAGCGGGATCAAGATGAAAACCCTCCGCATATCTCTGTAAAACTGCTCTTCTTATGCATGATGATGACTGCAGCTTTAACCAGCTCCTTATCTCCAAGTGAAAGCCACCTTATTCTAACTTTACTGCTACTGATCTTAACAGGCTGTCTTGGCTAACGGCACACTGAGCGTAACACCAACGATTCAATTAAAAAGAGACTCAGGGAGTAACACGCAGCCGGTCCAATTCAAATGAATTTTTAAGAGTGACTGCTAGCATGTGGTGATGCAGGCGAATCATGTTCTTTAAAAATTGCACAAATCCACTTTCTAGAACAGTGCGATCAATAATTAAATACATCTAAAATCCCTTACTAATTGCTTTATTGATCATATTCCAAACCAAGTAATTATCTTGTAATACAATTGCCAGGAGTCATTTTGGAGGTTTGTGTTGAAATGATGAAAAGAACAAATGAATAATTGCAAGGCTTTAATCACCAGCTGGGAGAAAGTGCTTTTTCATATATCATAATTTTGTTAATTTAATAATTACAAGGAAAACCACACTGTCATTGATGGAGTAGCTCATTCCAGCCTGATGAAATCACCCCAAGAGTGCCCTGAGATCCCCTGACCTTAAGCACAGCCTAGCTGCAGACCCATCTGGGATCTCCTTAAGTGCTTCCATGATGACCTGGACCTCAACCTGGATGCAGATCAACGGTGGTGTGATAAAGTGTTTACCCCCTTCCTGATTTCTCTTTTTTTTTTGTATGTTTGTCACACTTAAACGTTTCAGATCATCAAACAAATTTAAATATTAGACAAAGATAACACAAGTAAACACAAAATGCAGTTTTTAAATGAAGGTGTTTATTATAAAAGGGGAAAAAAATTTCAAACCTACATTGCCCTGTGTGAAAAAGTGATTGCCCCCTAAACCGAATAACTGGTTGGGCCACCCTGAACAGCAACAGCTGCAATCAAGCGTTTGTAATAATTAGCAGTGAGTCTTTTACAGCACTGTGGAGGAATTTTGGCCCACTCATCTTTGCAGAATTATTGTAATTCACCCACATTGGAGGGTTTTTGAGCATGAAGCGCCTTTTTAAGGTCATGCCACAGCATCTCAATCAGATTCAGGTCAGGACTTTGACTAGGCCACTCCAAAGTCTTCATTTTGTTTTTCTTAAGCCATTCAGAGGTGGACTTGCTGGTGTGTTTTGGATCATTGTCCTGCTGCAGAACCCAAGTGTGCTTCAGCTTGAGGTCATGAACAGATGGCCGGACATTCTCCTTCAGAAGTTTTTGGTAGACAGCAGAATTCATGGTTCCATTTACCACAGCAAGTCTTCCAGGTCTTGAAGCAGCAAAACAGCCCCAGACCATCACACTACCACCACCATATTTTACTGTTGGTATGATGTTCCTTTTCTGAAATGCTGTGTTAATTTTACGCCAGATGTAATGGGACACACACCTTCCAAAAAGTTCAACTTTTGTCTCATCAGTCCACAGAGTATTTTTCCAAAAGTCTTGGGGATCATCAAGATGTTTTTGGGCAAAACTGAGATGAGCCTTCATGTTCTTTTTGCTCAGCAGTGGTTTTCATCTTGGAACTCTGCCATACAGGCCATTTTTGCCCAGTCTCTTTTTTATGGTGGAGTCATGAACACTGACCTTAACTGAGGCAAGTGAGGCCTGCAGTTCTTTGGATGTTGTTGTGGGGTATTTTGTGACCTCTTGGATGAGTCGTCACTGCACTCTTGGGGTAATTTTGGTCGGCCGGCCACTCCTGGGAAGGTTCACCACTGTTCCATGTTTTCGCCATTTGTGGATAATGGTTCTCACTGTGGTTAGCTGGAGTCCCAAAGCTTTAGAAATGGCTTTATAACCTTTTCCAGACTGATAGATCTGAATGACTTGGTTTCTCATGTGTGCCTTAATTTCTTTGGATCACATCATGATGTCTAGCTTTTGAGGATCTTTTGGTCTACTTCACTTTGACAGGCAGGTCCTATTTAAATGAGTTCTTGATTGAGAACAGATGTGACAGTAATCAGGCCTGAGTGTGGCTGGAGAAATTGAACTCAGTTTTTCAAAGATGTGATAAACCACAGTTAATTTATGTTTTAATGGGGGGGGGGGGGGGTGTCACTTTTTCATACAGGACCATGTAGGTTTTTTTTTTTTTTTACTCTTAATAATAAACACCTTCATTTAAAAACTGCATTTTGTATTTACTTGTGCTATTTTTGTCTAATATTTAAATTTGCTTGACGAAATTTGTGACAAACATACAACAAAAAGAGAACTCAGGACGGGGGGCAGACAGTTTTTCACACCACTGTATATGGAATATTTGTGAGCGAGTTTGGTGAGACTCAAGATTATTACTTAGGAGGAGCAATGATTTTTCTGAAATCACAAAAGTGCCCAGATCTCCTGACTTGTGACTTTGATCTTGACCTTGAGCACAACCTAGATGCAGACCCATCCGAGAATCATTGTGAACAATTTTGTTGAGCGTTAAGAAAATGCAGAGGAGGAGTTGCGACTGTCATGAAATGTGGACGGATGGATGAACAAATGGACAGACAGAGACAGAGAGATGGACACTGCATCATTACATTAGCTCCTTTCAGCTGTGCTGGAATGAGCTAAAAAAGGTGCATTACATGAGCAACTTGAAAAGCACTCAGGGAGTGCATACCTCTGCCAAAACTCCTTTCGTCCCTCATGGATCACTTCTAAAATGTAATGGGTTTGTGTGTAGGCCACAAACCATTTCTGGTGAAAATTGCATCAAAGTCTATTGAGTAGTTTTGCAGGATTCTTGCTCACACACTGTGAGAAGGTAAGAGCCTTGGCGGAGGTACATATGTGTTCTTCGATCATCACCAAAATGTAATGGGTTCGTCTCTAGCCCAAGGACCATCTCTGGTAAAAAAAAAAAAAAAAATTAAAAAAATTATACAAATCCATCCAGTAGTTTTTGTACATTACCTCCTTGGTGGAGATACGTAACTGTGGCTGAAGGAAAATTGGTGGAGATACGTAACTGTGGCTGAAGGAAAAAGACTGTTTGCAACTTTTAAGGGATGAACAGTGAAATTTTCCCTTTTTTGGTGCTTTTATACACGATTTGGGCATCTGGATGGACTTTCAAATAAAAAACTCTGTGGCTCTGAAGACTGTCATTTTGTTGGAGACCAAATAAGATCCAGGGTCTGCCTTGGTCTTATTTGGTCTCATTCAGTGAACTGATCTGTTATGCCTCCATCCATTCCAAGGATGTGGGCATTCCTGTAAGCTTCCCAAAATAAACACAGCGTAAGTGTAGCTAGCCTGGTTTAGCTTAGCAACTGCAATTTTTCTCTATCGTCTATTCATCTCACTAAACATCCATGTTCCCAGGTGATTCATTAATCCAGACACAATTAGACATCTTGCTTGCAGACTTTGTTCTGGCTTCTTTTGTAATATGACCAGAGAGCCCCACACTCAAGTCATTAGCCTAGCTTAGCAATACTGGCTTTTATGGCTACTGTCTATATACGTATTCTACTCAATATATTCTACTCATCTCACCAAATCTTGTTCCCAGCTGGTTAATTATTCCACACTGGATTATACAGTATATCTCACGTTAAGGCTATTATATGGACCATTCTAGAATTGCGGGACATTTTCTGTCCCACCACTGAATTTAAAATAATTCAAGCAAAAAATAGTAAATCATACATTTATTCTGAAATTATACTTGTACTGAGACAAACTGTAAACAGATTTGCTGAAAAAAAGTCCAAAAATATTATTGAAGATCTAAAATATTTATTAAGCACCCCTTAAAACAGCATTTTCTGCTTGTCCCATGAGCTTGCTAACCAAATTGCATATCAAATATTACTTAAAATAAGTTATGAATTCACTTTTTTTGTTTTGGTGTTGTTAGTCCATGCATCTTGTAACTGTTAAAACCATTTATTTAAAATAAGCATATTTTAAATAATATTAATTAAGCTCTGGAAGTGGTGTCTCACAATATTATGTGCAACCCTGTTACTGAATCTATTCAGCCTAGCACAGGAGGAGCAAAGCAGTGATTGGCATGACAAAGAGGAAGTGACATCATCAAACTGTGTGCTAATCACTGATCTGTATAAAAAACCTGCCCTGCATTCAGTTGACAAAACAGTTCGCCGAACATAGTTTGCAAGGCGAACTGACCTAAATGAACGGGCAGTTCTCACCAAACGGTTTTACTGTTCGGCTCGCGCATTCTGTAGTTGTGTAGATCTATGGTCTTCTGTCAGCTGGTCGAGGACCCGAGTAACTACGGCGTAGACTGTAGCCTACTTCAGCTTCATATTACCTAAGAATTCTCCGTTATACCCCCACCAAAAACAATATTTTACGCGTGATATTGTTTTACTTACAAAATGACATAACCTCTACTCTTAAATTGATGGAATTGCTCCAAAAATAAAAGAAAACAAAAGAATATCGCAAACTATCTTACCTAGCCACCATCTTTGTTCGCTACGCAAGTCACCTCCAAAAGAGTTTGGCCAAAGAGAAAACGGTTCGCAACAACCGTGTTGTTCAGTTACGGAAACTACCGAATGGTTCCGAACAGTTGCAAACTGTTTTGTCAACTGAACGCACCCCTGGATAGCTCACGCCCCATTAGCGAGTACAAAGCTGAGTCAAGCCACTTGCCCGCCATATTAGTACACCCAAAACACTCAGCAAGTCAATGGAGAATGAATGGGTTTGGAAGTAAACAGTGCCACTTTTACCTCAATAACTTTCCAAAAACTTAACAGATTTTGAACTTCTTGGTATGGAGACACAGCTTATAATCTTGCACAACCGGTGAACTATCGAAATCAAGTTGATATCATGTTTAGCGGCCGTGGGATGGCTGGATAATAGGAAAAGTCAAACCAAGGTGAGTAGTTCTGTGAGGAATACATGCAGAAAGTGTGTTTAGGCATGTGTTCATAACAATAGTCCTAATGATAGTCCTAGATGAGTAAATTAAAATATCAGGCAGTGCGTTAATCTTGCTATTAAGTACCTAGGCCTAATCTTACTAGCAAAATATGATGACCAGCATGCTGAATAAATTAATTTATTCCAGATTTTGATTTTTTGATCTTTACTGATCCCCAGAGGGGAAATTCAGGGCATCCACCTGGATGGATGAAGCAGCCACAGAACAGCGCTATCCCTTCACCATTCACAAACACATTCACACCTAGGGCCACTTTAGAGTCTCCAGATAACCTAACCTGCATGTTTTTGGCATGTGGGAGGAAACTGGAGAAATCCCGGAGTAAACCCACACAGACATGAGGAGAACATGCAAACTCCACACAGATCACTGTTGGTCGGGGGCTGGGATCGAACCAGGATCCCATGGCCAAGGGTGAGTTGTTGTGCTGCCACAGTGCTAACCACTGCGCCACCGTGCCACAGAGGCTGGTCGTCATCATACAGTGTAAATATCTATGAACTCTTAATTAATTGGTGATGCTAGTCATCAATGCATAATGGTCATGATGGGGCTTCACATATGATGACTGAATTATTTATAATATATTTAGCAGGAATAGTGATGACCAAGGACACCTAAGGAGGACTTCTGATTCCTGATCATCTGACAGTGTTTCTATCTGGGCTAAATTATTCCTGATGCTGGTCGTCAACTACTGATTATCAATCAACACTGGATCAATCCTACATGCCCATTTTTGTTGATTACCAATCATCTTTAAGTGCACCATGGAAGCAGGAGGGAAGGTGTCACGTTTTGGATCAGAATCCTAAAATTGATGAAGATAATTATAGAAGAATTAGCATTAGGCCTTAACTTTTATTCTTTTTGATTGATTGATTTTATTTATTTGAACATCAAGACAAAAAAAAATTAAAACATGAAATCAAAACCAAAAAAATAAACATAAAAAAATGCCTTGTTCAAAAGGAGTGGGAAGAATCCAACGCTTATATAGTCCCACCCCTTCTCCATACCCAATAAATTATAATATCATTCTAGTCATTATCCATCCCATAATTACATTCATTATACGATACCATAATATATAACACAACATAACAAAAATAATTTTTTTGTAAGTTGTCTGTGTTTATTCAACTGATTTAAGACAATTTTGCACCACTGAATCCAAAAATGACATCCGTTTCTTTCAATCAGGTCAGCTTTTTATGCTAAGTTGTAAACAGTTGTACAGCAGTTATACAGCTGTACTGTAAATTGAATAGTAGACACTGATAAAGGCAAGTACATGTAAATTGAATGTTACATCATCATTGTTCAAAATTCAGAGAATTTCAAGAAATAAAAAAGAATTTTGCATCATATAAAGCGAAAATACTCGTACATGTAAACAAAAACGTAAAAAAACGTGGCAATAGTTCAAAAAGTTGACCTGATTGAGCAAAACCAATGGGATTTTTGGATTCAGCACATCAAAATTGTCCTAAATCAGCTAAAAAAAGCAGACAATAAATCTGGTTTTGACCAGTGTAATGCATCGTATAATTAAACTAGAAAAGCACTCGGAGAGCGCAGACCTCCGCCAAACGCCACAGTTCCCCCCATACAGTGTTTGTGTATACGTTTTCAGATTCCTTGACCATGAAAACATATGACTAGCAATTGGATTCATAATGATAGGATTAGTGGTTCAGTAGTAAAAGCATTACCTCCTTGGCGAGGTAATAAACTGAAGTAAGATAAGATAAGATAAGATAAGATAAGCCTTTATTAGTCCCACAACGGGGAAATTCCAGGATTGCAACAGCACAGGGATAGCAACACTCAGAGCAACAATCAGAAGGCAAGAAAAAAAAAAAAAAAACAAGCAAGCAAGAGCAGCTAATATACATATGTACATATTACTATAAAATATATATACACACACACACACACACACACACACAGACACACAGTGCAGAGCATTGTAGCTGGATGGAATAAATATATGAATATATGAACACACAGTGCAGAGCATTGTAGCTAGATGGAAGTGAAGTGAAGTGTTGCTGTTGTGTCCATCTCCTCCATCTGCAAAGTGCCAGGCTAACTAACTAACTAACTAACCTGCACTTATATAGCGCTTTTCTAGTCACAAAGACCACTCAAAGCGCTTTCATTAATACTAACCCTCTATTCTAAGGGCCTATAGGAAACAGATATCTAGGGACAATTTAGAACAGCCAATTAACCTAACATGCATGTCTTTGGCATGTGGGAGGAAACCGGAGAAATCCCGGAGTAAACCCACGCAACACGGGGAGAACATGCAAACTCCACACAGATCACTGTTGGTCGGGGGCTGGGATCGAACCCACGATCCCACAATCCCCCGGCCAAGGGTAAACTGTGCTGCCGCAGTTCTAACCTGTCAAGGCATACCTCATGCCTCCCTTATTGGGGGGGCTTTCACACCTGTACTGACCTCATGCCTCCCTTATTGAGGGGGGGGGGGGCTTTCACACCTGTACTGGGTACTTAAAAACTGTATTTATCGGCAGATGAAAGAAAACTGAAGCAAAAACAAACAAACAAACAAACAAAAACTAAGCAAACAGCAACTGCAACATGAAGTATTTCAAACATATTTATTCAAATGTACACTTATATGGATACAATCTTTAGCCATAACTTTTTGGTAATGTGAAAATAATAAGCCAAGTAGCACAAAAAAATTAAGTGCTCTTGCTGTCAGGAAACAATGTTGGCACCAAATCACTGAAGTGATCTGCCACCAATGGGGGTAGATTGTGCTCTGCCACAAAATGACAAAACATCACTTCTGCTAGTGGTGCATTGGATTTGGAAGGCGTCGGTTCTGTCACTGGCTGAAAATGTTCATCCATCGATTGAATTTGGCTACACAGTTTTTGTGGCCCTGTGTAGCGAAGTGCGACTTCAGGTCGAAAATCCCTGATGCAGTCAGTTTTAGTATTAGAGTCACACATATCAGGCGCAGCATTACTGGCGCCGGGATTCCTCTCTGTTCCGGAGCCGCAGGACAAAAGAAGGTGCGATAATGGTTGCCATGGGTTTTACTGGGTTTGCGCTCCGTGGAAAAAAGAGGATTTGGAAGCCTCCCCGGCAGAGAGCTGGTTTTTGCGCAGCCCCTATGGCTGGCCGGGGAATTTCTGCCAAATAATCCGGCGCCGGACAGCTGCCCGTCTCAGCTTTTGCAGCGTAGCGTAAACACAGGCACACTGGCGGGCCCTGCCCACCTCTGTTTTCCGCGTGCTTTTGTGCCTAAAACTTTGAAGAAGGCGGAGTTTGTGTTCGTCAGACACGACGACCAGCGCCCTCCATTGCCCCTGCACACATGTTGAAAATGGCCGTATCTCACAATGTTAAAGAATCCTTTAAAAAAATTCCTGTATCCAGACGGTGATCCGGATCATCCCCAAAATTTAATCAGTTCTTCCTTGTACTATTTCCAACAAGGCCTGAAAGTTTCATCAAAATCCATCCAAAACTTTTTGAGTTATCTTGCTAACCAACAGACAGACAAACAAACAGACAGACAAACAGACAAACGCTGGCAAAAACATAACCTCCTCCTGGCCTTCGGCCTGGCGGAGGTAATTATGCAATAGAAATAATACAACAATGATTTGGGCCTATTCATCACAGTGTGACAAATGATTTCAATCTATGGTTAGTCTATACTAGTTCAGTAGGCTATGTATAGCAAGGCCTAGATCTACGTCATCACAGAAGTTGTGTGAGGCCTTTTTTCTCACATTTTTACCTCAGTTTAAATAGAACCTTTGTGAAAAGGTTTGTGATCCCTTATCCCCACCAGGCCGCAGGCCAGGAGGAGGTTATGTTTTTGCCAGCGTTTGTCTGTTTGTTTGTCTGTTGGTTAGCAAGATAACTCAAAAAGTTTTGGATGGATTTCGATGAAACTTTCAGGCCTTGTTGGAAATGGTACAAGGAAGAACTGATTAAATTTTGGGGATGATCCGGATCACCGTCTGGATACAGGAATTTTTTCTTCAAAGTTTTAGGCACAAAAGCACGCGGAAAACAGTGGTGGCCAGGGCCCGGCAGCGTGCCTGTGTTTGCGCTACGCTGCAAAAGCTGAGACCGGCAGCTGTCCGGCGCCGGATTATTTGGCAGAAATTCCCCGGGCAGCCATAGTGGCTGAGCAAAAACAAGCTCTCTGCCAGGGAAGCTTCCAAATCCTCTTTTGCAGCGGAGCGCAACCCCAATATAAAACCCACGGCAACCTGTCTACCCAATTTGCATCCGTCAGTGAAGCCCTGAGTGCTGCTTTCAGTGGAGGAGATGGACACAACACCAACACTTCAGTTTATTACCTCTGCCAAAGAGGTAATGCTTTTACTACTGAACCACTAATCCTATCATTGTGAATCCAATTGCTAGTCATATGTTGTCATGGTCAAGGAATCTGAAAACGTACACACAAACACTGTATGGGGGGGAACTGTGGCGCTTGGCGGAGGTCTGCGCTCTCCCAGTGCTTTTCTAGTTTTGCTAATTAGATTAGGCCTAGGCACTTAATAGCAAGATTAAAGCACTGCATGATATTTTGATTTACTCATATAGGAGTATCATTAGGACTATTATTATGACCACATGCCTAAACACACTTACTGCATGTATTCCTCACAAAACGACTCTCCTTGGCTTGACTTTTCTGATTATCCAGCCATCCCACGACCACTAACCTTAATGTCAACTTGATTTCTATAGTTCACTGGTTGTGCAAGATTATAAGCTGTGTCTCCATACAAAGAAGTTCAAAATCTGTTATTTTTTGGGGGAAGTTACTAAGGTAAAAGTGGCACCGTTTACTACTAAACCCATTCATTTTCCACTGACTCGCTGAGTGAGAGACCTGCTGTGATATTTAGGATATCAGTCTATCTTAAAAAAGATTTATCAAGTTCATTTTCATTCTGATCATATTCAATTGTTTAGACTAAAATGAGCAGCCTTCATGTTCTTCCTCCTCATTTTATTTAATTCTGGGTGTTCCAATCAGTCTGGTGGAGCATAGCTGCCATCTAATATGTGGTCATATGAACAGCAAATATTCCTTCTATATTTCAATTCATTTGCTGATAAATAATAAGTTCAATGCTCTTTGAAAGGATGTCAGGTTTCCTCCCACAAGCCAAAGACATGCATATTAGGTTGATTAGTGACTCTAAATTGTCCCTAGGTATCTGTCTCTGATCATCATAGCAGTCTGTCATGGGCGACAATGACTGTTTCATTTAGTTCTGATCAGATTCCTCCACACAGCTCTGTCCTTAGCCTTCCGCTGCCAGGAACTCCTGTCTATATCCAGCTTCTTCAAGTTTCTTTTTACAGTGTCTTTAAATCTGAGCCTTGGTCTACCCTGATTGCGTTTGCCCTCGCATAACTGTGAGTAGAGTAACTGCCGAGGGAGACGCTGGTGGTCCATCCTCTCAACATGTCCGAGCCATCTCAGGTTCATCTGTATTAGCATGTCCTCCATTGATGGTAGACCAGCTCGTTTCAACACTTCTATCAATCAATCAATCAATCAATCAAAGACTTTATTCCAGACTCAAGGTCCATCAAAAAAAAGTAAAAAAAAGTAAAAACAAGACAGTTGAAACAATCAAAAAGTTACAAAAAACACTAAGACACAACTGCTAAGAGAAGTACAAAGACAGTACAGACTTTAAAAAGACTTAAAAAAGACAACTGTACCAGTGCCTTCTAAACTGTGACTGACAGCGAATAGAACTGAGCTTAATGCTAGACGTGACTTGAATGATTTCATTTCTAGATACATCAAGCCGACAGATGAATTTATACATAAGATTCCTTATTACTGCATGCAGAGTATTTACACGTGATGAGACAAATAACTCGGAAGCACTGCACCATCGAGGCTTTTTAAATAAAATTCTTAAGCCATCATTGTAGGCAACCTGTAATTTCTGCATACTTTGTTTCCTATAATTTATCCATAAATGAGCAGTGTATAAAGGTGTACAATAGGTTTTAAAAAGAACCAGTTTCACCTCATCTGAACAAAAACCAAATCTGCGTGCAAGAATATTTGTTTGCATGTAGATTTTCAGAATCAGAATCAGAATCAGAATCAGAATCAGAATCAGCTTTATTGGCCAAGTATGCACAACACATACAAGGAATTTGACTTTGGCTAAAAACTTGCTCTCGTTGTTCAGGTGAAGGATTTAAATAAGGATTCAATGACAACCAGAGTATGTACAGTAAATTACAGTCTGTCCACGTTTCTATAAAAGGATGCAAATATATACAGGAATATATGCAGTTATTTACTCGGACTAACCACACTTTGCAGAAATATATGAAAAAATATACAATCACACAGTATTTCAATGTGGACTCAGATTCAGTGATATAATGTGAATGAAGTAAAAAGCAGTGTGAGAGTTATGTGCAATGTAATAATGGATGAAAAGTCATGAGTACAGCAAACAGGTAGGACTAGGTGAATGTTAGGAGTTCATCAGAGTGATGGCTTGAGGAAAGAAACTGTTCCTGTGACGGGTGGTTTTGACCTTCAGTGATCTGTAACGACGACCAGAAGATAGAAGTTCAAACAGTTTGTGGCCGGGGTGTGATGGGTCAGCACAGATGTTTCCCGCCCGTTTCCTGGTTATGGACCGATATAAGTTCTCAATGGAGGGTAGGTCGGTACCAATGATCCTCTCCGCAGACTTAATGATCCGCTGCAGTCTGGTCTTGTCCTGTTTAGTGGCAGATCCAAACCAGACAGTGATGGAAAAGCAGAGGACAGATTGGATGATGGCGGTGTAGAAGACAACCAGCAGCTCCTGAGGCAAATCAAACTTCTTGAGCTGACGCAGAAAAAACAACCTCTGCTGGGCCTTTTTCCGGACAGTGTCAATATGGGAGGACCACTTCAGGTTCCGGGAGATTGTGGTACCCAGAAACTTGAAGGAGTCCACAGTGGACACTGTGCTGTTGAGGATGGTGAGTGGGGGGAATGAAGGGGGGTGTCACCTGAAATCCACAGTCATCTCCACCGTTTTGGCTGGGTTAAGTTCAAGATGGTTCTGGCTGCACCAGAGGATCAGCTGCTCCACCTCCCGCCTGTATGCAGACTCATCATCATCCCGGATCAAACCGATGACTGTGGTGTCGTCCGCAAACTTCAGGAGCTTCACCGAAGGGTCCTCTGAGGTGCAGTCGTTGGAGTAGAGGGAGAAGAGCAGTGGGGAAAGGACACATCCTTGGGGGGCGCCAGTACTAATTTTTCGGGAGCTGGATGTAAATCTCCCTAGCTTCACCTGTTGCCACCTGTCAATCAGAAAGCTGGAGATCCACTGGCAGGTGGAGGGGGGCACCTTGAGCTGGAGGAGTTTCTGATGAAGAATGCCTGGGATGATGGTGTTGAACGCTGAGCTGAAGTCGACAAACAGGATCCTGGCGTACGTCCCTGGGGAGTCGAGGTGTTGCAGGATGTAATGTAGTCCCATATTCACTGCATCATCCACTGACCTGTTTGACCAGTAGGCAAACTGCAGTGGGTCCATCAGGGGGCCTGTGATGACCTTCAGGTGGTTCAGCACCAATCTCTCCAAGGATTTCATGACCACAGAGGTCAGGGCAACAGGTCTGTAGTTGCAGACCTGTTGCAGCGTTGTCTGAAAATATCATCATCATCAGTCATTCTATCATTAATAAAATGTCCCAGATATTTAATTTTATCCCTGACAATTAATTCCCTGCCTGCCAATTCAAAGACAGGAAATTTCATTAACAAATCTTCTTTAGTGCGGCTAATCAGCACACAACTCTTATTTGTATTATATTTTATGTCATTTTCCTCTCCATAAGCACTACACACTCTTAATAACTCCTGAAGACCAGCACTACTTGGACTGAGAATAACTAGATCATCAGCATACATAAAATGATTCACTAACTTATTCCCTATTAAACACCCAGTTTTACAGGCATTCAGTTGCTTTGACAACTCATCCATGTAAAGATTAAATAGAATAGGGGACAGTATACTGCCCTGTCTGACACCACTGCTCACACCAAATGGGGATGAATGACTCTTCCCCCATTTCACCAGCATCTTCTGATGTGCGTACCAGTAAATCAGGATACGTACTAAGTACTTGGGAACCCCCCTGTCAATCATTTTCCTAAACAATATCCTGTGATTAACACGGTCAAACGCCTTGGAGGCGTCAATAAAACACAGAAAAACTGAAGAATTTTGATTTCTGTACTTATTTATAATTTCTTTTAAAGCATATATGCACAGATCTGTTGGATTCTATGTTGGTTATCTTGTCTCTGATAGACTCTGAAAATAGAGGGTTAGTGTAGCTACTAGCGAATGGTAAATGGTAAATGGCATTCACTTATACAGCACTGTGAATGCCATTTACCATTTACCATTCACTAGTAGCTACACTAACCCTAGTGTAGCTACTTATACAGCACTGGCAGCACAGTGGAGCAGTGGTCAGCACAGCGGCAGCACAGCAAGAAAGTCATGGGATCAATTCCACCCTTGACCATTGTGGGTTCGATCCCACCCCCAGACCATCGGTGACCCTTCTGTGTGGAGTTTGCATGTTCTCCCTGTGTCTGCGTGGGTTTACTCCGGTTTCCTCCCATATGCCAAAGACATGCAGGTGAGGTTAATTGGCATCAACTGGGGATTCTGGAGTGAGTGTTCTTGTTTAGTGCCATGTCAGCATCTATGACTATAAATTGTCCTTAGGTGTGGATGTGAGAGTAAATTGATTGATTGATTTTTATTTGAACATTGTTAAAGAAAGAAAAAAGAGAGTTCAAAACACAACAAAAAAACAAACCAAAAATAAAATGTTCAAAAGGAGTGGGAAGAAGCCAACGCTTATACAGTCCCACCCCTTCTCCACACCAAACAAATTACAGTATTACTCATAATCATCATTATCCCACAACCACATTCACCATAATACACCCATAGTCAAATTATACAACAAAAATGACACAACAGTGACAGTCCATATCCAACAATTTTACAACAACAATAAACATACAATTCTGGCATGTTCAATGCAAACACAAACAACACCATCACCTTCACAATTACCATAACACACAACAACCTTCCCTCACTGAAGACACAATGTAACATCACTGCCCTTCATTCTCATACTGCTCAAAAATAATTTCTTTATATGTTGATTTAAATATATGGATGTTGGGACATTGCCTGTGTTTCTCCCCCAACCCATTCCACAGTTTTACCCCACACACAGACACACAAAAACTCTTCCGTGTAGATCTTACTAAGTGAATTTTAAATTTTGTATTCCCCCGTAAATTATATTTCCCTTCTCTCTCCCTGAATAGATTCTGTATATTGTGTGGCAAGAGGTTTTTACTAACTTTAAACATTAATTGTGCTGTGTAATAATGAACCAGATCCCATAATTTCAATAACTTTGAATGTAAAAACAATAAATTAGTATGTTCCAGGTACCTGACTTTGTGTATAACATGGACTGCCCTTTTTTGTAATATTAACAATGAATTAAGTTTACTTTTATAACTGTTACCCCAAACTTCTATACAATAAGTCAAGTATGGAAGTACTAATGAACAATACAAAATATGAAGTGATTTATAATCTAGGACCTGCTTAATTTTATTTATAATTGCAATATTTTTTGCAACTTTATTTTGTATGTATCTGACATGTGGTTTCCAAATAATTTTATCACCCAGTACTACACCCAAAAACTTGATCTCCTTAACTTTTTCAATAACTACATTATCTATATGAATGTGTATATCTTCTTTATTTTTACAATTACCAAATATCATTACCTTAGTTTTATCTATATTTAGTGATAGTTTATTACAATCCATCCATTTTTTTTAGCTTATTTCATTCATTATTTATAGTATGGATTAGTTAATTATAATTATTTCCAGAATAAAACAAATTAGTATCATCAGCAAATAATATTATTTTTAATAATTTAGAAACTTGGAATATATCATTTATATATATGTTAAATAATTTGGGGCCCAATACTGACCCTTGGGGGACCCCACAGGCAATTCCCATACACCCAGACAGATATTCTCCCATTTTCACAAATTGTTGTCTCTCAGATAGATAACTTGTAACCCATTTCAGAGCAATTCCCCTAATACCATACATTTGCAATTTATTAAGAAGTATTGAATGATTTATTGTATCAAATGCTTTTCTAAAATCTATAAACACACCAATTGCATATTTTCCTTGATCTAATGCATTCATTATTTCCTCTGTTGCATCTATTATCGCCAACGATGTTGTACTCTTGGCTCTAAACCCATATTGGTTGTGATTCAGCACATGCTGTTTATTTAAAAAGTTTTCTAATCTGTTGTTGAAAAGTTTTTCCAGAATTTTTGAAAATTGTGGGAGAAGTGATACTGGTCTGTAGTTTGTGTATTGGTGTTTATTTCCTTGCTTAAATAATGGAATTACTTTTGCTATTTTCATTTTCTGAGGGAATGAACCAGTTTGAAATGATAAATTACAAATATATGTGAATGGTTTTAATATACCATCAACAGTTCTTTTTATTAGTGCCATATCAATACCATCACAGTCAGTAGATAATTTATTTTTACACTTTTCAACAACAGATTTTACCTCTAGTTCATCCACCGCTGTAAGAAAAATTGACCGAGGGTTACTTCCAATTAAAGTCTCACTCACAGTGTCTTTTCCTTGATTTGGAATCTTTGCTGCCAACTCTGGCCCAACACTTACGAAAAATTTATTCATTTTATTTACTACCATATTCTTATCATAAATATCACCACAATTATCAGTAAAATACTCTGGATATATCATTTTCTTAGTTCCATTTTTCCTTAATTTGTTTAATATATCCCAGACTCCTTTTATATTATTTTTATTTTCATTTAACATTTTCCTATAATATAATTATTTACTAGTTCGTATTATATCAGTTAATTTATTTTTATATGTTTTATATCTTTTTTCAGATTCTTTAGTTCTTAATTTAATAAAATTTTTATAGAGATAATTTTTCTTTTTACAAGCATTTTGTAACCCTTTGGTTAACCATGGGCAATTTTTGTATATGTGTTTTTTTATTAATTTCTTTAACTGGACAGTTTTTATCATATAATAATTTAAATATATCAATAAATTTATCATATGCCAAGTCCACATTTTTCTCTCTATAGAAACATCCCAATTCTGTAACATTAAGTCTTCTTTTAAATCACTGATTCTATCTTCTGTTCGTATTCTTTTATAGATAATCTTTTTACATAGTTTATTATTATTCTTACTCTCATTAGCCCCATAATTAACATCTAAAGAAACAAATACAGGCAAGTGGTCACTAATATCATTTATTATTATACCACTCACCATATTATATTCAATAACATTGGTAAAAATGTTGTCTATCAGGGTAGCACAGTGTGTCGTTATTCTTGTAGGTTTTGTAATCTTTGGAAATAAAGTTAAGCTATACATTGTATCTAAGAAATCTTCAGTTGGTTTGTGTTGTTTTGTTTTCATCAAATCTATATTAAAGTCACCACAAATAAAGATATCCTTTTGTCTTATTTTTGCATACATCTTTTCCATCCCATTTTTAAATTTTTCCATATCAGATCCCGGTGCTCTATATATACAACTTACTATTATATTTTTTCTTTTTTCCATTGTAATCTCAATTGTTAAACATTCCATACTTTCATTCACTGCTGATGTCATACTGTCTACTTTTTTACTTTTTAATTTTCTATCAACATACAGTGCTACCCCACCACCACTTTTACATTTCCTATTTTGTGTGTACATCTCATATCCATCTAGTTCAAAATTTACATCTTTTTCTTCATTAATCCATGTTTCACTTATTGCAATAATCCTAAATGATGTATTAAATTGATTCTCTATCTAATTCTTCTCTATTGATTCTCTATTTAATATCTATCAAAGTTTGCATAGAGACTCCTACTATTAATATGTATTATTGTTAATGTTTGATCCAAATTCATAATTCCATTTAATTGTTGTTCTTCATAATAAACACACTTATTATTAATATGACCAAAATAATTGTTGTCTGGGTCAACACCTCCCAAAACGTCCTGTGGTTGCTGTTCAGCACCAACAAAATTTCCAGCTTCAATTTGCCCCACTACACCTCCATCATCAAATGATGAAGAATGATTGACTAAAGCACTAAACATAATTTATGACAACCATGTACACCAAGAAGAAAAAAGGAAAAGAACACAAAATTTCCACTCATGATTACTGCACCGTTATTCCTGAATCAGGGCTAAGGTTTAAATCTGTCCAATTCCTCCATTTCTCTAATCATCATTACTTTAGCGTCTTCTGGAGTGCCAAGCAGTTTTATCCACACCTTACAGTTTCTTGTCCATGTCGACTGTATTTTTCCTTGTTTTCTGAGGGCCCTGGCTTGTCTAGCTATTTCGGAGTTCTTTTTTGTTAAATGTTCATTTATGTAGACAGCCGTTCCTCTCAGTTTTTTTGCTTGTCGCAGAAGATCAATTTTTGCTTTCCTACTGACGAATCGGATGATAATCGCTGGTTTTAATTTACTGTTTTTATTGGGTAATGTGTGGCAAGCCGAAATAGTCTCATTGTCCACAACAATGTTATTAGAATTGAAAAATGTCAATACCTGCTGCTCAAGAGTGTGCGACTCAGCCAGTGTCTCGTCCTGCCCATCCTGATCACCAACTCCAGCTGCCACACGTGCATAGGAGCGGTGTCTGCTGTTCAGACCGCTCACAATGACGTCATCCATTCTTGTATATTGTTCAAGTTCATCCACACATTTTTCTAAGGATTTTATTTTCTTGTCCTTGTCCACAATTTCAGCCTTTAGCTCGCGCACTTGTTCCATAATCAGAATCAGAATCAGAATCAGCTTTATTGGCCAAGTATGCACAACACATACAAGGAATTTGACTTTGGCTAAAAACTTGCTCTCGTTGTTCAGGTGTTGTTAAGGTTAACAAGCAGCGTTTGTTATTTAGCCATTTTTGATATTTCCTCAGACATAAAGTTTAGGGAGAGTTTAATCTCTTCCAGCTCCTCTCCAAGTGTCTGACTCTTTTTTGGAGGCATAATGACAAGTTGATTTTGATTTGATTTGATTAGAATCAAGGGAGAGGCTCACCTGTTGGCTAGCAATTGAATAACTGGATCCACCGGTGAAGCCGAGGAGGCCAATGCTCCCTCGGTTGCTAGTGGAGGCCTGCAGCTAGCGCTGTTCCACCAGGCGGCGAATCCGAAGCTCTCCCGGTGGCCAACAGAGACCGCTAGCCTGGGTCGCAGCCCGGCAGCAGGTATCCGCCAGCAAAGCCAAAGCTCTCCCGGTGTATCCTGCAGCCGATGACAGCAGGACAATCTCCGGTGCTGCCAGTATCTGGTCCAGCCGACCTCGGATTCAGCCGAAGCCTCAGCCAGCTACTCCACCGAGCTCCGCCGCCGCAGCCGCCGTCCGATCCGGCCGGAATCCCGGTCAGCCTCTCCACCGTCAGCTCCGCCACCCACCACCGCACGATGAAGGTGTCCCACAGCCCAGACGATCCGCCGGCCGATGTAGAAGAAGGGGGCCGCGTGAGTGCGCCACCACACACCACCAACGGAGGTGCCGCTTGGTCTCCCACATCAGGTGCAGAACAGACGACCCCACACCTGCCAGGCTGGTTGGCGAAGCCCCACCGCCGCTGGTCCGGTTGCAGGCTTGGTTGAACAATACTTCAAATAATTGTTCAATAATTGTTCAAGCCTTGGTTGAACAATATTTCAAATGGTGAGTTCCATATGCAAAGTTACAGCAAGTCTCGGTTCAGACCTCAAAGCTCCACTGGTCTCGTCATGCCATGATCCTGAAAGGTTTGCCTGCATCATTCAAGCCGTTTGCCATACACATAATGCAAGGTGATGAGAAGACGACATTCAGTGAATTTAAAACAAAGCTAAGAAGCTATGAGAGTACTGAGATGTATAATGCTGACGTGAGTGAAGACAACGCGATGAAGGCAAGTGGCGCAGTCATGAGGATGAGCGAGAGAGAGAAAAATGGCACAGAGATGACCTGCTACAACTGTGGCCAGAAAGGACACAAAGCCCAAGAATGTGCTGTGAGAAATGTTTGTCTGTCTCTCTGTGTTGGCCCTGTGATGGACTGGCGATCTGTCCAGGGTGTACCCTGCCTCTCGACCAAAGATCCTGGGATAGGCTCCAGCCCCCCCCCCCCCCGACCTGAAAAGGATTAAGCAGTAGAAGATAGATGGATGGATGGATTATACAGCACTTTTTTTACTCATCTCTAGATGACCAAAGCACTTTACAGATCCGGCTGTCCATTCACACACACATTTACACAGTGATGGCAGCAGCTTGTGAAAGCGCTCCATTCACAGTGAAGCGCTTTGAGTAGTGTTTGTGACTACAAAAATGCTCCATACAGCGGAGAAAATAAGTGTTGAACATGTCAACATTTTTCTCATTAAACATATTTCTAATGGAGCCATTGACCTGAGATTTTCACCAGATATCAGTAACAACCCAAGTAATCCATACATACAAAGAAATCAAGGTAACTGTGTTCAGAAAACGAGTTATATTTAATAAAGTGGAATGGCACAGGGAATAAGTATTGGAAACATGAAGAAAAAGAGGTGCAAAAAGGCGTAGAGAGCAAAGAAACCAGCTGAAATTCATCAGAATTTAGGAAGCCATCCCATCCCCCATCAGTGCAAATTAATTTCAGCTGTTTAAGTCCTGACTGATAGCCTGTAAAAAGGTCTGTGGGAATCAGATTGTCACACCACAAAGAACACATGATGGGTAGAAGCAAAGAGCTCTCTGGGACTTCGCAACCTTATTGTTGCAAAACATAATGATGGCATTGGTTACAGGCGCATTTCCCAACTGCTGAATATTCCACTGAGCACTGTTGGAGCCATCATTCAGAAGTGGAAAGAATATCATTTTACCATAAACTGGCCACAACCAGGAGCTCCAGGCAAGATTTCTAACAGAAGAGTCAAAAGAATTATCAGAAGAGTTATCCAAGACCCAAAGACCACTCGTGGAGAGCTCCAGAAAGACCTGGAGTTAGCAGGTACATTTGGGCAAGTCAGTAAAATACTGGAAGAATATAGTCTGGTTAGAAGAGAACAAAACTGAACTTTTTCGATGCCACAGCACATAGCATGTTTGGAGAAGAAATGGCACTGCACATCCCATCATGGTGTGGGGGTGTTTTTCAGCACATGGTACAGGCAGACTTCATATAACTGAAGGAAAGATGAATGGAGAAATGTACAGAGGCATCCTTGATAAGAATCTGTTGCCATCTGCCAAGATGCTGAAGATGAAACGAGGGTGGACATTTCAGCAAGACAATGATCCCAAACACACAGCCAAGGAAACTCTCAACTGGCTCCAGAGAAGGAAAATAAAGCTGCTAGAATGGCCCAGTCAGTCACCTGACCTGAATCCAATTAAAAATCTATGGAACAAACTGAAAATCAGAGTTCATAGAAGACACCCATTGAACCTTCAAGATTTGAAGACAGTCTGTGTGGAAGAATGGGCTAAAATCACTCCTGAGCAATGCCTGTGCCTAGTTTCTCTATACAGGAGGTGTCTGGAAGCTGTTATTAGCAACAAAGGCTTTTCTACTAAATATTAAATTAATTTCACCAAGCGTGTTCAATTCTTATTCCCCGTGTCATTCCACTTCATTAAATATAACTTGTTTTGTGAACATAGCTGCCTTGATTTCTTTGTATGTATGGATTACTTGGGTTGCTACTGACATCTGGTGAGAATCTCAGGTCAATGGCTCCATCAGAAATACGTTTAATGAGAAAAATGTTGACGTTGTAGAGGGTGTGAAGGAAAGGATGTGGAGGCGAGGCACGAGCGTAGGTCAGCACAGATTCTTTATTTACCCTCTACCACGAATACAGCCTGCTGGCCCCAGCGTGGCCGCTGGGGCCCGGTTAGTCGTGATGAGAGTAGAAGTGTAAGAGTGAAGAGAGAGAGATGAGGAAGAGCTGCTCTTTTATACCGTCATACAGACAGAGAGAATGCATGGCACATTAGCATATCAATTGTCATCTAATACCATTGGTCAATACACATGATTAGCATGACATTGGTTGGCACAAAGATGTATGCATTCAGTCCCGTCTGACTGTCTCCTGTAGTTCTTTTGGTCGTGTGACAATTGTCCTCTGCTTCCTTCGAGCCCCTGCTGGGTGTGAGGCCAGTTCCAGGAGAATGTCCCAGAGGAATGTCTCCCCGCTGTGTTTAGCGTCACCACAATGTGTTCAATACTTATTTTTCCCGCTGTAGTCCTGGTTCCTCATAAAAGATGAAGATGCAGATGAAGGTGGTTACAGCGGGGCAAAATCAAAACCGTTCATTTAGAGATAGGTACTGAGACAGGCTTGTTTCTGTTCAAGACTAGGAGGCTGGCCTCAGTCTATCACTAGACTGAAACTACAAACTAAACTAAATCCTACATGTAAAAAGTTTAGTGGCATAGTTGTATAATATAGAAGGCATCTGCATATAGACCTTCAGTGTTTTTCTACCTTAAAGTACAGGAACATTTTTATGGGCCTGTGTGACATGCTATACTGTCAAGACACATCACTTTCATCTTTGCGTGATTACATCATCAAATGATGCTTTTAAAATAAATACTTCCTTGTAAGACCTTCACAACCTACATTTCCTTGAAGTACTAAATTTAACCATCATATAAAACCCAGAAGCTGCCACTGTGAGATCGCTGATGATTTGCAAAGAAAAAGTTTAAAACAAAATCTGACTGAAAAACCACAGATTGTGATGAAATCTTGTCAGTCACAAATGTACATTTTTCCCATTTACATTTACATTTTAGCCAGCTAACATTAGCATCAATCATGGATCTGAGAAGCAATGAAAGATGGAGGAAGAGGGGCCCTCTGGCTCAATGAGTGTTTAAAGAAACACGCAGTAAAACGGGTTATTGTGAAGAAGGGTGGTGAAAATTGGTGCCCTGAGATATTTTGATGAAAAGCATGTCACAGATGTTTCATTTAGATATCTAGGAACCGTGCCAACATGAAGAAAGATCCTGTGCCTATAAACCTCTGAGGTCAGCCTTTAAGGGTACATAAAGGTAATTATAAAGCTAAAGACATAGTTTAAAAAACATCAGTTTAACTTCAGCCTGAAAACCGCATCTGTCTTACTGAGCATACTGGTAGCATGGAGAATTTCTGCAATGATTGTTTCCTGCAACCTTAGAAGTCTGAACAGACTTCAGCTAAATTTGGACTCGTTTCATGCTGTTAAGCAGTGATGCTAAAGGTTGCGTCTGAGGCTGGAATGGCCACAGGCTGGAAATGTTTTAACTGAAGTTTCTTTGCACCGAGGTCTCAGTGTTGCTGGAGTTCACTGAGCACTGGCACACTACCAGCACAAGGCTGTTTAATGACTGGCAGCGAGTCGGCGTTCATAGAGGAAACTGATCGTAGCCAAAGCAAAGAGACATAACTCAATTCCCACCCTGTGAACGGCCACAAACATCACAACAGGGATGTGACCTTCAAGCAGGTGAAATTAAACTGAATTTTTCACAAACCTATTCAATTATTCATGACACTGCACTCTCAAACATTTCCTTCACCGGCGTTCTTTTTTTTTCCAGCTAGGTAGCTTAGCTCACTGGAAGCTCCTTTTAAGAAGGTGTTGTATTATTCATCAGAGGGGGTCCCTATCTGCATTGCAATGCTGCTGAATGCTGCCCCAATGCAATTACATGACAAATATCTTAATATGTACTTGGCAAAGCCCAGACGGCATGCACAGATGTGTGGATATGCGCTCTCTGACACACACAAGGATGCGTTCATATTAAAAGCTAAATATTATGCATGTATGTGACACACGTATTTTATACAGGCCTTCAGGGAAATATGGAGCAATTATGCTTCGGCAGCACTTATAAATCTGTGAGACCATGGCCATGCAAAGCAACATGTCTCTTTGCCTTAAATAGATGTAGCACAGGTACCTAGGGCTTCCTTGCTCCTTCTCATTTCAATCTTACCGTGAGCACTGGGAATTTTCTTGCCATTCTAACACTGACAGAAAGCCATCAGTGACAAACAGTACCCTCTCTTTTAAATCTGTTTCTGTATTCCATGGTAAGCTGCCACTGCTATGGTGATTTTTACATCACACTTCCAAGAGCTCACCTGGCAGCCGAACAGTGTGTTCACTGATGTATATTTTCAGTTTGTGACACACCTGTCAACTAGCTCTATGCCTTCTTTCACACAGAAATCATAGTTTCTTTCACTTCACTGAAGACCTGAAACACAGTAAAAGGTGTCCATCCTCAACTGGTCACTGCCGCTCCCTGAATCTGCTTCTGCCTGAGGTCTCGTCATGTTAGAATGGAGCTCACTGTAAAGTGCCTTCAGACAACAGATGTGGGCATTCTTTCTTCCAATTAGACATTTAACTGTAAACCTACCAAGATTTAATGATGTGCAACATGAAGTCTAGTACATCTCTGGGTAACAAATTCTGGCTGTCGCTTATAGCTATTCCCCCATAACAGGTATACAGGGGTAACTTGTTCATTAATATTCATGCAACATTTTATATATAACTGTATATATATATTTTATATATACAGTTTTATATATATATACAGTTATATATATATATAACTGTATATATATATATATATACAGTGGGGCAAAAAAGTATTTAGTCAGCCACCAATTGTGCAAGTTCTCCCACTTAAAAGATGAGAGAGGTCTACAATTTTCATCATAGGTATACCTCAACTATGAGAGACAAAATGAGAAAAAAAAATCCAGAAAATCACAATGAAGGATATTTAATGAATTAATTGGTAAATTCCTCAGTAAAATAAGTATTTGGTCACCTACAAACAAGCAAGATTTCTGGCTCTCACAGACCTGTAACTTCTTCTTTAAGAGGCTCCTCTGTCCTCCACTCGTTACCTGTATTAATGGCACCTGTTTGAACTCGTTATCACTATAAAAGACACCTGTCCACAACCTCAAACAGTCAGACTCCAAACTCCACTATGGCCAAGACCAAAGAGCTGTCAAAGGACACCAGAAACAAAATTGTAGACCTGCACCAGGCTGGGAAGACTGAATCTGCAATAGGTAAGCAGCTTGGTGTGAAGAAATCAACTGTGGGAGCAATTATTAGAAAATGGAAGACATACAAGACCACTGATAATCTCCCTCGATCTGGGGCTCCACGCAAGATCTCACCCCGTGAAGTCAAAATGATCACAAGAACGGTGAGCAAAAATCCCAGAACCACATGGGGGGACCTAGTGAATGACCTGCAGAGAGCTGGGACCAAAGTAACAAAGGCTACCATCAGTAACACACTACGCCGCCAGGGACTCAAATCCTGCAGTGCCAGACGTGTCCCCCTGCTTAAGCCAGTACATGTCCAGGCCCGTCTGAAGTTTGCTAGAGAGCATTTGGATGATCCAGAAAAGGATTGGGAGAATGTCATATGGTCAGATGAAACCAAAATAGAACTTTTTGGTAAAAACTCAACTTGTCGTGTTTGGAGGAGAAAGAACACCATACCTACTGTGAAGCATGGGGGTGAAAACATCATACTTTGGAGCTGTTTTTCTGCAAAGGGACCAGGACGACTGATCCGTGTAAAGGAAAGAATGAATGGGGCCATGTATTGTGAGATTTTGAGTGAAAACCTCCTTCCATCAGCAAGGGCATTGAAGATGAAACGTGGCTGGGTCTTTCAGCATGACAATGATCCCAAACACACCGCCCAGGCAACGAAGGAGTGGCTTCGTAAGAAGCATTTCAAGGTCCTGGAGTGGCCTAGCCAGTCTCCATTAAAATTAAATTAAATTAAATTAAATTAAATCACCCTTATTGTCATTCAACCATACAACCAATCATGTACAGTAGAACGAGATTGTGCTTTACCTATCTACAGTGTCAATCACACACACCCCAGTGCAGAATCAGAGGGCCGCTGCCATGCAAGGCGCCGCCACAGATTTCCCTCCTCCATTCCGTTATTGCTGAGCACCAAGCTGGACAGCAGGAAGTTCCACTTTTATATGGTCTTTGGCATGACCCGGCCGGGATTTGAACCCCTGCCTCCCGGGTGTGGGGCGGATGCTCTACCAACTGAGCCACCACTCTGGTAGATCCACTCCAGATCTCAACCCCATAGAAAATCTTTGGAGGGAGCTGAAAGTCTGTGTTGCCCAGCGACAGCCCCAAAACATCACTGCTCTAGAGGAGATCTGCATGGAGGAATGGGCCAAAATACCAGCAACAGTGTGTGAAAACCTTGTGAAGACTTACAGAAAACGTTTGACCTCTGTCATTGCCAACAAAGGGTATATAACAAAGTATTGAGATGAACTTTTGTTATTGACCAAATACTTATTTTACCGAGGAATTTACCAATTAATTCATTAAAAATCCTTCAATGTGATTTTCTGGATTTTTTTTTTTCTCATTTTGTCTCTCATAGTTGAGGTATACCTATGATGAAAACTGGAGACCTCTCTCATCTTTTAAGTGGGAGAACTTGCACAATTGGTGGCTGACTAAATACTTTTTTCCCCCACTGTATATACAGTATATACAACCAGCATGCCCATGTGGGCCCCACTATTGGTTCAAGATAGGCTGTCTTATGGGTCCCATGTGGGTTTGTCTGCGGGTTCCATGTTGGCCCCATCTGTGTTTGCCCACATGGACTTTACCTGTGCTACAGGTGAGCAGGTCATCTGTTTACCCGCTTTAAACCCATGGGTGAGCAGGTTTCAGTAACACTTGTGTCACTGGCAAAATTATGCAAAATGTCACAAATTTATGAGACAAAAATTTGAAAATTTATAAAAAAAGGTGACAAATTTACAAAAAAATAGCAAATTTATGAGAAAAAAGTCACAAATTTATGACAAAAAAGTGAAAATTTATGAAAAAAGTTGCAAATGTACAAGAAAAACTAATAGTAAAATTACTTGAAAAGAATTACAAACTTAGAAGAAAAAATTACCACATTTACAAGAAAAAAAATCACAAATTTGTGAGGAAAATTTTAGAAAACATTGTACAGTAACAAAAAAATGGAAGATGTAAGGGATAATAAATTGAAAATTTATTGTAAATTTATGTTTTTCAGGACAGTGCAAGTTGATGAACATTGATTTGAATCAATGTAAACTTGCCAGATTGTAGCTATTGACTAATTTCCATCTGTTGTCCATGGGTTACAATTTTTCCTTCCCCCATTCTATTATGCTGAGCACCAAGCTAGAAAGCAGGAAGTACTATTTTTATATGGTCTCTGGTATGAGGAAAAAAGTCCCAAATGTATGAGGAAAAGTTGTCAGTTTACAGTAAGAAAAAAAAAAAAAAAAAACATTTTTGAGAAAGTTCCAAATTTACAAGAAAAATGTCACAAATTTATGAAGAACTGCAATATTGATCATGTGCAGTCCTACGATACCACATTGAACTTTCAACTACGAGTACTACTGCTCTACTTTTCTGTGTATAGGATTGCTGGGTTTTATCGTTTATCTTTGACTCTTGGAGTTGCAGAGTAAGAGTAAAAAATGGGAAATTTATGAGAAAGTTCCCAAATTAAAAGAAGTCAGCAAATTTACAAGAAAAAGTTACAATTTTACAAGAAAAACTAACAAATTTATGAGAAAAAATGTTGCAAATTTGCAGGAAAAACAAAACACAAATTGGGACCAACATTGAACCTACAGACCAACCCACATGGGACCCATAAGACAGCCCAGATTTAGCCTTTGGAGGGCCCACTGGACGTGCTGGCTGGGTAGCTACCAGATGATTTTTTTTTTTTTCGTTAATGTGCAGAGTATGAGCTTTTGGAGAAATCATTGAAAGATTTTATTAGGGATGCACGGATTGTGAAATTGTGGGCCGATATGATACTTAACATGACAGCCTTTTCCATGACAAAGACCATTTCTGTGAAAAATAAGTGTTTTGAAGTATTTGTATCCTGTTGTCATGAACTTATTAAAAAAAAAACATGAAAATCAGCTGCTGGCTACTTTTTCTTTTAAATTTTAAGTGAACTATGACTTATAGCGTGTTAGTGCATTGCTTCAAAAATACTTGGAGCGCATTGCTTTGAGATATACCAAAAACACTTCAGTTTAATTCACTTTCATTGTCCATGATGGAAATTGAATTGAAGACTTAAAGATGCACTCCAGTGAATATAAATCCCCTATAAAAACAAATCTACATTGTCTAAAATGGTATCTTATGCCTCTTTTCCTACAAAAAACCTTTCATTGTCTTACAGTTTCATGTCAAACTCTTTTCACCTCCCTTCCCTTCAAACGCCAGTATCGGTGCCCCGACAACATAGCTCCTAGGATCATTTAGGCACTCAAACCCCTCCGCCATGATAAGGTGGCGATCCATGGAGGGGTGTTTGTTAAATCATTAACATAAAAAAAAATAAAGCCTCCACCTTTATCTCCTCTTAGAAGTGGTTCATTAAACAGCATTTACATGAGGAGAATGAGGGGTAAAACCAAGATGCTGATTCATTTCGCTTCTATGTTAAGTGGGGCAAGCCTATACAAGTTTAAAGACTCTGATCAGTGCCAGACTTACACAGCAAGTCTGCCCCCTCATATCTCACTCACATTCTGATGCCCTGATTTCCCCACACTGCCACATTCCTTACAGGCCACAGACAATTCTCAGGCTGTTCTGAAGTGGCCGATGTTTGGTCGGGCCGAGGGCACCCTCGCCTCTTCAATGACATCAAACAAATAAACATTCTCATTTCAAACCTCTCTCCTCCTTCCCCTTCCTTCCTTGACTCTGCAGGCTGTGCCATCAGTCAGCCCTGGGTCCTTCAGTATCTAATGTTTTGACATAATAAGCTTCATCACTGGTACTGCTCCTGTGATCATGACAATGATAATACCGGTGGTAATATGGTTTTATGATGCCTCTCATCCTGCCATCTGCTCACTTCTCCTCCCCAGCTCAGGCTGCCCGGGACTCCATCTGAGCTCCCTCCTTCTGCCATCTGGCCTCTTCTGGTAATCCCACCGTCATTCTTCCTCCGTGTTGTACCATCTTTAACGATGCCCATTTACTTGAAGAAAAGGAACTGATTCTTAATGTAGTAACCAGTAATGCTCCTGTCCTTTGACTAGTACTGATTTGGGGTTTATCAGTGTTCATGTGCAAAGTGGGGTGAAAATTCACAGCAAAATTCAAATCTTTGATGACTACAGTATAGTAATGTGAACCAAAAAGGTTCTTCAGATTGATGCTATAGGAGAACATTTTAAGTTCCATGATGAAATACATTAGCAACAATTTTTTTTTTCAGAAATTATTCCACCTCCATACAAATTCAGTACAGTGTAAAAAAAATAAAGTTGTGAAAACAACATTTTAAAGACTGCACAGCTTTGTTGTGTTTTCTCAACCAAAGGCTAATGTGTTGGGTCAGTGCAGGTTCACAAGTTGACTTGATTTGAAATCTTAAGTTTGTCAAACATAATACTGTAATATCAGATCTACCCTGTACTTCAGTTTACTCAGTTTACAATATTAAGCTTGTCAAACATAACATGATTATTCCACACTAGTCATCAATCAAAGTTTATCCAGTTAAGCCTACATTTCATGTGAAAGCAATAACGATCAGGATGAAATCCATGTGATATTATAATTTTTATTTTTTTTTTTCTACTGGGATAGTAGTAGTAGATTAGTTTATTTGACAGGGACAGTGCAATAAACATAGACAATTAATCAAAGACAATCAATCTGATGTGTTGCACATAGAGTGTATAGCTATTAGCTAATTTGCAACTCTTGTCCCTGGATGGGCTTTAGAAAAAAGAATCAAGATAAAAATATACACAATAACCACATACATCAATGCAGAAAAATTATAAATACACAATTATAAATATTATAAATACACAAATATAACAGCCTGACTCACCTTTAACATAAATATTATAAATACACAAATATAACAGCCTGACTCACATTTAACACATATAACATAACTCACATTTGCCTATTTCAGGCCTTCCTCCCTCCGTCACTCACTATAAACAAACACATTTATTCCTTCCCTTCATTCACTCTCACTTTGCAGACAAATAATTCATACATGAGTACATTCTTGTTTATTTTTCAGCCAGTTTTTAACATTTTTAGTGAATGTTTTAAAGTCCGTTATTATTTTAATTTCATTTGGCATTGTGTTCCAGATGTGACTGCCCTTTATAGAGAAAGCTGTTTGTCCAAATGTGGTTCTGCGGTGGAATATTTTACAGTTATTGTTAACAGAACTCCTGGTGGCTCTGCTGCTGTCCTGTCTTTGGACGAAACCAGCAAGTGGCTCGGGTGCTGATTTATGGAAACATTTGAACGTTAATTTCAGAAGACAGAGGTCAATGAAGCTCTCAAAACTCAATAGGTTGTATTTTTTTAAAACATTACAGTGATGCCACCTAATGGGCTTTTTGTCCAAGATTTTTAGGGTTTGATTATATAATGAACCTATATGTCTTATTGTGGAAGGGGCTGCTTGAGCCCAGACTGTCAAACAGTATGATATATGAGAAAAAACCATAGAATGCATATACAGTGCAGCTGCTTCGTAAGGTATGTAATATCTAATTAATTTAAAGCAGTTCAGATTTTTTTTTACTGTTTTTGAAATTTTCTTTATATGAAGATTAAATTTGAGTTGAGGATCTAGTACAATGCCAAAGTATTTGAATTCTGTAGCTAAACTGATGTCATGATCATGTATATTAACTTTAAAATGTTGCAGGTTACATTTTTTGATTGAAAAGCACATTGAGACTGTTTTCTGAAGGTTCAGCAATAGATGGTTCTTGAGGAGCCACTCTTGGACATCAACCATACTTGTAGACAGTACATCTGCAGCCTGTGCTGGAGTCTTGGCAGCTGTGTAAATAACTGCATCATCTGCATAAAGTTGGCATGTTGCAGCTGAGCAGTGTAACGGCAAGTCATTAATAAAAATGCTGAAAAGTAAAGGACCAAGAATGGACCCTTGTGGGATACCCATGCGGTTGTTTAAAAATGAGGATTTATCCTGGTGCACTTTTACACACTGTTCTCTATTCTGGAGATAAGATGCAAACCATTCTAATGTATTTGGGGAGAAGTTAAAAGATACCATTTTGGATAAAAGCAAACTGTGGTTTACAGTATCGAAAGCCTTTTTGAGATCTAGAAAAACAGCTCCTACCACATTACCCCTGTCCAAGGACTGTTTGACGTTTTCAATAAGGCAACAATTTGCTGTTTCTGTTGAGTATCCTGGTCTAAAACCAAATTGATGTGGATGAAGAAGTTGACTGTCTTGTAAGTAGTCTATCAGCTGTGTAGCTACAACTTTTTCAAGAACCTTAGATAGGACTGGTAAGATAGAGATTGGGCGGTAATTGCATATATCGTCTTTACTGCCTGATTTATGAACTGGTATGACGACAGCTTTTTTCCAGCCAGATGGAAATGTACTAGACCTAATGGAGAGATTAATGAGATGAGTCAGTGGTTTGATTAATATTTTGCTGTGCATTTTGAGAAAGGAGGTGCTCATATTGTAGATATCACTAGTTTTTGAGTTTGACAGTGTTTTAACAATACCAGCAATTAACTTCTCATTTACCTCATAGATGTGAAAAGTATCTGTTGGGAGTATGGAATTTGTGTTGTTGAGCACATTTGGCAGCACAAAAATTTTTGTTAAGTCTTCCACAGAGCCCACAAAGTGTGAATTAAATTCATTTGCCAAAGTAGCCTTGTCACTGACGGTCTTGCCATTGATTCTAAGTTCCTTTACCCCCTTCTGATCGTTTTTTTTATTAGTTAAGTTATTTAAATGCCTCCATAGGGAACTGTTGTTACCCTTTGCATGATCTATCAGTTTATTGTAATAAGATATTTTTGATTTTCGCAGCTCATGTACCACTTTATTTCTTAAACTTTTGTACACAAGGTGATCATTTTGTAGTTTGGAGGTTAGTGATGAAGCCAATTCAGATGAAGCTGGGACATTATGTAAATCATAAAATAAAAACAAAATACCAGAATTTAAAAATCCATCTCAACCTTTGTTCAACTGAATACTCTACAAAGAAAAGATATTTAATCTTCAAACTGATCAATTTCATTGTTTTTGGAAAATATTCACTCATTTTGAATGTGATGCCTGCAACACATTCCAGAAAGCTGAGAAAGGGGCATGTTTACCACTGTCTTACATCACCTTTCCTTTTAAAAAAACTTAATAAACATTTAGGATCTAAGGACACCCATTGTTGAAGCTTTGTAGGTGGAATTCTTTTCCACACTGTAAAAAAAAAGTTGTCTTAACTATAAAAATTTAGTCTTTGGGCTGCCTTAAAATTTTAAGTTGACTGAACTTGAGGAGATAAGTGGTAAAGACACATAAAATAAATAAACACCTAAACTCAACTTCAGTCAACTTAAAATTTTAAGGCAGCCCGAACACTAACTTTTTTTTAAGTAGATAAACCCTAGTTTTTTACAGTGCATTCTTTCTTGATGCACATTGTAAAACCTGATGAGTTAGTTAAATTTAAAGTATTTGAGGAAACTGACTCCTTAAATTATTTAAGTTTGTTAACTCAATCATTCAAGTACATCTAATTTTTTCAGCTGAGTAAACTGAGTAATATAAAAAGACTTTACTTAAATGTATCTTCTTCACAATAAACTACAATTCAAGTTTTACTTACCCCATTATTGTTATTTACGTTTATCACCAGGTTGGGGACAAGATCCTGCCCCAAGTGGAGGAGTTTAAGTATCTCTGGGTCTTATTCATGAGTGATGGGAGAATGGAGTGAGAGATTAACAGATGGATCGGAGCAGCATCTGCAGTGATGCGGACGTCGTACCGGTCTGTTGTGGTGAAGAGGGAGCTGAGCTCTAAAGCAAAACTGTCAATTTACTGGTCAATCTACGTTGAGATCGTACGGTGTTAATGTAATGTAATGTACTTTATTTATATAGCCCTTTAAAACAACCCGTAGGTGACCAAAGTGCTTTACAGAAAATTAAACAGCATTAAAAACACACACAGCACTAAAAACAAGTAACATAAACAAAGAAATAAGAATAAATACCTAAAAATAAAAATAAGAATAAAATAAAAACAAATGCCAAGACAAATGTCACCACTGCTGGGTATTAAAAGCCATCCTAAACAAATATGTTTTAAGTTCTGATTTAAAAAGGGCCAGGTCAGAGATAGCACATAGGTCAAGGGGGAGATTATTCCAGAGCCTGCTGGCGACAACAGAAAAGGCTCGGTCACCCCAGTGTTTATACCTTGACCTGGGCACATCCAGCAAAAGCTGATTGGATGACATCAAAGCCCTGCCTTGGTCATGGACAGTCAAATTCTCAGACAGATAAACCGGAGCAAAGCCATTAAGAGCTTTAAAAACAAAAAGCAAAAGTTTAAAATTAATTCTAAAATGGACTGGAAGCCAGTGAAGTGAAAAAAGGATCGGAGTAATGTGCTCTCGCCTAGGTGTGTTGGTCAAAAGACGGGCCGCTGCATTTTGCACAAGTTGAAGGCGGCCAAGAGAAGACTGAGAGATGCCAACATAAAGTGCATTGCAGTAATCAAGTGAAGAAGTGATTAAAGCATGGATGGCTATCTCAAGATCATGACGACTCAGGAAAGGCTTGGCTTTGGATAACGGACGTAATTGATAAAAGCTCATCTTGACTACATTGTCAATCTGGTTATCAAATTTTAAATGGCTGTCAAAAATCGCCCCCAAATTTCTGACAGCGTGAACTGAGCCTTAAAGAGAGGGTACCAAAGCCAGCCGTTACAGTATCCCCAAACGCAATACATTCTGTTTTTTCTTCATTTAAGTGGAGAAAAAATTGGCTTAACCACAACTTAATGTCAGTGATGCAGTCCAATAGAACACTTTAGGGCCTTTTCCACTAGCACGCTTTAGCGCGACACGGGACGGCTCAGCACGCTTTGTACGCTTTTCCACAAGCCCCAACACGGTTTAACAGCCGCGATTCTCAGCCCCGCTGAAGGGCAGGGTACAGCAGTGCTGAGCTGTGCCGTGTTGTGACGTTAACAGACTGGTCGCCGCTGATTGGTCAGGTCGTAACCGGTGCTGATTGGTCAGGTTGTAACCGCCCCTCTCCTCCTCCTCCTCTACCAAATCTTCATGACCTTCTCAATAAAGTTTTTGAAAAAAAAAAAAAAAAAAAAAAAGAATCTTCACGACCTACTCAGCACACTCAGCACGCAACCACTGTTGGCGGTTCCTTTTCAGTGTATTGCTGTGCTATTTTTCATTTATTCTCTATCAAAAATGGCTTCGCGTAATAAGGGTGTTCCATGGAGCAGTAAGGAGCTGCAGTGTCTGCTCACTGCATTGTCAGACGAACGTATGCAGCGCGAGTTAGACGGAGCTGCCCGGAATGAAAAAATATACCGGGAGGTCTCGACATCGGAGTCCTTTAACGGTGAGTTTAAATTTTTTTTTATTGTGCGTTTTTTCGCAAATATATTCGGTAAGACGCTCAGTTTATTTATGCAATAAAAAAGCTGTTCATTTGTGGATGGATCGCTGCTTTATTGCAGCACAATGCGGACTAAAGCTTTTATTGTAATTATTCATGTGAACAATACGCTGAAATAAGCTTATGTATTCTTGTTAAAAACTATTGTCTTTTCTGTATATATTTCGTGCTGTATTTTATTGTGTGCATTTTCCTTGTAGAATCATCCCATGCGTCCGCCGCGACAGCCCGTCCGGATTATTCAACCGAGCCTTCCTGACCCACAGCTGGCAGAGACGCCTTCATTCTACCGAGCCTCAGCACTCAGTGGTCGGCGTGTATAAAATGTCGATTAACCTTCATGTTGTGTTGCAAAGTTTTTTTTTATTTTAATATTTTGTATATAATAAAATGGAATTGTTTTGGAAAGTGTGGTTTGTCTGTTATAACACTGAATTATAAAACAGTATAATTACATAGAAATTCCATTGCCTAGTCTGATCAAAATGATACTGAGGGTCAACCATTGTAAAGGTCATGTAATTTTTAACTAGACCAAAAAAGAAATCTTTTTGTACGCTTTCTGTTCTTTTTATTGAAATATCATAAAAAATTAGCACCAAGTCAAAGGTACAAGTATATGTAAATTGAATGTTCTATCGGCATTCCAAATTCAGAGATTTACAATACTTTAGAAGGAGTGTAGCATCATCTAAACGGAAAATAATAATACTGTTGTTCCAAACGTTGACCTGAAGGTGAAAAACATGAATTTTTTTAATTCAGTACATCCAAAATGCCCTAGGATGTGGTGTAGTCCAATGTGCCACCGTCTCATTATTTAATACGAATAAAAACAAGTTTCAGCTCATTATTTCTAGGTCATTTGGCAGTTAATTCAAAACAAAAGTGACTTGTGTTGTTGCAGCTTAATTATGAGATAAAATTAATTGTGAGATAAAACCACAGAGCGTGCAAGGCAATAATCCTTGGATCCTCCATTTTTTGTCTGGTGTAAATAAGGACTCAGTCCGGTGCATAACATCACGGGAGTGTGGCCCCGCCTCGCTGAGAATCTGCTGCTGCCCCGCAACACTGTGCTAATGGAGACAGAAGCGTTCCGAGCTGTACTGAAGTGAATCGAGCCGTACCGAGGTGTGCTGGGCTAGTGGAAAACAGGCTTTTGTGAGTTAGTTTGTTCTGGGTTCAAAGGTAAATAAAGCTGCAAATCGTCTGCATAACAGCGGAAAGACATGTGGCGCCTGGCTATTATTGACCCAAGTGGCAGCATATATAATAAAAACAAAATAGGGCCAAGGATAGAGCCCTGTGGGACCCCACAGGAGAGAGAGGCACTAGAAGAAGACATGTCACCAATCATTATAGAAAAAGTTATGTTAGATAAGCAGGATTCAACCACTTAAGTGCAGTGCCATGGATGCCAACATGGTGATTCAGGCGTGACAAAAGGATAGTATGGTCCACAGTGTCAAAGGCTGCTGTAAGATCTAGCAGCACTAAGACCATCAGGCATTTATGAATTAATTAATGAATATAGTAACTACGGGTGTCACCGTAGTTACTATATTCATTGATACCATACTCCCTCTCATGTAATATTGCTTAAATCTGAATGAAAATAATGTTTCCAAAATCATTCTGATGGTACATCAACATTTGACTGAGTGTATGTCACTTCCACCATAACCGGAGTGGGCCTGCATATCCTGCAACAGCACTACTGTATGTGACTTTCCTGTTCCTGGCACTAACACTGAAAAGACTACAACTGGTACATTTTATGGCCTGAGTCCCATTAGCCAATTATAGGGCATCACTTTAACCACCAACTAACAAAACACTCTGATTGTCTACAGTGACCCAGGCTGTCAACTTTTTAGTGTCCCCACCAGAAACAGGAAAGTTGCATGGTGCTGCTTTAAGACTCAATATGCTGCTCAATATCTCAGGCAGCTTTTGACCACATAGTGGCATTTGAGGCCTTGGGATACATTGACAAAACCAGTACAGACACACAAAGAGTTCACTGAGATGGAGGCTCGATGGATATTCATGTCCACGCACGCCTCTGTTAAAAAAACAAAACAAAAAACAGGACAGATACTCTTGGCTTTTACTCTTCAAGATGAAATAATATACACACTCCCATTGAACCGCACATAATATTAAACACGTCGAAAAATGCAAACAGCTCTTGAGGATACCTTACCTTTTCAGTGTTACTCTTTTCTCTGTAAACCTTTGGCTTGAAGGCCACCGTTAGTTCCCAGGTGACTGATGAATAAAGAGAAATCACTTGCCCTGTTATCTGGATACGCTTTGAATCCCCACAGCAGAAAGACAAGGGAATTAGCTACAGTTTTTGTTCTGCAGAGTTGATGTTTCTCTTCCACAACAATGGCACAAGCCAGAGAGAAAATCCAGTCTCTTAAGCTGCTGCTCTCACCACTGAGGCAAGAAAGCAACATTTTTAGCTTTGTATGATAAGGGCATTTACTTTGACAATTTAATTTAATTCATTCTTACTTAGCATCCCTTCATCACAGCACAGTATATCCTGGCTTCCACATCTCTCCCTTTCATCGACACTAAGGCAGCTTAACTTGGTCGGTGTAAATGAATTCCGTCCCCACCCTCCTCTGTTGGCTCTGTGATCAGCACTGAAAGAAGGTACAATCTGGACACAGAAATGCCAAATTAGGAGAATTTCTCCTGGCTTCTCTGTGTCTTTCTGTGCTTGTTAGCTGCAACCAAGTGGCACAGCTGGCCACCTCAAAAGCAAGTAGTGTCCACACATTTACTGAACGCAATATTAAGCAAGCAAGTTAAGTTAATTGGCATCAAACTGGGGATTCTAAATTGTCCTCAGGTATGGATGTGAGAGTTAAAGGTTGTCTGTCTCTCTGTGTTGGCCCTGCGATGGACTGGCGATCTGTCCAGGGTGTACCCTGCCTCTCGCCCAAAGATGCTGGGATAGGCTCCAGCCCCCCGCAACCCAAAACGGATTAAGTAGAAGAAGATGGATGGATGGAATTGGCATGTGTGAATACCACTTTTTTTTTTTTTTTTTTTTTTTTTTTTACAATGCCCAGAGCTTCTTCCTCCTTATTTAAGTGCATCTGTTTGGTTTCCCGCAAATTTGTCATGTAATGACATTTAAATAAAAGAGGAATGGATTTCTGGCATTATAGAAATCCTGGAATGGAATAGATTTCTGGCATTATATAAGCCAGAAATCCATTCCAGTTTTACTGGAAAAACAAAGTATGTAGTATGTAAATGCATTGTATGTATATTTCCCTAAACAAACCAGGACTGAAAATAAAAGTCAGATCATCCAAAAATCCATATGAAAATATACTTACATATACAGTGTTTATGCCAACCCATGTCTGTAGAAATAAAAGATCTAAGATTGTTTGCTCTGTCTGTATGCAAGAGTTTCTATAAATGGTATCCTTACCCCTATAGAAGCACTGACATTTTAAATTAATGAGAGTTTCTGACATGTTGTTATGATGTTTCTGGGATCATCATTAGTTGAAAAGGGTGAAATAAGGATTTTTGTGACTGATTGTAGTCTTATACCTACAGTCCTTATAATCTGGACCCGGTACTTAACTTCTCTGTTGAAGGTTTTCATTAGGATATTTGCAGAATTCTAAGAAAGAGAGTCAAACTTGATTCACCTGCCCTTCATCAACAAATCTGTTTGAAACACGTTTGAACAACACCTTCCCCTCTGAACACTGGTTCAGAGGGGAGTGCCACATTCAGTCCTCTGAGAATCTCACTTCTGCCTTTTTTGCTGATGATGTGGTCCTTTTGGCTTCAATGATCTTTATCTTGCATCAGTTTGCATTGCAGCACTGAATGTGAAGTGGCTGTTTAGCAACTCCAAGTCTTTGGTAAACTGTCTTAGAGGGGTTGATCACCCTTAACAACCATGGACAGGCTCCTGCTGTAAGTGGCGTTCAAGTATAGCAGTTATTCAAAAGTGAGGGAACAGTGGAGTAGGTAGATTGGTGCAAAGATTGCAATTATGAAATGCTGGATACCGGTCAACATTTCTATTTCTGCCTTCAGCAATGGCCACAAACTTTCATACTGAAGGAATAAGATGGCAGAAGCTATTAACTGATGTGAGAGTTCTTTGTACGGTGGTTGGATCCAGGCATGTAGGAGGTGTAACTGCTCCTCCACAAAACAGCCAGTGGAGTTAGCTCAGCCTCCTAGGTGAAGGTTTTTTCTTCAGGCTGGTCAAAGAAGAAGAAAACATTGAGCCAAACCCAGAACAAGCTCAAGAGTTGATGTTTTTGTTTTTGTTTTTGTTTTTTCTTTCAGCTGGTCGAGGAATGTCTCAGCATTCCTCCAGACAGGGCTTGAAATGCTGAATGGGGAGAGGGAGGTTTTAGCATCTGCCCCTACAAGACACAGGAACTGGACGGATGGAGTCAGAGATTATCCCATAAGCAATAGAAATGCCTACCTAAGGCATTTGGGGAGACCTTGACATGACACGCACCTTTCTTCACCTTTTATGATAACTGTAGTGAATATCTGCAACCCATTAGCACTAGAAGTCCCAGAGAGGGGCCATTTGGCCTTTTTACCTAGAAAACCCACAAGAGGGCCAATTGGCCCCAAGTCCCCCCTGTGGTCACTCATTTTGTTATGGTAATGAGGCTGTTAGTGGCAGTATGTGGGGTGAGGGGTGTGTGGGTTGTGGGGTGTGGGGTCTAAAATGTTCTTTTGAGAGCAAGCTTTAGTTCTGAGATGGATAAATACCTCAGTGAACATAGCCATAAAGACTGGACTGAGCTGTATGCAGTGGAAAGGATCAACAGGAAGGAAGGGATCAACACACTGACATTTATTGTTAAAAAAAACAAAACAAAACATATTTACAAAGAATGAAAAAGCAACTTTACCTAACTGTTAGTGGCAGTGTGTGGGGTGAGGGGGGTGTTGGGTGTGGGTTGTGGGGTGTGGGTTGTGGGGTGTGGGGTCTAAAATGTTCTTTTGCACCACTGAAGTGTGAAGTGTTTGAAGTGTTTGAAGTGTGACCCCCTCACCCCACACCCCACACCCCACACCCCCCTCACCTCACTAACAGCCTCATTACCATAACAAAATGAGTGACCACAGGGGGGGCTTGGGGTCAATTGGCCCTCTTGTGGGTTTTCTAGGTAGACAGAAAAATGCTGGGACTTCTAGTGTTAACCCTATTTCAGCATGATGCAGCAGCAACAACCATAACCAGCATAGTGTCAAAGAAAGTAGCAGCAATAGATAAATTCTATTCTGTTTATACAAGACAATAGCACATCTCCAAGGAAGACTATTTGCTGGTCAAATAGATGGACGATGCAGTTTGAACAGACGCAAATGTATGAACATTTTGTGTTTTGTAACATTATGTTGCACATATGGGTGGATCTGGAAACTGTAACCGACACACACACAGCCTCAGTCCAATAAATGTATCTCTCATTATAATTATTTTATCTCATCATATAATACAACTTCCCATCCCAATCTTTGCATTGTTCAACTCCTGGCTAGTGTTCAGATGGCATAAAGCAATGGCAAGGAAGGGAACAAGTTACAGCACGCATGGCCACAGCGCTCCTGAAAAGTCACACAAATAAATTTAATATTGCAACTTTATATGAGTCGAGGTAATGATCACATTTCTCTCTCGCTTGAACTCTGTCGTATTCTTTCATTCAGCCTGTTTATCATAAAGAAAATAATAACTAGTTTTTACTGCTTTTAAATCTATCACAAATTTTCCCACATTTGCATCATGACTGGATGCAGAGAACTGATGGAGAATGGAAGAAAGAGAGCCATCCAACGCCTTTATTGGTGTTGAGTTGTTATCTGTAGTTTCCTGTCATAAAGCAGGATAGCTTAAATTAGCAGCCTTTCAACATTATTCTCCTTATCTAATGAGCGCTCTTACCTGTCTGCTGAGAGAAGCTTACATTTCTGTGTAAACTGAAGGGTCAGGCCTTGAGGAAAGGTGTTACTTTCTGTTTTTCCTTTTTCTGCAGTTTATTTCTTGCGTTTGTGTGTGCATGCATTTTTTTGTAATAATACGGTATTTATAGAGTATGTGCACCACTGCGTCGACGCCTTAAAACCTGATGAATTATTTCAACTCAAAGTGATTGAGGAAACTGATTGGATTGAATCGTTTAAACTATTCAAGCACATCTGATTTTTTTTAGCAGAGTAAACAGACGTATTGAGAGTTCGTGAGATTTAAAAGTACCTATCTTCCATTGATGATTATGATTATAATTTTTTAAATTATATATCTAAATATTCAAATTCACTGTTAGGCAAATGTTATGTACCCCATAATAATAATAATAATAATAATAATAATAATAATAGTAAGGTTAAATTTGTAGAAATGAGTGACACAAATATTTTTGAAGGATTATGTTATCTTTACTTCTTTTATTAAGAAGTACTGTTAGATAGGTGAATTTCCCAAGAAGAACAATGTGTTAATGGTGAAGTATGAAGTCTGTTAAGAATAAATGTGTAGATGTAGGCTTTTTTTTGGTGACTCTAAGTGACCATTATTGCACTCACAGTTGTTAAATTATCAAGTATGGTGTGCACCACGTGATTGTGAAAAATAACTCACTTCATATACTGTATGGGTGCAGCTACATAATTTGTCAGATAATTGCTTTGAAAATGCTCATTGAACCAACATCAAAGATATGGTTGAGAAGTCAGGTTCAGTGACTCCAATTAGCACAGAAAAAGCCTAGCAAACAGCAGTGTTAAAATACACATCAATCAACATGGCCAGGCTCATAACCTCAGTGTTAGCAGAGTCCACTTATCAAAAGAACACTGTGTCCTCTGCACAGTTTGCAGTACAGTGTGTTGGGTTACATTTAAATCAGAGACATTTAGTGAATTTGCATTTTCAACAAATATATGAAAACTATAAATTGCTGAGTTGCTCATATCAGACTTGACTGGCATAAGAGTTCACATTCATAGTTTAAGTGACTTTTACCTGACTCGAGTATGAATGCGTCTGCCCTCTAAAACGGCATGTGTGTGCACATCATCAATAACAAAAAAGAAGTCATATTTGCATGATCAACCTTTCTCGTTAAATATATAAAATACTATGAGCATTTTAGTGAAGAGATTTAGTGAAGAAATGTTGTTATTGTTGTTATTACTAACTAACTAACTAACCTGCACTTATATAGCGCTTTTCTAGTCACAAAGACCACTCAAAGCGCTTTTCATTAATACTAACCCTCTATTCTAAGGGCCTATTGAATACATATATATATGCTGAGTGCTATTATCATCAATATCATTATTACTAGACTATAACAACAGTATTATAGTATTATGATTGTTGTCTAGGATGGAATTATTTAAAGTATTATATAGGCCAGGTGGTGGTATTATTATTATTATTATTATTATTATTATTATTATTATTATTATTATTATTATTATTGTAACTACTATATGACTACCTATTATTATGGTTATTATTTTATGGTTACTTATTGTGCCTTGGTCTTGTAAGCCATGTGGGGGTATATGGTGGTATATATCGTGATTATGATGATGATAATATTGTCTATAATTATATTAAACATACCAGAGGTATTTACTTATTATTATTACAATTATTATTAGATGTTGTCATTATTGTCATTATAAACTGTCATTGTTGTACTATTTCTATTGCATAATTTGATTATAAGATGCATTATATATTATGGTATTGTATAATGAATGTAATTATGGGGTGAATAATGACTAGAATGACATAATTATTTATTGGGTATGGAGAAGGGGTGGGACTATATAAACGCTGGCTTCTTCCCACTCCTTTTGAACAAGGCATTTTTTGTTATGTTGTGGGGGACCCATGCTGTAGTTCTCCTCTCAGACTGAAAGGCATGGAGATGCAGTAGTTTTCCTCCGACGGAAGAGCGTGGAGATCAAAGGGCTGGGGGACAAAAGGAATTGTCATGGGGGAGTGAACTGTTATGCAGGACCTCAGGCAGCAGGGAGGTGTGTTGTCGGCCTCCGTCGGTCTATGATGACCATGGAAGAGAATCCTAAATGTCTACTCTGCTGGAACAGCACCGCCTGTGGCTGAACAGGCCGATGCACACCGGTGTTCTACCTTCCAGCGTTGGGCGTTGGTAGGATTCAAGCCTGGGCAGGAAGATATGGAGGACAAGATGTTATCCATGCAGCATGTCCCTCCTCTCCACGTCACTGATGAATCCAAAGGAACAGCAGGGCTGCTATAGTTTGGCACCAGCGCCGTCGCAGGAGCTGCCAGAACAATGTTGAGCACAACAGAGAACTGCCTTAGGGGCTCCGACTCCGGATTTTTCCTCAGGGTTGACTCCTGAAGCCTTTGCCGTGACCGGGTGTGCCGCAAGGCAGCGGAGGTTTGAAATCAGGGTTTACCTTCCCCTAGATGGGCTACCTTCCCAGGTTGACGAGCCACCATCTACCCGAAGCATCTGGTTTTAAGGCACCAGAGATCCGCCCTCGCCCCTTCTCCTATTAGTAAAAGCAGTTCCGCCAGGCTTAGAGACTAAACCACACGGGCAGGCTAGGAGTTGGACTTAGTTGTCAGAGGCTTTTCAAGACGCACGCCATAAGGAGCATTTTATGAGCACTGGGAGCTTAACCCCAGTGCCGCTCCTGGCTATGACAACCTTGGAACCAGGGGGGTGTGAGTGTTGGGATATAAAAGAGAGTCCCTACTGCATGAGGTTAAGGTTTCTGATTCTGGTAGATGTGAGAGAGAGAATAAAGTTCATCTGCTCTGAACGCTCGGTCTAGTTATTCCTTTCTCCACAATGTTTATTTTTTTGGTTTTGATTCCTTGTTTTTAATTTTTTTTGTCTTGATGTTCAAATAAATCAATCAATAAAATAAAATAAAAGACATGCTTGGGATTCAACTGTATGTGATGTGGTCCAGAAGAAGGAGGGAGGCAGATGGCAGCACAGAGAGCTGTTTTAGCAGCAACTGCTACCATAGATGTTAGCAACAGAGCTACATGAATATACATCTGATCTAGTCAAACATATGGAAGTGGATCAGATCTGATCTGAAAGACTCAGTTTTAGATCATACTTGTGCAGTCTGACAGCTACAAAATGCTAGATTTGTGTCTCATTACGACAGAATGTAAAACCTGAAAAGTTAGTTCAACTCAAAGTGTTTGAGGGAACTGATTGCCTATGTTTGTTAACACAAAACCTTCAAGCACATCTATTTTCTTCAGCTGAGTAAACAGTTATATAAAAAAAGTTTACTTACGTATGGCCCTATGGCCTTAATATTGACACCTGTGCTTTATTATATGAGCTACAGACACAATTAACCAAACTAGCACACCTTTGGAGTGTGGGAGGAAAACTATAAAGGCACATGGAAGAACACATGACAGAAGGCCCTTGTCAGTCTGGACCAGGGACCTGATAGGTGTGAGGTGGCAGTGCTCACCATTCTCCCACTATGATAGGGCCCAGTTCATACAGTTTTTGAGAGACAATGATCCAGTTATGAGCGAATACTGGTCAGTGGGGAGAAAGAAGTTGTTTTTAACTGGCATGACAATATTGAGTCTATGAGGGATGGGAGGAAACACAGAAGCTGCAACAAAACACAAACAGGATATGACGATATCACAAAGTCTAGGAAGAAGTAGACAATTTGATAAACAGTACATACAGTATATGTGCTGATGTACTCAAAGTGGGAAGAATTCTAGAACTTTTCATTTGTGCCATGAAGGTAGAAATCAGACAGTGTGATGTTAATTCAAAGTTGTGCTTAATTAAACAAAGGAGTGAAATGGGGTCACCTGGAGAACCACCACAGTTAAGACATTCTGCCAGTTATTGGTCCTTACTGAGGCACAAAGGAATGCAACCTATTGACTATGCATACACACATTGCAGTGACTGCTCTATTATTAGGCTACAGCAAGAAAAAGGCATAGCATATCAGCCTGGTGCTTTGATCAGAGAACATTAGGTTTATTTTTGTATTCATGGCATATTTGTGTTGCTTATTTTGGGGCTTTCAGACAATTGTCATTCTATATTTCAGAGGACATCTTTGTTTATCTACATCTGCTGCTCATCTGCAGTTCTAATTTTTGCAAGTGGAAGTTCTGTCTTTGCCCTGTCAGGAAGTGTTTGCATATCATTTCTCTTCCTCAGCAGTTGCTTGTATTGAGCTTTTATCATGTTTGAGTTAATGACTCTTGAAGAGGAATGAATTTTGTGTCTGTGTAATCGGGCTTAAGTGTTCAGGCTGAGTTTCAGTCTATGACACTATAATGACATGTAAATGCTACTGTAATCATGCTCTGTGGTAGGTGCTGTTTCAGGAGTGTTCTAAAGAAAAATGGGATCTCAGTCAATGTGGCTGATACTGAGAAAACAAGCACGGGTTCCGTCTGGCCTCTGCATAACATCTCTCTTAAATTTCCGTCATCTCATACAAATGTTCTTCAGTACATGAACTTTTGCCAACGCAAAGGTATGGAGTATTGAAGCAGGACACATTTGACAAAGCTGCTGCTTCAGCTGTGGTCACAAATACCCTTATGAATTGATGAGAACACCATAAAAATGATTTTAGAACCATTTTGTATGGCCTTCTTAAGGCTGCCATAGGGAAATCCAGCGTTCGTCGACCGTTTGTAAGTTCATGGCCAGGTTGATGGTCTTGTCCAAAATTTCTACAAACGCCCCAAAAAAACCTTCATTGTAGGGTGGCCATACGAATGTCACTAGAACAACATAAGAACTATGCAAGATGTTAGCCATAAGTATGCCTCAAGAACACCATAACTTGTTCTTGAGAACACCTTAAGTTGTTCTTGAGGGCCCCTTGCAGCAGTTGTAGGAAACGCCGTACGAATCCCCATTTGTATGGAGATTCGTACAGCATGTGTAAGGTGGTAGTGAGATGATCATAAGGTGGAAGTACATCATTCGTGCGACATTTGTGCCAACAAAATGTGCCAAAAGGCATAAGATCTTCCTACCAATGACTCGAGATTGCTGTGAGCTGCACAAAAATTTTCGTAAGATGGCAGTAAATATGCTGTATGAAGACAGCCTGCCGGACGATCTCAACATCTTTTACACCCACTTTGAGACCATCAGCCACAGCACAGAAAAGAGACACACACTCATGCACCCTCCTCCCACCCACTAAGTGTTGTGAATCCGGGTTTGGAGGCCAAACCCGGTTCTGACTCATTGTTACGATTTGTCCTTGTTTTCTCTCTGACAGCTCTGGCACGCCCTCTCCTCCTGTCAAGCTCCGTCAGCTGCACTGTTACCGGTGCTCACACACATACACACACACACACACACACACACACACACACACACACATACACACGCTCCATTCACTCTCATTCACATGCGCTCTCACACACCTGTTCCCAATCAGTTCTGCCCATGCATTCACACACCGGCAATCTCTTTCCTCGTTAGTTTTTGGAGTACTTGTTTGCCACTGCTGAGGAAGGAGATTGTCGGGACGTTCCCCTTCATACAGTGTTTCCCTCTGCGTATGGTTATTCACTCCCTGCGTTTTGCTCAGCCTGACATTTTAAGACGATCCATACCTTGGTGTTTCGGCTGGTCCACGTCTCTGCCTCTGCCTCCAGACTACACGGCTCGCCCCGGATTAGCTCCAGACCTGTGAGTGTGTCTTAGCCTTTTCTCCTGTGCTAGCAGGCTTGCAGCATTAGGCTGCTCGCCTTTCCTGTTTCATGCGTAACACAGCCCTGCATCACCAGGCTTTATATTCACTAGGCTGTTGAGCATTCGGCAGGCGCCCTGTATGTTTGTGGCCAATTCTGTCATTACACCTTTCCATATACTGTGTGGTGAACTGAACAGCATTCGGTGATTGTTGAACTTGTTATTTTGGTGAATCTTAATAAACACGGAACTCTCTACTCCTGCGATTGGGTTTTTCATTCTCTCCCTCGTGCGCTGTGTAATGGCGCACGGGGGTTCATGACACTAAGAGTCTCACCAGACCAAGTAAACAAAGCACTGAGAAATATGAGATGAGATGAGATGAGATTCAACTTTATTGTCATTACACATGTATGAATACAAGGTAACGAAACGTGACTTGGCATTTGGGCACGCTCTGCAGAGCGCATCCAAGGCCGGGGCAGCCGCTAGGCGCCAGTCATATATAATATATCATATAAATATCAACCCCCGCAAGGCAGCAGGACCAGACAACATCCCCGAGCGGGCCCTCAGAGCATACGCTGCAGAGCTGACTGATGTTCTCACAGCAATCTTCAACCTCTCCCTCAACCAGAACATAGTCCCCTCGTGCTTCAAAACAACAACTATCATCCCCATCCCCAAAAGGAGCCCGCCAACCTGTCTGAATGATTACAGACCAGTAGCACTCACTCCAATCATCATGAAGTGCTTTGAGAGGGTGGTGCTGCCCCTCATTCAGGACAGCATATCGGGCATCCTGGACCCCCTGCAGTATGCCTACCAGCCTAACATATCCACCTCAGATGCCACTGCCATAGCACTCCATTATTCTCTTTCCCACCTGGAAGATAAAGACTCCTACATTAGGATGCTCTTTGTCGACTACAGCTCCGCCTTCAACACGGTCATCCCCTACAAACTCACCGACAAACTGTCTTCACTTGGCTTGCACCCCACCCTCTGTGACTGGCTACTGGACTTTCTAACTGGCAGGCCCCAGTCTGTCAGGATGGGTAACAGGACCTCAGCCAGCATCATCACAAACACAGGTGTCCCCCAGGGTTGTGTTCTCAGCCCCGTCCTCTACAGCCGCTTCACCCATGACTGTGTTGCCTCCCACAAAGACAACATCATCCTAAAGTCTGCAGATGACACAGCAGTGATAGGACGCATCACTGGTGATGACCAAGCATCCTACAGGAGGGAGGTGGCCAACCTGGTGTCATGGTGTGAGGACAACAATCTCACCCTCAACACGGACAAGACAAAGGAAATGATAACATGAGGAAATCATTTCCTCATGTTATCATGAGGAAAGGGACATGAGGAAAGGGAGGAGGAGACCCCATCGGCCACTGTTCATCCAGAAGCTTGAGGTAGAGAGAGTGAGCAGCTTTAAATACCTGGGCATCCACATCAGCGAGGACCTTAAGTGGACACACAACACCACAGAGCTGGTCAAGAGAGCTCAACAGCGACTGTACTTTCTGAGGAGGCTGAAGAAGTTTGGCATGTCTTCCAGGATCCTCAACAATTTCTACATGAAATTGATTGATGATGCTGCATCATCGAGAGCATCCTGACCAACGGCATCACTGCGTGGTACGGAAACACCACTGCCCTGGAGCGCAAATGCCTGCAAAGAATGGTGAAGACAGCGGAGAAGATCATGAGGACTCCACTCCCCTCTCTGCAGAGCACCTACCACCGCAGAGTGCAAAAGAGAGCTGATGTCATCCTCCGGGACCCCACCCACCCCCAACACAGACTGTTCACACTTCTATCCTCAGGTCAGAGGTACAGAAGTGTGAAATGCTGGACAACCAGACTGAAAAACTCCTTCTTTCCCACTGCCATCAGACTCATGAACAGACAACAACTCCCAAAACTCTGTAACACAGCTTTGCATATAGGAACTCACACACTGGCTGCTAAATTTGCACACTGCTCACCTGTACAGTAGATATAGTATCACCTGTCTGATGCCCATATCATCTCTGCTGCTACTTACCAATAATTTGTAATTATACACCGCTTGTTGCACAATGCTCATTTGCACACTGTACATAAGTCTATGCCATCTCAGGTTCACATCAGGTTGCACATGGCTCATTTGCACACTGTACATAGGTTCATGCCATCTCAGGTTCACATCATCTCTGATATCAATATACCGCTATCACTTTAGTCATCCGGTGACTTTCATTTTAATTCCTCTACTGCCTAACTGTGTGTTGGTGTATGTGTCTTAGCATCCATCAGTACTAGGATTGAGTTACTGTGTTGGTGTGTCATGACCTATTAGAATTGTTGTTTCTGTACCTTTAACTTGGCATTCGTTTGGAGAGCAAAGTAGGAATTTCATTGCTCAGGAAATGTAGCATTTCTTAACTGTGCACATGATAATAAAGCTTTTGAATCTTGAATTCTTACAAATCCATCGTTCGTAAGAATCTCTGTGACCGTAGCTTTAGGGATGCACTGATTGTAAAATTTTGGGCCAATGCTGAAATAGCTATCAGCCGATAGCCCATACTCATAGTTTGGTTTTAACTTGTCATCTTTCATACGCATTATCATGAATAGCTGAACTGTTAAAGCAGTTTAGCTATTTATCCCACCATATTTGGAAGCACAAATTTAATCATACAAATGTATCATGCAACATTTATTATTTATAGCCTTTCACATTAAATAGACAATTTCTGTTAAAAAAAAATACAGTGGTGTTTGCCCCTTCCTGATTTCTCATTTTTTTGTATGTTTTTCACGCTTAAATGTTTCAGATCATCAAACAAATTTAAATATTAGACAAAGATAGTACAAGTAAACACAAAATGCAGTTTTTAGTTGAAGTGTTTATTATTAAGGGTAAAAAAAATCCAAACCTAAATGGCACTGTGTGAAAAAGTGACTGCTCCCCTGTTAAAACATAAATTAACTGTGGTTTATCACATCTTTGGAAAGCTGAGTTCAATTTTTTAGCCATTTATCAAGCTTGGGGACTCCAGCGAACCACAGTGAGAGCCATTATCCACAAATAGCAAAAACATGGAACAGTGGTGAACCTTCCCAGGGGTGGCCGGCCGACCAAAATTACCCCAAGAGTGCAGCAACAACTCATCCAAGAGGTCATAAAAGACCCTACAACAACATCCAAAGACCTGCAGGCCTCACTTGCCTCAGTTAAGGTCAGTGCTTATGACTCCACCATAAGACACCGACGGGCAAAAATGGCCTGCATGGCAGAGTTCCAAGACGAAAACCACTGCTGAGAAAAAAGAACATAAAAGCTCATCTCAGTTTTGCCAGAAAACATCTTGACAATCCCCAAGACTTTTGGGAAAATACTCTGTGGACTGACGAAACAAAAGCTGAACTTTTTGGAAGGTGTGTGTCCCATTACATCCGGCATAATAGTAACATAGCATTTCAGAAAAGGAACATTAAAATTAAATTAAATTAAATTAAATCACCCTTTATTGTCATTCAACTGTACAACCAATTACGTACAGCAGAACGAGATTGTGTTTTACCTATCTACAGTGTTAATCACACACACCCCAAGTGTAGAATCAGAGGGCCGCTGCCATGCAAGGCGCCGCCACAAATTTCCCTCCTCCATTCCATTATTGGTGAGCACCAAGCTGGACGGCAGGAAGTTCCGCTTTTTATATGGTCTTCGGCATGACCCGGCTGGGATTTGAACCCCTGCCTCCCGGATGTGGGGCGGATGCTCTACCAACTGAGCCACCACTCCGGTAACATCATACCAACAGTAAAATATGGTGGTGGTAGTGTGGATGGTCTGGGGCTGTTTTGCTGCTTCAGGACCTGGAAGACTTGCTGTGGTAAATGGAACCACAAATTCTGCTGTCTACCAAAAAATCCTGAAGGATAATGTCCAACCATCTGTTTGTGACCTCAAGCTGAAGCACACTTGGGTTCTGCAGCAGGACAAAAATCCAAAACATATCAGCAAGTCCACCTCTGAATGGTTTAAGAAAAACAAAATGAAGACTTTGGAGTGGCCTAGTCAAAGTCCTGACCTGAATCTGATTGAGATGCTGTGGCATGACCTTAAAAAGGCGGTTCATGCTCAAAAACCCTGAATATGTGGCTGAATTACAACAATTCTGCAAAGATGAGTGGGCCAAAGTTCCTCCACAGTGCTGTAAAAGACTCATTGCCAGTTATCACAAATGCTTGATTGCAGTTGTTGCTGCTAAGGGTGGCCCAACCAGTTATTAGGTTTAGGGAGCAATCACTTTTTCACACAGGGCCATGTAGGTTTGAATTTTTTTTCCCTTAATCATAAACACCTTCATTGAAAAACTGCATTTTATCTTTACTTGTTATCTTTGTCTAATATTTAAATTTGTTTGATGATCTGAAGCATTTAAGTGTGACAAACATACAAAAAAAAGAGAAATCAGGAAGGGGACAAACACTTTTTCACACAACTGTAGCTGTTTTTACAGCCTTTGTAACCTGTTATGTCATTAACTAAAAAAAAAAAAAAAAAAAAAAAAAAAAACTCATGAAAACCAGCTGCTGACTGATTTTTCTTTTAAATTTAGGTGAACCCTAGCACACAACACTGTGTGAAAATGACCCAGCCCAAATAACCTCAGTTCAAAGCTGGTGAGTCAAAATAGTAAGAAAAGCTGTTTACATTTATAGTGATTCTTATGGATAGTCCTCTTAGTCTTTTTCGGCTGATGTCCACAGGGAAGTAAAGTACAGCAATCATGGTTTAAAAGTTCAGTAAAAGCACTGGACTCACCAGCACTCAGCCACGTCTCAGTCACACAGAGAAAATCCAATCCTCTAAACACAAAATAATTCTTCAAGACAAAGTATTCATTTGTTAGCGACCTAGCATTTACTAGGTCAATCCTTGCAGGAACCAACGAGTCAGCGGCATTAGCTCTCCGAGCAACCCGACACAGATTACAGTGATTCACCCCATGTCAGCGGGGACGAGGACACCAGGGACTGCAGGGTTGGAAGACCTCATGAGGACCAGCGACTTTGAGTGTTTGTCAATTAATTTCAAAGACAGGGGCAGCCATAATTTTGAAGATGTACGTAAATACACAATGCAAAGTTTCCAATCAAATCGGTTATGTCACTGTGAATATGCCCAACTTTATTTATTTATTTACTGAGATTTTAACTGTACAAAGCCTTTTCAAAGGCATAAACCAGCACAAGTTTGTGCCATCCAACATGAATCCAGGGAAGCACAAAGCCTGTCAGCCCTGAGCTTGTCCTGGGACATGTTCAGCCCTGAGTGGTGATAGTTACTTAAACCCAGAGTGTAAAACTCAATGAGCTGTGCAACTGACTGAAACTGATGGGATTTCTTTTACAATGCGGTCACGGTTACAATTTTGGTCATGGCTGAGGGCAGAAATTAATGATGGAGGTCTTCTTCTTTCCGGAAGGAAGTCTCCCATTGACTTGCATAAAAGTGAATACTTCTTTGTTGCTAAATGATGCAGTGGCTGAACAGCTTTTTTCCACAAGCTGATAGAATCGTCAGTGAACAGCAGCCCTTCCTTCTGTATGCCTTGATACCTGAAAACAACTAAGTGAACTTTCAGTGGATTTGCACAGCATTTTCAGCGAATTTTACAATCAGTGGACCTCATTTTATTTTTAAGGACACATATTTTTTTTTTTTCATTTTTAAGTTATTAAATTTTAGTTTTGACACCATCAAGGACTTCAGAGGCCAACAATCCCTTCTATTTTATAGCTCCTAAGAAAAGCTGTCTGTAAGCTCTCCCTGTAACCGTCCATTTCCAGCCTACACATTAATATTAATGAGCCCGAATCTGACTGGATATGTTTTTTGTTTGTTTTTAATGCAGCGCTGTAAACCAATCAGAACTATCTACTTGTAAAGCGTCTTTGAGTGTCTATGATAAAGCGCTATATAAATCTGATGCATTATTATTATTATTAATGAGTCACAGCCTAAAGCAAAGGCAGCGTTAACAACCAACGGAACTGTGATTGGAGGGGAACTGAAGGCAGGACTTGTTCCTTTGTGACATCACAAAACCCAGGAAATACAATCCACTTGCTTAAGAGTTTATCGAAATAAAGGCAGTATCATACCCTCCACACATTCGACAGGCTGTCATTCTTTCTTGTCATACTTCTCATCATTTTCTTGAAATATCATAACAACATGTCAAGATATAATGATTAAAAATATTTGCTAAATGGCAAAGTTTCTTCCTCTTCTTCAAACTGGTGGATAATGAGGTTCCATTGTAAGTAAGTGTCATCTTCAGAAGATGGGATGTGATAGTGTAGCTGAGCAGGACAAATCTATTAGCTCTCATTATGATTCATACTGAATGGAAAATGAAACAACAGTCTTTTTGCCATTCTAATCCGTCCTTGTCTACTCTATTTATCACATTCCTTTTGTATTAAACCACAAGCCCGATTCAGTGTGAAGCTCACACATATTAATGTGTGATTCATGCGGTATGGTACAGTCGCACCATGCATACTGATAACTTTCATGTTGGCTATGTGCATGTGCGTGTAGCTGACAAGCATTTAAACTGTTTATTAGTGTCTATGTCAGAGCCAGAATGAGAGCACACTGAGTCTTCAGCAAATGTTTTTCCTTTGCTTTGAAATATATTTAGTCATATGGAGTTTGTTTGCATCTCTTATGCTGTGACAGTGTTTGTGGCAGCCACCTTTTCCAATCAGTCACTGCAGACTTTGACAAAAGAAAACAGCAAAAAGATTATCCCCGATGCTTTTTTATTTTCTAAATCAAGAGAAAGCATTTCATGTTTTCAATAAAAACAGATTTTTCCTTAAACCTGATGAATACTTCTTTGGAACGATGCATGGACATGATGCACTTTGATCATTAATAATATTCTGGCATTTTCTTCACTACAGTAAAAAATCAGCTCGAGGCAGTTGTTAGTATGGACTTTGACTATCACAGCTGAAAGGAGACAAAATGATGAAATGTCCATTTTTCCAGAACTTATGAAAACAACAACAACTCAGCAGCGTCCCTTTGTTCGGGTCCACCTTAGCCTCGTCAGCTCTCACTCAGTGAGCCACTCTGATTTGTCTCCAGCTGGGACATGATAACCACACCTCACTGGACTGGTGCCGCCCTCGTAGATTTAGCTTCACCAACTTTAAAAATTCTACAAAGTGTAGTTTTAAAATGGTTGCCTTAGAATAATGCTTCCAACATCATTTTGATGGTACACCAGTCTTTGAGCAGGTGACTGTCATATCCAGCATCACCTAAAAAGACCCACATCACCTGCAGCACTCTGTCCCTTTCCCGTTTCTTGTAGAAACACTGAAATGACAGCAACTCGTGAGTTTAATTCAATTCAATTCAATTCAACTTTATTTATATAGCGCCATTTCACAACAACAGTCATCTCATAGCACTATCAACTGTAGGGGGAACCCCCACAGTTGCAGAAAGACCCCAGCAATCAGGTGATCCCCTGTGAGCAAGCACTTGGCGATGGTGGAGAGGAAAAACTCCCTTTTAACAGGAAGAAACCTCCAGCAGACCCAGGCTCAGGGAGGGGCAGTCATCTGCTGCGACTGGCTGGGGGGTGAGGGGACAGAGAAGATGAAAAGAACAGACATGTAGAGAGCAAACAGCACGATGGGGACTCAATCTATGGGAGAGAACAAACAGATGTTAATGACCAGCAAAAAAAAATATTTCATTGAGAGTGAAGAAAGGAGTGAGGCCCAGTGCATTACTGGAGGTCCCCCGGCTGACTAAACCTATTAGCAGCATAACTAAGGGAGGGTTCAGAAACACATGATCCCTCCCTAATTGTAGGCTATATCAAAAAGGAAGGTTTTAACCCTATTCTTAAAAACAGAGATCGAGTCTGACTCCCAAATCCAGATTGGCAGCTGGTTCCACAGGAGAGGAGCTTGATAACTGAAGGCTCTGCCTCCCATTGTACTTTTGGAGATTCTAGGTATTACAAGTAATCCTGCATTTTGGGAGCGTAGTGCTCTGTTAGGATAATACGGTAGTATCAGATCTTTTAAATAAAAAAGGAGCCTGATTGTAATCAGGAGCCTGATTACTTACAAAGCCTGAGCTTTGTAAGTAAGAAGAAGGATTTTAAACTTAATTCTAAACTCTATGGGAAGCCAATGAAGGGAAGCCAGAACCGGAAAGATATGATCTCTCTTTCTAGTACCTGTTAAAACTCTTGCTGCAGCATTTTGGATCAGCTGAAGACTTTTTAAAGATGTTTTAGGACAGCCTGATAATAAAGAATTACAATAATCTAATCTCGAGCTAACAAAAGCATGGATCAGTTTCTCAGCATCACTCTGAGACAAGATGCTCCTAATCTTGGCAATATTATGCAAATGATAGAAGGCAGTCTTAGAAACAAATTTAATATGTGAATTGAAGGACAGAGCTTGATCAAAAATAATTCCAAGGTTCCTCACAGAGCTATTAAGAGAAAGAGTAACCGCATCCAAACTGAAAGTTTGATTTGGAAAGGTATTTCTAAGGTTTTTTTGGACCAACAAGAATGACTTCAGTCTTATCTGAATTTAATAGCAGGAAATTAGGTTAAAGTCATCCAAGCTTTTATTTCCTTAAGACAGGCTTCTAACTTGGCTAATTGATTACTATCATCTGGTTTCATTGACAGGTATAATTGTGTGTCATCTGCATAACAATAAAAATGTATACAGTGCTTTCTAATACTGTTGCCTAATGGAAGCATATATAAACTAAAAAGAGTAGGGCCTTGCACAGATCCCTGTGGAACTCCATGACTAAGCTTTGAGTTGAAAGAAAACTCATTATTTACATGAACAAACTGGAACCTATCAGATAAATAAGATCTAAACCACCACAACGAAGTTCCATTAAGTCCAACATAGTGTTCTAATCTATCAAGTAGAATATTATGATCGATAGTATCAAAAGCTGCACTATTGGCCATAAATGAAGCTAGTTGCAGTCTTTGGTGTTTTGCAGGAAAACAGGATGACAAATCTCAAGTAAGCTAAGCAGAACAACTAATTTAAATATTATGAGCATGTTGGACCCATAAAAGTTTTCAAAAAATATTTCAGAATGTGATATAAAATGATAATCTTTTTTAAAGAAAATACAGACTTTCATTCTGCATCGTTCTAAATGTTTGTGAATGTATTATTTTCAGAAAATTATTTGCTTTCATGAAAATGTCATTAATATACCCTTTAAAGAAACAGGCACTGAATGGGCCACTGTGAAGAAGGGTGTTCATTCTGGGTGGAAAACAGCACTGTAGTGTTTAACTCATCAGAGGTTTTGACCAAACCACAACACAAACATTTCATTAAGATCTGTAACTGTTTCAAGCTGTAGAAAAAGGACAGAATATGTCCCCTTTAAACTGTGTTGTCCATAGAAAGGACAAGCACTGTGCTTTGACGTTCAGCTCTCTCTCTCCTATCCCTAGTTCACCTCAGCCTGCAGCAAAGTGTTTCTGCATCCTGGAAGCGCAGTCCATCACTGTGAGATGCTCCACTCCCTCTCCGATGGGAGCACCAATCACTCCACATGTCAATACCTCTGGATGTGTATTTCCAATCTCATTAAAGACATTAGCCAAGTTTTGCATGCTGTAAGTTGGCGCGCTGCTCTGCCCTTAATGAAGTTATTCTATACATGGCTTTCCATCTGTAGCGAGGCCCAGTTCCTGCAGAAGCCCCGCATCTCCTTTATTCCTCTCAGTGAGTTGCTCATTAAAACATCCGCTGCCACACTCAAAATTGTTACTCCTGCAGTGAATACATCTCTGAGCTAAAGTAGAATAGGCAAAACAGACGCCCATATGAAAAAAGAGGCCTTATGCAGGCATAGATGTAGTGTACAATTTGATGGCTAGCTTCAGTCTGAAAGCCTCTGGAAGGATGGAACCCTCTTCTCCTTTTAACTGACAATCCTTCATTTAGTGTTTTGAAGATGGTGGCAATTTACCTGTTGCAGATTTGTGTATTTACACATTCTAAATGCTTGTACATTCAAAACCTTGAAACATGAGAAACTATACACTCTTCCTCAATTGATGACGCTTGCCAAATGTCATGTTTGGACCTCATGCAAGAACCAGTAGTACTAACAGATTTGTTTGGGAATGTGAAGTATGATCAATTTACATGAATTTGTGGGATTCTTCTGCAAGTACCTTGACATTTAGTATAGGCACTATGAAAATTTACCAGTGGTTGAGTGGCTGTAAGAGTTTTGTGGAAAGAGTTTGCTGTTATTCTTACTTTAATTTTCACTAAATGGCTCTATATTTTATTTGTCTGAATCAAGTATAAGAGTGTAAACCCGATAAACTTAGACAAGACTTTATACTTTGATTCAAGTTGTAATTAAAATTATAAATAACAGTAATTAAAAGCAGCATCATTTCATCAACGTCCAAATTGTATCAGACAGACAGACAGACAGACAGACAGACAGACAGATAGATAGATAGATAGATAGATAGATAGATAAATAGATAGATAGATAGATAGATAGATAGATAGATAGATAGATAGATAGATTCTGTTAAAGAGAAAATCCCACTGTGGTACTGAAATAAGATGAAAGTGACAAAAGTAATAACAAACACAAATTTTCTGAAAATTAACTAATGGAAATTGGACATTGCTTTTGAATTTTGGTTCAACAAAATAATTTTAAAAAACAGACTTCTGAAACTGGCCTGGACAAAAATGATGATACTCCGAGAAAAGACTGAAATCATGTGACCATAGGGACATGTTAAACTGAGGTGTGTCCTGTAACTAGAATCACAGGTGTCTTCAAACTTGTAATCAGTCTGTCTTTTTAAAGGGTGAAAAGGAGTCACTGTGCCATCTGGTACCATGGTGTGTACCACACTGGACATGGGTCACAGGAAGCTAAGGAGAGAGGAGACTAGGAAGAAACAGGACAATCTCCAAGCACCTTGATGCTTCTGTGACCACAGCTGCACATGTTATTAAAAAGTATAAGGTTCATGAAGAAACCCAAGAAGCAGAAGTGGCGTGGAGACAGCTGGAGAGAAAAGAACGGGACAGAAGAGGGTGACAGTCTCCGGTGTACGACCTATGTTCCTTAAGGAACCCAAGGGTTAAATAAATGACAAGGTTCATGGAACTGCAGCCAACCTCCTAGGACATGAATGGAAGAGGAAATGCAACCCCAGGTTGATCAGAAGAATAGTGCATATTGTGGAAAAGGAGCCTAGGACACCATCCAAAATCATTCAAATTGAACTCCAATGTCAATTATGTAATTTTCTAATCGAACCATGGGTCACATTTTGAATGATAATGGACTCTGTGAAAGAAGACCAGGAGGGCATAACTATTGACAGAAAAACATTAAAAAGCCAGTCAAAGTGCATGTCAGCACTCAAAGTTTATCGGATGTTGTCCTTTGGACTGATGAGACAAAACTGGAGCTTTTTGGCAAGTCACATCAGCTCTATGTTTACAGAAGGAAAAATGAAGCATGCAAAGAAAAGAACACTGTATATGGACAGGTACAAATCACTTGATTGCAAAAAAAAAATATTAAGTTACAGGTATCACACACACGCACACACACACACACACACACACACACACACACACACACACACACACACACACACACACACGGGAGCTGAAAAGCTCATAGAGGTCAAATTTGACCAAATGTGGTTTATTTTTCAGCATAGTCTCCCCTTCGGTCCACACACTTTTTCCATCAGTGTTGCAGTGCTTGGATCCCTGCGGTTGAAGAATAAACCACATTTGGTCAAATTTAACCACCATGAATGTTTCAGCCCCCCCTTGTACACACACACACACACACACACACACACACACACAAAGTATAGGAAATTGCTTCTTTGTTCTTTATTTTGTGAAAGATATTGCTTGTCACAAACTCTCCGTGCGCTTTTCCACAGCGCACAGAGGAGGGGTGAATGGACAAGGATTTACACGCTGGGTTAACACCACACACACATTTAGTAACCACAACAACTGGCAAACAGGTCCAATGCATATATTTCACACAGGCTTAAGGAGTCCTCCAGGACGCTCGACAGTCAAAGGTGAGGATTACCGGGGAACACATGCACAGATTATACTCACGGGACTGGAGCTGTCCGAGTAGTCCAAATAAGGCATAAAGTGAAACACCGTCCTTCGTTGACGTGACTTCATATGATGACCAATGACCGTATATGAAGTGCAACGAACCAGCAATGCGTAACTGGAAAAAGGCTCCTTAAGTACACGCATTGCTGGGGATGGTAGATTGGAGGCACCTGGGCAAGGACCGGGAAAGATGATCAATGGGGCTGGGAACAGCTGACGGTGATCAGTGAGGGGGGCGTGGTCGGGCCGGCAGATAGTCAGCAGTACACACAGCTGCCGGCCCCAGAGCAGTGGCTGTGGATATGGTAACACACAGGAAATACCTACTATATGTACATGCATACCCAACGGCTCCGAAACCCACAGAGAGATCCGGACTGAGCCGGGGGAGACCAACCCGGCTCGGCTCCTGACAGCTTTACCTTAAATACCAAAAATGTCATTTGAATAAGAAATATACTCACCTATACTTCCATTTAATAATGATGTGATATAAGAAAACTACAAGACACTGCCTCAAAGATATGTGCCTAATGAGAGTCACAGCAATTACTAACTTTATTATGAAGTGAAGAAATCGTAGCGATAATCAGGGCTGGACCAGAGCAGAATACATTTTTAACCTGCATGGCCTTTTGTTAATAACACCTGGACAACGATGTTACCTTGGTGTGGGTAGTACAGTCTAAAACCAGAGCAGGGATGAAGCTGTATAAAAGAAGTGAGCATAAAGGAATCTTGTCCTACAGCTAGTTCTGATCATGATCAAACTCTCATAAGATAATGGTGGTGCTTGTAACAGAGTGCTGTCTGCAAAAGCAGACATGATGATTGGCTTCACAGGAGAATATTGAAAATGAAGTGTGCTTTAAAACAGTGTGGAAGTGAATGCAGAATACTGGTGCTGCAGCTTTTCCTTCATCAGTGTGACTGTGTGTGTTTTGCATTAGTGATCATCCCATGGTCGAGCCTTTAAACTATTTAGGATGTGTAAAACAACCACAAATGCAAACACCACAGTCTCTCATGCTCTGACAGAGCTTCCCTGTTATAACTAACCCATAATATGCTTTTTTCTTACATGCAATTACCCCCTCATCAGCTGTGGTCGGCTCAACTGGTGGTGGCACATTTGTGCTCTTCAGACTTTTTCCTCACAGCAACTCTACCACTGCGGTAATAGCCCTCTGAGAAATGGGCTCCACACACAGCTACATGTGCACACGTATGAACCGTGTTCATTTTGACCACCATTAGCCACAACCTGGACCTCCTTGGGTATCTCGTGAGAAATCTGTGGGGCACATTTAGCTGTTTGTTCACTGGTACAAAGTCTATCCTGTGTCCTGTTGGGCACAGCTGAGACAAGAACAAATCAGGGACTGAAGTGTCTCAGATTAACACTCTCACCTTGTGAAAACTTACAGTAACAATTTGCCTTCTACTGAATTACACCCACCACCTGGATCGATGTGCAGAACAATGCATTCATTTTCCTGTGACCCAAATATTAACAATCATGCTCTCCCACAAAGAAAGGCTATAAGGCTAACTGGGTCTATGATTTCTCTTTTGTTTGTGGCAGATTTTCATTCCTAGAAACAGCTCACATTAATCAATAAGGTCATGGTTTCTGCTTGGATTGCTAATTGGATGATGGCAGTCTGGCTAGCTTGGGAGTTATTTGGTTGTGTGGTTTAGTTGACTGACGGTGTTGCTTTATGAACTTGTCACCTGACTGGTGAGTGTGTTGGTGGATTGGTTAGTTGCAGGTGATCTGTTCTTTTTTGGCGACGGTTCAGTTTGGTTTAGGTGTGCTGGTGATCTGTTCAAATGGTTGGTTGGCGAGTTGCTGTGGTGTCAGTTGGTTGTTTGACTAATTACATTGGTTGAGTGACTAAGGTCTGCTGTGGTGCTGAGTTGACTGGGGGCTCTTTTCCACCAAACCGGTTCCAGTGCTAGTTTGGTGCTGGTGCTGGTGCTAGTGCTTAACCAGTGCTTAACCAGAGTGCTCATAAGAACCAGTTGTCTTTCCACCGATATGGAGCTAGTTGGGAATTATGTCAGAGCTATGTCATTACGTACTGTGAAGCGCCCAACCCCTGCAGAACACCAGAGAAGACGGAAGGTGGCGGTATGCACCTCTCACTTGTTTGCTATCCGCCAGTAACCGAGAGAAGAAGAAGAAGTAGCAGCGTTAGCTTGTCAGCATGTAGGAATTGTTGTGTTTGGGAGCACTGCTTTTATTATTCCAAACCTGTATTACCATCCAAAAACAGTTTTATTCTTAATGGCAGAGAACGGCGGCTACGTTTAAGGACACCGGTAATCATCAATATTTCAGTTATCAGCCGTTGTTAGATCAAGTCTGTAGCGCGAGCATTGACTACACTTTTAAACATAATATTTATGTCATTTCTGTAATAGGTGGTGTTACGGCGCATTACGAGATGGAGGTCGCCTGTTCTGTCATGCCAAAAAGTGATCAGCTGTCCCAAAAAAATGATCGCCAGGGGCCATATTGTTATGGGTTTATATTAGCCGGTAAATATATATATTTCAACAGATAAACAGTACTTAGTTAGGTATAACAAGATATATTTAACACTTATGATGCATTTTGAACCCTAAACAAACTTGATCTGGGATTAAAAGCAATTAAAATAATGCAGTCACAAGGTTACATGGAAAAATGTATAGATTTACGGTACTGCATATATATACATGAAGATACTGTATAAATGCATATTCTATGCACCTCCAAACTACAGAGCTGTGAAAGGTATACCCTTCTGTACTTGTGTCATCTATTCTGGTTAAAGTACTGCTTCAAGTTTTTATTCATGTAGGGATAACAAGAGACAGACTGTAAAGTGTTCAAGTTCAAAGTTCTTTCCCCAGAAATGATCTTGTCCAGAGCTGACAGAATGTCACGTGGTACGTTGTCAACAGAATATAAACTTATCATTTTTAAAGCTGGCAACTTGGAACATTTTCCACAGAAAAAGTACATAGATTTAAAGTTTGTTGCTGCTTGTTCTTTAAAAAATGTGAAAGAAATTGTCAAAAATATGTATAAGTCCACAAATACCTGATATATTGTCCAATACCTGGAAAAATGAACTTAAGTGCAGTAATTCAGTACTTGTACTTTCACTTCCCACCACTACAATGTTATAGTGATTTGCATTGTCCTAAATAACTTTATATATGAAATGTAAAGTCTTTAACTTTTTAATATGACCCTTTCATGTGTGCCTGTTTGTGTTTATGTTGAATGTAACTGTAGTTTGTAAATATGGATGTCACCTGACTGCAAAACAAATCTACCTACGGGTACAAATAAAGGAACCTGAACCTGAATATGTTTGGTGTGAGGATAGGCTCTTTTCCACCAAACCGGTTCCAGTGCTTAACTGGAGCTATTGCGTCATTAGCACCAGTTCTTTGGGTTTCCACCGACTAAAGCACCAGTCCCCGGCTCCCAAAAGTGGGGCTATCGCGGCCCCAACTCCTAGCTGGGCCAGCAGCAGCACCAGTTTACGTCGGTTAGGTCCACAGCCGTGGGCGTGGTTAACAGACCAGCTTCAAAACATTACTGACCGCCATGTTGCTTTCCAAACAGCGGAGCACGCAATGGATTCCAAAACCAAACAGATTTAGAGCGAAGAGGAGACATATTTCTTGGCTCTATGGACATAAACAGAAGTACAAGATCAGCTGGAGGGGGCCACTCACCTGAACTGTTTTGGAGGATCGGCCAGCCTGCTGGACCATTGTCACTGCCTTGGATTAGTCTGGACAACAAACTGCTTAAAACACGCTGGTAAGTGTATTGTCTTTAAAATGCCAGACGTTAACCAATATATGTATACATATATACCCGCTTGTATTGATATGTAACGGCCAAGTGCGGATATTTAGTCACTTGTGGCAGTATAGTATTTTCGGTTAGCTATGCTAACAAGCTAAAAGTAATTTTACTACGACCAAACGTTTCTCCTCGCCATAAAGAAATGAACAGGTCGTCTCTGCTGACAGATGTATACCGCTTGTATTGATATATAACGGCCAAAGTGCGGATTTTTTTTTTTTTAAACTAATTTTTTGGCCATAGTATTTTCGGTTAGCGATGCTAACAAGTTAACTGTTTTTAGCACGAACGCTTCTCCTCGGCAGAAATGCGCGTTTGAGAAACTAGAACAGAAATCTTAGCATCTTACAGAATACTTTTTTTATAAAGACATCCAGCGCAAAATACGTTTTTTGTGGTATGAATACTGTGTATGAATGGGTGCCTTGCGTTGTGGTATGGATTTGTTGGTTATTTGGCAGATGTAATGCTTGAAATGTGACCTGGCTGTTTGGCTGGCTGGTGAGCAGATGAGCTTATGGTGTTGGCTGTCTGAACTGGTTGACTGTGCAGCTAGTTGGTGTATTTTTAATTTCACATCAATTTAAAATCAGTTCAAGCAGCTGATGCAATCATTAATCTGCTCTTTCCTTAAATCCTACACACCCTGAATACACCCACAGCAAAAACACACAGTTCTCACACATTTCTTTCCACATTCTTTCCAATGTTGAATGAATGAATGAATGAATTTATTTATTTCGGATAGTACATTACAGGTTAAAAGAAACTGTATAATATAACAACAAGGTCAAATTAGACAAAGACTCCTTCTACTATACAAGACTACTATACTATACTACTATACTATACTACTATACTATGTTTGGATGTTTTTGGACTCAGTCTGCACTAAGTTTTATGTGATTTTTTGTAAACTGTGCACTTTTTTTTGTTGCTTTTCAACTTCATTTTGCAACATCCTGGAAACAGTGTTGCCACATGAAGTCGTGGGTGGACTGACAAAAAAGTTCTCAAGATTCTTACAGACTAATAACATTAGGCAATATCAGCCTTACACCAGGTTCACACTACTGTGATGGTTTTGTGTGAATGAACAGGCCCAATCAATGAGGCACATGAACACGACCAATATTTACCTAAAGGTCTTTATTTTGATAGCCAGCACAGGCACCAGAGGACCCTCCTTACAGCTGATCAAGGCAGAGCCAGAACATATAAACTCTGAGAATGACCCTCCCCCTTCATGAAGCCCATGACTCCAGTGAGCTAAGTTTCATAATGTAGCCCGATCAGTCTGCACATCTGGAAACTATTATCCTTGTTATTGAACGAACAGGCACTGGTCTCAGCCAGTCTAACTAAACACATGATACAGGGGGGTTTGAGGTCAATAGCATTGGTCAACAGTATTATTGCACTGTCAGACTATTCATGATATATAATATATGACATTAAACCAGAGTGGTGACCTAGAAGTAGAGCATGTTCAAGCCCCGGCTGGGTCATACCAAAGACCATATAAAAATGGTACATCCTGCCTTCTAGCTTGGTGCTCAGCATAATAGAATGGAGGAAGGAAAGCTGGTTACCCAGGCACAGGGGCAGCACAAGCCAGTGTACTCCCTGTGCCAGTTCCAAGCCTGGATAAAATGGGGAGGGCTGTGTCAGGAAGTGTATCCGGAGTAAAAAATTCTTGCCAAATCCACATGTAGATCATCACGACATAAGGTGACGGTAGGTTGTGGCAACCCCGAAAGCAAAAAGCTGAAAGAAAAAACACTATACTGCACTACTTTAAGACCTAATATAAAACATACAGGGCTATTTCTAAAAATCACTTTTTCCTCCTCTGTTTATTAAAAATAAGGAGTTTCCACAAAGCACTGTCTAGAAGAAATCCCCATGCACAAGAAAATGCACAAATACCCTTCTGATGCCTCTGTTCCTCAGTATAATAGGTGGGTAATGGTACATTTACTACTATATGATTTGGAATTAAATTTCAGAAACTATAATCAAAATTAAATCAAAAGAGTTTAAATACACCTTTGTGTACTATCAGTATCAAATACATGAAGTTTATCTTTTGGAATTATATTGCAAACATGTAAAATGTTCCCTTAATAAAGTTGAAACACCTGCACTATCTTGACTGCCATGGCTGTTACCATGGAAACAACCGAGAAAAACTAAGTTTCTCCGGTCCACAGCTAAGTGTTGTCACCAGAGCCAGTGGTAGTCTTCACCCTGGCCAGAGTTTTTATGCCCAGAATAGCACAGAAATATAAGTTTGTAAAAATGCCAGTGGATGTGTGGACTTGGCCTAAAGTTGCCAGGACTTGCTCATGCACATGCAGGACATACTTACATCTATATGAATATTCAAAAGGAGGCGTGTCAAGGGAGGAGTCTGGGATTCCCTCATGTGTGCTCAATCCAGGTAGATTAGGATGTACAAAGGACATGTGCTTGGATTCCTGTGTACGCACTCTTTCATACTGTACATCTGGATTTTTTTGTGCTTATGCCGTTTTCTTGATCTAAACCTATGTCATCTTTCAGTAGGAAATCCACGAAAGTCTTTGTGCATGAGGCCCCAGGAATGATTGTGGAAAACTAATCATAGCTTACAAGAAAGGTGGTACAAAAACTGTCTAAAGTGTTTTATGTATGTAACTGCAGCTACAAACATGAGTTTAACATAGGAGTACGATGGACTGAGGATCTCATATAGTGGCACAGTAACTGACCTGACAAACAGAGAATTCTGTGTTGTAAATGAGAGCATTAAAACTGTGTGATCGTGCATGGGTCAGACACCTTTCATACAGCAAAGGTAAAACACGCAGCTGAAGTTGATGAAAAATTAAGTTCAGGGGTCATGAAAGTTGAACTTTACTTAAGTTTGACTCTTCAATACTCTTTAGCACTTTTAAATTCCATTTCAAACCTTGGTGGAAGTATTTAACCGCCGCTAATGCTGCTGTTCTACTCAGTGATGACTTTGACGTGATTCCCTGACAAAGCATTACAAGCATCAGACATAAGCTGTGAGGAGCTAACAAAAGACGGAATGCAGACGTCCTGCTCTCTGCACTTAACTTGTTGAACTTCTCGCTGTTCCCTTCACATTCCTGTCCAGTAAATCGTGTTTTATTCCATTCGAGGCCTGTTCCCTGAATTAATTTCTTTAATAGGACCCGCTATGATTGTGCACCCCACAACCATGACCCAGTTTCCTGACAATTTCTAAGGAGATCCTCACAGCAGGAATTCTGCCTCCCATGACGTTTTTTCTGCTCAAATGCAGTATCTTGCCATATACAGTCAGTCTGGAGTGGTTGATCACCTTTGAGAATGCTCCCGCAGCCACTGAAACCTTTTGACAGAGATCCCTTTAAGGAGCTGAATACTGAGGCCGATGTACCCCGGAGGAAACGGATGAGGCAGACGCACTGTTGACCACTGAATGCCTTTCAATGTACTGTCAGTTGTACACACAGTCGGGTGCACTCACTTTGCCCCATCTGGGCTTCAGCTGCTACCCACAGTAGGTCAGTGAGGTTTATGAAAATCTGAGAGCTATGAAATTTCTGACCAGCACCACATTATAGGCTTTCATCAACAGACTGACAGCAGGGGCGAAGACGAACAAAGCCGAGCACTTACATCCACTATCTCAGTGCCTGAGGGGCCACTTTGCATGATAGCAAAAAAATTACAAGTGTCAAAAATGAACTGTTTGAGCATTTTTGCTTCTAAATAAAAGCAGAACATTTGTAATGAAGTTAGAAAAGATAAATGAATAAACATGACAAATAATGACAACCTTTTGCTGTTGTAGCTTGGGGATTTTGGAAGTGGAATAAAAAGAATGATAGTGAATAAAAATGGTTGTCCACAGCCTACGGACAAGCAGAGCGCTCAGCTGGAGCAATTAGCAGAACAGTGAGATGTATGGACTGATATCAATAGGCAGCCTCTCTTTGTCTAATCCCTGCGCCAGTAATCTTGCTATTGATATGTGTGACTCTAATGCAAATGTCCATGCCTTCCTGCAGTTTACTGTGATGCTAATGTGCCATGCATGCATTGTCTAGCTGGGTATATAAGTCAACCATATCGCTTGCTCTCCCTCTTTCTCCCTTTTTGATCACACGCATTGCCTGTTTGCTGACTAGAGACACAGGGCTCGCTCCAGCGCGCTCCCGCAGCGCTGGAGTGACCCTCGTGATGGAGGATGAATAAAACACCCTTTTAAACTTCAGTTAGCCGTGTCCTGCCTGCACTTATTCCGTGCCTTCACACTGGGTTCCCTTATATCATCCGCCACATTGGTGACCCCGAAAGAAAGAACACGCTGACGACGAACGAACGCAGCCCCCGGCGGTGACTCCGACGACGACTGAACGCAGCTGCCTGACGCAAATGGACTGCCCTCCCTTCTGCCACGCAGGAGGCCTTGACGCAGAGCCAACACCAGGCGAACTCCCCCGGAGATCATCCACGACTGGGAAGCCGCAGAAAGCGTCATTGTGCGACTCTCGCCTGAGATCTGGACATCCACGCTGGGGCCGGCCGAGGGACACAGAACGTCTACTCCCTCTCACCGCTCCTCCGCATCCACACGAGCACGCACGCACCTCGTCCTCTCTCCACGACGGCGACCTCCAGGGCCGGACGGAGATCGCAGCGCGTGGACCAGAACGCACCATGACCCGGCACGAGCGAACGACAGCAACAGCCCGAACAGGGAGGACCATCGGCGCCGACGACGCTGATCTCTATCAAGCTCCCTGACCCTGACACGCCTCTCAACAGCGGACCACCCACGCACCGAACCCCCGCACGCACACCGGGGGGTTACGAGGACAGCGCACCACGCATGGGACAATACCCGCTCCACAGACCGCCATCGTCCTCCGCCGCTGCACACGCCTGAGAAACACGGCCGATCACCATCCTCGGAACCTTCAGGGCTGCTCACACACCTGAAGCAGACACGCAGCACACAGGACTTTGTATGGGTCTCAGCCACGGCGCACAATGGGAATCCAGCCGTCAGCTGTCCCCGAGGGCTTTAGGGCTGCGCGCGCACCTAAAGCCAACACGCCAAGTCCCTCACACAGCTGCAGCTCCTGTTTTTTCTTCATGGCTGCTACGCATCCTTGCGGTACTGAACCGCGAGGGGAGTCAGAGACAAATTTTTCTTCTCACAGCCGCTGTGGATCTCCGTCACGTTCAACGGGACAGCCCCTCAACATCGTGGATCCACATGCAATTTTTGCGCGGCCCAGACAACTTCGCCGTCCCGGGCCGGCACTTGCTACCCCCACCACCCCTCCCTCCACCTCCGCCGTCACAGAGCTTTTCCCGCAGCTCACTACCAAAGCCGGACGATCGAGGCCCCACCACTCCCCCCCAGAGGGCTCCTGCTGAGCCCTCTGGGGGGGAGTGGTGTGGGCGACCCCCACAGCCTACGGACAAGCAGAGCGCTCAGCTGGAGCAATCAGCAGAACAGTGAGATGTATGGACTGATATCAATAGGCAGCCTCTCTTTGTCTAATCCCTGCGCCAGTAATCCTGCTATTGATATGTGTGACTAATGCAAATGTCCATGCCTTCCTGCAGTTACTGTGATGCTAATGTGCCATGCATGCATTGTCTAGCTGGGTATATAAGTCAACCATATCGCTTGCTCTCCCTCTTTCTCCCTTTTTGATCACACGCATTGCCTGTTTGCTGACTAGAGACACAGGGCTCGCTCCAGCGCGCTCCCGCAGCGCTGGAGTGACCCTCATGATGGAGGATGAATAAAACACCCTTTTAAACTTCAGTTAGCCGTGTCCTGCCTGCACTTATTCCGTGCCTCCACACTGGGTTCCCTTATATCATCCGCCACATTGGTGACCCCGAAAGAAAGAACGCGCTGACGACGAACGAACGCAGCCCCCGGCGGTGACTCCGACGACGACTGAACGCAGCTGCCTGACGCAAATGGACTGCCCTCCCTTCTGCCACGCAGGAGACCTCGACGCAGAGCCAACACCAGGCAAACTCCCCCCGAGATCATCCACGACTGGGAAGCCGCAGAAAGTGTCATTGTGCGACTCTCGCCTGAGATCTGGACATCCACGCTGGGGCCGGCCGAGGGACACAGAACGTCTACTCCCTCTCACCGCTCCTCCGCATCCACATGAGCACGTACGCACCTCGTCCTCTCTCCACGACGGCGACCTCCAGGGCCGGACGGAGATCGCAGCGCGTGGACCAGAACGCACCATGACCCGGCACGAGCGAACGACAGCAACAGCCCGAACAGGGAGGACCATCGGCGCCGACGACGCTGATCTCTATCAAGCTCCCTGACCCTGACACGCCTCTCAACAGCGGACCACCCACGCACCGAACCCCCGCACGCACACCGGGGGGTTACGAGGACAGCGCACCACGCATGGGACAATACCCGCTCCACAGACCGCCATCGTCCTCCGCCGCTGCACACGCCTGAGAAACACGGCCGATCGCCATCCTCGGAACCTTCAGGGCTGCTCACACACCTGAAGCAGACACGCAGCACACAGGACTTTGTATGGGTCTCAGCCACGGCGCACAATGGGAATCCAGCCGTCAGCTGTCCCCGAGGGCTTTAGGGCTGCGCGCGCACCTAAAGCCAACACGCCAAGTCCCTCACACAGCTGCAGCTCCTGTTTTTTCTTCATGGCTGCTACGCATCCTCGTGGTACTGAACCGCGAGGGGAGTCAGAGACAAATTTTTCTTCTCACAGCCGCTGTGGATCTCCGTCACGTTCAACGGGACAGCCCCTCAACATCGTGAATCCACATGCAATTTTTGCGCGGCCCAGACAACTTCGCCGTCCCGGGCCGGCACTTGCTACCCCCACCACCCCTCCCTCCACCTCCGCCGGCACAGAGCTTTTCCCGCAGCTCGCTACCAAAGCCGGACGATCGAGGCCCCAGCCTCCTGCTGAGCCCTCTGGGGGGGAGTGGTGTGGGCGACCCCCACAGCCTACGGACAAGCAGAGCGCTCAGCTGGAGCAATCAGCAGAACAGTGAGATGTATGGACTGATATCAATAGGCAGCCTCTCTTTGTCTAATCCCTGCGCCAGTAATCCTGCTATTGATATGTGTGACTAATGCAAATGTCCATTCCTTCCTGCAGTTACTGTGATGCTAATGTGCCATGCATGCATTGTCTAGCTGGGTATATAAGTCAACCATATCGCTTGCTCTCCCTCTTTCTCCCTTTTTGATCACACGCATTGCCTGTTTGCTGACTAGAGACACAGGGCTCGCTCCAGCGCGCTCCTGCAGCGCTGGAGTGACCCTCGTGATGGAGGATGAATAAAACACCCTTTTAAACTTCAGTTAGCCGTGTCCTGCCTGCACTTATTCCGTGCCTCCACACTGGGTTCCCTTATATCATCCGCCACCTTGGTGACCCCGAAAGAAAGAACGCGCTGACGACGAACGAACGCAGCCCCCGGCGGTGACTCCGACGATGACTGAACGCAGCTGCCTGACGCAAATGGACTGCCCTCCCTTCTGCCACGCAGGAGACCTCGACGCAGAGCCAACACCAGGCGAACTCCCCCGGAGATCATCCACGACTGGGAAGCCGCAGAAAGCGTCATTGTGCGACTCTCGCCTGAGATCTGGACATCCACGCTGGGGCTGGCCGAGGGACACAGAACGTCTACTCCCTCTCACCGCTCCTCCGCATCCACATGAGCACGCACGCACCTCGTCCTCTCTCCACGACGGCGACCTCCAGGGCCGGATGGAGATCGCAGCGCGTGGACCAGAACGCACCATGACCCGGCACGAGCGAACGACAGCAACAGCCCGAACAGGGAGGACCATCGGCGCCGACGACGCTGATCTCTATCAAGCTCCCTGACCCTGACACGCCTCTCAACAGCGGACCACCCACGCACCGAACCCCCGCACGCACACCGGGGGGTTACGAGGACAGCGCACCACGCATGGGACAATACCCGCTCCACAGACCGCCATCGTCCTCCGCCGCTGCACACGCCTGAGAAACACGGCCGATCGCCATCCTCGGAACCTTCAGGGCTGCTCACACACCTGAAGCAGACACGCAGCACACAGGACTTTGTATGGGTCTCAGCCACGGCGCACAATGGGAATCCAGCCGTCAGCTGTCCCCGAGGGCTTTAGGGCTGCGCGCGCACCTAAAGCCAACACGCCAAGTCCCTCACACAGCTGCAGCTCCTGTTTTTTCTTCATGGCTGCTACGCATCCTTGCGGTACTGAACCGCGAGGGGAGTCAGAGACAAATTTTTCTTCTCACAGCCGCTGTGGATCTCCGTCACGTTCAACGGGACAGCCCCTCAACATCGTGGATCCACATGCAATTTTTGCGCGGCCCAGACAACTTTGCCGTCCCGGGCCGGCACTTGCTACCCCCACCACCCCTCCCTCCACCTCCGCCGGCACAGAGCTTTTCCCGCAGCTCGCTACCAAAGCCGGACGATCGAGGCCCCAGCCTCCTGCTGAGCCCTCTGGGGGGGAGTGGTGTGGGCGACCCCCACAGCCTACGGACAAGCAGAGCGCTCAGCTGGAGCAATCAGCAGAACAGTGAGATGTATGGACTGATATCAATAGGCAGCCTCTCTTTGTCTAATCCCTGCGCCAGTAATCCTGCTATTGATATGTGTGACTAATGCAAATGTCCATGCCTTCCTGCAGTTACTGTGATGCTAATGTGCCATGCATGCATTGTCTAGCTGGGTGTATAAGTCAACCATATCGCTTGCTCTCCCTCTTTCTCCCTTTTTGATCACACGCATTGCCTGTTTGCTGACTAGAGACACAGGGCTCGCTCCAGCGCGCTCCTGCAGCGCTGGAGTGACCCTCGTGATGGAGGATGAATAAAACACCCTTTTAAACTTCAGTTCGCCGTGTCGTGCCTGCACTTATTCTGTGCCTCCACACTGGGTTCCCTTATATCATCCGCCACAGTGGATGGTTTAAATACATCAGCCACGGTCCCATTCAGTGCCACTTCTGGCTATAAAGCAGAGTACGCAAATGCAGTGGGCCCCCTCAAGCACTACAGGGCCCCAAGGTGCAAGTTCATAGTCAACACTGTTTTTCCTGAAAGAGTGGGGGGTAAATTTACCTTCGACTTTATTGCTTTTTTTCTTACAATTTGCTGTTGTTGCACATGGGTTCTGTAGGCACCCATGCACAACAGGGGCAAACTACGTTCCAGGGAACCCCGATTGAAAAACATGATCCAAGTTAAAGTTTTCACTTTTGTTGCTGCTGCTGTTAGGGCAGACTTGTTAGGCAAACACACGCCAAACACGATCTTTCACAGGGCCTCCAAAAGCTAAAGCAATTGCTCTAATTGTTAGTGAATAAAAATGGTCATCAATTGCTTAAAACATCACTATGCAAGATTTTCCACCTCAAACTAATGTTTCCAAAATTATTTTGATGGTACAGGTTAATGTACCGTCAAATGTACCGGGTGCAGATCTTGGTGGTAGTAGCTAATCTTCAGACGAGAACTCTGAAGACCGAAGTGCAGAAGGGTTCCATGTGAACCCTGAGTGGGTCCACGTTGCCTGCATCAGCTCTGTTTGTGGTAGGAACACTGAAAGGACTACAACTACAAAGGACACAAGTTTAACCAACAACAGCAAAGTGCCCTGTGATTGGCTGCTGGGACTGAGGTCACAGTCACCACAGTTGTAGTCCTTTCACCTGGAGCAAGAAAGTTACATAATGCTGCTTTAAATACATCCGTCATTTGGTCCCCGTGACATCCGCAAAACATGAAAATCACAAGCTAAATATAGTAGGCATACAAAATGAAATTCTATTTGGATTTGTATAAAGTTGGTTTTATTCTGAGGTCACTCAGAAGAAAAACAACTCAGATGGTTGTTTTTGTATGGGAGAAGAAATGCATTGTTGCAGCTTACACGCTGATGGTGCCCCTGGCTTCACAGTTGGCTCCACAGTTGATGTGCTGCTATGCTTTTTGCTTTTCCTTCCATTTACCTGTCTGCCACTGTGCACTCACTGAACCACGGTGTGCTGTGTGCTTCTGCAATATCTCAGAGATATAGGAAACAGAAGCCTCTAGAACATGGAAATTAATAAATCATAGCTCTATTAGGACCTGCACAGTTTGAGAAATATTTTTCTAAAAAGTTTAGATATTCTTCAGGTGACTTTTTTCAACTTCTTTTGGAGACAGTGTGTTAGGAGATAAGATTTATTGTCACTTTTATTGTGTCCCAAATGTACAGGAGCTGAATCTGTTCAACTGGCATGTGGGGGGGGGGGGGGGGGGAAGAGTCTTTATTTGCAATGCACCAATGTCACATCGGTGTGAGATAATGGACAGATGCTGTCAAGACAGACTCAAGCAGATATTAGTGACAATATATCCCTCTAGTGTTTTATTATTTTGCATGCAAGGGTGGCAGCAAGGTGGTTGTTAATGGTATAACAGAAAGAACACTAACAGCAAATAGTCTGGAGTCAGGCTGAGAAATTAACAGAATATAACCGTAAACCATACTTCGGGGTGCAAACCGACCTAATCTTGCTTTTCAACCAGGGTGCTCTGGTATGTTGAGGCTTTTGTGGGAAATTATTTAATTTTGCTTTTCAAATGGCTCAAAAATTGCAAATAGTTTGCCATTGTTGTGCATGGGTGCATGGGTGCCTACACACGCACAACAATGGGAAATTAATTGTGTTTTGTTGGCCCAGTTAACAAGTGAAATTAGATAGTTTCCCACAAAAGCCTGAACGCACCAGGGCACGCTGGTTGAAAAACGCTGGTATAAAGAGCTTTTCATGTACTTCCTCTTTAAGGTGTTCCCGCAGAGTTGCATGTACAGACAAATGCATCCACACCCTGGAAGCAGTGCACTTCTCCAGCTTCAAAAGCAGCAGCAAAAAGTGAAATGCCTTGTAATGAAAAGAAATGTGGTCTCATCAACAGAGTATGTGATGACTGACTCTTTATTTCATCTGAATATGCGAAGAAAAAGCGAGCAAAGTGCACAGAAACTAAGACATAGATGCCTGAAGCTAATTTGCTGTTAGCCTCTGATGGCTGTCTGCATCATGTCAACCTTTTTTTTTATTGCCGGGATGGACGACCATAGTGAACCAGCTAAGGCCTCCGTTGTGAGTCACATGACCCACATGGTGTGTAAGCACAGTGACTTCTGCACTGGACAATCATTTCATTTCATTTGTGTGTGAAATGACAATAGGCTGGTTGTGTACAATTCAGGTTCAGGTTCAGGTTCAGGTTACTTTATTTGTACCCGTAGGTAGATTTGTTTTGCAGTTGGTGACATCCATATTTACAAGCCACTAATTACATTCAACATAGACACAAACACACATCTTACAAAATAGGTAAATATAAAATATGTACAATATAATTTTTATAGCTTGTTCAACTCTTTGACAGCAGCAGGGACAAAGCTGTTTTTGTAGCGCTGGGTTCTACTTTTTGGGACAGCAAACCTCCGTCTGGAGGGAAGAAGCTGAAAGTTGCAGTGCAAAGGGTGGGAGTCATCATTTAAAATCGAGTCGGCCATCCTCTGTACTTGTCTGGTGTACAGGGATGTCAGGCTCAGCTGTGACTCACCAAGCAAACGACTGGACCATCTGACTACCTGATCCAAGGATTTCCTCTGTTTCAGTTTTATCTGACCAAACCATGACATTAAAGAAAAGGATAAAACAGATTCAATAAAAGCCTGATAAAACATAGTCATTATGGTTCGGTCAATTTGGAAGCGTGCAAGTTTCCTCAAACAATACAAATTTTGCTGACCCTTTTTGCACACCCTTTCACAGTTCACCTCAAAGTTCAATCCACTATCAATAATCGTCCCAAGATATTTGTACGATTGTACGCATTCGGTGGTCTGGCCTTTTAGTATGGTGACTTTGTGTCTGGGAGTTTTCCTCCTAAAGTCAATAATCATATCTTTCGTTTTTGTTGTATTCAGCTGCAGGTAGGAATCCTCACACCAGTGAACAAAGTCATCAACTACTGGGCCGTGGCCACTCTCACCATCCTGGAGGAGACTGACAATGACTGAGTCATCAGCGTACTTTATAATGTGTCTGTTGTCATGTCTGCTCCGACACATGTTTGTGTACAGGATGAAGAGTAGTGGTGACAACACACACCCCTGAGGAGAGCCAGTAGAAGAGCACTTTAGGTCAGACAATGTGCCATTGACCCTTACTCTCTGCGTCCTGTTGGTTAAGAAATCCAGAATCCAACCCACCAGATTATTGCTTAAATCAAATTGTTGCAGGAGCCTTTCAACTAAAATATGAGGTTGGATTGTATTAAAGGCAGAAGAAAAGTCCACAAATAAAAGCCTGGCGTGTGTCCCATTAAAATCCAGATGTTTGAAAAGCATGTCAAACAGAGTGACAGTGGCATCCTCCACTCCTCTGTGAGGCCTATAGGCAAACTGCAGAGGATCCAATGCATGTTCAGTCTGCCTTAGGACCTCACATCTGACCAGTTTTTCAAAAATTTTCATTAAAATTGAAGTCAAAGCAACTGGTCTAAAGTCATTTACCGTTTTAGGACAGCTGGATTTTGGAACAGGAACAACCACGGCATCTTTCCAGATCTTAGGCACATGTTGTGTCTGTAAGGACTTATTGAAAATATAATGAAATATAGGACTCAGTTCATGTGCACAGGACTTTACCAGGCGCCCACATATATTATCAGGGCCCTGACTTTTGTTCACTTTTACAGCACGGAACTCCCTTTTAACATCCTGCACCTCAATATTAAAGTGCTGATTGTCTTTGGGTTTCTGTTTCAAATCTTGGATTTCTGTGCTAAAATCAAAGGAGTCAAAACGACCATAAAAACAATTAAGAGCATTAGCCAGCTCTGTGTCTGAACTAAAATCATCTAAAAACACACGATTACTGCGCTCTGTGCTCTGAAGGCCTGCAATAGTTTTCATACTGGCCCAGGCCGAACCAAGTTTATTTGCTGCCATCTTGCTTTCCAACTCTGATTTATAATTCTGTTCTGCTCTTAAAATTTCGGCCTTCAGCTCCTTAGTGGCAACCTGTAGCTCAGAAACAGACCCCTGTTTAAAGGCAAGAGCTTTCCTCTGTAAGCAGGATTTAACTGATTTAGTAACCCATGGTTTGTTGTTGGGGTATATTTTGACACGTTTACGTGGAACAATCTTATTTTGACAGTAAGCCATGTATGAGCATGTGAGCTCAGCCAGAGAGTCCAAGTCATCCCCGCAGGCCATTATGAACATCTTCCAGTCTGTACAGTCAAAGCATTCCTGGAGGCTGTGCTCTGAATCTTCTGTCCACACATCAATGTCTCTCATCTCCACCTTGCCTCTTCTGAGAGCAGTTTTATATGTGGGCAGCAAATGAACACAGTTGTGATCTGATGATCCTAAAGGAGGAAGGGGGAGTGATTTATAGGCCCTCTCTATGGATCCATAGTACAGGTCCAATGTCTTTTTTCGCCTGGTTGGGCAGGAGACATACTGATGAAAGTTTTTAAGTGTCTTCTTTAAAGAAACATGGTTAAAATCCCCAAGAATGAAGTTTGGCGCCTCTGGAGAAATTGACTGCAGCCGCTGCACCACATCAGAGATGGTGCTGGAGGCGGAGTCAGCGTCTGCCCTCGGATGAATGTACACAACTGTGATGAAAAGTTGGGGAAACTCTCGAGGCAAATAAAAGGGGCGTAGTGACACAGACAGCAACTCCACATCGGGTGTACAGATGCGCTCTCTGACCGTGACAGATGTGCAGTACTGCTTATTAATGTATAAACATACGCCGCCCCCCTGACGCTTCCCAGTTATCTCTTCTTGTCGATCCGAGCGCAGCGGAGCTCCAAAGCCGTCAATCCACAGGTCTGCATCTCGATCATGCGCAGTAAGCCAAGATTCAGTGAAAGCCATGATGCAGCAGTTCTTAAAATCCTTCTGGTAACGTACATTGCCTTGAATTTCCTCCACCTTGTTTCTCACAGATTGTGCATTCCCAAAAATGATCGAAGGAAGAGGAATGTTACCAAACTGACGTCTCCTAAGGCGGAATTTCACACCTCCACGTCTTCCACGCTTCCTCCTGCCGCTTCTCTTTTCACCGCTGTGTCCGTCTCTCAAAATAAAGTCCGGCAGTTGAAGTTTGGGCTCAATCAGAGATGCTGCATCAGCTGTGTTAAAGCGTAGCAACACGTCCCTGGAATATTGTATTCTGCCCGCTGTTCTGCTCGCCATGGGGCCGAACGCGTTTACCTCAGAGACAAAGAGCCACAGCACAGATAGCAGCAGTGCGAGAGAGGAAAGGAAATCCATGTTGTAGATACCAGGGAGCTCTTCGCCATATATTCCACAAACGCTCCAGGGCAGAAATGACACAGAGAATTTTCTAAAAATGTAAAAAAGTACAAAAAACACACACACGCACACACGCACTATATCATCAGCTGCTGGTCGCTGCGTGCGCATGCGCCCAATTGCTTAATTACTAGCCTTGTCAGTGAACTATAAGGGAGAAGAAAGAAGAAAAAAGAAAGAAAATCACCCTGAAAAGGTCAATAAACTGTGATGCTGATTTAAGGTCAAATTGCCCTGCCCTACTCTACAAGTAGTGTTTCTTTATCTGTCAGCCAACAGCTTCTCTTTGTTTGCATAATTGAGATTTAAGTAAAAAATGTTGATTTAGCAGAAAATGTGCATCCCTGTCTTTTTTGTGTGTTAGATGACATAGTACTGTACCTCTGCACAGGCGTAGGCTTTTTTTTTTATCAGAACGTCAAACACAACTATGAAACAATCAGAAAATGACATTTTGATTATCTAATTCACAACTTTATTTTCCCTAACGCTGCTCCCTTATCAACCATTACACTCCTTTTTTCTCTCTCTCTCCCAGAGGTGCTGTTTCACTGGAAAGAAAAAAAAAAAATCTGTCAAAAATGACAAAAGCAATATTGCTTTCATACAACAGTTCCACCAACACAATTTATATTCATTCATCTTTAACTGCTTAATCCTTTTGGGTCGGGGTGGGGGGAGGGGAGCATTGTACACCTTGGACAGATCACCAGCCATGCAGGGCCAACATACAGTACAAACAACATTTCACTCTCACGTTCATACTCAAATACAGTTTATCCCCAGTTGGTGCCAATTAACCTAACACACATATCTTTGGACGGTGGGAGGAAACCCAACTACCCAGCAAAAACCCAAGCAGACAGTGGAAAACATACAAACTAAACACACAAGGGTCACCACTGGTGAGGAATCAAACCCCTCACCTTCTTGCTGTGCAGTGACAGTGCTAACCACTGTACTGCCGAGCTGCAAGACACAACTAAGAGACAACAGATTATGTTTGCTTTGTTAATCCAGTACACAATTCTGCCAAAATTAGTATCTCTATCCATAAACAAGTAGTTCCTAGCTGCTACACCTGGATGTTGTTTCCAAAAATGAGCGTAATAGAGAATATATTAGCTTTGCTGTAACTTGACACAGATATTCAAAAATGCCATTGTCCACCAGTTACGTACATGCATACTTTCCCAGAAGTCCATTGGTGGTCTTTGGTTCTGAGTGGTCCGTGAGCTAGCACCTGATGGGTATCACCACTGCAGTTTTGTAAAACTTTATGTTCAGATGAAGAAAAGAATCAGAAACAGGCAGTACAATATGAGGCTTCAGCAGAAACCGTCCACTGCAAAGTTTCAAACTAAACTATGGGGTAAACAATCATACAAGTTAGCTAACTGCTAACTAGTTAGCTAGTTATCAATGGGTGTCTGCTTTTATTCTCATCACTAAACTCTTATAGCCATCTTCAGTAAAAAGTCAGCAGTTAGCATTAACACAACAACACAACAACACAATTTTTAGGTTGGAAAGGATGTTTCTTTTCAAACAGTGCCTCACTGTAGATATACAACACAATACAATCCTCACATAATAAAAGAAGCCACCGACAGTTACTCTAATCAAATCAGAGTTGTCAACTTTTCATAAAACTTGGAGTGAGATTCAGAGTGAACTGTGCACAAGTGAGACTGGGTGAGTAGGGATAAAGTGAAGCTGGATTCATGCTGCATTTCCTCTCTGGTCCGCTTTTGTCCGCGTCTGCTTTAGAGAAGGCCACCATGCACGCGGCTCTGTATATACTTCACTTTTTTCATCCACGAGGTAAGCAGTTATTTGTAGTTTTACCGCAGCCTTATGAGTTGCGCAAATGCACTAACACACCAATTTGTTCACTGGCTATAAATGCGAGAGCAAAACACATTTTTTTTTGTAGCAACAACAATGGCATTGCTTCAAGGAAAAGGAGGAATTACCATTTTCCAGTGCTCTTCTCTGCTCAAGCTGCTGCTGCTGCAAAACGATTCACAGTTCAGGGTCCTGATGGCCTGTTGAACAAAGCTGTTTAGCAGTCTTGTGGAGCGGGCCCAGAGGCTCCGGTACCTTCTCCCTGAGGGTGGGAGGTGTCACCTGCGATGATTATGGTTCTGCCGGAGAGGTTGGTGTGTTAGATGTTGAGAGGGAGGACAGAGGGCCACTGATGATCTTGATGGCTGTGTTCACTGTGCGCTGTAGAGCCTTCTGCACAGTAGTATGGTATGGAAGCGATACAGCTTCCATACCACACCATGATGCAGCTGGTGAGGATGCTCTCAGTGGTGCCCCGGTGGTGCCCCGGTAGAATGAGCACATGAAAGGGGGGGTGGGACTCAAGCTCTCCTCAGTTTGTGGAGGAAACAGAGGTGAGTTTGAGCCTTCTTGACCAGTGATGTGGTGTTGTTGGACCAGGAGAGGTCCTCAGAGATGTGCATCTCCAGGAACTGGGTGCTGCTCCCCTCTCCACAGCTGCTCCATCGATGATCAGAGGAGAATGTTGTGTGTCCTCTCCAGAAGTTGACCACAATCTTCTTGGTTTTTTTCAACGTTCAGGAAGAGATTATTGTCTTTACACCACTGGACCAGTTGGCTCACCTCATTTTATGTGTATTTTAGGTATAACGTAAAACAACATAACCCCAGTAAAAGTTAGATGAACTACTCAAATTGTCTAGACACAGTTTGGATATCAAATTCAAGTTCCCATGATTTTTAGACATTAAACTGACAATGCTTACTTTCAAATTGACTTACATTTTAAGGAAGCAGCAGCTAGCGAAAATTAAATTTTTTACGACAGTACGTGAAATAAATTTCTAAGTCAACTTACTTTGGAAGTAAGCATTGTTTCAGCTTACAGAATAAAGTTATCCGTAGACACTGAAAGCCAAAATATTGATAATAGTATCAGAAACGAAAAACTTAGCTCAGGTTATCCCTAGTTTACATACAGGAACAAAAAAACTCCAACTAAATAATTAAAAAAGAGCTCAAATCATTAATTAAATACAGTGAAATGTATTCCTAAGTTAAACTCCCAGTCTTGCATAATTTACAGGTGACAGATGTTTAGATGCAAAGTTTAGTACAGACCTGTTTTACTCATCACCATGTGCCATTCCTGTGCACGGCACACAGGTGGGAGGTTGATTCAAATGACGCGAAGCAAACTGAGCTCCAGGTATTTGTGGAAGATGCATCTTTAAACCACATGTACACAAAAGGTGTCACTCAGGCTCAGCAGGTGCAAGAACAGCGGTGAATTTGTTGCTCCATCTGTGTTTGCACAGGAGGCGACAAGGCCAACACAGAAGTAAAGCCTTCAAAGAAAAACACATATTTACAGTAAAATGCAGAAAACACAAATTTACAAAAGAGCAGAATTATACAGTACTTCAAACAAATTGCACAAGAACAGTTTAAATAGATAAATAAAACTAATATTACAAGGATTTTATCAAAATTCAACACTAAATCCTACTTTTAATGACTACTGCATTCTCAAAATTATCCAACCCCTAAACTGAATTCCTCATTAGAGCACGTTGTAGTGTGACCTTGAGTTCTAATTTATAATATTATTCTTTGCTGAAGATTTTTTTTTTCATCTCAAAAGTCTGGCTTTTGAGACTGCTTCTCTCACCCAAGAACTAGAGCTGTAACCCTATCCATCGGCCATAAAGTGGAAGTTAATCCCTTTCTCCAAGACTCTCTGGCAAAGGAATGTTCTAACTGACAGTTTTATGATCGACACAGTCAAGACTTTGGAAGCCAAGACTCTCCAGAAAACAACTTGTTTCACTGTGCCATCTGGTGGACGAATCAGGAATATTTAACTTTTTTCCTTTGCAGTGGAATTTATGCCTTATGGACTATGAACTAATCCATATTCTTTCTTTTAAGACAGCAGCTGCTACAGAAGATATGACTGAACTCTGGGATGGACAATATGGGTTTCAAATGCTTTTATTGATATGATTCAGTTTGATATGATTGTGATATGTTCTGCTATTTTCAGGAAGAAATTAATGTTTGCATACTTATTATCACAAGTTAATTACAGTAGATGTAGATGCATTTTATGCTCCTTTATTGAGTAGAATATCTTAGTCACTAAAGTTTAAGGAATTTATGCTTTATTCAGCAACATGTGTCTTAAAGGAGGGTCTCACTCTCAGATCAAATGTCTCTCTCTTCCCCTCCTCTCTCCTCTGTTCTGCAGGAGTCCTGCACTTAACTGGCCAATAGAGTTCAAAGCTTCATTGCATTTTCATTTTTAGGTTAAGTTTATGATCCTTGTTGGAAGAAGCTCAAATACAATTGGGCCACCTCAGGTCTTATGAAGTTTTGGGACCACCCTGCAACACTAGAGAAAACTTAAGTTTTATTGCTCTTTGTTCAGAATCTGGTCGAGTGTGGTTGGCCAAAGCTGTGAGCAGCTTTCTCTGCTTCTCCAATATTTCTCCTATCTTTTTAAGAAGGGCCCAGAGCCTGTCATGCTCTGTGTAAATCCTGTTTCTTTTCATTAAAATTATTTTTTCTTATTTTATTCTTTTTTTTCTTTAAATTATCATGCAAGAAGATTTTGTTTAATTTTTTAAAGCTTAAATCAACTCATTTAAACCACCATCATAGGAAGAAACGAGTTTGTGTTGTAATTTGACTTTCTGATTAGACTTTGCACAATAAACCAATTCCTTCTTCAGTGCGTAAGAGAGGACCTCGCCCAGTTTGCTGGAGACCAGCCTTGCGATCCCGGGAGAAGGCCATAGCAGTGGTACGGGTCTCCCCACAGACCCACGCTGATCCAGTGAAACAAAATTCAGTGGACCCGCCTGCTACCCATTGGGACGCAAAGTTTCTGCAGCTGACGGTCTGTTATGTAATTTACACTTGTCTTCAGAATATTCCTGATATAAGTTCTTTGAACCTAATTTTATGCAAACACCTATCAGAATCTCAAATTGCATGTTGTATTTCATTAATCTACATTCTTTTTTTAGAGTAAAACACATTTCCTATTTTTTTTTAAAGTTAATTATCATTTTCTTCATAAAAATCACATCCACTTTTCTCAACCAATGCTATTTTATGGTTTTCCAATTTCCAGTATACTGACAAATTAAACTATGCTTCATGTGGTTCCACAAATGCTTGATTCATAAGCAACTCAGTAACAGTCTATGATGCCCATGATACATGTAAATTCTCTGTTTTAAAGTTATGCAGATATGTGACATTTGCAAATATGTGACTATTCTGACATTTCTTATTAAATCATTGAAAGACACATGGGAGTTACTATTTGATTTCATGTCCATCTTCTTGATCATCAGAGACAAGAACTCACACAAGGGTTTATTATGAGACTGATCAAATATTATAAGATAAGATAAGATAAGATAAGCCTTTATTAGTCCCACAATGGGGAAATTCCAGGATTGCAACAGCATAGGGATAGCAACACTCAGAGCAACAATCAGAAGGCAAGAAAAAACATCTAGTAAACATATGTCCATATTACTATAAATGTATATATATAGACACACAGTGCAGAGCATTATGGCTGGTGAATGTGCAGCAGAAAGTCTAAGCTCTCTCTCCACGGATGCAGCGGGCCAGCTGGAAGTCTTTGGGCATGATGGTGACCCCCTTAGCGAAGAAGAGACCCACCAGGTGGGCCTCGCTGGTCTCCTGCAGAGCCATGACGGCGAAGCTCAGGAAACGCAGGACGGTCTTGAAGTCCTGAGCGATCTCCCTCACCAGGCGCTGGACGGGTAGCTTACGGATGAGCAGCTCCGTGGATTTCTGGTAGCGACGGATCTCTCTCAGAGCCACGGGCCTGTGACGGCGAGGCCTCTTCACTCTGCCGGTGGCCAGAGCGCCTCTCCGAGCAGCCCTGGTGGCTAGCTGTCTCCTGGGGGGCTTCTTCCTCCAGTAGATTTTACGGGCGGTCTGCTTGGTTCTTGCCATCGCTCTTTATTATTCTGTCTTATATTTCTTTCACGCCGCCTAAACTCCAGCCCGGCACCCGCGTCCTTTTCGCTACAGCTCCCGGTATGTCGAGTTTCCCATTAGCACCGGGCGGCGGCCAAGTGCTAGCTAGCACTAGCTCCTCCCCGCTGTAACGTCTCCCGCTGCAAACCGTGGCTCCGTCCGCCGACCCGGGAGACCCCCGGGGCGATCCGTGCGTCCGTGATATATATACAGAGTGAAAGGTGTAGAAAGAAGAAGGAAGATAAAAAAAAAAAAAGGCTGTTGCAACAGGCAGCCGACTCGTGTGGCGCCGCCGGTCCGGCGGAACCGGAATCCTATTATCAATAGGATTATTAACTATGGCTTAACTTACCAATTGCTAAATTCTTAAGCTTAAGTCTTTGTGCATAAGAGTTTCCACCTCTATAAAACATGGATGGTGCCCTAACGAGGAATTGAGTGTGATGAAAGTAAATCTTCATTCCTACTCACATTCATATTTACATTAATACATGTACCAACATTAAATTACCTATAAAACCTTTTAATTTCACTACAACATATTTGCAAATCAGGTGTGGTCTCAACCAAAGGTGCATCAGGTGTGCTTATAACAGAACACCTCAAATACTTGAACTGTTGATGGCGACGTTTGACTGCGTGTTAGAAATCTGGCTAAGAGAACAGTTCAAAAAGTCAAGAAAAGAGGTCATTGCCTTGCACACACAAGGAAAAGGATGCAAAAAAAAAAAAAAATAGCAAAGCCGCTAAATGTTTCCCGAGATACAGTTGGATACAGTTGGAGTTATATGATCCACTTTCTTGGTCTTAGTGAGGACTCAAGCTGCATCATTCTGAACCAACAATGATCACACTAACTACTTACTTAGTCCTCTTAGTTTCATCCAGAACATAGGGTCTTCATTGCAAACCACCATCGTTCTCTGTCTTGGGCTGTGTGCTTTGCTTCTCCCCAGGATAGTCCAATGGTCTTCAGTTCTTTCTGCAGAGTTCTTCTCCAGGTCAGGGTTGGTTTTCCTCTCCTGCATTTTCCTTGGGGATTCCAATCTAAGGCGTGACGGGGGATGCTGGTCTGTTCTCTTTGCAGTGTGTGCCCAATCCATCTCCACTTTTTACTCCAAATGGTGTTGACGATGGGCTCTTGTCTTATCTGTCGCCAAAGTTCCTGGTTTGAGATCCGCTCTGGCCACCTGATGCATAATATCTGGTGGAGGCAGGTGTTAATGAAGACTTATAGCTTATGGTCTATGTTCTTGGTGCATCTCCAGGTTTCTGATCCATACAGCAACACAGATTTCACATTTGTATTGAACAGTCTCAGCTTGGTGTATCAGCTGATTCTCCTTGCTCCACAAAGGTTTCAGAATGACAAAAGCATGGTGCGCTTTGCTGATCCTGGCTTTTACATCTTCATCTGTCCCTCTTAACTTGCTAATAACGTTACCAAGGTAAGTGAAATGTTCAACATCCTCTACTGCCTGTCCACTTATGGTGATGGGAGCTTTCTGTGGGGTGTTCAATTGTAAGCTCTTTGTCTTCTCAATGTTGAGCTCCAGTCCTGTCATTGTAGAAACAATGTTTAGATTATCTGTCTTTGGTTGCATGTGTCCATGGATGTACACAAGTAGACTAATGTCATCCTTGAAGTCCAAATCCTACAAGTCCAAATCCTCTACAATGATCCCAAGCAAACCTCAAAGTCCACCAAGGCATGGCTTCAGAAGAAGTCATAGAAGATACTAGAGTGCCCATCACACTCGCCTGACTTGAACCTTATTGAAAATCTCTGGTGGGATTTGAAAAAGGCAGCTGCAGCACACAAACCCAACAATATTAGTTAACTAGAGGCCTTTGCCCAAGAAAAAAATAAACAGTAGCTAGTTTGTACATTTTGTCAATAAACCTAATTTGCAGTGGGGGTTAAATAATTTTGATTGCAACTGTACGTCATGAATTGCCTTTCGGGGCAGAAAAGTGAGGCCCACGCGCTGAACTGTGAGTTTGGAAGATTTATTGAAAAAACAACACACATAAAGTCACACAATGCTCTAACTGAAAATACAAGCAAACGGGTAAACTTACTAATACAGCGCACAAGAGCAGGGACAGGGGCTCTGGTGGAGACAAAGAGAAACTTCCTCAAGACAGCGGCAACAAGAAATGAAAATAACTGCCCTTAAAGGCAGGAACACCTGAGGAAGCAAAGCCCATAATAATTAAAGATCTCCCTGACTTAAATAAATATAGATGAACACTGATTAAGAAAATTAAGACTACGATAATCCATATCCACATATACGGCAAGAACAGTCCTTTTGTGACATACCATGACAATGTACTTTAAAAAAAACCAAAACAAAACAAAAAACTTATGACTGACTTTAGTAGACATCAATCATCCCCAGTTGGAGGAAGTCATCTGACACAGAATAAGGAAATCCAGACTCTGAAAACATCTCATTATGCTGAACACAAACTACAAGAGATGGAGAATGATTTTGACCCTGATAACCACTTCTTCAATAATATTCATAATCACTGTGATTATTACACTGAAAAGCAATTCAAAGGTCAAGTGCAATTAGATGGCAAACGATCAATAATACACTTTAACAGCAGAAGTCTTAAGAAAAACCTTCCACAGATTCAGGACTATTTAAAACAGCTAGATAGAAAATTTACAGCTATCACAGTCTCTGAAACTTGGCTCAATGAAGAGCAGGCTTCTTTGATGGAAATAGAGTGACATCAGATGTTTTATATTAATAGATCTCAAAAAAAAAAAAGGTGGTGGTGTTGCCCTGCATATTGATGAACTGTATAAGTGTAAACTTGTAAATGGAATGTCCTTTGCACTACCAGGGATTCTGGAATGTGTTACTGTTGAGATTGACCAAGATAAAACAAAAAATCTAATTATAAGTTGTATATATAGAATGCCGGGAACTTGCGTTGAGACATTCAGAGATAAGTTGGTCGAGTTGTACAATAACATAACTAATAAGAAAATGATTGTAATCTGTGGAGACTTCAATACTGATTTACTAAATCCATTTCAACAAAATGTAATTACAGAGCTCATAAATTCTATGTATAGTATGAGTCTATATCCCACAATAACACATTCCAGTAGAATCACAGTTCACACTGCTACACTTATTGATAACCTGTTTGTTAATATTATTGATAAGAGAACAGAAAGTGGATTATTGATAAATGACATAAGTGACCATCTGACAGTCTGCACTTATCCATGGACACAAGGGGGATATTCCTGGATCTTCAAAAACCATTTGATACAGTGGATCATAAATTATTGTTAAAGAAACTACAAAATTATGGTATTGGGGGGTAGCACTGTCCTGTTTATGTAGTTACTTAAAGAACAGATATCAGTATGTATGTGTTGGTAGCAAAAACTCACAGTTACTGAAGGTTACTTGCGGAGTCCCACAGGATTCAGTTTTGGGGCCACTGTTATTCAATATGTATATAAATGATATATGTAAAGTTTTGGAAAAAATGGATTTAATATTGTTTGCAGATGACACTAATTTATTAAGCAGTGGAAGTAATTTATTAAGCACTGCTTAATTTATTAAGCAGTGGAAGTAATTTGGAACAGAGACTGGCATCAAAACTGGGGATTCTGCCCATAAAATTTCTGTTCAACACTGATATAGTCTTGTGAATTTTGTTTATATTGAGAAAACTCAATCAAGGATAGAGCTCCTGGATAGCTGTGCTGTTACCAATGAAGGTGGTGGCCATCTTGAGGCCTCTGGGAGGAATGTCGCAAACGGCGGTCCTTTCGCAAACGAAGGGAATTAGGAAAGCTTAAACTGTGGTTTGATTCAAAGAAATTAACGCTTAATTTAAGTAAGACAAAATTTATAATTTTTAACAACCATCACAACAACCTAGTATCTAAACTCAGTGTAAATGGTGTAGAGATTGAAAGTGTATCTAAAATTAAATTTCTTGGAGTAATAACTGATAATAAACTGTGTTGGAAGTCACATATTAATTAAATTAAAGGTAAAATATCCAAATCAATCGCAATACTACACAGAGTGAAATATTTGCTGAATCAACCCACACTATATACTTTGTATCATTCATTAATACTCCCATACATGACATATTGTACTGAAGTATGGGGAAATACAGTGGGGTAAAAAAGTATTTAGTCAGCCACCAATTGTGCAAGTTCTCCCACTTAAAAGATGAGAGAGGTCTCCAGTTTTCATCATAGGTATACCTCAACTATGAGAGACAAAATAAGAAAAAAAAAAATCCAGAAAATCACATTGAAGGATTTTTAATGAATTAATTGGTAAATTCCTCGGTAAAATAAGTATTTGGTCAATAACAAAAGTTCATCTCAATACTTTGTTATATACCCTTTGTTGGCAATGACAGAGGTCAAATGTTTTCTGTAAGTCTTCACAAGGTTTTCACACACTGTTGCTGGTATTTTGGCCCATTCCTCCATGCAGATCTCCTCTAGAGCAGTGATGTTTTGGGGCTGTCACTGGGCAACACAGACTTTCAACTCCCTCCAAAGATTTTCTACGGGGTTGAGATCTGGAGACTGGCTAGGCCACTCCAGGACCTTGAAATGCTTCTTACGAAGCCACTCCTTCGTTGCCCGGGCGGTGTGTTTGGGATCATTGTCATGCTGAAAGACCCAGCCACGTTTCATCTTTAATGCCCTTGCTGGTGGAAGGAGGTTTTCACTCAAAATCTCACAATACATGGCCCCATTCATTCTTTCCTTTACACGGATCAGTCATCCTGGCCCCTTTGCAGAAAAACAGCCCCAAAGTATGATGTTTCCACCCCCATGCTTCACAGTAGGTATGGTGTTCTTTCTCCTCCAAACACGACAAGCTGAGTTTTTACCAAAAAGTTCTATTTTGGTTTCATCTGACCATATCACATTCTCCCAATCCTCTTCTGGATCATCTAGATGCTCTCTAGCAAACTTCAGATGGGCCTGGACATGTACTGGCTTAAGCAGGGGGATACGTCTGGCACTGCAGGATTTGAGTCCCTGGCGGCGTAGTGTGTTTCTGATGTAGCCTTTGTTACTTTGGTCCCAGCTCTCTGCAGGTCATTCACTAGGTCCCCCCATGTGGTTCTGGGATTTTTGCTCACCGTTCTCGTGATCATTTTGACTTCACGGGGTGAGATCTTGCATGGAGCCCCAGATCGAGGGAGATTATCAGTGGTCTTGTATGTCTTCCATTTTCTAATAATTGCTCCCACAGTTGATTTCTTCACACCAAGCTGCTTACCTATTGCAGATTCAGTCTTCCCAGCCTGGTACAGGTCTACAATTTTGTTTCTGGTGTCCTTTGACAGCTCTTTGGTCTTGGCCATAGTGGAGTTTGGAGTCTGACTGTTTGAGGTTGTGGACAAGTGTCTTTTATACTGATAACGAGTTCAAACAGGTGCCATTAATACAGGTAACGAGTGGAGGACAGAGGAGCCTCTTAAGGAAGAAGTTACAGGTCTGTGAGAGCCAGAAATCTTGCTTGTTTGTAGGTGACCAAATATTTATTTTACTGAGGAATTTACCAATTAATTCATTAAAAATCCTTCAATGTGATTTTCTGGATTTTTTTTTTCCTCATTTTGTCTCTCATAGTTGAGGTATACCTATGACGAAAATTGGAGACCTCTCTCATCTTTTAAGTGGGAGAACTTGCACAATTGGTGGCTGACTAAATACTTTTTTGCCCCACTGTACATATAAAAAAAACATATATCCAGTCTTTATGCTTCAGAAGAGAGCTATTAGAATAATAAACAAAGCTGCTTATAGGGAACCAACAAACCTACTTTTTCTTAAATTAAAAGCTCTCAAGTTGAAAGATCTGGTTGATTTTAAAACTGCAGTAATAATGTTTAAAGTGAAGAATCTATCACTGCCCGCAAATATCCAAAAGTTGTTCCAAATAAGGGAGAAGCAATATCATTTCAGAGGAACATGTATATTTCAAAAACCTTCAGTGAGAACTACCACCAAGCGACACTGTGTCTTAGTGCAAGGAGTCAGATTGTGGAACGCTTTTGGACCTGAATTAAAATCATGTACAACGCTTGGACAATTTAAACAAAAATTAAAGGAAGAAATACTCCAAACATATAAACAAGATGACATGTAAAATCACATAAGAATTATCATATTCAGTCTGCGTTATGCTGTTGCTTAGTTTTTTGTCACGTTTTGTCTTAGCTTTGTTCTGAATTGTAATCACTCTTATTTTATTTTCCTTTTGAATTTTTAGATGGAACATGGGTGGGCAATATAAGCTGCAGCTTCAGCCATCATCCATTTTGGATAACTTATGTTGAACTGTATAATCTGAGGAGTTATTGTTTAATTTGACCTTGTTAGATTTTTTTCCCCTTTGTTTTATTATTCTGTTCTTTTCTTTTAATCTTTACATTTATCGAAAATAAATAAAGATTCATTCATTCACAAAAAAATAGGGTCAAAAACAATTTACATAAGTAACGGCAGGTGTGGGTCACATGAGCGGGCAGAAGAAAACAATGATACATAATTGGACCAGCTGGGGGTAATGAGAGGAGAGGCTGAAGCTGACAGCTGACAGGGGTGACGCCCACACAAAGCACAAAACCCAGAAACGCCCTTGACAGCTGTCAACCCAACAGAAAACAGCTAAAGAATAAAATATCAAAATGATGCAAAATGCAGACTGAAATACAACTGTAAATCAATACAAAATAAAAGTGTAACAAAACTAAAACATAAACAGGAAAATCACAAACAGTACAAGGATATAGAAACCCAAAAAGCACAAAATACAGTAAATATATAAATATAAAGAAAAGGCCATGAGACTGAACCAGGCGTAAACCTCCTGTGCTCAGTTCATGACACTGTATCACCGCAATCATGCCTTCAGTCCTCTGTCATGCATCAAGCCTATTACCAAATCACTGTGGTGCCATATTTATTGATACTGCACTTCCTCTAATGAAAAACTGCTTAATTATGGTTAGTGCTCCATAGATTAGTCAATTGAACGACAAGTCATTCAACAGATAATTAATTGACAACTAATCTGATAATTGACTAACCACCTATACACCTTTTCCAGGAAAAATTCTAAAAATGATTGCGGCCGTGGATCAAAAGAGGAGATCTGTGGGTAGGTTAACATTACCTGTACACAAGCAGGGGCTAGATCACCCCCTGCTGGGTTACCTTGGTGAGAGTGTATGATGTTTGAAAAACGCGAAAGACTTGAGGATCCCAGGTAACATCAATGATGGTGTGCCCAGGTTGCATCACTACATGATGTATGTTATAAGTTTTTGTGTGGATCAACCAGTGACTAACAGGAAGGACTGGTTGACAACCAAGAACAGAGTGGTGACAGCTGGAAAGACAGCAGACAGGTCAGAAAGATGGCATCTGGGCAGGAATGGTTACAGCCCATTCTGCATCTTCCGTTCAACCAACCAAGAGCTAGCGGCCTGGCTAGCCACAGTAGACAGATCGGGCATACCAGGCAAGGTTAAGGCCTGGGTAATAATAATAATAATGGATTAGAGTTATATAGCACTTTACATGTCAAATGACATCTCAAAGTACTTACAGTGAGTCCATTATTCATTCACTCCAGACAGACATCGACAGTGGTAACCTACTACTGTAGCCATAGTTGCCCTGGGGCAGACTGACGGAAACATGGCTGCCAATCTGTGCCAACGGCCTCTCCGACCACTACCAAACATTTATACACATTCATATCCAGTGTCACGGACACTGGAGGCAAGGTGGGTAAAGTGTCTTGCCCAGGGACACAACAGCAGGATGGCTGGGGAGAGCGGAATTCGAACCACCAACCCTCTGGTTATTGGACGACCCACTCTACCTCCTGAGCCACTTCCACCCACATTTCCCTCCTCTGTTCCATTTTTGTTGAGCACCAAACTGGACGGCAGGAAGTTCCATTTTTATTTTTACTGTGTCTTTGGCATGACACAGTCAGGACTTGAACCCCGACTTCCTGGTTGTGGGGTGGATGCTCTACCTCTAAGTCACCACTCTGGTTGACTAGGTAGACCAACATGGGATATACCCAATGATTCTCTGGGTCCCCTTGGTTTATGAAGTTCCGATTTCCACAATCAAGGGCTTTCAGAGGAGAATCAGTAGGTTCTTAAGGAAGTGGCTGGGTCTGCCTCAGTCTGAGAAGCATAGCCCTGTATTGGAACAACAACATGTTGAAGCACCCCATCAGCAGTCTGAATGAGGAATTCAAGATCAGCTGTACTAGAGGTGGTGCAATACCAAGAGTCATTTGATATAAAAGTCTCTCAGGCTGGTGGCACAAAACATGCAAGCCCATTGAGATGAGCTGCAGGGGGTTTGCGGGCCAGTCCTTCTGCAGGGTCTATAACATGCTGGGAATCACAGGGGCCAGGAGCGAGAGGGCCATCAAGGAGGCCACAGAGGCCGCAGAAGTTGCCTCACGGTGGTGGTGGATTAAAAGAGGAGCTCTCTGTGTAGGTTAATGCTACCTGGACACAAGAAGGGGCTTGATCACCCCCTGCTGGGACAGACTAAGGCTGCAGCGCGTCGTGCGCACTGCTGAGAGGGTGATAGGCTGCGAGCTCCCATCTCTCCAGGACCTGTACATCTCCAGGACCCGGAGGCGTGCTGGCCGGATCATAGCCGATCCTTCACATCCTGGTCACGTACTGTTTGCTCCCCTCCCCTCAGGTAGAAGACTTCGGTCCATTCGGACTAAAACCTCCCGGCACATGAACAGCTTTTTCCCCTCTGCCATCAGACTGCTGAACATTAAGTGACTTTTTGACTCTCGTGCACTATGTACAGCAGCTCAACCAGACTCACGTCATTCATCACTGTTTTCTGTTGCATTATCGACTGCACTATGTGGTACTTCACATTATCTGTTACTTGCTAATTTTTTAAAACTGCCTTGACTAGTACTACTCATTATTACTAGTATTGTTATTATTATTATTATCATTATTACTTATTATTACTTATTTTTCTACACTTATTGCACATTTTCAGTCCTTTAGTTTTTTAGTTTATCTCTTTTTCTCATCATGTTTTTAATGTTGCAGCATGGCATCGAGACAAATTCCTAGTTTGTGTACTACATGAACAATGGCAATAAATCTGATTCTGATTCTGATTCTGATTCTGATTCTGCTGGGTTACATGGGTGAGAGTGTATGATATTTAAAAGACCCAAAACACTTGAGGACCCCAGGTGACATCACTGGTAATGTGACCAAGTTGCATAGTTTCACAGTTTATTCACACACACACACATCACACATTATCAACAGCATGAATGAATTACAATATGAATTATCAACAGCATGATTAGCAGTATACAATAGGCTTTTTTTTTTTACACTGTTTTGGAGTGTGAACAGGTCATCCCAAATAAGCTATTTAAAGCTTTTAGTAGGGAGCCCAATTCTACTATAAAATGATGACGGAAATCAGTCCTGTCTTTGTGTACAGGAACAAACAAACATATGACAGACATATAGCACATAATCCCAGCATTTGTTTACATTGAATTAGTAGGTGAGTTCAAGATATATAGTCAAGTTATTAAATACTATTGGAGTGAATCAACATATAAAACAAAATTACAATGGAGTAACAACTCATCAGTAAGCAAGTTTGTGTAACAAATAACTGATTAATTATATAATGATAGGAGTTGCGTTTTTAGTTTTTTCTTGAAGATGGAGATGGAAGGTGACATTTTTTAGGTTTTCATCAAGCTCATTCCAAATCTGAGGTCCTCTCCACATAATACTAAACTTGGTGGATTTTAGTCTTTGTTTTTTTTTCCCAGTAATTTGATTTTTATTTCTAGTGGTATAGGTGTGCATGGGAAGGAAGGCTGGAATGAGTTTGTTTAATTTATAGTTGAGTTTGTGGACAACCTGATGCATTATACAGGCATTCTGGAAGTAATTATGCTCAGTAAGTCTTAGAAGATTATAACGATGGAAAAGATGACTAGTAGGAGAATTATATTCAGACCATGATAAGGCACACATGACTTTCTTTTGGAGAATTTCTAGCTTTTTTAGGTGAGTTGGAAATGTATTACACCATATGATATTGCAGTAATGTAAGTGAGGCTCAAAGTTTTATATAGAGTGAGAAGTGCTGAAAGTGGTAGAAAATGTCTCACTTTAAAAAACAGAGCAGCATATTTGGCCAGTTTCTTGATTAGATCGTCGATGTGACATTTGAAATTGAGAAATTCGTCAATGAGGAAGCCCAAGAATTTTATAGAGCTAACTCTTGTAATATTCTGTCCATTAATTTTGGAGCAAAGTTCTTTGGTGTCTGGCTTTTTATTGGAACGGAATACAATATAATTAGTTTTACTGATATTAAGTGAAAGTTTGTTACACTGAAGCCAGGTGTCTATTTTCATAAGTTCACTATTTGTTATCTGTTCAAGTTCATTTGGATTCTGGCGAGCAAAAAATAAATTAGTGTCATCAGCAAACAGTACTTTATGTAGTAGAGACAAGGAGTTAGCAATGTCATTTATATACAGAATGAATAGAACTGGTCCTAAAGTGGAACCCTGGGGAACCCCATGATCGATGGATTTATATGATGACTTGTGGTTATTTATATAAACATACTGAAGTCTTCCAGACAGGCAATTAATAAACCAATCTAATGCAAGGCCTCTGATACCGTAATGCTGTAATTTATTAATTAGGATGTCATGGTTAATGGTATCAAATGCTTTAGACAGGTGTAAAAAAATGCCGATACCATAGTTGCTGCTTTCAATTGCATCAGATTTTTTCAGTTAGGTCAAGTATTGCAATATAGGTAGTGTGTTTCTTTCTGAAGCCATACTGAGATGAGATAATAATGTTGAACTTCTCAAGGTAACTGGTAAGTCTGTTATAAAGAACTTTTTCCAAAACCTTTGAAAGAGTAGGCAGAATGAATGATAATTAGTCAAATCATTCTTATCACCTGATTTATAAATTGGTATAATTTGTGCAATTTTTGGTATTTGTGGCACTACCCCAGAGATTAGAGACAGATTAATGCAGTAGGTACAGTAAGAGGTTCCAGTATTAAATTAATGATACTTTTCAAAATTTTGCTGGAAATTTCATCAGCTCCAGCAGAGTTTGAGTTCTTCATGTCCTTGATGATTTTCTAGACTTCCTCACAATCAGTTGGCTTCAGGAAGAAAGAATTCTGGTAGTTTCCTGATAGATAGTGTTTGACAGAGGCAGCCTGGGGTTGGTTAATTTTATTAGATAAAATTTTCTCCAGTGGAAACAAAATAATTATTAAATTTTTCAGCGAGAGTGGCATTACTGGTGTGATTACTTACATCACTATGAGATGGATGTTTTAAGTTTCAGGATGTCATATATGAAAATTAACGTTTTTTTATTTTGTTTTTGCTTTATAAACTGTATTACTTTTTGGCTTTGTACTATTTGTTTTACAAACAAATAGTACAAATAGACATTTGATGTGGTCACCATGAGCTCAGGGATATTTTTGATAGTTTTTAAAGTATTTTATAGACCAAATGGCCAGTCAGAAAAATCAAAAAACAAAAAATGGCAGATTAGTCAGTAACAACAGCTATAGCCCTAATTATTATACAGTAAACAACGGAAGAGTTTAGTTCTGTAAAAAAAAAAAAAAAAAAGTTGTTATAATGCAACACTGCATCACTTACAAGAATGTGCGGAGATGCGCATGGACACATTGGCCTTTTTCTGGCTTCACTGTGGGCTGATATGAATGCCAGCTTACACTGTGGACCGTGGAGTTCAAGGGTAGGCTGATAATGAGAACCCAAATGTTTTTTGGCTTATATTAAAGCTACAAGTGAAAGGTTGTATTAAATGAAACAATTGTGAGTGTGTGACTCTGTGTGTGTGTGGGGGGGGGGGGCAGCACCCAGTGGAACTAAAACACATTCCTCATCTCATGCTATGTCCAGGTCACGCTCTTTTCTGGATTTATGCATTTCAGGCCCGGAGCTTTATCAGGACTCTGTTCTGCTCATACTCGACTTCAGCATTCTCTTGATGAACCAGCACCAGTGGTCATATGTGGATTAGAAACACAATATATATGCTTCCACTTGCAGGTCAATATTTGAAACCCCTTCACAGATACGAGTTTAAGATTTACTATTTTGACTGTATAATCTATAAATTTCATATTAACACTACAGCCCACTATGAGCTAATTAGGATAATGTCACATCACTGCAACTGTGCCCATAAAATTTCTGTTCAACACTGATATAGTCTTGTGAATTTTGTTTATAATGAGAAAACTCAATCAAGGATAGAGACTTCACAGCAACACTGATCAGAGGACCTAGCCTCATTTGTCTCAGATATTCCTAGATGGTTGCTAGAAAGAGAAGCTGTCTGCGCTGCTCTTTAATGATGCTGGGATGGTTGTTCGCCAAACCAAACAATCAGTCTCCATCCTTGTTAGTCTCTCTCTCTTTTTCCCCTCATCATACTAAAACAATGCACTTTCAAATTGAGCAGTACATCTGGACCCAGTGCCATACCGCATGGCACAGAATTCTAGGTTTATGTTTCAAATATTTTTCATTGAATCATAAAGCAGTTTAGAGGACTAGCATCCACTGACTAATAAATATTAAAGCAACAATATGCGTAGAATAACTAAGAGTAGTCACCGAAAATTACTTGAGTAAGAGTAATAAAGAATCAAGTAAAAGAAAAATTCAATAGTAACATTAAATTTCCTCACAAATTCTGCCAATTTGTGAGCTTCTTCTCAGAAATTTTTCCTTAAAAAATCCTCCTAAAATTAAAACACTTTTCAAACATTTTCAACTTTTTTTAATGTAAATTTGATTTTTTTTCAAATGTTCATGTTTTTTCTTGTAATTTATGGGTTATTTTCATACAATAGACTTTAATATCATGAATTTGTGCAAGTTTTCTCTTAAATATTAGATGTTATTCTTGTAAATTAGTCACTTTATTCTTATAAATTTGCAACTTTTTAAAAGAAATTGCAAGTTTTAATTGCAAATCTTCATTTTTCTTGTAGATTTGTGACTTTATGAAATGTGACTTTTCCCCTAAATGTTTCACTCTGAGAAAAATAGCCTTTCCATATTTTCATTTTAATCCAAATGCTATAAAATTATACATTCACTAATATGCAGCCATTTTTGGTTATTACAACATAAACTAGCATATTTCTGAACAGGTTTGAAATGTGTGAAAGTCCCTAACTGTCTGTGGTTGCATGACTGCACCCGGCAACCTCCCCCTCTGGTGGTCAAGATTTTTTTCAAGAAAATGTTCAGTTTAGATGTCAGAGAATAACTTGAAAGTGGTAAGAGATAATGGCTTCTGTCAATTAGAAAGATGTAGAATATGATCCAAAGTTTGACATTGGAGTAAATTTATGCATCTAATTTGCATAATGTGATGCAGCCATAACAAATTACATAACTTTAGGTCAAAACTGGACTTTGCACATCGTTACATAAAGGATGGTTTTGTTTTTTTGTCACCGGTTTTATTTTGGGTTTTTTGTTATCTTATCTTCAAAGTATATGAACCAGAACATGAGTACAATGTCAACAAACAATGAAACTCGTCAGACTTACCGCTGGCCAGGTGGCTGGTTTCGTCCATTTCTGTCACCCACGGTCCATATTTTGTCTTCTGCCAATCATTTTCACTCTCTCTCCCACATCCAGAAACTCTTATGATTTATTCCACCTCAATTTTACTTGTATTTTACCGCAATTTAGCACATAAAACACATCGAACCAGCTCGCGATTGTTGTTGCCAGTCACGTGGAGTTCCAGTCGATTGCAGACGAAGAAGAACCAGCTCTGGCCGCAGAAGGTGTGGTTATTTCCCTTCAGAAGCTAAATAATCTCTTTTTAGCGTAATAGTAGGCAAAATTAGGAGCAAAAGCCTCCAAACGGAGGAGGAAAATGCTCCTCCGTTCCTATGTTGTGGCTGACTGTGTGTTCATCCATTTTGGACTGGAGAGGAAATGAAGGAAGAAGGCTCACATCACTTCACCACCAGTGAAGTATACTTCACTGTATACTTCTATATATCTTGTAATGGGGAATGCTTGGTACAACTGGGCATTTTTTATGGTTTATGGCCACATCACATGACACAACACATGACAGGTGCCGAACTGCGACACAGACAGCGGGAGTGCTGTTGTATTATGAAACCACAGACAGTTGTTGGGTTTTAAGTTACTCAAAGACTGTAAAAATAAGTTTTCTTCAAAAGTTTAATCAAGTAATATTAATGTAACTATTAATAGTAATATAGTACTCTGCAATAAAGCTACTCATAAAAGAACCTTTTGTGAAAAAAAATTACATGAGTCCATGTGCTTGAGTAATGTTCTGGGTATGAACATTGTAAAGTAAGGTAGCCCAAAGAGCTCATCAAAATGCAAAAACAACAACCCAAACACAAAAGAATGCTAATGTCAGCACTAACATTAGCTAACTTATGAAACAGCTGCAAAATAACATTAGCATACTAACATTAGCCTTGAGGATAATGCTAATGTTCTGGGATGGATGGGATGGCTTCCTAAATTCTGATGGATTTCAGCTGGGTTATTGGCTTTCTATGACTTTTTGCATCACTTTTTCTTTGTGTGTTCGATACTTCAATACTACATGCTCTAAAATGTCCTGGTAGATGACTACGCTGACTTTGGACTTGATAAAACTAACTAACTAACTAACTAACCTGCACTTATATAGCGCTTTTCTAGTCACAAAGACCACTCAAAGCGCTTTCACTAATACTAACCCTCTATTCTAAGGGCCTATAGGAAACAGATATCTAGGGACAATTTAGAACAGCCAATTAACCTAACATGCATGTCTTTGGATTGTGGGAGGAAACCGGAGCCCCCGGAGTAAACCCACGCAGCACAGGGAGAACATGCAAACTCCATACAGAAAGGTTCCAACCCCTGCCAACCTGGGGATTCGAACCAGGAACCTTCTAGCTGTAAGGCAACAGTGCTAACCACTGCACCACCGTGCTGCCCCGATAAAACACAATGGACTAACGCCAGAACTTGACATGGCTTCCCAAATCAGGTGCCAAGTCCTGTCATTTGCAAATCAAGGTCCCAGAGTCTGGAGGAAGAATGGAAAAGCACAGAATCTACGGTGCTTGAGGTCCAGTGTGAAGTTTCCACAGTCAGTGATGATTTGGGAAGCCATGTCATCTGCCGGTGTTGGTGTTTTCAGTTGGCCAACATTTCATCGAATATCTTTTTTTTTTTTGAGAAACTGAATTTTGGGTTTTCAATAGCTGTCAGTCATAATCATCAAACTTAATATAAATAAACACCTGAAATACATCACTCTGTGTGTAATTAATCTATAAAATACATAAGTTTCACTTTTTGATTCGAACTACTGAAATAAGTACAAGTACCTGGGTGTTCATCTGAACAATAAACTAGACTGGTCACACAATACCGACGCACTCTACAAGAAGGGACAGCGCAGACTGTTCCTACTGAGGAGACTCAGGTCTTTTGGTGTACAAGGGGCGCTGCTGAAGACATTCTATGACACGGTGGTGGCATCAGCCATCACTTTTGGAGTGGTCTGCTGGGGCAATGGCATTACAGCAGCCGATAGGAAGAGACTGAACAAACTGATCAAGAAAGCTAGCTCTGTCCTGGGGCAGTACCTTGACCCAGTGGAGGAGGTAGGAGAGAGAAGGATGGTGGCTAAAATGTCATCTCTGTTGGAGTCTGAGTCCCACCCTATGCAGGACATACTGAACGCACTGAGGAGCTCATTTAGCAGCAGACTACATCATCCTAGGTGCGCAACCAAGAGGTTTCGCAGGTCCTTCCTACCTACGGCTGTCAGACTGTACAACCTAAGCAGGGCTGCTCGCAGAGATAGCAAAAAAAAACGTGACAACCTAATAGTATTGAATGCAAAAGACGCAGTAGACTTACACAATGGTCCCTCCAGTATACAACTAGGACAATATCGGTCGCTACGGAGGGTGACAATATGTACATATTCATACTATGTAGGATAACTAAGTAGACGGTTATGCTGTTTATTCCATCTAGCTACAATGCTCCACACTGTATGTTTATATACACTACCGTTCAAAAGTTTGGGGTCACCCAGACAATTATTTTGTGTTTTCCATGAAAAGTCACACTTATTTACCACCATGAGTTGTAAAATGAATAGAAAATATAGTCAATACATTGACAAGGTTAGAAATAATGATTTGTATTTGAAATAATAATTTTTTCCTTCAAACTTTGCTTTCGTCAAAGAATCCTTCATTTGCAGCAATTACAGCATTGCAGACCTAACATGATTGCACAAGGGTTTTCTAATCATCCATTAGCCTTCTGACGCAATGAGCAAACACGTTGTACCATTAGAACACTGGAGTGATAGTTGCTGGAAATGGGCCTCTATACGCCTATGTAGATATTGCACCAAAAACCAGACATTTGAAGCTAGAATAGTCATTTACCACATTAGCAATGTATAGAGTGTATTTCTGATTAGTTTAAAGTTATCTTCATTGAAAAAAAATGCTTTTCTTTCAAAAATATGGAAATTTCTAAGTGACCCCAAACTTTTGAACGGTAGTGTATTTATATGCACATATGTGTATTTGCTGCTCTTGTTTTCTCTTGCCTTCTGAGTGTTGCTCTGAGTGTTGCTATCCCTGTGCTGTTGCAATCCTGGAATTTCCCCATTGTGGGACTAATAAAGGCTTATCTTATCTTATCTTATCTTATCTTATCTTATAAATTAACTTTTCCATTATATCCTTATTTGGTGAGATGCACCTGTAGGTACTAATGTTAGCATGCATTTGTATTTGTGTTGTGGCTTTGGCATTTTGGTGATCTCTCTGAACAAGTAAAGACTATAACTGGCACATTTTACAGCCTGCATCCCAATGGACAATCACTGGATGTGCTATTAATCAGCTGCTAGCTATAAGATTAAGCAATATAAATTAGCATTTTTAGAATGGACATAATGGCAGAGCCGCCAGAGAAACAAAAAAACAAAACAGGATATGCGTCAATGCGTATACTTATTTGTGTCAAAGCAAATAAAGAAAAGAGAGTGTGAGAAAGTGATCAAGAAAGTCTGGACAAGAGTGAATATTGGGCTGGCTTGCACTCGTTAGCAGGAGCTAAAAGAGAAAAAAGAGGGATGGCAATGTGGCCTTGTTGCATACTACTGATTAGTGTTTTTTTTCCCTCACTATGTTTTCTGTGTTTCCCAACAAGGAAAGGCTCCTGAATTTCCCAAATTCTTTATCCCTCAGCTTGTACTGTATATACAGTACAAGAGCCTATGGCTCACACTGACACAAGTTTCTAGGACAGCACAGGAAGCAGTTCTTCCATGGTGTCATTTTATCTCGCTTTACTTGTATCTATTTATTCATAAATAAGATTTTCAGTGCATTAATCCGATTCAATATTCAAAAAAGAACTAAAATGCGTCAGCTGAACTAGTGATTCAAGTATCATTACTGGCCTTTATTTTCAGTCAGTGCATCTCATGTCTGATTTACACTGGGGGGTGTCAAATTCATTCATTCATTCATTCATTCATTCATTTTTTTGATCTTTGTTTCTGTTGAATTTGAAAAAATATTGTAACAAAAAATGTACGTATTACAAAGATAGGAAAAAAGTAATCTATGAGGGGTGAAAAGTTGCAAATTAAGGCAAACTATTGCAAATTTAAAAGACTTGGGGGGGGGTGTCACAAATTTACAATGGTAGAAAATTAATACATTTGTGAAACTGGGGGACAAAATGCAGTATTACAAGAATTTTTTTAGGGTAAACATTGCAACTTTACAATAATCTGGAAAAACAGTCGCATAATTGTAAGAGGCGAGAAAACACACATTTAGGAGATCTGGGAAGAAAAAGCTGCAAATTTACGAGGGGGGGAAATTCTAAATTTATGAGACCGTGGAAAAAGTTGGAAATTTATCACTGGCTAAATCAAAATATACTGAAGGACTATATCTGGCCCCCGGTCTTGATATTGACACCTGTGCTTTACACCATAAACCACAATTGCTCATTCATAGAGCTGTGTGTTTTTAATTTCAGGATCACAGTTCAACACAAAAACACCTCAGAATGCAGACGAGCTGACGATCACACCATCATCAAATTAACTCTCTGAGTGTGTCTGTTGCCAAATTGCGACATAACCTCTAGTGGTCAAGAGCGGTAAATATTTTTGTAAATAAAATAGTCCAAATTTCCAAGGCTATAACTTGAAAGTGGTAAGAGATAATGGCTTACTGTCAATTAGAAAGATGTAAAATATGATCCAAAGTTTCAGATAGGGATAAATTTACGCATCTAATTTGCATAATGTCACGGCACCTCTTTAAATTCCATAACTCAGTCAAAACTGGACTTTGGACATATTTACACAAAGAATGGTTCAGTCTTTTGACATCGTTTTTTGTACAGAGGTACCTCATCATCTTATCTTCAAAGTATATGAACAAGAAATCAGTACAATATTTAAAAAAAAAAAAAAAAATTCCTCACTTACCGGCGTCTAAGGGGACTCACTCGCTGCCGTGGCCGCTGCGTTTTCACTCATCATGGTCGTTATTTTGCATTCTGTCGGTCATTTACACTCTCTACCGCATCTACAAAGTCTTATGATTATCCCACATAAATTTCACTTGTATCCCATGGCGGCAGCGTGGTGGCGGAGTGGTTAGCACTGCGGCAGCACAGCAACTCCCCCTTGGCCGGGGGACCCTGGGTTCAATCCCAGCCCCCGACCAACAGTGATCTGTGTGGAGTCTGCATGTGTCTGTGTGGGTTTACTCCGGGATTTCTCCGGTTTCCTCCCACATGCCAAAAACATGCAAGTTTGGTTAATTGGCATCAAAACTGGGGATTCTAAATTGTCCTTAGGTATGACTGTGAGAGTGAATGGTTGTCTGTCTCTCTGTGTTGACCCTGCGATGGACTGGCGATCTGTCCAGGGTGTACCCTGCCTCTCGCCCAAAGATGCTGGGATAGGCTCCAGCCCCCCCGGGACCCGAAAAGGATTAAGCGGAAGAAGATTAATAAATGAATGTATCCCATAGCTATTTTCCACGTACAAAACCAACTAAGTGACAGTGCATGATGACAGACGGCAGCCATATTAGCTTTCTCGGCTAAAATGCTAAAAACAAGAAAAGGAAATGAGGAGTTCTTCTTCTTTGGTCTATTACGTGTCATCCATTGAGTCCTCCAACAGATGTCTGCCACCTTCTGAAACTGGTAGATCAGTACAAATCAGTACAAATCCTCAATGGAGCCGATCATGGCAGAGTAAGATGACAGGCGCAGCACTGTGCTCTGCCACTAGGGGCACGCAAAATCTCACACTCAAAAGGTTAAGTCAACAACTCACCGTAACCCTGCCATTGGAAGCCACCATCCTGTAGTTTGTTTGATCACTGACAAAAAGATTTGGGGCTGTATTACAACGATGGGGTCAGTTGATCAGTTGTCACTGATGCAGAACACATTTATGGACATTTCCAAGATCAGTTCCATATCACAATGGTGTAAAAATGAACTTTCCACCAGTGCATGACGCAAGGAGGCCGGCCTAATTATTCAGAGGTGTGTTTTGGAAAATCCAATCCAAAGCGCTCCTTCTCATCCCTTTAATGCAAAGAGATGCATTATCTAAAGAGTTGATGCCCAATTAGTTACTGTATGTTAGAAAAAACAAACAGTGAAGAATGGACTGAAAAAAATCAGCTGAATTGTTTAATGTGTGCACGGTTTCAACACGGACATGAACAAAAGAGGATGATGCATGTGTAAACTTTCACAAACTTTCATTAACGACGGCATGGAAGTTGCTCCCGGCTGTGAGGAAATGGAGTGTTCCCTCTCCTGTTGCTTTCGATGACTGAGGGTCTTCCCCTATCCATCCTGGGAAGGAGGGAAGGAGGCGATCTGGCGCGGCTTCCTGTCTGCCTCCGGCCCCCACCATGAAGTGAGCCTGCTCTCTGCAACCTCTGCCAAGGGCTGACGGGTGGCTGTCGGGGAGCTTGCTGGGCTGGAAACCCGGGGCACATGGCCGAGGCAGATGTGGACGCATTGCCTGCCTCTCTGGGGAGTTACAGTCCCTGGGGAGTTACTCTGGGGAGTTACTCTGGACTCCCCTGTACAGAGTTACAGGGGAGTACAATGCTGCACACTCCTTGTTCATTCATTTATTCCCATAAAAATAAACACATTAATTCCTAATAAGTCCATTATGAAAATGAACCCCCATCCCGTGTGCCGCGTATCACCCTGGAACACACTGGCACACATGCTCCCTGTTCATTCATTCATTCATTCATTCCCCTAAAAAAAAAAACATACATTAATGCCTAATCTATAGACTCCAATAGTAAATCCACAATTAAAATGAGAGTGTGGATGGAATAAAAAAATAAAACTAGTGTGTGATCATCATGTGACTAAAATGAAGGGCAATTATGACTGTTATAAGATCCCAGCACTGCTGTTTCCTGAGCTCCAGAGCTGTGCGATGTCAAAACACGCCACTGAAATATCATTAAACAATGCGCTTCTGACCATAAACCTCCTTTTTCCTGATCAAAAGCCAATTCTCATGGAATGTGCCATAATAGTAATGCACATTAGATTATGCACCACCACACCTCTTTGAAATGAGGCGACTCCTCCGAGTGCAAGCGGGCGCACTGTCTACTGGTAATTTGATGGTGTGAAACAAGGCATAAGAAATGGACAATGCACTGACAGAAACTAACAAAAACACTGGCGCACTGTGGGAAGTCTATTGGAAAAGTGCACGGATGACCGTCAAAATAGGGCCCTTAATGAGGGAATGTAAACCTACATGCAGTATATATCTGGAATGGTTTTGTCCTGATAAGTAGAAGAAGGAATTATCCAAAGGATGTAAAGTCCCTGTTAGTTCGGGGTGTCCTAATTAACCAAACAATGTGCTGTACTGTGAGAGTGAATGGTTGTGTCTCTCTGTGTTGGCCCTGCGATGGACTGGCGATCTGTCCAGGGTGGACCCTGCCTCTCGCCCAAAGATGCTGGGATAGGCTCCAGCCCCCCGCGACCCAAAAAGGATTAAGCGGAAGAAGATGGATGGATGGATGGATGTGCTGTACTATGAGAGAGACACCAAATCATATGGCAGATGATGGTTTCAAGGTCTGATGTGAGCAAACTGCACAGAACCACTGCCAGTTACCTATGTGATCTGTCATGAATCAATCTCAGGCTGCAAACTTCTCAAAGCTTTTCCTCTGCCTAGAGATTAATTTCTTCTACAGGCACATGCAGAGTGTTGTTATGTAACAGGGAGTCTCAGAAGCTTTATTGCATGTGCTTTCAAACTAAATTTTCTGTTTTAACAAAGGAAAATAATGCAGCGGTTAGCAGAAGAAATTATGCAAAGTTTCTTCCCCTGTTCTGCCTGCTGTGTGTGCACGTCAGCTGGCGATTCTATAAGTGAGTAATCAGTAATACTCTAAAACGGATAACTAAATGACACCCCATTTCCATAGGAACTGCACATTCTTAACCTGCTATATCCACAGCAGGTGTTTGCTCCTTATTACGGCTTCACTGTAGACAACCTGCTGCTATTCTGCCTCACACATGTCCAGCATGTCTGTGAGCTGCCGACACTTTACTTTTCTCAGCTCTTACAAGATGTATTTTTGTATTTTCTTATCTGTATGTGTTTTCAGTTCTCATGAATATGTGTGTGTGTGTGTGTGTGTGTGTGTGTGTGTGTGTGTGTGTGTGTGCGCACGCGCACACATACATATATATATATATATATATATCTCTGGGCTGTACTCTATGTTTGGGCAAGCTTAAAAAGGTAGAAATGTTTTAAAGGTGACAGTCTACGTTAAAGGGAAGACAGTTTCAGATTTGGGTGCATTAATCTGTTCTGAATAAATCTCAAGGTCTCGAGAAAGATGGAGCTCATCCCTGCTATCACAGGATGAGAGGTGGGACGAGTTTAGAATCACCAATTAGCTCCAGACAACAAGGCCCTCCCTAGCAGTGATGGAGCGGTAATAGTGCTGCTGCCTCATGGCAATGGGAGAAGGTTCCTGATTCAAATGTCCTCGTCAGTTAACATTTTTCTGTGTGGATTTTTTTTTTTTCCAGAGGCATCCTTGGTTACTTTAATGAGTGATTCTAAATTGGCAGTAGGTATCCTGTCACTGTGTCAAAACTAGCATATGTCCATACACAGTATTAAAGTGAGGGAAGCCAATGCCAACACTGAACCAATCCAATACCAGTGTGAAAATAAAAAGTCAAGTAATTACCCATCATTGTGAGGAAGAGACTTGGGGCTCCTTCAGGCAACATTTGGCTAAATTAAACAGTTTATGACTTGATATTATATGCATACACTACTGTTCAAAAGTTTGGGATCACTTGGAAATTTCATGGGAAAAATTCCAAGTAAACATTCATCAAATTACATAAAAAATATAGCATTTAATTAATTATCCTTTCATAATGATAAATGTGAATTAGCAAACATATGGTGTGGTGAAAAAGTATTTGCCCCCTTCTGGATTTCTTTCTTTTGCATATTTGTTGCACTTAAATGTTTCAGATCATCAACCAAATTTTGATATTAGACAAAAATCACCTGAGTAAATAGAAAATGCAGTTTTTAAATGATGATTTCATTTATTAAGGGAAAAAAAAGCTACCCAAACCTACCTGGCCCTATGTGAAAAAGTAACTGCCCCTAAACCTAATGATCATTTGTGCCACCCTGCAACAGCAGCAACAACTGCAATCAAGCATTTGCATTAAACTGGCAATGAGTCTTTCACATCGCTGCTGAGGAATTTTGGTCCACTCTTCTTTGCAGAATTGTTTTAATTCAGCCACACTGGAGGACTTGAGCTTGAGGTCATGAACTGATGGGTGGACATTCTCCTTCAGGATTTTCTGGTAGAGAGCAGAATTCATGGTTCTACATGGTTTACAGCAAGTTGTCTAGGTCCTGAAGCAACAAAGCAGCCCCAGACCATCACACTACCACCACCATGTTTGACTGTTGGTATGATGTTCTTTCTATGAAATGCTGTGTTAGCTTTATGCCAGCTATAACGGGACGCACACTTTACAAAAAGTTCAAGTTTTGTCTCGTCAGAACACAAAATATTTTCCCAAAACTCCTGGGGATCATCAAGATGTTGTTGTTTTTTTTCTCCCACAAATGTGAGCCGAGCCTTTGTGTTCTTTTTGGTCAGCAGTGATTTTTTTTTTTTTTTTTGCCTAAAACCTCTCCCATGGATGCCCTTTTTGCCCAGTCTCCTTCTTATTGCTGAATCATGGACCAGTGTCCAAACTAAGGCAAGTGAGGTCTGCAGGTCTTTAGTTGTTGTTCTGGGTTTTGTTTCTCATCTGGTCTTGAATTTCTTTAGATCGAAGCATGATGCATTGCTTATTTGACATCTTTTATCCGACTTCACTTAGAAAGCTTCTATTTAAGTGATTTCATGATTCAATAGGTCTGGCAGTAGCTCGAGTGAGCTGAGTGAAGACTGGGTAAAGATTCTGGTAAGACCAAAAGGAGGGGGACTTTACTTGTATGTACATAATGCCTGGTGTTCAAACAGTAGAATCATACATAGTCACTGGTCGCCCAAAATACAGGCTCTCTCAGTCATGTGAAGACCCTTCTATCTACCGAGACAGATGACAGCAGTAATTATTACACACCCAGTGAGTTCGATGTAGAATTAAATTCTGAGCTGGAATCAGTAATTAAATGGATAAAGGCTAATAAAATGTTTTTGCATGGTTTGGGGTTCCAGAAATTAACTTTCAGCTGAGATACACATAATGACATGACTAGACGTGCAATAGGAGGGAGTTTTATTTTACCTAAAGCAAGGACAAATTGGATCAGATGAACAGTTATAAATCAAGCAAAATTTTATTAAAACAGCACCTTTTGACAGAGGACTTTGAAAAAAATGGTTTGAAACCAATTCAAATAATCACCAGTTGGTACTGGTAAAAAGTTTTAATAATATATAAATTATATTGTACACTGTGTACTTGCAGTAAGAAATATTCACAGTAAAACAAGGACAGCAGATTGTTTTGGATGCATATGTGTGCCCTAAGCATGTTGGTGTGTGCGGGCATGCTACATGCTCACTCACATGAACACACATTGACTTAGGCTGCGTGTCCACCAAATGCGTTTTTTGTCGCCTGACCGCTATGAGCATTTTTTTATTCAGCGTTTGTGTGCAGTGCTCTGGGAAAAAAAATTCTGTTCCCTGTATCCCTGCAACAGCTCATCACTCTCAGCTCATCACTCCCGCTTTTCCTATTGTTAGACTTTCTACAGATTTTTTAATAGCAGTCTCTAAATAACAACGGACAGGAAACGTTTTCTAGCAGCTCTGGATGTAAAATATGATGACACGGAAAGCAGGAGTCTGAGTACAGACTAGAACTGGTGTCCCATGTCCCGCCCACACAGCAGTTCTGATTGGCTGCTTAAGGTCTGACATTGACGAGCTCAGCTGCAGTCTCTGAAAAGTTGAACAGTTTTCGAGCGCCCTGAGTGCTGCGACAAAAAACGGCCACCGCCAAGACCGTTTCACCGCCAAAGGTGCTCAGCGCTGAAATGCTGGACCACATAGAGAATGAATGGAAAATAGTCGCCCAGAGCGGAAAAAACGTGTTTGGTGGACACGCAGCCTAGTGTGTACAAGCACATGCATGCATCTTTGCATTGCTGCTTTCATGCACAAATGCAAATGTACCGTTAGTTAGTAGCACAGCGTGTCTGTGGGCTACCGTTGTTAAATGTTGAGGCTGCAGTCACCAGGTTGGGTCAGCCAGATATAGAGTTCAGATCGAAAATTTATGCAACAATGCAAATGCAGTAAGCATGAACACAGTTATTATAACTGAAACAATCTGTAAACAAAAAAAAATTTAGACCAGCCAAGACTAGCTGACTGATACCACTGTATGCTGTTCAGATCGTTATTGTTACCGTTGCCTTGCATCATGTATTGTTACTAGTCAGTTGTTTAATTAATGAGCTTGTCATAGGGGTTGTGTTAACTTTGAAATGTGAGATGCTGTGGCCCTGTCACACACTGTTAAGGTCGTTTTGGGCCCCAGGAAGAATAGGTTCAGTGCTGCTGAAGCTAATGGAGAACCAAATAAAGCTGAACTCTGAACTAGGGCCAGCTAAGTTTCGATAGTTTTTTCCCCTTAATAAATGAAATCGTCATTTAAAAAACTGCATTGTGTATTTACTTGGGTTATCTTTGTCAAATATTGAAATTTATTTGATGATCAAACATTTGAGTGTGACACACATGGAGAAGTATAAGAAATCAGGATGGGGCACATACTTTTTCACAGCACTGCAGTAGCTGATAATAGGCTGCTGAGCAACTGGTGTCTTTCTAGCTTTCCAGCTGTAATTATTATTGAAAACATGATCAATGTCTGCCCTGCCTTTCTGAGAAATATAAAGTTTTGGAATGGGGAAAAATGTGTTTTTAATTGTAAAACAAGGACATTTCCAAGTGATCCCAAACTTTTGAAAATAATTATTTTAGAACTATGTTCAAAATAGAAAACGTTGTCAAAATCTGTTGCATGCGGTGTAGCTTGAAACAATCTTTAAAACGAGCAACATTTCCATTTCAACCATATTTGCACTCCATTTTTCCAGAAATGTAAAATCTGCCTTTGTATTGGTGATCAAGGCAGCTAGGTGGAGCAGTGGTTAGCACCGTGGCAGCACAACAAGAAGGTTGCGGGTTCGATCCCACCCCCTGACCGTCGCTGACCCTTCTGTGTGGAGTTGGCATGTTCTCCCCATGTCTGCGTGGGTTTTCTCCGGGTACTCCGGTTTCCTCCCACAGGCCAAAGACATGCAGGTTAGGTTAACTGGCATCAACTGGGGATTCTAAATTGTCCTTTGGTATGGATGTGAGAGTGAATGGTTGTCTGTCTCTATGTGATGGACTGGCGACCTGTCCAGGGTGGACCCTGCCTCTCCCCCAAAGATGCTGGGATAGGCTCCAGCCCCCCGTGACCTGAAAAGGGTTAAGTGGTAGAAGTTGGATGGCTGGATGGCTGAATATTGGTGCTCACCATACAGGGGTGCATGACATTACCTAAAGGTAATGGCTAAATGTTAGCAACATTAAGCATAGCAAGACCAACCTGCGCTTCCAGAGCTCCGCCGTCATGGCTCTGCAGGAGGCCAGCGAGGCCTACCTGGTGGGTCTCTTCGTGGACACCAACCTGTGTGCCATCCACGCCAAGAGGGTCACCATCATGCCCAAAGACATCCAGCTGGCCCGCCGCATCCGCGGAGAGAGAGCTTAGACTTTCTGCTGCACATTCACCAACCACAATGCTCCGCACTGTCTCTCTCTCTCTCTCTCTCTCTCTCTCTCTCTCTATATATATATATATATATATATATATATATATATATATATATATATAGATAGATAGTAATATGTACATATGTATACTAGCTGTTCTTGTTTTTTCTTGCCTTCTGATTATTGCTCTGAGTGTTGCTATCCCTGTGCTGTTGCAATCCTGGAATTTCCCCATTGTGGAACTAATAAAGGCTCTTCTTATCTTATTAGCGGTGTGGAGCAGATGTGAATTGATGTTGAATCAGCGTCTGGGTTTCCCATACTAATCCAGCGATTTGATTCGTATCAGAACTGACAACTGATACCAATGCTGGATGGTTGCCTGGCTAATTAAAACACTGACTGAAGTTGCTGAGTAGCTGAAGGGCTTTCAGCCATCACTAAGACTACAAAATGTGTTAAACAAATGTCAGTGCTGGATTCAAGTTGCACACTCACAACTAACAACAACTCCACCACCAAGATTTGAAGTGTTTCAATATTCCACATTAAACTGCCAAGCTAAACTCTGGAATAATAGTCTTTTCAAACATTTGCTTATACTGCATGCTAACAAGCCATAGTATGGCACACAATGTAGACCATTGTGTTTGAGTAAATAGTGAATCAACCGTTCTATCTGTCAGTCTGTACAACTCAAACAGCAGAAACCAGCGCCATGGCAGCACAACTCAAACACAGCGACACTCTCTGTGCCAGTGCAGCTGACTGGGAGCAGTCGCCACCATACTAAAACTACATCTCTGACACTTTGTTAGCGGGCTCTGCCTCTGACAGACGGAGGCATAATAAATAATAATTAAGAAGACCCCTTGACGCTGCTGGGGCTGTACTCTGAGGGAGACATCGCAGCAGTAACTGTCAGGGGAAAACTGCAAGCAAAACAACCCTTTGACTGCACCAAACACCAATCCAAGGAGCTGGAGGAGAGCCTTCAGTGTGGGAGGTGAGAGACACAGGCACCGGCAGGAGATATTTTAACAGGAAGTTGGACAGACTGATAAAGCCATGGCATGAGATGAAGGGGTGGAGTGAAGAAACCTATTTCCAGAGGGCTGGAGAGCTTTTAATTCCAGCTTTTCTGACTTTTCTGTTGAGGCAAAAGGGGTCGGATTCTTCGCTCGTCACCTAAGCCATATTTTAGGGGGGCGGGATTTTGACAGTCATACACCTTGGCACCCCCTGCACACCCAACCTAAAATGCAACTATTGTTGAGCTTGGATTGCTTTTCACTTGACCCTGAACACAAGAGTACAAGCTTTTTACTTTTAGCTATGGTACGCCACACATGGCAGCAACACCTGCTGATGCACACGCATTGCTTGCTGCGTTACTCCTTTTAGCCCCTGGGACACACAGCAATTGAGACAAACACTCTAAATTTAAGGATTCTTTTTAAGGTATACACAATAGCACGCTGTGAGTGTCTAGTGAATACTGTACGAGTGTAAGCAGTGTGATATGTGACGCATGCTTTCATGGAAGCAAGCACAGCGCTCATCTTGCACCCAAGGGAGGTAGTGAGAGTCAATCTGAAAGCGCCACAAGGGACCACAATACTGAGGGGTCCACCAGCTACAGAAGGAGCTCTTATTCTGGATGGAATGCAAGTTCAAGAAGAAGGCCTTGGCCAATTTGGCTCTACGGGAAACCAAAGATTGGACTTTTGTCTTCCTGGAGGGGCCTTCCTGCTTGGACACCTCTGTGGTGCCTGCCCTTTCCCCCCCTGGTTCTCCCTTTCAGTCAAATCCCAGACCCCTTGCTCCTGCATATTTGGTTTTCTGGTCTAAATTTATTCCAAACATGTTTCTTTACTTCTCTTCTGGTTAAATGTCCACGGTTTTCAGTGTACTTGGCAGAGACAGTAGATTGTGCAGCAGCTCCACTCTGTCTCCGTCTTCTGTCTCATTGTTCATGTAATCCCAGACTGACTGCAGGTTGACTGAAGGATCAGGACTCTGCTGGGGGCTGAACATCTGTTCAAGGACTCCACAATGTAACACAAACCAGAATTCATACAAGCTGATTTCCACGGTGTTGTTCAGTATTAAGACTTCCTGGCAGTCCTTAAATGGCAGTAAGAAAAAGTAAAGCTGCTTTTTTGTGCTAATGTGCTTTGAAAGAATACTTCTTGTTTGTTAAAAAATATAACAGACATAATAGAGAAAAATGAGGAAAAAATGCAGAAAGCCTGTTCAGATCCGTTCAATGCTAAAAAAAGGCTGAAATATGCATACAAAGCATAAAAGCGCAAATAGCTACAGTTGTGTAATGCAGGATGGAAATGCTAACTTCAAAGCTAAAATGGATGAACTGAACATAATGTTGTCATGAAAATAAAATAGACTAAAAATACTAATAAATGCTAACTCGAATGCTAAAATGATTAAAAGCTGAACAAGGCCATTAGAGAAGCAACAGTGGTTGAAGAAAATTTGCATGAAAACGACAAAAAAAACATTAAAGCCTAAAAATACTAAAATATCTTAAAGTTGAGCAGTTTTGTCATAAAATCTGAAATATTTTAGTTTAGTATATTAACAGTTGAGGCTTTTCTAGTTAAAGTATACAGAAGTCCTGAGCTTTATAAGTTGATGCAACCTAAGAGAGTTTTAAAGGTCCTATTCAAAGAAAAAATTGTATATTTGTAGTGTTTAACCTTCCAAAACACATCTCATGGTCACGTGATTATCAAAAAAAACCCATCAAAATGCTCATTTTTCTTTCATAAAAACCCCCAAAACAAAACGCACAGCCTTAAATCATTCTTGTGTCAGATTAGCTGTTTTAACTCTTCCAGGTTTTTTTCCTCTACATCATGAAAAGGCTTTGCGAGTTCTCTATGCACCCATGCATTATTTGTATTTTCTGGACCAATTAACAAGTGAAATTTGTTAATTTTCCCCCAGAAACCTGAATGTACCGGGGCACCCTAGTTGACAAACACTGCACTAATCCACAGTTGATAGCAATTATTGCATCATTCAGGCATTTATTTTTATTTGTTTGTTTTTTTGTGATGCTACATCAATCGGTCAGCATTATCCATTCAGCAGTCACTCATATTTTAGTCATTCTTTAAGACAAATTTATGTTAATTGGCTCAGGTTCAATCACAGACAGAAGCTAGCAAGCTAAGCTTAGCAATAGTGACGTAAGAGGGAGGGTGGAGTTAAATGCAGTCTTAGAGATTTAAAGAGACATGCACCGAAACCGGCCATTCTGAGAAAGGTTGCAAAAGAAGATTCACAATTATGCTGCAATAAATAATCACTTTGACCACTATGTGTAACAAACAATTCATTAAGACCTGTTTTCCTGCTGTCAAATTGTGGGAAAAAGGCAGTGAATGAGGCCTTGAAGAACTTCTCCATTACTATTATATTTTTAGTAGAAAAAAAGAAAAGCTGAACAGAAGGATGCCGTGGCATTTCTAGCATAAAGTATGCAGAAATGGACAGCAACCAAGGAACACACTGAAGAATCACAGCATTCACACAGTTGCAAGTGTGCAAGCACAGCACTGCATGTGCTGGTGAATATTTACATTTTAATTTTAATAACTTGTCTGATATGAGTTTGCTGACAGGTCACACCATCTGCTCCAGCTCTCTCTGCTGGAATCTGGGTCCTGAATTAGACAGTTCATTTTTCTCCAGCCTCCCTCCTTTGTTGAACTTCTACCACACGTATGTTCCCACATGCTGTTTAACCTGCAAATAAAAAACTTCTTTCACAACTTTGAAAACTCTGGGCCTGGGAAGCACCCTGTGGAATTACTTTGACAGGGTGGGAATGCCTGAGTGGCTCCCAAAGAATCTGGATCAGTCTCAGAGTTTAAGAGTTTGAAAGAGGCTGCAGTGAAATGAGTCAGAAGAATCCTGACTTGTTTAGTGAGAAGGATGGCTCAGGAATTACAAACACATTGTTTTTGTGTCTCCACACTACATTTTAAACACAGACTTGCAACGGAGGAGAACAGGATTTCTATAAAACTGTAGGAATCTTCCAAGTAAAGTGTTGGGGCATGACCAACTAAATAAATAATAGAACTGAAGCTGAAATTATTGACATGAGAATTCCCATTTTTAGACATTCACTATTAAAGGCAACCAAGATAAGTCGTCCTTGTGCAGTACTTCTAAAGATTCAAGTAGTATAAAGTTTGTTTTCAAACCTGATTTCTCTGTTTCTGATATGTTTTATCTCACTAGGCTACGACAGCTCACCACTAGTTGGAGAACAGCAGTTGTGAATGAGTTTCCAAAATGTCTCCAAACATTCCCGCGGGTTTTCTCGGGTGAGTCGCAGGGCCTCGCTCTCATGTCACAGGAATTTCAACACGTTTGAAAAAACTTGTGCGACAAATAGTCACAGAGTCATTGCGAGTGTCTCAAACCCATTAGACGTGTTTTCCGTGACTCAGAAAGTGCAAGAAAAGTTAGACAACTTTGTGAGGGGTTGGGGACCGATGAAACTAAAATGTGACTGAATGGAGACAAAAGGGATGAGACATTGTGAGTGAGAAACAGGCATGAACAGCCTCTCACATGCCGACACAACTGGAGGTGGACGGGGGCTGCCTGTCCCACTGGCCTCTACAGAGGAAGCAGAGCCAGTCCCGTGGCCCGCTGTGTCTGATGTTGAGGATCCAGAAGCAGTCTCCTCACCCAGCAGTCTCTGCACAATCTCGCTTCACGTCTGATGATAAAAGGAGTGCTGGAATGGGAAGGTATGGTCACAATTTGGCAACTGTCATGGATAAGTGTTGTGTGAGTGCAGCATGTAATTTGCAGAGCCGTTGTGGGACTGTCGTGAGTGCAAAAAAAAAAAAAAAAATGAAAAAAAATCCACAATTTTGTCGAGCTCATGTTGTGCGATTGTAGTGCAACACGCACATGGCATATATGTGAACTCCCGGGACTTCATGTGACATTCATGCAATATTCATGTGACAAATTCAGTGTGATTCCAAGAGAAAATTGTCATCAATTTGCATATCTGTTGCAATTTCTGTGTCCCATGATGTTTGCAGATGACATTGTAATCTGCAGTGAGAGTAGGCAGCAGGTGGAAGAGAACCTGGAGAGTTGGAAGTATGCTCTGGAGAGAAAAGGAATGAAAGTCAGTAGAAGCAAGACAGAATACATGAGTGTGAATGAGAGGGAGGCAGGTATAATGGTGAAGAAGGAAGGAGTAGCGGTAGTGAAAGTAGATGAGTTTAAATACCTGGGGTCAACTATCAAAAGGAATGGAAAATGTATGAGAAATGAAGAAGAGAGTGCAGGCAGGATGGAGTGGGTGGAGACAAGTGTCGGGGTGATTTGTGACAGAAGCATAGCAGCTAGCATGAAAGGGAAGATTTACAAGACAGTGGTGACACCTGCAATGATGTATGGTTTGGAGATGGTGGCGCTGACAAAAAGACAGGAGATGGAGTTGGAGGTGGCAGAGTTGAAGATGCTAAAATTTTCATTGAGAGTGACTAAGAGGGACAAAATTAGAAAACAGTATATCAGAGGGACAGCTCAGGATGAGTGGTTTGGAGACAAAGTAAGAGAGTCAAAACTGAGATAGTTTGGACATGAGTAGAGGAGAGATAGTGGATATATTGGACAAAGGATGTTGAAGATTGGGCTGCCATTCAAGAGGAAAAGAGGAAGACCACAGAGAAGATTGATGGATGTAGTGAAGGAGGACATGGAGAGGGTTGGTTTTACAGAGGAAGATGAAGAGATAGGGTGAGATGGAGGCAGATGATCCACTGTGGAGACCCCTGAAGGGAGCAGCTGGAAGAAGAAGAAGAAGAAGAAGAAGAAGAAGAAGAAGAAGAAGAAGAAGAAGAAGAAGAAGAAGAAGAAGAAATCTGAAACTAGTCACCAGCTGTCGCAACCCAGTGAGATACTACCTCAACAGTGCTGTGTAACATGTACCAGACACGTGCCTCCCAGGAATGCCATGTTTTTGTTTGGATGAAAAAACTGTTTTCTTGTTATCTTTTAACTGATATCATAAACAATGTACTGCTGCTGTGCTTACATGCACAGTAATGGACTAATCATTATCAGATTTCCAGAGTTACTTGATTATTCAAGTAATCACCCTTTATACAGCATGGTGATGGTTGATCCAATTTTTGATCTTTGGGATCATTTTGGAGATCCTTGTCTATTTTGGGCTGAGTCATAACTTTGACGAGATCGTGGCAATTGTGGACATCACTGAAGGTCATTGATAGATCAATGAAAGTACCAAGGTGCTGATGCCTCGGTGCCAGAGCCTTGGCGGAGGTATACGCTCTGGGATCATCACCCAGGTAAAATACCATCTCTGGTATTTTACCAGAGATGGTATTTACCATCTCTGGTAAAAAAATAAATAAATAAATAAATAAAAAAATCATCCAAATCCGTATAGTAGTTTGGGAGTACATGCATGTGCAGTGAAAATAATCTGCAGTTCACATACCCATACTGTCGGTGGCAGCCAAAAGCCACCAAACTGGTTTGAACAGCTGCAATCCAAACACAAAAGAAGAGCACGGTGGCAGACGTTTTAAATGGCGGAAGCGATGGAGGTACGTGAATACAATGACAATCAACACAAACAGGAGCTTTTGGTGTTTAGTGGCAGAGGAAGAAAACAAATGGGCAAAAAGACATTTGTTCACACAGTATTGGCAGATTGCTCAGTACTTTCCTCTGGCAGGAGTTTCTGGGTGCATGCACAGTACCGTTCCATTGATGGTAATGGTGAGCTATTTTTGTGTTCATTTAAAAAATAAAGCGTTACTTCAAAATTCTGGCAAATTAAAAATTGAGAAAATATGATGATACAATGATACAAGCCTTTAGTTCCACTTAATTTTGACCGGGCAATCTGAAACAGAGAGGCAGACAGACAGACAGATACACAAACAGACACACTCAGGGATTACTGTATGCCTCAGTTTCCACCAAGGCATAAAAACTGGCCAGATCTCTCAATGATCTCCATCCCCGTGTAAAGGGGGTATTAACAACATAATCTGATTTTCTTTATCAGACAAAGGCTATTATTGGAATATGAGAAATCAGATAAATACACCAAGTTCAGCGCCCAATAATCAATTTATAAAGTCATGTTTTCCTTGTAGGGTTGTCACAATACTAGAATTTCAAGCTCCAAACTGACAGCTAAGAAGATATCTGATACTTCCAATACCAAGGAGGAAACCATTACTTCAATAGCAACTCTCTATAAAAATAAGACACAAATTTATGAGAAAAAAGCTGCTAATTTGCAAGATTTACATGAAAAAGACAAATTTAAGAGAAAAATTATGAATATACAAGAAAAAGTTTGCCATTTGTGAGAAAAGTTTTAAAAAGATGCAAAACATTGCAAATTAATATAAAAATTTGCTAATGTATGAGAAGAAAGTAACCAATATTCAAGAAAAAACATTACAAAGTATAAGAAAAAAGTTTAACTTTAAGTGGAAAAGGTTGTAAATTACAGGAAATATTAGCTTATTTATAAAAAAAAAAGTCTCTAATTTCTAATAAAATGGAGCCAGTTTTTGAGATGAATTAAGATTTGCAGATTAGCAGAAAAAAGTTGTTAATTTACAAGAAAAGAATTCTCAGATTTAGACATTTTTTTAAAAAAGATTCCTCATACTTGCACATTTGATATAGTTTTTTTGTTTTTTTTTTTGTTTTTTTTTTTGAAAGACAGGCCACAAATGATTTTCAGCCACAGACTCCTGGCATTTTGGTATCAGTACTGAATATTAAAATGAAAACAGCAACCTGGTCACAGCAAGACTGAAGCAGGTTTAGGATGAGGATGTTTATGACTTCTTTAATTATGTGCTTTGCTGCAAGCACAAACAGCTACTGGTGGCTATTGACAGGAGGTTGGTGTGCACTTGAGAGCGGAGATCAATACTAATGCAGATGCTTTTATTTGCAGCCACAGCCACTAAATAAATAAATAAATAAAAACTATAATTACCCAGCTTGGAGGAGAAAATAAAATCCTCAGTACCGTGGCGAGGCCGACAGCAGAGCAGGACCACTTTAAAGGCTTTGAATGTGCAGACGCCACAATCTAGAAATCAGAGTCTCGCCTAAAACTGTAGCATCAGTGTTTCAGTAGGGCAATTAGAAAAACAATGCAAAAAGAAAACCAGGGAAAGGGAAACTCCGTAACATGCATACAGCTGCAGACCGATTCATGCGTCATCAAATAAATGCGAAAAAATACATTTAAGCAATTCTCTATGATCACAAACCATATTGTAGTACAAGCACAAAAGTATTGGTGGCTAGTCATGGTAGCCTTCAGCCTGCTGGCATTCAGAGCACTTGGGCTTAATTTTTGTGCAAAGTCACCCAAAATTTAAATCGTGCCAGACTTTTCACAGACACGGCTACGGGATGAACATGAAAAGCCTACGTCGTGTCATTCAGAAGTTATCACATTTACCAGCGTGTTTGAGTATTGACCACAATTCAGACTCAAAGACACAACGATCGTATAACTGTGAAGCGTACATGTCATTTCACAATGTTTTTGGAAAAACTGGCCTGTGACACTCATTCGAACTCATGGAAGATCTTTGTGAAGATACAGTCATGGTATCGGTTTCAAAAGCATACATGGTTTCTTTCTGCAGATATCACATTCACAAAGTAGGTGTTAGGGTGGCAGTCAGCAGAAGCCACACAACACTATCATGATGCTTGCACCGTGATCATGACCTGGCAACACACCTAGTATTGCAGTATCACATATGATGATTTCTATCCTGACCTTTGTCTTGTCCAGCTACCAATCTCAGGAGTCACGACTGTGTTGTGCTGACCTAACCAGACAGTGAACATTTAGCACCATCTAGTGAACTGAAGTCAGTTGCTTTTATCATCTGGTACCTAACTAAGTACATTTGTGTTTGCAACATTTATTTATGTTTGTTATGTTAATAAAGTGTCACAACATGGCTGTCTGAATCGATAACGTATCACAATGACACAATGCATCAATTTTTTTCCCCAGTAACCCAGACACCTGCATTACAAAAGCCGACCTAAACAGAAGAAGTGAACTTGTTTACAGCAAGGCACACAATAAATCTTAGCTTTCTGTGAGTATGCCAATTAGACCCATTCTTGATAACCAGCCAGGATTTTCTTAAATCTTACAGTCCTAAAGTTTAGGCCTGATTCAGAGAAGTGCTGACGCAGGAAGCCGTACACAGTCACTTCCTGCTGGGCTTCACCTGCAGAACGAATTTAAATGCAAACACTGTCATGTTTGTGGTTAAAAACTGGAATTTCTGGGCCAGTGATGAGGGCTTTTAGTAGGTAAGAATCTAATATGAAAAAAAATCAGATTTATTTCAAAGTATTTCAGTCTATGTGCCGCACCAATCATTGACATGTTGTAGCTGCCAGCTACCGAGAATATTATTATTATGCAGCTTCACAATATCTAGCCTGTTAAACAGCAACATTTTCCTGAGTCATGTTGTCATCTATTGGGATTTTGGCATCCTAAATTTGAAATTAATATACTTTACTGGCATGCAAGGGAGAAGTTAAAAAAAAAAAAAGGCTACATGACCACAAAAGAGGGGAAGAATTAAATTACCAAAATGGCAATTTATATACGGCAGAACTTTTATCTAAGGACACTTGGGTGAAATATGGTGAATAGGTTGTACTTTACAAATTATGATCACGGCAGGTTCATAAAATTCACAAACTAATGATACACTTGTTACAAATTAGCAGAGGCCCCACAGTCCACTGGTTGATGTTGGCAGGAATTTGACTGCATCTCTATGTCCACAGCAGGGTAGGAAACTCTCACTGACCTGTGGGATGAAATAAGTCCCTGCCTTGGGGTAGGGACGTCAGTCCAGTCCCAGAAATCTGCTGGGTGGGGGGTGGGGTTGACTTGGTGCTAACAGGATACAAGTGAGTCATGAAGACGTCAACTGCATTAAGCCAGCAAGAAGAGGTTATAGAAGAAGACCACAGCAACGAGCAAAAAGAAGAAGAACAGCAGTTTATATGATCGGCAAATATTATGATCATTTTGGACCTCTGTTTTTGGAAATTATTTTATGACTATATTAATTTTTCAAGAAAATATACTTTAATTATGCACTTGTCAAAAAGTTTTCTGGATGCCTTATTTTTTCAAAATTTATTTTCATGAAAATGAAGTTCTTCTGAACTTTAAATATCTCTGAAAATTCTTCAACTACTTCCTTTCAAGAACGGTAAGAACCCTCATTTAATTAAGCACTCCAGGACATGAATCAGTGGGAAAGACATCTCTGCAGCTCCAAGAATTTTGCTTGAGGCCTTCTGCCGTAGGCGTTTCTCAGAGAACAGTGAAGTTTGAACTTGAATTAACAGGAAAAAGCAATGAAGGAGCTGCTGAAATACCAAGAGGCGAAAGAATGAAGCTGGGATAAGGCAAAAAAAAAGGACACCAATTGATATGTGATGCATTACTGTGGTCCAAACCTCAGACTCTCACTGGTGGAATCCTCAAATACCCAAGGATTTAAAAGCCTTGAGGTGAGAAGACAGTCATGGAAGAAGCACTTCGCCTGTAACCTACCCAAGCCGCTCTTGCATCAGCGCTAGTGGAATCCTAGCCAGTGGGAAATGAAGATGTGTGCATTTGTGAATCTGGCTAATCACACGGCAAAGACAGGCTAAACACATTCAAGACAGGAGGTTACTAGGTAGCAGAGGGGAAGTGCAGATGGCCTGGCAGCTCTCCGTAAAGAGCTGTTCCCAGCAGGGTGGAAGATAAACTGTATTTAGCAGTGTGAAGAATCCAGAATAATCAACGTAAAGTGTGTGTTATGGCCTTCGAGCAAAATATAAATCCTTTGATATGTCTCGAGACATTCCAGATCAACTATAACATTATCCAAACTCTGAGCCAGCTTGCAGGAGATTGATGAAAAATGCAAGGGAAAGAGTCTTCCACCCAGCTCTGCATGCAGGATTTATCTACACAGCTCCATCCTGGCCTGTCAATCAATCCAGGCAGGGCAGATTTTAGTTTACCAGGTGGGTTCAGGCTCCCAGCAAAGCAAACAAAGTCCAGGGGAGAAGAAAAAGGGAATCATCACAAAGGCAGCCTCATGAAATTCCACCCTAAATCTAATATTCCGCTGCAGGAGACGTGTGAGCTCGCCCTCAGTTCGGGTGAATACTTTGTCATTAGGAAAAATTCTGACAGCTGCCTGGTTAGAAGCTTCCTCTGACGATTGTGGACTAAAAATAAATATGAACCCGAGTCCCACGAGGCCGTGGTGGGCTCATTTAAAACAATTAAAAACGGAGTCAAGACAGGTTGGAGGCAGCTCTGGGTCCCATAATGAGATATTAGACTGCCTTCTATGGTGTATGTGATGAGCATGGGGGTGGGGGTAGCATCACAATGTCCATGTTAAGAAAATGGGATTTACTGTCATCTAATTACATGGTTTTTTAGAGCCAGAGCCTACCTACACCTTGGCTCTAAACCGGTTATGATGGCAACTCAGGAATCTAATTGGGTTGTAAATTGAACAAATAAACAGCCAACATGCTTGATGGGGCCTCTGTTTTTTTTTTATTTTTATGCTCACCATTCGGGCCATAATCTCTGTGAATTAATACCACAGTGGAGGCTTTAAATTTTTTATTAGATCCTTGCTGAGTCTCCGTCCCAGCTAACCAATTAAATCAGGTTCCCACAGTAAGAAAACGACGTGGCCACATTAGTAAACATCCACTGCCACACACACTAAAGCAAACTTTCCTGACGTGACTAATGGCCACACAGACAAACTGGAAATCGGAAACAATTACAGTCCCTTAAAATCCAAGACACCAAACATGAATAGAAATTCTCACAGCCCAATTGCTAAAGTGGGAGCAGCAGAAATAAAAAGGGAATAAGAGTCAGAAAGCAGCTGTTAATCAGTCCCTCCAGCCTTTCACGGGCTGTTTGGAGCATCGTTGCAGCCCAAAAAGCCCCAATATGTGGCAGCTTTTCTATAAAGTTGGGATAAAAGTTGTCATGTTTTCAATTAGTTTTTGCACAGAAAGTTGTGGGAGGAAGTACAATTTTTTAAGCAGTTCCTTTTTTACATAGTTTTCTGCAATGGTATTCTATATAATATGACAGAAATTGAGCAGAAACTTCGAATGTACAGGAAAAAAAAACTTTTGTACAATAGGAAATATAGAATTTTGCACAATTTTTGTATGTGGCTGCGAGTCAGGACTGAAGACCTGTTGATCAATCAATCTATCTATCTATCTATCTATCTATCTATCTATCTATCTATCTATCTATCTATCTATCTATCTATTTATCTATCTATCTATCTATCTGTCTATCTATCTATCTATCTATCTATCTATCTATCTATCTATCTATCTATCTATCTATCTATCTCTTTAATGTATTCTGTTCAGAAACCATTGAGTGCAGTCTTTAGCTGTGATTTTAATGAGAGACGTTATTATCATGTTTGCATCTCCATGTAAACAAGAAAATAAGAACATGAGAGCACCATGCAGGGACACATCGGTTAGACTGATGACATGCACGTTTGAGGCCTGCTAAAGGACAAATTTGATTGGTGAAATTCATGAAAAATGCCGGCAATTAGCCAAAATTGTAGGAAAATTGCAGTGATTGGATACAGATTGGTTCAATTTGCATGAATTGGTGTGATCACAACATCGCAAAATCCTGGAGGGACTGACTAATAAAAAAGTATTTGAGTAATAAGCAAATTTGAGTCCGGTTATGGCTGCCACGTAGGACGGACGTGTCTCGCTCTGCTCTGCTCCTGGAGAAAAAAAATTGGCAAATAACTCTCTCATTTGGGACAGAACGTATCCCAGCGTTTGGGCGAGGATATGTCGGCGAAGCCTAAGGCTGGAAAACCAGGCAAAGGAAAAAGCGAGCCGCCGAAACAGTCCAAATTAACGGACTTTCAGGTCTGTGACGCAGCAAATAAAACTCCATATATGGCGGAGGAGGCTGGCAACAGTGCGATGTCTGCGGGGGGAGGCGCAGATGCGCTGATGGCTGCCATGAGTTCAATGAGAGCGGACTTTTCCTCTAGATTTGATGGGATTATGACAGCGTTGGAAGGAATAAGAAAGGAATTGGGTGACTGTGTAGAACGAACGGCGCAGATGGAGCTCCGTCTCGCTAGTGCTGAAGATGACGTCACCCGTCTTCAATTAAAGGTGCGCACTTTGGAAAAAAAAAATAAATCTCTGGAAAATAATATTTTGGATTTGGAATCTCGGTCGAGACAGAATAACTTGAGGCTGGTGGGTCTTCCAGAGGAATCAGAAGGTCGGGACGTATGTTCCTTTCTGGAAAAGTGGATTCCGGAGGTGCTGGGCAGTGAGGAATTGCAATCAGCAGTGGTTCTGGAAAATGCACATCGTATTGGCCCACGGAGAGATAAGGGACCGCCGAGGACCTTAATTATGAAGTTTCTTAGCAACAGAGACAGGATGAAGATCTTCAACGCTGCACGAGCTAAAGGAGAGATTAAACACCAGGACCAGCAGGTGCGGTTCTACCCAGATTTGGCCACAGGAATCCAGCAATTGAGGAAGCAGTTTGATCCCATACGTAAGGAGCTGCGCAACCTTGGGATTCGTCATGGTGTAATCTATCCTGCGAGACTGCTGACCACGTATGAGGGCAGAACCCACATCTTCAAGACCCCAGAGGAGGCGCAGGAGTTCATCAAGAAGATCAAAGAAGAAGAAGAGACTGGTGGGAGCTAAGCATGAACAAAATATAAGGTAGAATAATTAAGCATTTGCACAGGCATCTGACTGACTTGAAGTAAATAGTAAGTTTACAAAATATAGATTGTATTATATATTAAAAAAACAAAACAAAAACAAAACAAACAAAAAAAACTATGATGTACAAAGTTGTTAAAAATGTTGGAGTTAAGTTGGAAAACTACAGAGGAGAGTTAATGTTACGTCATTAAAAGCAGTAGAGTTAGGGTGATTGGGAGGATGAAGAAGGAGTGGCTTAGGCTGTTCCCCGTGGGTGTGGAACGGTCGATGGCTATATCGGGAGACAGAATTTTTCTTTTGATTTTGGGGGGTTTGCCACAAGTGTGGGAAGGGGAAATTTGTTTGTGTGTAGTTTGTAGGATGAATGTTCAACCACTCATGTTTTTGCTTCTCTGTATGAGCATGTTTACACTGCAAGGTAATCCCAAACTCTCTATTGATCATAAACCAAAGTGTTAATCTTAATTTAACTTCATGGAATTGCAGAGGTCTACAAAATTTAAAAAAAACTTAAACAAGTTATGAATAAAATAAAAGACATGGGTTCAAAAATTGTGTTTTTACAAGAAACTCATCTAATAGAGGAGGATGTTAAAAGAATTAGGAGTAGATGGCAAGGAAGTGTATTCACCTCTTCATTTTCATCCCGAGCCAGGGGAGTTATGACTCTCATACATAAATCAGTTCCTTTTCAAGTGAAAAATGTAATTGGAGACAAATTTGGAAGATATGTAATCATTCAAGGTTCTTTGCTATTAGAAAATATAAATCTTGTGAACTTATATGGTCCCAATATAGATGATCAGAAGTTCTTTGCTAATTTATTTCTTATCTTATCATCACTTACAGGGCAACATATAATAGCAGGGGATTTTAATTGTACATTGAATCCAGGTATAGATAGATCAACAGGACTGGATTGTACGCACATTGGATGTAGGATGACTATTAATCATTTTATGAAAGAATTGAGATTGTTAGATATATGGAGAGAAATGAAACCACAAGTTAAAGCCTATTCTTGTTATTCCAGTACCTACAAGACATTCTCACGTATTGATTATTTTTTGATTTCCACAGAATTAAGGTCCAAGATTCAAAACTGCTTTTATGATAACATCGTGATCTCTGATCATGCACCCTGTTGTCTAATATATGTAGATAAAAAATTGACAAAGGAATCAGGTAGATGGCAATTTCAGCATAAATGGCTTCAGGATGAGGAATTTGTCAAGTATATAGAAAAACAGATAGACGAGTTCTTTGACATCAATACTACACAAACATCAGCATGTGTAAAGTGGGAGGCTTTCAAAGCTTTTATTAGGGGACATATTATTAGTTATACAGGATCAAAATCTAAGAAGACTCGAGAGGAGAGAGCTAAATTGGAACATAAAATAAAAAGTCTTCAGGAAAAAGTGTATGCAGGAAGTGACCCAAGGTTGGAGAATGAATTACTGATTTTGAGAGCTGAATACGACAAAAAATCAGCGAATAGAGCTGCCTCGAGTCTTCTAAGATTGAAACAATCTTTTTATGAACAAGGTGAAAAATCAGGAAAATTATTAGCATGGCAGATTAAACAATTAGAAATCAAAACACCAATTACCAGTATTATAAGTAACGGACAGGTAGTTATAGATCCTTTAGAAATTAATAGAGCCTTTAGAGATTACTATGAAAAATTATATGATACCAAAAATGAACCTGATTTAACAAAACTAAATGGGTTTTTGAACGAACTATTTATACCGTGTATTCCAAATGAAAACAGGGAGATATTGGAGTCTAAAATTAGTCAAGAAGAAGTTGGGCTAGCCATTGATAATATGAAATCAGGAAAAAGTGCAGGACCAGATGGTCTTCCAGTTGACCTTTATAAAAAATTTAAGAATAAATTAATAAAACCTTTTTTGGAAATGGTTTTAGAAGCATTTCAAAATAATAATTTACCATCATACATAAATAATGCCTTAATTATACTGCTGCCAAAACCAGGTAAGCCCTCTAATAAATGTGAAAATATGAGACCAATAAGCCTATTAAACGCCGACCTTAAGATAATCTGTAAAATTTTAGCAAGACGAATACAAGAAATTTTACCAAATATTATTAATCGAGATCAGAATGGCTTTATAAAGGGTAGACAAGGCTTCCATAATGTAAGAAGACTATTTAATATTATTTATTTTAATAAAGAAGCACCGGATACAGCTCTCCTATCACTGGACGCCGAAAAGGCCTTTGATAGAGTTGAATGGCCCTTTCTTTTTGAAGTCCTACAAAGGTTTGGACTTGGAAATAATTTCATAAAATGGGTTCAAATAATATACAATAATGCTACAGCAGAAATCCTAACAAATAACAATATTTCAAAACCAATAAAAATCAATAGAGGATGTCGACAAGGCTGTCCACTTTCACCTTTACTGTTTACTATGGCAATTGAACCTTTAGCGATAGCGATACGTTTACATTCACAAATATATGGAATTAAAGTTGGACCAACAGAACATAAAATCTCCCTGTACGCCGATGACATAATTTTGTTTATGTCGAATCTAAAAAAATCAATTCCAACCTTGTTGAATTTAATAAAGAATTTTGGGGAAATATCAGGATATAAAATAAATAAAACTAAATCTTCAATATTAATGCTAAATGAGACCCAGAGAAATTACCCAGCCCCTGAGGTAAATCAATTCAATGTTGTTGTAAATCAGTTTAAATATTTAGGAATCCAAATTGTGCCTTAGCTAGAATCAGTCGCCAGTGTCAACTATGAAGCCTTAATGTCAGATATCAATGAGTTAACTCAGAGATGGATGTCACTACCAATGTCGATGATCGGGAGAATCAATATACTTAAAAGTAATATTTTACCTAAAATACTTTATTTATTTCAATACATTCCCTTATCACCACCTTTAGATCTATTCTCAAGAATAAAAAAAAAGTTAGTGGAATTTATATGGAACAACAGGAGGGCTAGATTACGTTTGTCTTTATTATATTTACCATTTGATCGTGGAGGTCTGAAATGTCCAAATTTTATGTTGTATTATTGGTCGGCACAACTGAGGTCTATGACATATTATTTTTCATCAAATGATCTCCCTCACTGGACTGAAATGGAATCATACAATTTACCTTTACCTCTTCCCATATTCATATACTCAGATTCGGCAAAAAAATTACAAAAACAAGTTAAAAATCCATTTGTAAAGCATATGATCAAAATATGGTGTGAAGCTAAAAACTATTTAAAAGAACCACAGTTATTGTCACAATTTAGTCCAATATGGGGTAATCAATATTTTAAACCAGGGAGAGCGGACGCTGTATTTAAAGTATGGAATTTAAAAGGGATACAAAAGATTCAGGATTTATATCTGCCATGTGCAGATAACATAATGTCTTTTGAAGAGCTGAGGATCAAATTTAATCTCAATAGAACACATTTTTTTAAATATCTTCAACTTAGAAACTTTATTCGATCAAATCAAAATAAAGCTCTCACTCGACCTATTTATTCATCCTTGGAAAAAATGATGATGAAAGATAGTAAAAGAAAGGGTATTATTTCAGAGTTTTATAACTCATTGACACTATCTTCAAGTGAAAATTCACTGAAAAGATTAAACTACTGGAAAGAAGATCTGCAAACTGAAATTTCAGAGGAACAATGGGAATTGGCTTGTACAGAAGCTCAAACCAAATCAATAAATGCACGCCTTAAATTGATACATTTCAAATGGTTAATGCGGATGTATGTTACACCGGAGGAGTTAAATAGATATAACAAAAATATACCAGATACATGCACAAAATGCATGGAAAGTAAAGGAACCCTGTTTCATTGTTTATGGGAATGTAGATTAATAAGAATGTTTTGGGAAGAGGTGAGGGTAACAATTGAAAAAATAATCTCAAAACAAATCATATTGAATCCTAAACTGTTTTTGTTGGGTCTGTACCCAGAAAAGCATAATTTTAATAAAAGTGAAAGAACATTCATAGACCTCAGTTTGCTTAATGCCAAAAAATGTATTGCACTATTATGGAAAAAGACTCATAGACCAGATGTGACTCAGTGGTTAAGACAGATGTTAACAAACCTTCCATTAGAAAGAATAACATATATACTGAAATCAAAGGAAATTGTGTTTGAGAATATATGGAGACCTTTTATTGATTATGTAAAAAATTTAAACATAACTCTTGAAGAAGAAGGTGAATGATGTGTGTGGACCTTGTAAATTCCAAACTGGTGAACATAATATGTATACTTATGTATTGGATTGTCTAGACTAAACAGAGGAGCATTGTTGAAGATTTGATTTTGTTGGTGGTTGTTGGTGTTTTTAGTGCATTTTTTTTGTAGTACTTTAGTGTTAGTGTTTGATTGTTTGTATCATGTTTGTTAAAAAAAAAAAGGTTCAATAAAGATATTGTGGAAAAAAAAATAAGCAAATTTGATAATTTTTTTTCAGTTTTTGAAGTAACGAAAATGAAAAAGCTATTAAGATTTCACAAGAGGGAAACGAAACCCAGTCCACATGCAGTCCAGATCTTATCATAATAAATGCTGATGCAGTCTCCACAGCTCACTCTCAATGGGAAAAAGTCTCTGTTCCTTTGTTCCCTGAAAAAGTAAATTCAATCATTGCCTAATCTATAGACTATACTCCTCCTGTAAGTTTGTATCAAAAATGAACGTGCATGGGAAAAAAAAGCTATTCTGTGTCATATCATGTGACCATTGAAATGACAGTAATGATACTTTATGATTATATTATAACTTGATAACTCAAGACTAACCCAGGATTTACAATGACTATGGGTGCAGTCTGTTACAGCTGCGATCCAGCCTCTGAAGCAAATAGTTCCCATTCTAATCAATTTTCTAATCCTCACCTGGTCCAGATCACTGCGGAATGAATCCAGTTCATCCGATTCGGTTCGCTAATGAAACGCAACAAGTGCATTTTTGACGGATGCTGGATCCAATCTGCAAGTAAATCCCACAGTATCTCGTGGTATTTAATAGTCATTTGATCATTATGATTTAAGGATCGTCCATTATTTTCTGAGGTCTACTCCTCCATCACTGTGTTAGAAAAGGTAAAAACTTGACTTAACATACACACGCTTCATAGAATTAAAATTAACAGGCTACTTACGTTTGATTTAGAGCCCAAAAATCAAGGCAGGGAGTCGCTACATCACACTTCCTTGTTGTCATCACATGATCGCGATTGGTTCATCTCGGTCACTCACAGGTCTTTCTCGAGATTTTGTATTATTTTGTATAATTCTCGCATGATCTTGTACAGTGGTGAGAAAAAGTGTTTGCCCTCTTCCTGATTTCTCATTTTTTTGTAGGTTTGTCGCACTTAAATGTTTCAGATCATCAAACTAATTTAAATGTTAGATAAAGATAACACAAATAAACACAAAATGCAGTTTTTAAATAAAAGTGTTTATTATTAAGGAAAAAAAATGCAAACCTACATGGCCCTATGTGAAAAAGTGATTGCCCACTAAACCTAATAACTGGTTGGGCCACCCTTAGCAGCAACAACTGCAATCAAGCGTTTGCGATAACTAGCAATGAGTCTTTTACAGCGCTGTGGAGGAATTTTGGCCCACTCATCTTTGCAGAATTGTTGTAATTCAGCCACATATTCAGGGTTTTTGAGCACGAACCGCCTTTTTAAGGTCATGCCACAGCATCTCAATCAGATTCAGGTCAGGACTTTGACTAGGCCACTCCAAAGTCTTCATTTTGTTTTTCCTAAGCCATTCAGAGGTGGACTTGCTGGTATGTTTTGGGTCATTGTCCTGCTGCAGAACCCAAGTGCGCCTCAACTTGAGGTCACAAACAGATGGTCAGACATTCTCCTTCAGGATTTTTTTGTAGAGAGCAGAATTCATGGTTCCATTTATCACAGCAAGTCTTCCAGGTCCTGAAGCAGCAAAACAGCCCCAGACCATCACACTACCACCACCATATTTTACTGTTAGTATGATGTTCCTTTTCTGAAATGCTGTGTTACTTTTACGCCGGATGTAATGGGACACATTACTGGGACAAAGTTTTCGTCTTGGAACTCTGCCATGCAGGCTATTTTTTTCCCAGTCTCTTTCTTATGGTGGAGTCATGAACACTGACCTTAACTGAAGAAAGTGAGGCCCGCAGTTCTTTGGATGTTGTTGTGGGATCTTTTGTGATTTCTTGGATGAGTCGTCGCTGCGCTCTTGGGGTAATTTTGGTCAGGTAGTCACTCCTGGGAAGGTTCACCACTGTTTCATGTTTTCACCATTTGTGGATAATGGCTCGCACTGTGGTTCGCTGGTGTCCCAAAGCTTTAGAAATGGCTTTATAACCTTTTCCAGACTGATAGATCTCAATTACTTTGTTTCTCATTTGTTCCTAAATTTCTTTGGATCGCAGCATGATGTCTAGCTTTTGAGGATCCTTTGGTCTACTTCAGTTTGTCAGGCAGGTCCTATTTAAGTGATTTCTTGATTGAGAACTGGTGTGGCAGTAATCGGGCCTGGATGTGGCTAGAGAAATTGAACTCAGCTTTCTAAAGATGTGACAAACCACAGTTAATTTATGTTTTAACAGGGGGGGCAATCACTGTTTCACACAGGGCCATGTAGGTTTGTATTTTTTTTACCCTTTACAATAAACACCTTCATTTAAAAACTGCATTATGTGTTTACTTGTGTTATCTTTGTCAAATATTTAAATTTGTTTGATGATCTGAAACATTTAAGTGTGACAAACATACAAAAAAATGGGAAATCAGGAAGGGGGCAAACACTTTTTCACTGTGCATGTATTTCAAATTCTGTTCTCATCCATGCCGCTGCAAAACACAAATGGAGCTGGCAGGGATGAATGCAAGAGTCCATTCACACTGCAACTACAACGTACTGCATCTGGAGTCAGTGTAAATCCTCGGTAAGACAGTAACAGATCAAGTCAAGTCCAAGACAACTATGTATGTGCATATGCCTTGTTCTCAACTTAGTCTTTACTTCTACTACTTTGTCCTGTCTAGGGACACTCTGGTCACTCAGGTCAACATTGGTGTTGAGAACAGTCTCCAACAAGTAATACTGTTGTTTGGGGGGGAAAAAAAGTAAGCTTCCTTTAGTTACTCTACAGTTACTGTTTCATCATTTTTGACAAGACTCAGAAAGACCTTTGAAAGAAAGCGTCAACAGCTGGCTCCAGACCGCTTCCACACATAGTCACCAGCTGAGTCAATCACCAGACACAGAACAAAGACAGGAAGCTATGAAAGGTAAAAGTTAAAATCTGTCTGAAATATGTTTTAAAATGGAAAGAAACAATGACCCTGTTTACATGGTCACGAGTAAACCGATTACAGTCAGCTTTCTGGAGTTACCTGATTATTTAAACTGTCATGTAAACAGAGTAATCCGATTACCTTTATCAGTTGATGAGAAAACAGATTAACACACCTAGTTTATTTGCCCAGTAAACCATTTACTCTGTGCATGTAAACACCATAAGCTGTTTATTACCTTTATCGGTTTACTCCAGTAATCAGCTTACTTGTGACCATGTAAACATGGTCACTGTCATGGTATGTTGTGAATGCATTATTAACAAATGCAGCAGATTAAAAAGCACTGTTGAGGCTACACAGATTAGTAGATATAACGAGATTAACACATTTCATGTACCATCAATAATAAAGTTTTGAATTGTTCTCTGATTCACTTATTCTGAGTCATCTATTGTGAATACAAGTTCAAATCAGCAACACTTTTTTCTATTTCAAATATGCAAAGAAGAAAAGCTAACTAATACTATACAACATAATCATGCAAAGAATACAGACTGCCAACTACCATGAGAACTGAGAACAAAAATAATTATAATTTGACTTAATTTACATACCTGAAAAGGAGAAGGAAGAAGTAAAAAACTTATTAAATGCCACGCCTTCTCCCCAAATAAGCCTTCAGGTTTTATCGTTCCTGCCAGTATAAAGCAATTTTAACCCTAATTCCCTCTATGCCGTGCTGACACATATTACAGAGTGCAGTTATCTGATTAAAATAGTAACAACAACAATAATAACAACAACAACACTAATAATGGCAACAAGACAACAGCAGTAATAATTAGTGCCATTATAGTTATTACTATCATCATCATCATCACCACCATTAATGCACCATTGTTTAATTTACACCTATGTATATACATGGCCACACAGAGATGCAAAAGTATCACAGAATTCAAACGGCAAAACCAATGAAAATAAATAAGCACCTTGTGATAATCAAGCACCTTCATCTATGAACCTTTGACATTTTTTCTTCACATTCACAGCAGACCTGAACAGCCAGCCTGATCAGTCACGCTGTGATAATATTAACAGTAGATATGACACCAGGAGAATTACCACAAGAGGTTGGCTCATCTTCGGGAGATAAATCTTGGAGATGGCAGTGGTGTCTTTAAGTGACACCATTAAGCATTGCGTGTTAGTTGATGTGTCTCTGAGGCCAGTGGTGGCAACCTTTACATTCCAGCTGATGGTCCATAAGTTTCCTCTCCTGCTGCAGCCATCAGTGCCGTTCCGGTGGAAGATTGATTTTTCCATTTCACATGGAGGTACGGTGCAAGCTGCTGCAGAAAGCTTTGCTTAACAGGAAGCACCCTGTTTGCTGATCCAGGAGAATTGGTCTTTTTGCAAAATGTATTCATGTTCCTGTGTTTGGTGAACCTCGTATGGGCCTTAATCCTTCTTCTGAACAGGAGATACCACTAGAGGGATTATTATCCATACATATAGGATAACTCGTTTTGTTAAGTTGGAAAAGTGCCATTGTGTCTGTGAGTTTGGTCACTAGCAGCTGTACTTTGCTCACATTAATTGTTCTTTGGGGGTTTGAAGACACCAACATAGCTCTACTATTATCATATTAGAAAAATAATATACTGTATATACACCTGAATTTATGAAGGAAATTAGCAGGATGCTGTTTTATACAGTACATAACCGCTACACTTGCCAGTGTGCTTCTCAACAGAACTACTGTACAGAAGGTCTGGGCGCCCCCTCTTTATATTTTTCTTCCAAGGAGCCAGACTTTCCTGTGAGTTCTTCAGGCTTCCTAAAGGTCTGCTGAAGCTTTTCTTTGGCTACTGTCTGCTTTTCACTCATTTTTAGTCTAGTCCTTGTCCCAGAACGTTGTACAATTGAGGAAACTGGACAAATGGAGGACAAAAGAAGAACCAGCAGACCTAAGACCCCATCTACAGCAGATGGACCTTACCTGAAACGCATGTCCTTTAGGAATAAGAATAATTCCTGCAAAAATATGGACACTCCTTGACAGAATACTTTGGCGTTGTTGTTTTTTTGTTTTTTTAAATTGTGTTTAATTAACTGACTGTATGGTGCCTAAATGTTTGCATGTATGTACTGTAGATCCATCACATTCAATTTGGTTTTATTCTGCTATGTCTTCTGACGTCTGCTCATAACAAAGTTTGAGAAGTAATAATAGAACTTTTATTCCACAACAGAAACATATTTTCTCATCTTTTTTTAAAAAAAGCACTTTTTAAAAACATTAGCTGTTAAAACTAATTGAATCATTTCAAACTATACTAACATGTGTTGTTACATTTAAAAACAGATAATCCCACATTAGCACACACTGAAGCAATGATGAAGCAATAATGAACTGCAAAACTGTGGTTTAATTTGAAATGCGGCCCTATTTGTCTTGAGTGGCTCTCCCTGAAAGTAAAACTTGTGTTTAAAGCCTTATTTAATAGCTCAGACATGACGTTCCATCTGCTTCATCCGAACTGAACAGCCATCCCATCAAGCATCATCAAGAAGCTTTTCTAAATTCATCACCCACCATTAAAGTAAATCAAGCTCGGTAACATATTCTCCTGAACTCACCTGAGGGTCAGGCCAGTGGTTAGAGAATGACTGCGACTGTATCAACAAACTTGCATAAAAGAGTCCTGCGCTGCATCTCACACCTCCTTCCAAGATAAGGTTTTGCAGTCAAAGCCAGCTTGTTCTGAGCACCAACCTCTACATCGAAACAGAGCAGCATCAGTCCTTGTGCTTTGACAGGTAGCTGAGATGGGTTGTATGGTCTCATATGAAACAAGACAAATGAGGAGTCGCTGATAATGTACGGCCACTATTTAATCCATTTCCAGGTGAGGGCAGCACGCTGACCTCATTTACTGGGATGGTCCTTAGGATGGCAAACGCCTGCTCCACACCAACCAGGGCACGGAAGAGGGCCAACATAGTAATGAAGACAGAGGCACAATGGCCAAAGGAATAAGGTCCCTGCTATTAGCTAGTAAATGACTAATGATTAGTGGATAATTGCCTTGTACCTGGGAAAAAAAGTTTCAAAAGGGCAGAACGAAACTCCCTTTAGCTAAAATCCTTGAAATATATTCAACTTCCTAGTGTACAGACAGACAGAGCAATCTGCTTCTGTCTAAGCCCCAAATCTGGGAAGAGTGGATTTCCCTGTGGCAGCAAGGGAGGATTTATTAAATATGATAAACCTTGGCATCACCCAAGTGACCTGCACATCCTGATAACTGAATATCTACAATGTGTGATATACTTTATTTTAGATACTTTACAAAGTCACATTATGTAATTGGAGGCTTTGATATAGGCTTCTAATGATTTTCATCCACATGCACAGAAGGTTTGTCAAAGAATGTTCTGAATTTCATTCCATCATCACACACACACCCTCCAGCTGCTCCCTACTCAGGGAAGCAACAGTGGCTCATGGGTCTGCATACCTGATTTGGCCGAGACTTTACTCCAGATGCCCTTCCTGATGCAACCCTCCCCATACACCCGGGCCTGGGACCAGCACAAGGAGTACACTGGTTTTGTGCTCCCCCCGTGGCAGGGTAACCACCTTTCCTTTCCCCATATTTTGCTGAGCACCAAGCTAGGAGGCAGAAAGTACCATTTTTATATGGCATTTGGTATAACCCAGCTGGGACCTGAATCTACAACCTCTCGGCTGTAGGGCAGATGCTTTAGCAGCAGGCTACCACTCCAGTGCCTACATGAAAACAAATGCTGGTCTAAAAATATTGAATCCACCAAACCTCTACAAAGGTGTAAAACTATGGCATGAACTATGGTTGGAGTCCATATTTGGTCTGCTAACACACTAACATGTTTACTGCAGTAAATGAGTGAATTACATGAGTAGCCTACTCTTTATCTTCTCTATTATTATCGCGGTAATGTCAGCCCTCATTCTGAATAGCAGTGCATCTCAGGAAATTAGAATACCATAATTTGTAATTTAATTTCAAAAATAACCATAATTATCACAAATAAATTAAAACAGCTTAAATATTTCACTGCATGTGCAGTGACGGCTCACATTCCTGCACTGTAACTTAAAGCATTTGCAAACTGATATTTCTTTTAATTTTCATCTGAAGCCCAGTTATTAAAATTTGAAACTTCCACACCCAGCAAGGTTTCAAACAGGATGGACTAGTTTATTTTCTTTTTGACTTTAATGGAGTTGAATATTATTCATATTATTACTCCAGTTTGTTCTGAACACTAGAATTACAACAGCAGTAGAAGTTGATATTTGAGTTTTATTTCTTTAGTTTTTGTGTTTAAAGACCGAACTTTAGTGTCTGTTATTTAATTGTGTTGCTACAAACACTTCTGATGAAGCTGTTAAGTTCAAGTTTCCACCTCATGTTTCATGGCTCATTATTTTATTTGGCTATGGGAACTTTTTATAATAGGCTGTTCAAACTTCTATTTTTGCACTTGTCTGCATCGTTCATTCCCTAAAAAGAGAATTTATTTATTTCATTTTGTTTATATGAGAATATATATTTTTATTGGAGAATTTACTGCTGGCACTTTGCAGATTTTTTGTCAATAAAGCTGTTCTCCCTCATACAAAAGATAAGCAGCTTTATGTTTTGTATTTTGTTTCCTTACTGTACTGAAAATGAAATGAACTGTGACCTTAAAACCAAAGTACGTACTGAACCATGAGTTTAGGTGTACCGATGCACCCCTAATATATATACTGTATACAGTATATATATATATATATATATATATATATATATATATAACAGTTAGTTCTGACCAAGCAATTTGATTGGACAATAGGGATTCCAACAGTTACTATATTCCACGATAACTGCACTCCAGTGTTTCACTAGATATGTATCACTCCACTTCAAAGGTGTTCTAGTAGTTAATTATTAACCGTTACTGAGTGTCCAGTCTGTCATTTCTATCGCTGACTGCTTATGAGAATTGCAATACTGTGTTGGATACCTTCATTTCCACAGTGAGGTGCTGTTTGAAAAGAAATCATCTCTGTGACTCGGAATCCCACCCTTTTAAAAAATACCTTTATTCAGTCTACCCTTGTAAACATCCTTAAGCTATTTCATATCTGGTTAAAAAATAGGCAATGCTAGAGTTGGATTTATTGCCTCAATTAATAAACCACAATATCTTTATGGTGATGGACTCTTTATTTCATCTGAAAATACCAAGAAAACGTGAGCGAAGTGTGCCAAAGCCAAATCGCTAGCATGCTAATTAGCCACCTGCCACGATTTTGACCACAACCCCACCTGATTCAACAGGTGACCAGTATGTATTATGAACACTGACTTTTGCACTGGTCAGTATTTGTTTACATGTGTGTGAAATGATTGGCGTTTGTAGGTTGTTACAAGATAGAGTTGCTAACCCTGCACCAGCCCTACTCACTTTCTCATCTGGGCTTGGGACCAGCAATGGCAGAGTTTCATTGTCCTAGCCCAACATCGTCCTGCCTTCAGACGATTGGCCACAATGGTCACTTAAGTGGCCAGGTGAGGATTAAGTAAGTAAAGTGTGTGAAATAACAGTAGTTATATTTTTCTCTATGATGCTTAGCAGCTGTTAACTGGGTGTATTTAGAAGGGACTAGTTTTCCTCTGCTGAGCTAAATAACTGGTTAAATAAAAAAAATCATAATATTTTATCCTCTATTGCTGTCATTTAATAAGTTCTGCTTGTGGAACTGTTGTATCTAAGCAATATTACATGAGAGAGAGTACGGTATCATGACTATAGTAACTGCAGGTGATTCATCCTATGCCTGGCACATCACACCCACAGTTACTATATTCATCAATACCTCAAAACCGTACTCCCACTCATGTAATATTGCTTATATATACAGTATCTCACAAAAGTGAGTACACCCCTCACATTTTTGTAAATATTTTATTATATCTTTTCATGGGGAACCACTGAAGATATGACACTTTAATACAATGTAAAATAGTCAGTGTACAGCTTGTATAACAGTGTAAATTTGCTGTCCCCTCAAAATAACTCAACACACAGCCATTAATGTCTAAACCACTGGCAACAAAAGTGAGTACACCCCTAAGTGAAAATGTCCAAATTCTGCCCAATTAGCCATTTTTCCTCCCCGGTGTGATGTGACTCGTTAGTGTTTCAAGGTCTCAGGTGTGAATGTAGCAGGTGTGTTAAATTTGGTGTTATCGCTCTCACGCTCTCTCATACTGGTCACTGGAAGTTCAACATGGCACCTCATGGCAAAGAACTCTCTGAGGATCTGAAAAAAAAGAATTGTTGCTCTACATAAAGATGGCCTAGACTATAAGAAGACTGCCAACACCCTGAAACTGAGCTGCAGCATGGGAGCCAAGACCATACAGCAGTTTAACAGGACAGGTTCCACTCAGAAAAGGCCTTACCATGGTCGACCAAAAAAGTTGAGTGCATGTGCTCAGCGTCATAGCCAGAGGTTGTCTTTTGAAAATAGATGTATGAGTGCTGCCAGCATTGCTGCAGAGGTTGAAGGGGTGGGGGGGTCAGCCTGTCAGTGCTCAGACCATATGCTGCACACTGCATCAAATTGGTCTGCATGGCTGTCGTCCCTGAAGGAAGACCCTTTTAAAGATGATGCACAAGAAAGCCTGCAAACAGTTTGCTGAAGACAAGCAGACTAAGGACATGGATTACTGGACCCATGTTCTGTGGTCCGATGAGACCAAGATAAACTTATTTGGTTCAGATGGTATCAAGCATGTGTGGCGGCAACCAGGTGAGGAGTACAAAGACAAGTGTGTCTTACCTACAGTCAAGCATGGTGGTGGGAGTGTTTTGGTTTGGGGCTGCATAAGTGTTGCACTTGGGGGGGGGGGGGGGTACAGTTCATTGAGGGAACCATGAATGCCAACATGTACTGTGACATACTGAAGCAGAGCGTGATTCCCTCTCTTCGGAAACTGAGCCACAGGGCAGTATTCCAACATGATAACGACCCCAAACACACTTCCAAGATCACCACTGCCTTGCTAAAGAAACTGAGGGTAAAGGTGATGGACTGGCCAAGCATGTCTCCAGACCTAATCCCTATTGAGCATCTGTGGGGCATCTTCAAATGGAAGGTGGAGGAGCGCAAGTTCTCTAACATCCACCAGCTCCGTGATGCTGTCATGGAGGAGTGGAAGAGGATTCCAGTGGTAACCTGTGAAGCTCTAGTGAACTCCATGCCCAAGAGAGTTAAGGCAGTCCTGGAAAATAATGGTGGCCACACAAAATATTGACACTTTGGGCACAATTTGGACATTTTCACTGAGGGGTGTACTCACTTTTGTTGCCAGTGGTTTCGACATTAATGGCAGTGTGCTGAGTTATTTTGAGGGGACAGCAAATTTACACTGTTATACAAGCTGTACACTGACTACTTTACATTGTATCAAAGTGTCATGTCTTCAGTGTTGTCCCATGAAAAGATATAATAAAATATTTACAAAAATGTGAGGGGTGTACTCACTTTTGTGAGATACTGTATATATAGTTTAGTGGTGAAGGACAATTCTTATCAAATCTTAATTGTAATTGATCTTTAGAAACTACAAGTTAATCATGATTATTCACACTTTAATCATGAAATTTAAAATGAAGAAACAACTTCAATTTGTCATTTTTCAAGTGTTTCATGAACAAACTTCCAACTTAGCTTGTGTCAGTATCCAAATTATTATCAGGTCAGGGGGTTTGCCTTTGGTAAAAATGTAACCCAGTACTTTGGGTGACCCCCACAACAGACTGGGACAAGCAGAGCGCTCAGCTGGAGCAATTAGCAGAACAATGAGATGTGTATTGATATCAATAGGCAGCCGCTCTTTGTCTAGCTCTTTCCTGCCAGTATCCTGCTGTTGATATGTATGACTCAAATGCAAATGTTCATGCTTCCTGCTCTGACTGTGATGCAAATGTCCCATGCCTTCCTGCAGTTACTGTGCCTTTCATGTATTGTCTGTGACTGGGTATATAAGTGACTGAATATCACATGCTCATTCTCTCTCTGACCACTGCTTCTGACTACACACATTGCTGTTTGCTGAGGGCTCGCTCCAGTGCGCATCTCACAGCACTGGAGCGGCTCTCGTGATGGCGGAATGAAATAAAACCCACTTTTAAACCACAGTTCGCCGCTTATTATTTTATACCGCCACACTGGTGACCCCGAGAAAGCACACGCTTTGTGCAATGCAACCTTCTGGTCTGGACAGCCACACTGGTGACCCGACCAAGAAAAGAACATGCTGGCAGCCTCCGGCGGTGACTCTCCGACGACAAGCGAACACAGCAGCCTGACGCAAATGGACTGCCCACCCTTCGGCTACAGGGAGACCTCGACGCAGAACCAACACCAGGCGAACTCTCCGGAGATCACCCACGACCGGGAAAGCCGCAGAAAGCTTCATGGTGCGACCCTCGCCTGAGATCGGGACATCCACGCTGGACCGGCCGAGGGACACAGAACGTCTTCTCCCTCTCACCGCTCCTCCTCCCTCTCACCGCTCCTCCGCATCGACACGGGCCCGAGGGACAAAGATCGTCTCCTCCCTCTCACCGCTCCAACGCATCTGCACGAGCTCGAGGGACAAAGATCGTCTCCTCCCTCTCACCACTCCAACGCATCTGCACGAGCCTGAGGGACAAAGATCGTCTACTTCCTCTCACCGCTCCAACGCACCACGAGCGAACGACGCAACAGCTACAACAGGGATGACCATTGGCGCCGACGACGTTGATCTCCATCAAGCTCCCTGACCCTGACTCGCCTCTCAACAGCGGACCACCCACGCATCGAACCCCGCACGCACATCGGGGGGTTACGAGGACAGCGCACCACGCACGGGACAATACCGGCTCCACAGACCGCCAGCGTCCTTCGCCGCTGCACACAGAACCTTCAGGGCTGCTCACACACCTGAAGCACGCACGCAGCTCGCTCACAGGATTTTGTAATGGTCTCAGCCACGGCGCACAAGGGAATTCAGCCATCAGCTGTCCCCGAGGACCTTAGGACTGCGCGCGCACCTAAAGTCAACACGCCAAGTCCCTCACTGCTGCAGCTCCTTTTTTTCTTCATGGCCGCGAGAGGAGTCAGAGACTAATTTTTCTTCTTACAGCTGCTGTGGACCTCCGCATGTTCAATGGGACAGCCCCTCAACATCACGGATCCACAGGCAATTTTTGTGCGACTCAGACAATTTCGCCGTCCCGGGCCGGCACTTGCTACTCCCACCCCCCCCCCCTCCACCGCCGCCTGCAGCGAGCTTTCCCCGCAGCTTGCTCCCAAAACCGGACGATCGACACCTCAGCCCCCAGCTGAGCCCTCTGGGGGGGAGTACTGTGGGTGACCCCCACAACAGACTGGGACAAGCAGAGCGCTCAGCTGGAGCAATTAGCAGAACAATGAGATGTGTATTGATATTAATAGGCAGCCGCTCTTTGTCTAGCTCTTTCCTGCCAGTATCCTGCTGTTGATATGTATGACTCAAATGCAAATGTTCATGCTTCCTGCTCTGACTGTGATGCAAATGTCCCATGCCTTCCTACAGTTACTGTGCCTTTCATGTATTGTCTGTGACTGGGTATATAAGTGACTGAATATCACATGCTCATTCTCTCTCTGACCACTGCTTCTGACTACACGCATTGCTGTTTGCTGAGGGCTTGCTCCAGTGCACATCTCACAGCACTGGAGCGGCTCTCGTGATGGTGGAATGAAATAAAACCCACTTTTAAACCACAGTTCGTCGCTTATTATTTTATACCGCCACAGTACTACCTAATGCATTTGGGTAGATAGGGCTTTTAGCCCTTGGTGGAAGCCCATCTAGGAGAAGGACAGCTCCAATTTTAAACCTCCACTGCCTTGCGGCATATCTTCAGGAGAAGAAAAGGCTAGGGAGTAAATGTGACTCAAATCCGGAGTGGAGCCCCTAAGGTGGTCAGACTGACTTCTTGTCACCTTTCCGGCACTCCTGTAGCCAAGCTGGTGCCAAGTGTCATGCTCCTCACTCCTCTGGATCACACTGGTGAGGCCAAGAGTGTCACGCCGCGCCGTTCATCAGCGGCGCCACCTGCTCACACACCTGATCCTCATCAGCGGCGAGGGATAAAAGCCGCCTCGCCCGGAGGCTCGGCCTGAAGCCGTCAGACTTCGTTTCCTCACCGCCGTGAGCATACCTTTCTTCAGCATCGCTATTTTGGGTAAGAACCCTTACCTCCTTCTCCAGTCTGCTCCCCTGTGCACAGGTGGATTCCCCGGCGGCGGACATCTCCGTTCCATCGCCCATCCTTCGCCGCTGCACGGAGCTCTCCAGGTGGCTGTCTCCCGGGCTACGTTCCCCTTGCTGTGCCAGCTATCCTGACAACTCAAGTAAGATCTTCTCTTGCCATAATTCATCCTGTGTTGGTGTATGCCCGTCACCCTCTCCCTGTGCTCTCTCCATAGGGTTGCTCGGCCGAACGGTCATCTGCCTCTGTGCCTGAAGCAGACGCCACCACCAACACATCTGCATCCCGCAGACACACACTCATTCACTCCTGCTGTTAATAAACTCTTTGAACTACTCTAAGCCTGTGTGTGTGCGTCTCCTGAGCCGTGCGTTATGTCAGTACGGCTTCAGCAGAGCGGCTCGGCGGACGGCGGGCTCGCACACCGGTTTACCACTCTCGAGGCTAGAGTGGATCAGATTGCTTATCAACAGCAGGTTATCCTGAATCAATTATTAAACTTAACTAACCGGTTGGGCCGCTTAGATCCTCAACAGCCGTTCCCCCCGGCTCGTCAGGGTGGCGCGGCTCCTGCTGTTCCAGCGGCCGTCCAGCCGGCTCCAGTGGCACCGGTTCGGCTCACACCGATTCCGACCCCCGCCCGCTTTAGCGGTAAGCTCGGCGGAGCGCGGGGGTTCATTATGCAGTGTGAGTCCGTGTTCCACCGTGTGCCCGGAGATTTTCCCTCGGATCACAGTCGGATTGGTTACATAGGGAATCTTCTGGAGGGGCGTGCGTTAACTTGGACCTACGCCGTAATGGCGAGGCCCAGTTATGCCACCCTCACCTATGACCAGTTCGTGAGGCGCTTTCTGGAGGTCTTTGACCATTCTCAAACCGAGACGGTCCAGGTCGATCGGCTTCTCGCTCTCCAGCAGGGAGGCCGGTCGGCAGCGGACTACTTGGTCGACTTCCGGGTAGCGGCGGAGGAATTGGGCTGGGAGGAACGCTCCCTCTGTGGCCTGTTCCTCCGCAGCCTCAATAGTGATCTGAGGGATGAACTGGCTGGATGGGATATCCCTGGGACGCTAGCGGAGCTGACATCCTTAGCGATAAGTTTGGATAACAGGTTGCGCGAGCGCTCCTCGGGGCGGAAGTCTTCTTCTTCTCGCCCTCGTGGAGTCTCGCCGCACCTGTTCCAAGCTCGCCCCCTGGCGGCGCCGCCAGCATTGTGCCCCGAGGAGTCGGAGCCGATGGTGACGGGCTGGACCAAGCTTTCCCCTGCGGAGAAACAACGCCGCCGTGAGTTGGGCCTCTGCATGTATTGCGGAGGTGACCAACACACTGTGGAGCGTTGCCCGCGGAAAGCCAGTCGGCGGGGTCCGCGAATCGCTGTTGGGAGCCTCGCGGATCCCAACCGGTTAGACTCTCTCACTCAATTAAAGCTGCCCATCCGTTTTTGCCACAATCCCACTGGGCACCTCACCCACGCACTGGTGGATTCGGGCGCAGAGGGCAGCTTCATTTCACAAGGCCTGGCAACCCGATTGGGCATCCGCTGTCAGGCATTAAAACACCCCATCTCCCTGGTCCATCTCTCCCGTGCCTCCCTTGGGAGAGTTTCTCACCAAACCATGCCTGTCCCAGTCATCATCTCAGGGAACCACCGGGAGGAGATGGTATTTTACGTCCTGCCCAACTCTGTGTCGCCCGTCATCCTGGGGTATCCCTGGCTACGCCTCCACAACCCTGTCCTGGACTGGAGGTCCGCTGGGGTATCGGCATGGAGTACCTTCTGTATGGGCACCTGCCTTCAGTCCGCTGCCTGCTCCCCATCCGCGGCTCCCCCTGTGGCGGATACAGCACCTCTGGACCTGTCACTGGTGCCTCCAGAGTTTCACGACCTGGGTATGGTATTTAACAAATCGAAAGCTATGTCTCTTCCCCCGCATCGACCATATGACTGTGCCATCAACCTCCGCCAGGGGGCTTCCCTGCCATCTGGTCGGCTCTACAGCCTGTCGGCGCCGGAGAAGGAGACCATGAATACGTACCTGAAGGAATCACTGAGCGCTGGGATTATCCGCCCATCGTCATCACCCGTGGGGGCGGGGTTTTTCTTTGTAGGGAAGAAGGACGGTTCCCTCCGTCCCTGTATTGACTACCGAGCTCTTAATGACATCACTGAGAGGGACCGTTACACCCTGCCCCTCATGGACACTGCCTTCCACTCCCTCCAGGGGGCGACCTGGTTTACCAAGCTGGATCTCCGCAGCGCTTACCACCTCGTCCGGATCCGGGAGGGAGATGAATGGAAAACAGCCTTCCGTACCCCGAACGGCCACTTTGAGTATCTCGTCATGCCGTTCGGGCTGACCAACGCTCCTGCCGTCTTTCAGCGCCTCATCAATGACGTCCTCCGGGATTTCATCGGCCTCTTCGTGTTCGTCTACCTGGACGACATTTTGATCTTCTCTCAGTCCAGAGACGAGCACCGGGTCCATGTGAGGCGGGTCCTTCAAAGACTGCTGGAGAATCGTTTGTACGTGAAGGCTGAGAAGTGCGAGTTTTACGCTAGGACCACATCCTTCCTGGGATTCATCATCGCCCAAGACCAGGTGCTCCCGGACCCAGAGAAGGTGAAGGCGGTGGTGGAGTGGCCTACTCCCGCATCTCGGAAGCAGGTGCAACAGTTTGTTGGCTTCGCCAATTTTTACCGCCGTTTTGTCCCGAATTTCAGCTGGATCGTCGGACCACTGACCCGCCTCACGTCCCCGAAGGTTCTGTTCCGGTGGACCGAAGAAGTCGATACTGCCTTTAAGGCGCTGAAGGCGGAGTTCTCCTCCCCCCGGGTCCTTCGCCAGGTCGACCCCGCGCTGCAGTGCATTGTGGAGGTGGACGCATCGGACACGGGAGTGGGAGCAGTGTTATCCCAGCAATCACCGGACGATGGCGCCAAGCGACCGTGCGCCTTCTTCTCCCGGCGCCTGTCCCCAGCGGAGAGGAACTATGATGTGGGGGACAGAGAGCTCCTGGCCATTAAACTCGCCCTACAGGAGTGGCGCCACTGGCTAGAGGGGGCGGACCTGCCGTTTGTGGTCTTGACGGACCATAAGAATTTAGAGTACCTACGATCTGCCAAGCGCCTGAATGCCCGCCAGGCGCGCTGGTCTCTGTTCTTCGCCAGGTTCCGGTTCTCTATCACCTTCAGGCCAGGCTCCAAGAACGGCCTGCCTGATGCCCTCTCTAGACAGTTCACCCCCGTGGGGGCTGAGGAGACGCCCCACACTATCCTGCCCAGGTCGTGCGTCGTGGGAGCTATCTCTTGGGACATTGTGGACAAGATCCGGAAGGCACAGGAGGTGGAACCTGATCCTGGCGGCGGACCGGAGGGAAGACTGTTCGTTCCGTCTACGGTCCGAGGAGAGGTCATCCACTGGCTCCACACCTCCCGGCTCACCTGTCATCCCGGCACCTCTCGGATGATCAGCCTCCTCCAACGGTCCTTTTGGTGGCCGGGCCTGCGGAGGGATGCAGCCCGCTACGCCCGGGCTTGTCCAATTTGTGCCACCAGCAAGTCGGGAAACGCCCCTCCAGCGGGTCTGCTCCAGCCTCTGCCCGTCCCTGGCAGGCCATGGTCGCACATCGCACTGGATTTCGTCACCGGGCTCCCAGCTTCCAACTCATTCGACACCATCCTGACCGTCGTGGACCGTTTCTCCAAGGCGGCACACTTCATCCCCCTGCGAGGTCTCCCTACCGCCCTGGAGACGGCGGGCTTCCTCGTCCAACACGTGGTCAGGCTGCATGGGATCCCGGTGGACGTGGTCTCGGACCGGGGCCCCCAATTTTCATCCGAGGTTTGGAAATCCTTTTGTAACGCCATCGGAGCCAAGGTGAGCCTCTCCTCCAGCCATCACCCCCAGTCTAACGGGCAGTGTGAGAGGACCAATCAGGAGCTGGAGGCTGTGCTCCGCTGTGTTGCAAGATCCAAGCCAACATCATGGAGCAACCATCTCGCCTGGGTGGAGTACGCCCACAACACCACCCGCTCTTCTGCAACGGGGATGTCCCCCTTCAAGGCGTCCCTGGGTTACGACCCCCCGCTGCTTCCAGCGCAGGAGAGCGAGGTAACTGTTCCGTCAGTTAGGGCGCACGTGAGGCAGTTCCGCTCCACCTGGGCCGCCGCGCGTCATGCGCTTTTACGCACAGCGGAGCGCAACAAGACCGTGGCGGACCGGCGTAGAAGACCTGCCCCGGCGTACAGAGTTGGGCAACTTGTCTACGTTTCCACCCAGGACGTCACCCTAAAAGGCGAGAGGAGGAAGCTGGCACAGCGCTTCATGGGTCCCTTCCCCATCACCCGGATCATCAACCCGGTGGCTGTGCGCGTGGCTATTCCCCCCTCCCTCCGCATCCATTCCACCTTCCACGTATCAAAGGTGAAGCTGGCAGTCACCGACCCCCTTTGCCCTCCTCCTGCAGCGCAACCCGCGCCCCGGATGATTGGTGGCCACCCGGCCTGGTCCGTCTCCTCCATCCTGGACTCCCGGCGCCGGGGTCGTGGGTTGCAATACTTGGTGGACTGGGAGGGCTATGGGCCCGAGCATCGACAATGGGTGCCCCCGTCGTTTGTGTTGGACCCATCGCTCATCGCGGACTTCCACAGAGCGCACCCGGATAAGCCATCGCCAGGAGGCGCTGCTAGAGAGGGGAGTACTGTCACGCCGCGCCGTTCATCAGCGGCGCCACCTGCTCACACACCTGATCCTCATCAGCGGCGAGGGATAAAAGCCGCCTCGCCCGGAGGCTCGGCCTGAAGCCGTCAGACTTCGTTTCCTCACCGCCGTGAGCATACCTTTCTTCAGCATCGCTATTTTGGGTAAGAACCCTTACCTCCTTCTCCAGTCTGCTCCCCTGTGCACAGGTGGATTCCCCGGCGGCGGACATCTCCGTTCCATCGCCCATCCTTCGCCGCTGCACGGAGCTCTCCAGGTGGCTGTCTCCCGGGCTACGTTCCCCTTGCTGTGCCAGCTATCCTGACAACTCAAGTAAGATCTTCTCTTGCCATAATTCATCCTGTGTTGGTGTATGCCCGTCACCCTCTCCCTGTGCTCTCTCCATAGGGTTGCTCGGCCGAACGGTCATCTGCCTCTGTGCCTGAAGCAGACGCCACCACCAACACATCTGCATCCCGCAGACACACACTCATTCACTCCTGCTGTTAATAAACTCTTTGAACTACTCTAAGCCTGTGTGTGTGCGTCTCCTGAGCCGTGCGTTATGTCAAAGAGGAAGATTCTGATGAATGGGCACCCCAGGATCTCCATATACTTTGCCCAGGTTCCTGCACCCTGGAGAGGTCACTTCAGTGCCACTGCTTCCAGTGAACATGGGAGGCAGTCACAAGTTATAAGTCCATGGACAAATATGCCTGCTTTCTGCAACTGCAGGTTTATTTAAAGCTTTCAACATGTCAAAAGTGACAACTATCAACAATATTCTCCAGAAAAACCTCATGAGATACTGATACACCTGCTTCCTGGAGAGTACTCCACCTCGGTGGATGTTGTGAAGGGGTCTTCCTTTACCATGGCAAGGATCCTGTCATCATCCGCCACTGTTGTCTTCTTTGGATGTCCAAGTCTTGTTGAGTTCTCAAGCTCATCAGTGCACTCTTTTTTCCCCCTCAGAATATACCAAATTGTTGATTTGGCCTCTCCAAACATTTCTGCTATCTCTCTGATAGATTTCTTATTTTTTCAGCCTAAAAATGGTCTGTCTCACTTCCATTGAGAGCTCCTTCGACTGCATGCTGTGGGTTCATACTAACAGCTTCCAAATGCAAATTCCTCAACTGGAATCAGCTCCAGACCTTATACCTGCTTGACTGATGATGGATTTCTGAGGGAATAGCTCATGCAGACCATGAAATAGCTTGACTTGTGTTTCTATATTTTTATATTTCTGTACCTTGTTAATTGTTTTGTGATGCATCTCCTATAATCCAAGTCGTGTGAAATATTTGTGTTGTCATATTTCTATCTATAAATTTACGAAATCTCTGTTTGTGTGTTTGCCTGTCTGTTCCACGCATATCTCTCGAACCGTTTGTCAGACTGGCCTCAGATTTTAAACGTAGTTTCTTGAGGTTACAAGGGTGTGCCTCCCCAAATATGGAGTTGCTCAGTCAAAATATGTAATTTTTATAAATAAAAGTTTAGCCACCGCTCGCTCTCATGCCCAGGCTTCTAGAAGTGTGGGCAGGGTTTGGTTTTAGATTGACACCTACTGATTGGATAATACGCGCATTACGGCATCAGTAACTACAGTGCTACGTGTGCAAAACAAGGAAGCGAAACGTGACAAACTTGACTAGAAAAAGACAATACTGAAGATTTAGGGCTTAAAAAATTATACCATAAAGTTGCTGTGATTGCATAGGTCTAATGGATAATTCGGCATGGGGAAGGGGGTCTGTGGGGGGAGAAGCAGAAGTTGAACCACTGGGACCACGGGTAAAGCAACAGCCAAGACTCCTGTTTACCGGGCAGGCTGAGCTTGGCTCCCTGCAAAGCACTGTGGTCCACCGGTTCAGCTGCTGCTTCTCCCACCGGTGTCTGACTAACCGCTCCACGATCGTTCGCTGGGAGGCACGCCCAGCCTGCCCCAGTCAGCGGTACACGGGACTCCCTTTGCAGCCTGATTGGGATACCTGTTTCAGACAGGAATACTTGCTTTCTACGAGCATAATGGCGCTCCTCTCTGTGTGCCCGCACAATTATTAAAAGTTAATTATTAAAAGTTAATAATTGTGGAGCAGAATGCCCAGATCAACTGCATATCATATGCTACAACATGCACGGTTTGACTAAACCACGACCGTCACCAAACTGGACACAAAAACGCTCAATAACTAGTAAAAGATCAAACAAGTAAGTGATCTGACAAAAAATTAAACAAGCGATTCTTAAACAGTGGCTGATATTGCATGTCCCATTCATTTTCAATTATTCTGTAATTAATATTCACACAATCAAATAAGTCTCAGTTCAGTCCCTTTCATATTTGTCAAAGTCTAACATGTGTGATTGCCTACATATAGGCTACACCTCTGTATTCCACTTTCAAACGCAGCTTATGAGGCCAGACACGACCTGGCTCAAAAGCATGCTAACTGAAGGCAAGAAAAAAAAAGTTATTTTCAATAAAGTGAAAAAAATGATAATGCATGATGTGTGCTTTTTCCCTGAGTCTGATTTGTGGTTCCAGTGATCAGCTGATTGGATCCACCTTTTTTTTTTACCAAAGGTAAAAAAAAACAAAACATGGGGGTGGTAGGCTACAACCTTTGCTCCACGAATGCGAGACGTATCAACCATGCGCTGGATAAATTTTCAGCGTGGGGCACATATTTTTCCAGTTTACAAAATTTTTCACCGGGTCTGAGGTGTGTGTGAAAAATAAATGTGTTTTGATTAACGTTTAGAGCAAGGGTCGGCAACCCGCGGCTCCGGAGTCGCATGTGGCTCTTTCATCCCTCTGCTGCGGCTCCCTGTGGCTTTGGAAAATAAATAATCAGGATTTAATTAAAATGTATTTTATTTTAGTTCATTAGTTTTTAAAATGCAATTCTAAATTTGAAGATTATGGTGACCTTGTAAAATCTAAAAAAAAAACGTGTTAAAGTTTAATCACCGTCAGCGAAAATCAACACGATTACATAAGCACTCGGCGCTTCCCCGGAAGTCGTCTCCCGCGATAACCCGGATGTGTTGTGTTCAAGCTACTGCTGTATTGCAGTAGCTTGACAGCCCTGCGATTGGATAGTTGCAAACGATTGGACCAATCAAATGGCTCGTTGTATGCTTTTTCAAAGATTCATGGCGGCGTGTTCTCAGGGATGTGATTTTCTGCTAATTCACCGAATTCCGCTTTATTTTATCTTCCAGGAAGATAAAGTACGTTAAGTATGTTAGCAGCTTGTGGTCCACGAACGCAGTGAAGCTGCTCCCTTTCAGGCAGGACCAGAAGTGGCGTATGGCCACTTCCGGTAATCGGTAGGGCCAGGTGGAGAGTCATTAACTCTCTGTTACTGGCGGCGTATAACGGCTGTATGAGCTGGGCTGGCGCGAGGGAGGAAACGGTAATAAAAATTAACCATCCCCTTTTATGATTCCAAACAGTTTGAAATTGACAGTGCACAGTGGACATTGACTCATAACTTTTGAATATTTCTAAGACTTGGCTACATCAGTGATTGTGCAAAATGAACTGCTCAAGACTCAATGGAGATTGAAACTGGTGATCTGAAATGAATGCTGAAATTATAAAAAGTAATGGTATGTTGGAATTTTATTTCTATTATGGAACAGATAAAATTAACTGATTTTGATTTGATCAAGTGTTAAAGCATGTGATGGATAATGCTTGTTGGAATATTTTAGGAATGCTATCTTCTTGGAACATAAGTCAATATTATACAGTAATAAGTGGCATTCAGCTGTTTGTTTTATATCATTTAAGCACAGTTCTGGTACTTAAAAATCATAAAAACCCAGGAGCTTCGGGGGGCTTTGCCCCCCTTGCCCTCACCCCACCCCACCCCACCGGGGCTCTGCCCCGGACCCCGCTGGGGGACTATGTTCCCCAGACCCCCTGCTGAATTTTCAGATAATTTCCCCAACCCCAAATCACATCGCTGGTTCGTGTTGGAATTCTGAGCTTTCAGTATTGTTTTCAGCGGAATTATGAGATTTTTATCGAAGGATCAGGAGTCATCAGTGCTAGAAATAGCACTCTCCTTTCAACCCAATGTCTTTTTTTTTTTTTTTTCGGAGTTCAAAATGTTTTTGTTGCATGCAGAAATGTAATTTTGTTTTCTCTGCAGGAGTTCCCTGATTTCATAAATGCAACACATTATAGTTTATTTATACATAGCATAAAGGGAAAAAAAAGTTATATGCAGTGTTATGTGTTGGGGCTGCACGGTGGCGCAGTGGTTAGCACTGCGGCAGCACAGTTTACCCTTGGCCGGGGGATTGTGGGGATCATGGGATCGTGGGTTCGATCCCAGCCCCCGACCAACAGTGATCTGTGTGGAGTTTGCATGTTCTCCCCGTGTTGCGTGGGTTTACTCCGGGATTTCTCCGGTTTCCTCCCACATGCCAAAAACATGCATGTTAGGTTAATTGGCTGTTCTAAATTGTCCCTAGATATTTGTTTCCTATAGGCCCTTAGAATAGAGGGTTAGTATTAATGAAAGCGCTTTGAGTGGTCTTTGTGACTAGAAAAGCGCTATATAAGTGCAGGTTAGTTAGTAGTTAGTTAGTTATTTCATTTTAAGTGTCAAAAGGGTTTTTGTGGCTCCCAGTGTTTTCTTTTCTGTGGGAAACGGGTCCAAATGGCTCTTTGAGTGGTAAAGGTTGCTGATCCCTGGTTTAGAGGGTCAAAATGTGATCATTTAGGCATAATAATAATAATAACAATAATAACAATAATAATAATAATCTTCTTGCGTCAATAAAAAACAAACGTTTACAATAGAGTGATGGCACTCAGTCTTTGCCAGTCACGCCCTCAAGGTTCAGATCATTGGCTTCAGTATCGCCTCAGCACAGCAATATGAGCACCGCCTCAATATTAGCATTAAAGTTTAAAAAAAAACCTTTTAATCACAAAATATTGCTAAAATATGAACTGATGGACTACAATGGGTCTGAAATATTTGTAAACATGTCCTGTTATAGTACTGCATGAGTTTATTGATGATACACAGAAGAAATTCAATATTACACTGAACTCCATCACTGAACAGTGATATAAACTAAAATAATTCTAATGGTGACTGAACAACTCCCATTCCCCAAAGTGAAGATACACTATTATGAATATAAGTGATAAATGATCAGACAAATAAGTGATCTGACAAATAAATAAACAAAGGATCTGAAACTGTCGCTAATATTGGATGTCCCATTCATTTTCAGTATTTAGGTATTCTGTAATTAATATTCACACAATCAAATAAATCTTGGTGCCATTTACTCCTTTTTATATGTGTCAAAGTCTAAGATGTGACTGCCTTATAGACATTATAGTCTATAATTTACATTATAAATTACATTATAGTCTACACCTCTTTACATTCCACTTTCAAACACAGCCTACATTTAGCCTTTCAAGCCTGATTGGGATATCTGTTTCAGACAGAAATACTTGCTTTCTATGGGCATGCACTAGTATTTTTAATGTTTGTATTTCCATGGTGGGGAACAAATTGGAGGAATGGACCAGGAGGGAAAGGGTGCAGAACCAACATCCCATGTGCAGTGCATTGTATTTACAGGTGTTCAAGCATACAAGTATTAAAGCGTACAACCCCAGTTCCAATGAAGTTTGGACATTGTGTAAAATGTAAATAAAAATATACAGTGATTTAAAAATCCTTTTCAACCTATATTCAACTGAGTACACAACAAAGTAAGACAATGCCAAGCCACATTCTGTACGTGTTACAACAGCGTGGCTTCGTAGTAAAAGAGTGCAGGTACTAGACTGCTCTGCCTGCAGTCCAGACATGTCTCCCATTGAAAATGTGTGGCACATCAGTGTTTTCTCTGGCTTGAAGACCTTGGCGCGGTGGCAACATATTTTTCTGGGGGAAGGGGGGGGGGCAGAAAACACATGACACTATTGTAACCAGAATATGTTAATTTAATACTATTTATTTCGTTTTTTAATTCTGCACAGTAACTTTGCAAATGGAACTTACCCATTTGATGTATTATAGATAAGATAAGATAAGATAAGATAAGATAAACTTTATTGTCCCTCAAGGGGAACTTTGTCTTGGGCTTGTCACCCGTGCTGCAACCACACAATCCACACATACACAGTGGATGTAGTACATAATAAATGAAATAAAACCCAATAAATAATACAAGTACATACATACATACATAAATATATAACAACAGTCATTAAGAATTGTCTTGTTATTGTCCAACCGAGGCTTGAATGTTGGAATATTGGGCCAGTTGGGGTCCCTCCCAGATGTCCTGTGTTTGGACTTTTTACTGGTGTCATCCTTCTCTCCTTCCTCTGCTCTCACCTCTCCTGGACCCTCTGCCTGAACACTTTCCTCTCCTTGGCTCCTCTCTTCTGTCTCATCTTGCCCTCTCTGAGCTCTGTCTAATTCAGGTTCTCTCTCTGTCTGTGGTGGTATACAAACAGGTTAGAAAACATCAAGTGTCATGTTTTGTCATGGTTTACATAAATGACAAAATAATTTGTATTTTTTGTATTTTTATTCTAGCGCTTCTTTGTTTTTTTCCATTGAGAGAGTAGAAAAGGGGAAAAAAAAAACATTCATCACAGTAGTGTACTCATGCATACTTAAATTATATGATCAGGTGGGTATAGTAGCCAGAAATTCTACTCATGTAAAAGCAGTGCTTTGAAATTAATAATTAAAAGTAGACAACAAAAAATTTCTAATTGAACTAAGGGTACAAAGAGCACCCACTTAAAAACTTGAGTAATGACTTCAGTCTTTAAGATTGGAGGTTTTTCTCAAAAATGTATAACAATTTTCTTATAGTTTTCTACTTTTCACTGTAAATTTATCTAAATTTGAAACCATTTCCCTCAAATTTGTAATTTCCTCTTGTAAAATTGACTTTTCTTGTACATTTGAGACTTTATTGTACATTTGTGGATTATTTTATGGCTAATTTTTGTCTATTTTTTTTTCAAAATAAAATTACTGTTTTTTTTAATAAATTTGTTTTTTTTTTAATTTTTCCTTATAACAATTTTTGACCATAACTTTGCAGCCAGAACAGAACAATAATTTAACTCTGATTTCAAAGAAAAAAATATTAAAAAATAATAAAATTAATAATAAAATAAATAATAAAATTATATTTAATGAAATAAATTAACTTAAATGACCAAAAATGCAGTTATTTCTGTTATAATATTTCTATATATTTATAGTTGGGTTTTTTTTGTTTTTTTTTTAGAAATCTCCTCACCACCCAGACAGCAGGAAAAACCTCCCTTATTTTGAAATCCAAATGTTGGCATGTTTAGTTTGTTTGAAGGCTGCTGACGGATTAAAGTCATTGACCAGGAATTTTGGTCATCTTAATTTGCCAGGTACATAATAATGAACATAAATTAGTTAATTAACTAAGGTAAAGGTAAAAACATCTCCTTATTATTCTTGTATGAAATCAGAAAAACAAAAAGCTAATAATTAAAAAGAAGACAAAATTAACCAACTCGAGCTCCTAACCACATCTGTTAGCTAAGGGACTCTTCCATTATTGCTCCCGTTACCAGCGGGTTAAAACCAAGATAAATGCCTCCACTGCTTACATACTGCTTCTGCTTTTGTTCTGCATTTGAACTAAGATAAGATAAGATAAGCCTTTATTAGTCCCACAATGGGGAAATTCCAGGATTGCAACAGCACAGGGATAGCAACACTCAGAGCAACAATCAGAAGGCAAGAAAAAAAAAAAAAAAAAAAAAAAAAAAAAAAAAAAAACAAGCAAGCAAGAGCAGCTAATATACATATGTACGTATTACTATAAAATATATATATATACACACACACACAGACACACAGTGCAGAGCATTGTAGCTGGATGGAATAAATATATGAATATATGAACACACAGTGCAGAGCATTGTAGCTAGATGGAATAAATATGTAAATATATAAACACCCACAGTACGGAGCATTGCAGCTAGGTGGAATAAATATGCAAGTATATAAACACACACAGTGCGGAGCAATGTAGCTAGATGGAATAATATGTAGATATATAAATATATAAACACACCCAGTGCTGAGCATTGTAGCTAGATGGAATAAATATGTAAATATATAAACACACACAGTGTGTTTATATATGTGTGTTAAACTACTTTAATAAGCTCATGTTTCTCTCAGACAATGATGCTAGCGAGACACTCAGTCTGGCGACTGGAGCGGTCACGTGGACAGGGCACTTCTGAACTCCGCGCGGATGACGGTCACGCGTGTTGTTTGTGTGCGCGCATGCGGACCCTCATTCCTTCATATTTTTTTCTTAAATTTATATTTCCTCATAAAGTGGCGGAAAAAATTCAAGTGTGGTGGGTCACCACCCGGAAATGTTACCAGAGGAAACCCCGGCACATTATGAAGGGAAAAATATGACAACGGAGACCCAGGACTGGTGAGCCACTGAAGTCATACATCATGCAAGAGTGGACAGAATTCTATCTACAAAGCTTCAAAAATTAATGTCCTTAGTTCCTAAACACTTAATGAGTGTTGTTAAAAGGAAAGGTGATGTAAGATAGTGGTAAACATAACCCTGTCCCAGCTTTTTTGGAACGTGTTGCAGGCATCAAATTCAAAATGAGTGAATGTTTGCAATAAAGTATATCAGTTTGAACATTAAATATCTTGTCTTTGTAGTGTATTCATATGAATATAAGTTGAAAATGATTTTTAAATCATTGTATTTTGCTTTTGTTTAACTTTTTACACAATGTCCAAACTTCACCAGAACTGGGGTTGTACATGTTTGGAAGATGCACAGTAAACATCCAGAAAAAAGAAAATTCTTCATGGCTAAACCCAATTATCTTTATGCATTAATTTCATAATGCATAGGTATTTGATTTTTGGCCAGTTAAGACTGTAATACACTACTTATTGCATAAAACTGGTTACTGCTTGCATTAGCTGTAAGGATCTCACAAATGAGCCCCCTCAGGTTTTCTACATAATCCACAGGTAGTAGAAGCTAGAATTGTAGCATTGGTCTAATTCCTAGGTCTGCTCAATTAATTCATTCGAGTGGGTCAATTCTGTTTCAAATCATTAAGATGGAAAGGCAAAGTAATCTTCACAACACTAATGGCAATTCAATCACAAAGACAGAGACAGAGAGTGATCTATATGCTACAACATGTGTGGGAGAAAGTTTTCATGATGCAAAGGGAAACCTATTGAGAAACTGAAGCAGGCTTTTTTTCAAATGTAATGGATTACCATGAAAAAAAAAACATGCTGCTCTTCACACATTGCATTATAGAGTTGTTCAAGGGGTTTCTGTGAACTCACAATAGCTGCTCATCAAGTAAGGGCTTTTTCTGTTTTGTGTCCTGACGCTGGTGTGAACAGAATCATTGTCTATCCATGTAAAAAAGGTCAAGGTAATTTTTACAAACAATGTCCCAATAGATCAGCTGTTGACCATGCTTCAGCTATTCTTTGTCCACTGTCTTCCCACACATCTCCACAAAATAGAAAATGAGGGAAACTGTGCTTGTAAATGTGTCCCTTTTTAGTGTGTCCTTTCCTCTCCTAGCTTGACCACATAAACAACTACACAAAGGAAACCGCTTCCATTCTGCCTTAATATGCTAAGAGAATTGGCTTTTTCATGCACCAAGACAAAAAAATCCATTGAAATGGGTGTTTTTTTTTTAAATCGAGGTGATTACCAGACCTCCATCCATCCATCTTCTTCCGCTTAATCCTTTTCGGGTCGCGCACGCATGCGGGGGTGGGGGGTGGGGGGGGTGGCTGCCGCCTATCCCAGCATCTTTGGGCGAGAGGCGGGGTACACCCTGGACAGATCGCCAGTCCATCGCAGGGATTACCAGACGTTACAAATAAATCTGATTTTCAAGATTACCTTACTTTTACAAGGTAAGAAGTGTTCTGGACCAAGAGACTTCTTGTGTGCTGGCTTTATTATGCCACCAAAATGTTTTTCTGCTGATGTCTAGCGTGATTCCTTTATTCAAACAATGGTGATGGGTGATAAGCAGACTGTGATGGAGCTGGACCAGATAAATGTTTGACAAGAGCAATTTTTACTGCAATCCCCAAAATGGAGAAAAGAGAGAAGACACAGAGATTGGTAAAGAGAGAAACATTAAGTTGAGGGTAAGAACAAATGAGCATGAAGGTAAAAGGAAATTTTATGTTTTTTATGTTTTTGTCTGCTGTCTCTGGTGATTATTGAGGCTCATTGTAATTAATGTGATATACACTGTTGTTAAATCCCACAAGTTAGTGGATGTATTTGTAAAATGTGTTGTGGTGATGGTCATTGGTGCTTAAACTGGATGAAGGAGTCATTTAGCCTGCTGGTTTTTGCTCCGTGTCAATAGAAAAGTCGACCCTACTTCTTCATTTTACCACTGTAGAAATCAGTCTGAAGGGAAAAGACAAATGTAATGAAATGCTTCAAACTGTTAACATGCCTGGTGGAGGCATCTATGTTAATATTGCCCTGGTTGTAAAAATGGTGTTATTTAGGTTTATTTAGTTGGAAAAATTAGCACTTAAGCAGCCCGCTTTATTTGATTCTCTTTTGTGTGTTTTTCTTAGTGTGATTAGTCATCTTTGTATTGGTGTTCAGTTCATGGTTTTTTTCTTTTTTTTGGGGGGGGGGGTCGTGTTCAGGTACCCTTACCTCCCCCACTGAGAAGGAAGAATGTTGGCCTCTCTGTGTTCCAGGGCCTCTGACATTACAAATTAACATTAACAAATTGTGTTGAACTTCTCTGTCACATGACAATAAAGCTATTATATTCTGTTAAGGAAAGAGAGTCTGGACTACACTGTCTGATTTACAGCCTTTATTGGGTGCACCAGTAAAGGCTGTAAATCGGACAGTGTGCTCCAGACTCTCTTTCCTTAATGAGTTTGATGTCCTTGAGCTGAGAGGCACCTGCTGCAGCTTCAGAGGATTGGAGAGGAAGTGCGGAAGCTCCTTTTTCCACTATTATGTTCTCAGTGTTTGTGTTAGTGAGAAGTGCATGTTTTTGTTTTGTGATACTAGTCTTGTCAGAACATTAAATCATTAAATAAACTAACAAAGGATAATCTGTTGTCCATGATGACTGTAAACTTATTAATTTACATTAGTGAAACTGTTGTATAAAAGCAATATTACACTCAAGGTCATGTAGTATCGTGAATACAGCACTGATGCCTTCAGCCCTCCATTGCACAGCCCCAAGCAGCTGGCTGCAGACCCAGTGATTTGGACCTGTGACTGAATCAATGTGCTGCTATATTTATTCACCTCTTACATGTCATATCACTTAATTATACTGTGACAGAAACTACAATGTTGCAGAATGTAAAACAAACAAAAACAACCCATTAGAGCAGTGGCTCATTAACTAGGTGGAACATCTAAACCTAGCAGAGGCATAAACACAGTAATGTCCAGAAAGCTCAGAGCTAAATCAGGTTCATCCTTGTTGCCGTGTTCAGGTCATTATAGACAGTGGACAGTAAAGGCAGACACACAAAACAACTGCCTGCATTATAACCTGATCAAGAAACTGGTATTATAAAGCTAAGCTACACATCTCTTGTAAATGTTGATCTTAAAACAAAAAAACTGTAGTTTGGTTTACCGTTTACCTGTAGAATAAAGACTTACTGAAATCTTATTAAAACCTTATTCTAATGTCTAGGAGCATTATTTCTGGGTGTTTTAGATGTGTCAGTGTGTTTTATTGTAGGATTCTCCCAGTTGCCGTGGGCTATCTCGGTGGCTTCTCTATCGTAGACATTTTTGACAAGCTTACCCACTGTCTTATTTGAGCTTCTTTTTTGTTAAAATTTATATTTCTTAAGCAACACATTCTGCAGTTTCACTGACTATGTCATTATGTTGTTGTGGCTTCCCAGGGATAGTAACAAAATGACATGATTCAACTGAACAGGCCCAAAAGCAGACACAGACAGGAGACAAGCGTTCAAGTTCAAAGCCATGCTTATTAACAAAGTGTGAGTGTGTGTGCAAGTAACAATCTGGCAACCTCTGCCAAGAGAGAAGAAATGGTGAGTATAACAATGAAGGATTGGGGTTTGAGCCGTCTTACAGGTGGAGATCACAGTGAGTAGTGAGTGTAATTACAGGTGGCTGCCAGACGTCTGTGGGTAGGTGGAGTTCCAGTTGCTGAAGGTGAGATGATTTCCTTCTGCAGGTGGAGAGGTGTGTTCCCCGGCACCTCGGACTTGATGAATGAACTGTTGGAATATTGTTGAGTGCACTTACAGGGTGGAGGTGATGGTTCTGGGAATCCCAAGATTCCATGTTATGGAGAAAGAATGGAGTACTGGGCAAGCCAACTTGGTTTTTTCTCCCCTCAAGAAGTGTACATTGCATTTAGTCAAGAAACAAACCAAAGGCCTAGAGCTAAGGAGGCATAGGTACACAGATCTGGAGACATGAAGAGCACGCCACCCAGATCACCATCCAGGGGCGAAATGGCATGCTGAGAGCAAGGCTGAGGTTTGAGAGAGCTTCATCAAAGAACTAAGTCTGAACTCCTACACACTCATGCAGCAGACCAGTTTTAAACGCCAAACATGCCAAGTCATAAATGGGTTAAAGAAATATTTAAAATGCATTTAGCTCTGTGATATAATTGGACACTGACACAAGTTTTGTTTTTTTAGCGGTTTACCGAAACATATTCAAGATACAGTTATATAATGAATGTGATCTTAAAGTGTAGACTCTCATATCTCCTTTGAGGGAATTCAGATCCAAACTGAAGTTGTGGTTTCGGAATTGAAACCACTTTTATACAAAAACTCTTCATTTCAGGGCTCAAAAGTAACTGGACAATTGATGGAGTGCACTGGTGAGCTTTGAAACACAAAAAAGGCTTGGACATCCACAGAAGACAAGAGTGGTGAATGATCGCAGGATCCTTTCCATGGTGAAGAAAAACCCCTTCACAACATCCACCCAAGTAGTAATAATAATAATAATAATAATAATAATAATAATAATGCATCAGATTAATATAGCACTTTTTATAGACACTCAAAGACGCTTTGCAATGGATACATTATTCATTCACTCCACAGACACTGATAGTGGCAAGCCCCTACTGTAGCCACAGCTGCCCTGGCCAGACTGACGAAAACGTGGCTGCCAATCCGCAACAACAGCCTCTCTGACCACTACTGAACACTCTCCAGGAAGTAGGTGTATCAGTATCTAAGTCTACCATACTGTAAACGTTAGACTTCATGAGAGTAAATACAGAGGGTTCACCACAAGGTGTAAACCAGTAATCAGCCTTAAAAATCATAAGGTCAGATTAGACTTTGTCAAAAACATCTAAAGAAGACAGTCCAGCTCTGGAACAGCATTTTTTAGACAGATGAAACCAAGATCAACCTGTACCAGAATTATGGGAAGAAGAAACTATGGAGAAGTTTTGGAGCGGCTCATGATTGTAATATCCTGAATAAATTTCAGTCAGGCTTTTGGAAAATTCATTCTACTGAAACAGCTTTAGTCAGAGTCTCCAGTGACATTATGATGATGGCTGACACTGGTAAATACACAGTTCTGGTTTTATTGGATCTTTCTTCTGCCTTTGATACTGTTGATCCCTGTATAATGATCAACAGACTCAAAGAGCTAGGGCTGTCTGGTTCTGTTTTAAAATGGTTCTCATCGTACCTCACCGGAAGAACCTTTAACGTGTCCGTGAATCACATCTTTTCTGAAATAGCACAGTATTCGTGTGGGGTACCACAAGGCTCAGTTCTAGGACCCATTTTATTTCTAATATACATTTTGCCACTGGGACGAATAATTAGCCAGTTCAAAGACATTTCTTATCATCATATGGAGCGGCAGTGGCTCAGGAGGTTGAGCAGGTCGTCTAATAACCGGATGGTTGGTGGTTCGAATCCTGCTCTCCCCAGATATCCTGCCGTTGTGTCCCTGGGCAAGACACTTCACCCGCATTGCCTCCAGTGTCCATAACACTGGGCATGAATGTGTATAAATGTATAAAAATGTTCGGTGGTGGCTGGAAAGGCTGTTGGCGCAGATTGGCTGCCACGTTTCCGTCAGCCTGCCCCAGGGCAGCTGTGGCTGCAGAAGTAGCTTGCCATTGTCTGTCTGGAGTGAATGAATAATGTACCTATTTGTAAAGCGTCTTTGAGTATATATGATAAAGCGCTATATAAAATTGATGCATTATTATTATCTTTACGCTGACGATATTCAGTTGTATTGCTCTTTTAAAGAGTCTGAGTTTCACATGCTGTCATCGTTAACTAACTGCTTATCTAACACCAAACAGTGGTTAAGTGCAAACTTTTTACAGCTTAACTCAGACAAGACAGAGACATTAATCATCACTCCTGAAAATAAGATTCCACTTATTAAGCACCACATGGGTACCCTAGGTTCCTCTGTCCAGGTGAGTCTTCGGAATCTTGGTGTTAGTTTTGACTCGGCTATGTCTTTTGAGCACCACACTAATCAATTAATTAGAAATTGTTTCTTCCATCTGAAGAATATTTCTAAGGCAAGAACCAAGCAGACCGCCCGTAAATCTACTGGAGGAAAAGCCCCCAGGAAGCAGCTGGCCACCAAGGCTGCTCGGAAAAGCGCTCCGGCCACCGGTGGAGTGAAGAAGCCTCACCGTTACAGGCCTGGTACCGTGGCTCTGAGAGAGATCCGTCGCTACCAGAAATCCACGGAGCTGCTCATCCGTAAGCTGCCCTTCCAGCGCCTGGTGAGGGAGATCGCTCAGGACTTCAAGACCGACCTGCGCTTCCAGAGCTCCGCCGTCATGGCTCTGCAGGAGGCCAGCGAGGCCTACCTGGTGGGTCTCTTCGAGGACACCAACCTGTGCGCCATCCACGCCAAGAGGGTCACCATCATGCCCAAAGACATCCAGCTGGCCCGCCGCATCCGCGGAGAGAGAGCTTAGACTTTCTGCTGCACATCCACCAACCACAATGCTCCGCACTGTGTGTCTATATATATATATATATATATTTATAGTAATATGTACATAGGTATACTAGCTGCTCTTGTTTTTTCTTGCCTTCTGATTGTTGCTCTGAGTGTTGCTATCCCTGTGCTGTTGCAATCCTGGAATTTCCCCATTGTGGGACTAATAAAGGCTTATCTTATCTTATCTTATCTTAAGTTGAGAACCCTTGTGTCGAAGGCGGAACTTGAGATGATTATTCATGCTTTTATTTCTTCTCGCTTAGACTATTGTAATAGTCTTTTTACCTGTCTGAGCCAAAAGCATCTTCAACGGCTCCAGGTTGTTCAAAATTCGGCTGCTAGACTTTTAACTCACCCTAAGAAAAGGGCTCACATTACATCGGTTTTAGCAGCACTTCACTGGCTCCCAGTTGGTTTTAGGATTCAGTTTAAAATTTTAGTTCTTGTTTTTAGAGCTATTCATGACCAGGTCCCTAAATACATCACCGAGCTGATTAAAGTGTACAACCCCTCACGGTCTTTGAGATCCTCGGATCAACTTTTACTGGCTGTCCCTCGAACCCATTTTAAAATTCAAGGTGATAGAGCCTTTCAGGCAGTGGCACCAAAATTGTGGAATGCTCTACCTGTGGTGATCCAAGCACTGAGCCATCCACGCTCGGGTTACTCAGTATTTTCCCTTTTTCTCCCATAGTATTTCTGTTTGGTTATTATTGGTATCCCCAGGGCTTTCACTGTGACAGCGCCACGGCCGAACTTCCAGCTGTCAAAGCCGAGCCGGCACTGTCACAGCTGATCTTTTTTTTTTTTTTTTTTTTTTTTTTGTTACTTATTTGTACCCGTAGGTAGACTTGGTTTGCAGTCTGGTGACAAGCCACCGGCTGCTGGTCGCTGCGTGCGCGAGCGCCCTAAACCTACATGTTTTTGGTATGCGGGAGGAAACCGGAGAAATCCCGGAGTAAACCCACGCAACACGGGGAGAACATGCAAACTCCACACAGCTCACTGTTGGTCGGGGGCTGGAATCGAACCCACGATCTCATGATCCCCGCGATCCCCCGGCCAAGGGTAAAACTGTGCTGCCACAGTGCTAAACCACTGCGCCACCGTGCAGATCTTGATTTTGTCATTACGTTTCCTCTTTTCCTGTTTGGTTCTTTGCTTTTTTTGTTATCAGTATTTAAGGGAGCAGCTGATCCCCGGCTCCAGTCTTCCTTCTATGTCTGATTCAACTTTGCTTCATCACTCGTGAGTGTTATTCAATTGCGGCAGGTTCCGCCCTCGCTACGCTCTGGTATTGATGTTTGTGTTCTTTATTTTGTGTTCTAGTTAGTGTACATGCTTTGCCCCACAGGGCTGTTTATTTTGTTCTGTTGGTTAATAAACAGGCAAACTCTCTGTTGGCATCTGGCACCTCATTTATGCCCTGAAAGGGGCAATCACAACACTACCACTGTCTTTGTGCCCAGTAGACTCTGTTGATGTTTTTAAAAAGGAGATAAAGACACTCCTGTTTAAACAGACTTTTTAGTTTGATTATGGATTATGGTTTTTATGTTTTTAATGTCTTTACACTTGTTTTTAATGCCTTTATTGTTGTATTTGTGATTGTGTGTTTTATTTTATTGTGAAGCACTTTGTGATTCTTCCTGTGAGAAGTGCTATTTAAATAAATTTTACTTACTTGTTTACTTACTTATGATCCAAAGCACACCACATCTTCTGTAAAACGTGGTGGAGGCAGTATGATGCATGGGCATGCATGGCTTCCACTGGGTCAGTAGTATTTGCTGATGATGTGACAGAAGAGATTGGATGACTTCTGAAGTGTATAGAGATAGACCGTCTGCTCAGATTCAGCCAAATGCAGCAAAGTTGACTGGAAGACTCTTCAGAGTACAGATGGACAATGATCCAAAACAGACTGCAAAAGCAATCCAGTTTTTTAAGAGTGGAACATTCTGCAATGGCTGAGTCAATCACCAGATCTCAACCAGATCGAGCATGCATTTCTCTTACTTAAGACAAAACTTAAGGCAGAAAAACCCACAAACAAGCAACAACTGAAGACAGCTGCAGTAAAGGCCAAAGGAGGAAACTCGATGATTGGTGATGGGTTCCAGACTTCAGGAGTCATTGCCTGCAAAGGATTCTCAACAAAGTATTCAAAATGGACATTTTATTTATGGTAATATTAATTTGTCCAGTTGCTTTTGAGCCCCTGAAAAGATGAATTTTTGTAAAAAAATGGTTGTAATTCCTAAGCTGTTACTCCAGCTTGGATGTGAATATCCTCAAACTAAAGTTGAGTTGAAACCATAAGTTTACATACACTATACAGTATAAAAAGACAGATAACCGTTTTTTTCCTCACTGTCTGAAATTAAATCGGACTAAACCTTCCCTCTTTTAGGCAAGTTAGGATTACAAAAAATATTACTATTTTAGAATTTTTCTTTGACTTTTTAGAGAATTTTTATATTTTTTTTACTATTTTCTTCAAAGTCACATGTTTACACACGCTAACATTACTATGCCTTTAAACAATTTGGGAAAACCCAGGTGATGATGTCATGGCTTTGGAAGCTTTCGGTAGGTTAATTAACATCATCTGAGTTATGTGAAGGCGCATCTGTGGATGTATTTTAAGGCGCACCTCAAACACACTGCTTCCTTGTGTGACATCATGGGAAAGTCAAAAGAAATCAGCCAAGACATTAGAAAGAGAACTGTGGACCTCCACAAGTCTGTTTCATCCTTGGGTACAATTTCCAGATGCCTGAAAGTGTCAAGTTTATCTGTTCAGACAATTATATGTAAGTATAAACACCATAGGAATGTCCAGCATCACACCACTCAGGAAGGAGACAGGTCTGTGTCCCAGAGATGAACATGTTTCAGTGCAAAATGCGCGTATCAACCCCAGAACAAAAGGAAAAGACCTTGTGAAGATGCTGGCCAAAGCTGGTAAAAGAGTGTCATTATCCACAGTGAAACAAGTCCTGTACTGACATGGGCTGAAAGTGAGGAAGAAACCATTACTATAACAGCAACATAAAAAAAGCCAAATTACAGTTTGCAGATGCACAGAGGGACAAAGACCTGAATTTCTGGAGACATGTCCCGTTGTCTGATGAAACTAAAACTGAACTGTTTGGCCATAATGACCATCATTACATTTGGAGGAAAAAGGGGGAAGTTGGCAAGCCGGAGAACACCATTCCAACGGTGAAGTACGGGGGTGATAGAATCATGTTGTGGGGGTGTTCTGCTGCAGGAGGGCCTGGTGCACTTCACAAAATAGATGGCATCATCATTTTTTTATTTTTTTTTCTCTCCCGGCGCCACACGAGTAGGCTGCCCTTTGCAACAGCGGCTCGATTCCGAGTCTTTTTTCCCCTCCTCTCTTTTTGATCCGTCTTTTTTCACTCCACTTATATCACGGACACACAGATCGTCCCAATGTCTCCTGAGCCGGTGGACGGAGCCACTGTTTATAGCAGGATACGATACAGCAGGGAAGAGCTGCTAGCATTCAACCGCCACCCGGTCCCATTGGAAAAACTCGACATACCGAGAGAACTGAGGCGAAAACGCCGCGGCTGCCAGGCTGGAGTAAGGCGGAGGACAAAAAATATAAGGTACAGACCCTCCCTTCCATCTATTGTCATGGGAAATGTACGGTCGATACTGGGAAAGGTAGATGAGCTAGCGGCTATCTCCCGTTTCGATAGCACTTACCAGGAGTGCTCTCTCCTTTGTTTACTGAGACGTGGCTAACTGAACTAGCAGCAGATGCTAACATTGAGCTGGAGGGTTTTCACATGATACGGGCTGACCGAACACCAGACAGTGGCAAGCAAGGGGCGGTGGAGTGATAATGTATGTTAACAACAACTGGTGCAGACCGGGACATATCACTGTTAAACAACGACACTGCAGCAAAGACACTGAGTTGCTAGCTGTTAGCATGAGGCCTACATATCTCCCGAGAGAACACTCACACGTGATCTGCATTGTTGTTTATGCAAATCCGACGGCGAACGCTGGGACAGCGCGTGACGTCATCCATTCAGTAACCAGCAGGCTGCAGACAGAACACCCAGATGCTCTTCTCCTCATCTCAGGCGATTTCAACCAATGTTTCACTATCTCCCATTCTACCCACGTTCACCCAGTATGTCACATGCCACACTAGAGACAATAAAACACTGGACTTATTCTACGCAAACACTAAGGAGGCGTACACCTCATCACAACTCCCCCCACTCGGGAGATCGGATCACCACTTGGTTCATCTCCGGCCGGTGTACAAACCCCTAGTACACAGAAAACCTCCGGCCATGCACACTGTGGAGTTATGGTCTGAGGAGACAATGGACACTCTAAAGGGCTGTTTTGAAGCCACAGCCTGGAAGCAGCTCTGCGATCCACATGGTGAGGACATTGATGGCCTCATTCACACCTTCACGGACTACCTCAGCTTCTGTGTGGACAAATCTGTTCCCACCAAGACCATACGGCGTCACTCAAACAACAAACCCTGGATCAACCCTGAGATAAAAACACTTCTGAGAGAGAAGAAGAGGATCTTCAGGTCGGGGCACAGGGAGATGTTGAAGTCCGTACAGAGGGAGCTGAGGAGAAAGATCAGAGAAGGCAAGGACAGCTTCAGGAAGAAGATGGAGGACAAGCTGCAACAGAGCGACATCAGCGGGGTCTGGAAGAAACCTCAAAACCATCTCGGGGCTCCAGAATACCTCCCCCCAGGCCACGGGGGGCGGGAGTGGGCGAACAACCTGAATCTGTTTTTCAATAGGTTTGACCAACCGCCCTCCCCCCTGTCTGCACAACAACCATGCTGCCTCTAAAGAAATCAAGTCCTGCTGCCCCACCCCCCACTCCACCAACACCCCCCCACTCCCCACACACAGCCCCCCATCCTGACCCTGACCAGGACCCAGGTGAGGACGGAGCTGAGGAAGATCAAGGCGAGGAAGGCGTCGGGACCGGACGGCATCAGCGCAAAGCTCCTCAAGTCCTGTGCAGACCAGCTGTGTGGGATTGTGACGTATATCTTCAACCTGAGCCTGAAACTGGGGAGGGTACCACAGCTGTGGAAAACATCTTGTGTGGTACCTGTACCAAAAACTTCCCACCCCAAAGACCTGAACAGCTACAGACCGGTGGCCTTGACGTCCCACTTGATGAAGACCCTGGAGAGACTGCTCCTTGCTCAGAATCAGAATCAGAATCAGAATCAGAATCAGGTTTATTGCCATTGTTCATGTAGTACACAAACTAGGAATTTGTCTCGGTACAATGCTGCAACATTAAACATGATAAGATAAGAGAAATAAACTATACATGTAATAAAGTGTAGGATAAGATTAAGTGATACTGGTCAACAGTTAAAAATATATATTAGCCAGCAGCAGATACTGTGGAGAACTATATAGTGCAGTCGGTAATGCAGGAAGAAAACAGTGATGATTGACATGAGTCTGGTTGAGCTGCTGTACATGGTGCACGAGAGTCACTTAGTGTTCAGCAGTCTAATGGCAGAGGGGAAGAAGCTGTTCATGTGACGGGAGGTTTTAGTCTGGATGGACGCAGTCTTCTACCAGAGGGGGAGGGGGGCAAACAGTACGTGACCAGGGTGTGAGGGATCGGTCTATGATCCGGCCAGCACGCCTCCGGGTCCTGGAGATGTACAGATCCTGGAGAGATGGGAGCTTGCAGCCGATCACCTTCTCAGCAGTGCGCACGACGCGCTGCAGCCTTAGTCTGTCCCTGGCAGTGGCTCCTGCGTACCACACGGTTATGGAGGTGGTGAGGATGGACTCGATGATGGCTGTGTAGAACTGCACTAACATCTTGGTGGGTAGCTTGAGCTCCTCAGCTGCCGCAGGAAGAACATCCTCTGCTGGGCTTTTTTGATGAGTGAGCTGATGGTCAGCTCCCATTTGAGGTCCCTGGTGATGGTAGTGCCTAGGAAGCGGAAGGAATCAGCAGTGGTGATGGGAGAGCCCTGAGAGGGTGAGGGGGGGGCAGAGGAGTAGTGACTTTCCTGAAGTCTACAATCATCTCCACTGTCTTCAGAGCGTTCAGCTGCAGGTTTGTTATTGCTGCACCAGGACGCAACTGGGCCACCTCTCTCCTGTAGGCGGACTCGTCGCGTTGGAGATGAGCCCGATGAGGGTGGTGTCGTCCGCAAACTTGATCAACTTGACAGACTGGTGGCTGGAGGTGCAGGAGTTGGTTGTAAAGGGAGAAGAGTAGGGGGGAAAGTACACAGCCCTGGGGTGATCCGGTGCTGATGCTAGTATAGTCTGAGACAGTCTTTCCCAGCCGCACATGCTGCCTCCGGTTCCGTCAGGAAGTCGATGATCCACCTGCAGAGGGAGTCAGGCACGTTGAGCAGGGACAGCTTGTCCCGGAGCAGAGGCGGGCGGATGGTGTTGAATGCGGAGCTGAAGTCCACAACAGGATCCTGGCGTAGGTTCCCGGGGGTCCAGGTGCTGCAGGATGGAGTGAGGGCCAGGTGACTGCATCGTCTACAGACCTGTTGGCTCGGTAGGCAAACTGCAGCGGGGTCCAGGAGAGGGGTGGTGATGGACTTGAGGTGGCTCACCTCTGCCCCCTGGTGGAACCAGCGATGGATCCACTCCAGTTCGCCTACCAGCATGGCATTGGGGTGGAGGATGCGGTGATCTTCCTCCTTCACCGTTCTCTGTCCCACCTGGAGAAGCCCTGGAATATGGTGAGGATCATGTTCTTTGACTTCTCCAGTGCTTTCAACACCATCCAACCGATGATCCTGAAGGACAAGCTGCTGCGCGCAGGGGTGGACCAGCAGCTGTCATCATGGATCCTGGACTACCTCATGAACCGGCCTCAGTTTGTGAGAACCCGGGACTGTGTGTCCGACACGATCATCAGTAGCATGGGGGGCCCCCAGGGAACGGTGCTGGCTCCCTTCCTGTTCACTCTTTATACTGCGGACTTCTCACACAACACAACACACTGCCATCTACAGAAGTTCTCTGATGACTCTGCGATCGTTGGCCTCATCTCCAATGGAGATGAAGCTCAGTACAGAGGGCTTATCCAGGACTTCGTGGACTGGTGCCATCGGAACTGCCTCCAGATCAACGCGAGAAAAACTAAGGAGCTGGTGGTGGACTGCCGCAGGCAAGGACAACCCCTCACAGCACCAGTAAATATACAGGGAACAGACATCGAGATGGTGACAGCCTATAAGTACCTGGGTGTTCATCTGAACAATAAACTAGACTGGTCACACAATACTGATGCACTATACAAGAAGGGACAGCGCAGGCTGTTCCTGCTGAGGAGACTCAGGTCTTTTAGTGTACAAGGCGCGCTGCTGAAGACATTCTATGACATGGTGGTGGCATCAGCCATCACTTTTGGAGTGGTCTGCTGGGGCAGTGGCATTACTGCAGCCCATAGGAAGAGACTGAACAAACTGATCAAGAAAGCTAGCTCTGTCCTGGGGCAGCGCCTTGATCCGGTGAGGAGATAGGAGAGAGAAGGACGGTGGCTAACTGTCAATCTCTGCTGGAGTCCGAGTTCCACCCTATGCAGGACATACTGAATGCACTGAGGAGCTCATTTAGCAGCAGACTACATCATCCCAGGTGCACAACCGAGAGGTTTCGCAGGTCCGCTCCTACCAATGGCTGTCAGACTGTACAACCTAAGCAGGGCTGCTCGCAGAGATAGCAAAAAGACGTAACAAACTAATAGTTTTTTGAATGCAAAAGATGCAATAGACTTACACAATGGTCCCCCTCTGGCATACAAGCTAGGAAAATACCGGTCGCTATGGAGAGTGAGAATATGTATGGGCACATAATCATACCATTGTAGGATAAACTAAGTAGACGGTTTGTGCTGTTTCATACATCTAGCAACAATTGCTCTGCCCTGTGTGGTGTTTATATATTTACATATTTATTCCATCTAGCTACAATGCACCGCACTGGGTGTGTTTATGTTTATATATCTATATATTTATTCCATCTAGCTACAATGCTCCAACACTGTGTGTTAATTATATCTACATATTATTCCATCTAGCTACATTGCTCCGCACTGTGTGTTTACGATATTCATATATTTATTCCATCCAGCTACAAATGCTCTGCACTGTGTGTCTGTGTGTGTGTATATATATATTTTATAGTAATATGTACATATGTACGTATATTAGCTGCTCTTGCTTGCTTGTTTTGTGTTTTTTTTCTTGCCTTCTGATTGTTGCTCTGAGTGTTGCTATCCTGATGCCTGTTGCAATCCTGGAATTTCCCCGTTGTGGGACTAATAAAGGCTTATCTTATCTTATCTTATCTTATCATGAGGAAAGAACATTATGTGGAAATACTGAAGCAACATCTCAAGACATCAGCCAGGAAGCTAAAGTTGGGCGCAAATGGGTCTTTCAAATGGACAATTTACAATTAGAATTATTTACAAAACATTAAAAATATTTAGCAAATTGAAATAATTTTGGTAATCATAACTGATCTGAACAGGAAAAGTTTTGTCTAATTTAATGTCAGACAGTGAGGGAAAAAAAGGTTATGTGTATTTTTATAAAGTGTTTGTAAACTTCTGGTTTCAACTGTAGGTTTGAGAAATTTACATTTTATAATTACAACAAACAGAATTAATTAAAAAATATACATATTGTAGAATCTGGAATTTCCCATTGTGTGACTAATAAAGGCTTATCTTATAATCGTAAATGGATAAAGAGGTCCCAGAGCATGTTAGTAACGCTGTAAAAATAACCATAACAGTATTAACCGTGACCTTTGGGCAATAGCGTTGCTGGCTCTACCTGAAAGCGAGTGAAACTTAGTGTCCAAAGTAGGTCCTGCTTTTTTCTCCATAATCTTATGAGAACAGAAGCTAGTTTCTAAACTTCTTCAGAATTTTAATGTTGCTATCTCCAATTTGATGATGAATGGTAGATGAAAGAAAACCCAGGTGTGTTGTTTTTAACTGATCTCACAGCTAAACTGTCTGCATAAATATGTTTCAACTCACATCTACTAACAGGGAGTGCAAAACATGTTGGTTCCCAGTAATCTATTTGAGGCTCCCTGATACTGACATCTGTGTAGGGGTAGGATCTGAAACCACAAGGATCACCTCTGCCAATGTGAAAGTGTACCTATTTCATGCACAAACTGATGGGTAACATGCTGATTAAGACAAACGAGCCACCGCCCACTCATGTAGCTACCTATGTATTGGTAGCATGATTTTCAGCTGCAAAATCCCCAGATGTGAGACAGGGATTTGATTGAAATTTCAGCTGTCCCTTTGTGTTTTCTGCACTGGATGCAAATGATTTGAGGAAGCGGGAAGCCTTTCATCCACTCACTGTTTACTTGTAAAATAAGCGTGCCGCCTCTCATGCTCTGTTGTTTTTTTGACGCTGCATCCTCTCACCACTAGAGCTCACTGATTGAGGCTCAGGTCTTGGAAATTCTTCAAGAGGGGACGAGACACTCCAAAGACGGTGAGGGGTAACAATGAATAATGAGCAGGTGACTCACACAGCAGCTTGCTCAACACTCATCAAATAATTGGTGGTGCTTGGTAGGAAACAAGGGACGGAGGCGACGGGAGAAGAGTGCTACACCGACAGTGTTATTATGAGGGTTATTTAATTCCACTGATGCTCTACGCTCCACACAGATGCAACAAAAATCCTGTGGGGAAGTGGCATTGTTTGTTATGCCATGTAATGCTCCAGTAGGCCCCACACAATGCATATTAACATCATTTTCAAACAGAATGGGAGAAGAAAAAATATGAGAAGTCTTTCATGTGTTGGGAGCTCAGACAGGCAGTGCACATACGCCATGAGCAGCACATTCTATGCCACTGTGTTGGAAAGCAAAGAAGTGGCCAAAGGGCAGTGTTTCCTGTCTAGTTTAGCTCACTGGAACCATGAAATATGTGTAAGTCAAACTTTTATTTTCCACAGGAAAAACTCCAACCAATAAATGTTTAATATGAAAAGCTGCAGAGCTCCCCAAAAATGGTCGCAGTAAACGTTTGACACCTACACTCACAATGTGTCACTTCTTCTGCAATAGCACGATAATTTGGAATGTCTTTCCACATCCCTACAAGGACGAAAATTGTCATTTCTTAGCAAAGGCCACTGCTTCAAATTCATTTAAACAAAGCTTTATTGACACTAAACAATGTGGACAAATGATAAAGGCCTTGTTAAGGAAGGCCTTGAAAAGGACAGAGTGGACCAACACCAGCAGATGACCTCTTTGCAGATAAAAGTACATTTTGCATTTCATTTGGAAATCAAGGTCCCAGAGTCTGGAGGAAGAGTGGAGAGGCACAGAATCCCAGTTGCTTGAGGTCCAGTGTGAAGTTTTCACAGTCAGTGATGATTTGGGGAGCCAGGCCACCTGCTGATGCTTGTCCACTGTGTTTCATCAAGTCCAAAGTCAGCACAGCTGTCTGTCACAAAATTTTAGCGCACTTCATGCTTCCCTCTGCTGACAAGTTCTATGGGGATGCTGGTTTCATTTTCCAGCAGGACTTGGCACCTACCCACACTGCTAAAAGTAACAATACATGATGTAATGACCATGGCATCACTGTGCTTCATTGGTCAGCAAACTCTCCTGACCTAAACCCTGTAGATAATATATGGAGTACTGTCAACAGGAATTTGAGAGACACCAGACCCAACAATGCATATGAGTTGAAGGCCACTATCAAAGCAACCTGGGCCTCCATAATGCCTCAGCAGTACCACAGGCTGATCACCTCCATGCTATACTACACTGATGCAGGAATTCATGCAAAAGGAGCCCTGACCAAGTTTTGAGTGTGTACATAGACATACTTTTCAGTCAGCCAACATTTCTATTAAAAATCCTTTTTTAAAAATTAATTTCATGTAATATTCTTATTTTTTGAGAAGCTGAATTTGGGGTTTTCATGGGCTATAAGCCATAATCATCTAAATTAAAATAAATAAACACTTAAAATATATCCCTCTGTGTGTAATGAATCTATATAATATACGAGTTTCATTTTTTAAATTGAATTACTGAACTAAATCAACTTTTCATTGACATTCTAATTTATTGTGATGCACCTGTATATGTGCTGGTTATGAAGAGGAGTCGTCATTCCTATTCACAAATATATACATTTTTGTACCAGTAATACTACATTACTAGCTACTAATACCTCTGGAGTCCCACAAACCTCAAGGTGTAGGATCCACCAGAGCCTTGCAGTTGTGCATAAACCTACTATTTGGCCACCCCTAACCGATGCTCACAAGCAGAAACGGTTGCAGTGGGCCCAGAAATACATGGAGACTAATTTTGAAACAGTCTTGTTTACTGATGAGTGCCATGCAACCCTGGATGGTCCAGATGGATGGAGCAGTGGATGGTTGGTGGATGGCCACTATGTCCCAGCAAGGCTGCGACATCAACAAGGAGGTGGCAGAGTCATGTTTTGGGCCTGAATCATGGGGGAGAGCCGGTAAGGCCCTTTAGGGTCCCTGAAGGTGTGAAAATGACCTTGGCAAGGTATATAGAGTTTCTGACTGACCACTTTCTTCCATGGTACAAAAAGGGTACAAAAAGAAGAACTGTGCCTTCTGTAGCAAAATTATCTTCATGCATGACAATGCACCATCTCATGCTACAAGGAATACCTCTGTGTCATTGACTGCTATAGGCATAAAAGGAGAGAAACTCATGGTGTGGCCCCCATCCTCCCTTGACCTCAACCCTATTGAGAACCTATGGAGCATCCTCAAGCAAAAGATCTATGAGGGTGGGAGGCAGTTCACATTAAAACAGCAGCTGTGGGAGGCTATTCTGATATCTTGCAAAGAAATTCAAGCAGAAACTCTCCAAAAACTTGCAAGTTCAATGGATGCAAGAATTGTAAAGGTTATATCAAAGAAGGGGTCCTATGTTAACATGTAACTTGACCTGTTAAGATGTTTTTGATTGAAATAGTTTTTGATTTAAGTAAATATGACCTCCTAATGCTGCAAATTCAACAAATGACCATTTTCAGCTCTTTACAACCAACAAAATGTTTTGAAACTCTGTTGTGTGCCTAACAATTTGGAACAGTGCATTTTCAGTTTTTTTTTTGTTTTTTTTTTATTTTTGCAAAAAAAAAATAGTTATCATTGGGAGGGCCATCCATCCATCCATCTTCTTCCGCTTAATCCTTTTCGGGTCACGGGGGGACTGGAGCCGATCCCAGCATCTTTGGGCGAGAGGCAGGGTACACCCTGGACAGATCGCCAGTCCATCGCAGGGCCAACACAGACAGACAGACAACCATTCACTCTCACAGTCATACCTAAGGACAATTTAGAATCCCCAGTTATGAGGCCAATTAACCTAACTTGCACGTTTTTGGCATGTGGGAGGAAACCGGAGAAATTCCGGAGTAAACCCACGCAGACACGGGGAGAACATGCAAACTCTACACAGATCACTGTTGGTCAGAGGCTGGGATCGAACCCAGGATCCCCCGGCCAAGGGTGAGTTGCTGTGCTGCCACAGTGCTAACCACTCCACCACCACGCTGCCCTCATTGGGAGGTTTGTTCATAAAATTTGAATTATGCTCTAATGGTTGATGACTTGAAAATTATACTGTCATTTGCATCGAGTATTTAGGAAAATCAGAGACAAATATCATTTGCATGATAATTTGGAACGTGGTGTATAGAGAGCCTCAGTCATGCCTCCTCTACTTCTGCATATGGGATCCAACGTCAGAGAAGATCTCCACGGGAGTGAATGGCAAGAGGCGTGGCCAGCGTGGTGGATCTGTCAGGGCTATCAGGCTGGCCACGCCTAAGGAAACAGCTGATAAATGACACATCACAGCGATCAGCAGATGCTTCTGAAGATGACTGCAGCTGTCAGTCGAAACATGCTAAGGTAAAAAACAAACATCTTCTACCTTTTTGGCTGACAAAAAAAGAAACTACATTAATTATGGAAAAAGAAGACAAAACGGACGTACTTGAGTATTTGCGTGGAAGTTACGGACAAGACTGTCTCAAAGTTTTTCATTGTTTGGAGAAATTGGAAAAAAATGCCAGCACGATAGAGAAACCACCTCAGATTCAACCTCCTCTGCAGAGATGAGGAAATTACACCACCAAGCCTCAACATCAGAAATCTGATTCCAACCAAAAACGCTGAAAAAATAATCCAAAAAGCACAGAACAACCTCATGAGAGAGAGGATAAGAATAACAATAAACTAGCTCGACAGAATCAACATGGAAATGAAAGAGCAAATGGACATCTTCAATGAACACTTCCCGACAGAAAAAGAGACGAAGGACCAAATTAACACACACCTAAAAAGCACACATGAACAGAAATACATAATAACGAAGGACCATCAGAAGAAACGGAAAAAGCTCATGGAAAGGAAAAAGAAGAACCAACACAGACATGCGGAAATAAACGAGAAGTGGGTGAAAACCTTTCTCAGTGCACACTCATGGAGACGGAAAAAAAAGTACTGGCCTGAGGTCTAAATTTTGCCATCACTCCAAGAAGAATACCACACGAAAACTTCATCTTAGCAGCAGAATTGGCATGTCAAAAAAATCCAGGATCAAGGACAGAAAGCTGAACTACGTAACACAGTAGCAGGTATTCTTAAAGCGACAAAACTACCTTAAAGTAATATTATGAAGGATGAGAGCAATAGACTCACTGGAAAAAGACAATACAATCACCATTTTACTGGCAGATAAAGGCAGAACTACAGTAGTCATGGATACAAAAAAATATGAATCACAGATGGAAAACATGTTAGGAGACAGCGGTACATACGGAATTTTAAAGAAAGACCCCACAGAAACAAAGAAAAAAATGCTAAAAGCCCTTCTAAAACCCTTAGTAGAAAGCAAAAAAAACCACAGGATGCATATGACTACCTAATACCTACAGCAAGCATTACCACTCGGATATATGGAACACCAAAAATACACAAAAAGGACATTCCCCTGCGACCCACAACAGACAGCATCGGATCAGGGGCATCATGTATAAAGGATTGCGCTGCTTTCATACTGAAAGATGGCATACTCACAAAATCTGAAAAATATGTGTGCACAAAAATTTTCAGATTTATAAAACTGCGCACGCCCAATTCTCCGCTCCTTTAATTTATACATCCCACCTCACATGATAAGTCCTTACTCAGCCTCGGTTCCTCCCACTAATGACTATGCAAGTTAAGAAAAAAGGCCCCTTCTGTCACTCTTCTGTCAAACAGTGATCGTCAGTCCTGTGGGAAAGCACAACATAAAAAAATAGTAACTTCATGGAGTGTGATGCTGAGGTGTTGATAACGGAGGTGGAGGTCAGAAAAAATATTTTACTGTGTTCTGACCATCCAGAATCAACAATAAACTTAAGGTTACTGAGTGGGCCGTGTTACACTGACAGTGTTGTGTATGTAAACTGGCTGTATTACCAAGATGGCGGTCGGGTTGGTCATGGGCTAGACCGGGGTCGCTTACTACCGGTTTCCGGTGGTGACGCCACCTGAGGTATAAAGGAGGTGGGCGGAGGAGGCTCTGCCTCTTTCGTTGCAGGAGCTACCTGGCAAGCAGGCGAGTACCATAAGCCTTTTTATGTATATGACTCTCAATATAATAAAGCTCCATAAACTACATTATTCTGTGTTGCCTTTACCCAACTATGGACACAACAGACAGTTCATTCATTATTTTTTTTTATTATTTCTGTGGGATTATAACAAGACAAAAAAGAAAAGGAAAGCGAAAAAGACAACATATTTCAGACAGAAAGAGTGTAGGCTGAAGCAACAGCTTGCATCTACACCTCAGTTAATGCAGCCGGCTCAGACTGAAATAAAATAAAATGACATTAAAGTTAAATATAGACAATCACGATACAACAGTGGGGGGGGTGCTGACACACGGAAAAAAAAATGCTGTGAACAAAAGCCCTCAGTAGTCTGCACAGACAGACGTTATGTTACTTACCACTGTACGTAAATAAAGTAAATAAACACCACTGAATACCACTCCAATCTTACAGCTGAATTTAAAATTTATTTATATAAATTCATATAAATTTTAATTTATATAACCAAATCTGTGTCAGAATCCAAATTATGCACGACAACCAGGAAAAAGCCTTTTAGTTCCAGATTATAATCTCCAAACAGAGATATTTTAGACTATGGAAACATCTCTTCACTCTGATACAGCTGCAAATGTCATCGCTGCAGCTACCGGGCTTCACCTGCACTGGTCCTATTTATTTACCACATACACTCACTCACTGAGGGCACGTTTTTGTGTGATGCAGAGATGCATACATCCAACAAATATACAATTCTTTAAACTAATAAATAATTTCAATGCAGTGAATGTGATTTCTTTTCAGGGTTCCCGGGGATCTCAGGCTCCTCAGCTCTCTTTTGTTTTCCAATTCAACAGTCCAGCCTTGTTTTGTTTTTTTTAAATAATCTGTCAGCCATTTCAATATGGATCATATTGTATGGTGAGCACATATTCTATACAGTACAGGGTGACAATAATATGCAATGCCTATCTGCGTTTTGAATGAATATCTTTAATGGGAGACCTGTCAGAACATCCTGCATTCAGCTTGCTCCTGTTCTCTCCCTCCAGATGACTGTGTCAAAGATAAAACTTGGATCTCCTCCACAGGCGATTAATTGACACCGCAGTCATACAGTTTGCTTTCATTATCATTACAAACCTGGAGCAGCACTATAGGAAATGAACAGAGTAATTTTAAGAGTTTCATTTCCTAGAAATGAAATCACAATAGGCTGCCGGCACTGTCTCCAACAATTCCCATTTATACCTCACCAATTTGCTGCAACACAAGGAGGACAAATGTTTAAAAGAGGTGAATTGTCATGTATGTAGTTGGCAAGTCACAAATAAGAGATGATGAAATGTTGCTTTTATATATACTTTTATATATTGTTCATTGCACGCAGAATGAAATATTCCGTCTTTTGATTTAATGTTGATAGTTATGGCTATAGTCTTTGGAATTAAATTACAAATCATGACATTGTCGCCATACTGACAAATCTACCAACTCCACTCAATCACCCGAGACAAAAAATAGCAGGACGATAAAGCCAGTGGGAATATTGTGCTCCTGAGGAGTCTGTTTGATAGGTCATTTCTTATTACAATTTTAATTAGCAGATGAAAAACCACACATGAAGGCTGCAACATTCTGAAGCATGTAAACAGATGGCCTGAAGTTATAGACTACAGTCCCTTTCAGATTACTTAATTCAGCATACAATTTGTGAAACTGTTTTTGCACTTTCAAAAATTACATACTGCTAAAGTCAAGGCTAAATTACTGGCACTCCAGTATTTCTGTCAGATAAATCACCACTTCTCCCAGAAAATTGCTGCAATTACAAATGTTCTGGGATTCTCACGTTTGTTTCTTTTGTTTGCATTGGAACAATACAAAAAAGGAGAGAAAAAAAAAAATTAATCTGGGACTTTCCACACAGGACTCCAAAAGTTGACAGACTCATCTCATTTGTCTGCATTTGTTTGGAGTTAAAAGTGAAATTAATCTCTGTTCTGTTGTCTAAATTCACCTAGATATATTGTGGGTGTGAAGCCCAATCTTTGGTGCAACAACTGCATGAAGGATTTACTTTGCAGATATTTGCAGGTCTGAATTATATTTCCTGAGCTAAAGTATGGATGGCTACAAAAACAGATGTCCACCATACAGTGACTGCTGTACTAAATCAGGTCAGTTTTGAATTTGATCAGTTTCCTTGGTATTACATCATTTGCGTGACTGGGGCCATTTGGTCCCAAAATATGACCAGTAACTGAATTGCTGATTCTAACTTGACTGGTCATGTGAGAGTGGTTGGTTGTTTTCTCTAGGATGGCCCCTGGGATGGACTGATGATCAATCTAGGTTCCACCCATACTATCCAAATAAAGCTACGGTCACAGATACCCTTATGTCAAATTCCTTGTATGTGTTGTGCATGCTTGGCCAATAAAGCTGATTCTGATTCTGATGAATGGCTGTGAACACCGTACAAACGATTTTTGGACCAGTTTGTACGGCCTTCTTAAGGTGGCTGTAGAGGAAACCAGTGTTTGTAGACCAGGTTGATGATCTTGACCAAGACTTCTACAAACGTCCCACGAAAACTTCTTATCATAGGGTGGCATGTACTGTAGTTTCCATACTTCAGATAAGTTTAACTGTTCAAGAAACTTCATGTGTACGTGCCACAAAATTACCAAGTATACTGTGCTCTATTTTCAGAATTATCCTGAAATTATCTGGTACTGAACTTTACTTTTCAATCAGTTTTATTATTTTTATTTTCCCTTCACTTACAATGGGTAGTTATGAAATCAGAACATGATAAGTACCAGGTCACCATGGCCGTCACTGATGAATACCCATATACTGGGTGATTTTGGGCGAGTACTAAATTAGAACTCGATATGGACATAAGATCCGATGAACTTTTTGAAGCATGGTTCTAATACAGCTTCATGGTAAAAACAGGGGCTATTACCATGTTCTTACTCTGAGCTTACACCCTACCCTACTACACCAGTGCTTACACCAAAAACACAGTAATTTCAGAATGCTTCATGGGCTGTGTTATGAAGTGTTACCTTTAATTCAAAGAATCAAATAACTGGTTGTATTTCCAACACTGGGTCTCTAAAGTAGGAAAGTATTTTGGTCATAAACATGAATTGTAAGAGTCAAGCTGGCCATCCAAGTGTCTGGTGTATATCGTAATAGCCATGTTTTTCTTTCTTTTTTTTTTTTTTTATAGCTCCACGAAACTATGAGAATGATGTGCCTCTGAGGACCCCTTCAAAGTCTGCATTCTGCTCAGTAAAACCAAATTCCTGTATTCCATGGGAATACTAATCAAACAGCTGCTTGTTTGCTTTGGTTTGCTGATGTGGTCTAGTTCAAGATGATTATGGAAAAAGGGTTTTCACTGAAAGAGAAAACTGAATTTTGTCTGGAGTGTTAAAACTTTTTATGATTGGGATGATTAGGCAGGGTCTGTACTCCAATATGTGTCATCATCTCCGTGCAGTTTTTAATAATGACCTGTTGTGTGCACAAGGAGAGCACATCTGTTTCTTGTTGAACATCTGGTCTTATTTGCATATTAATTAATAATTATGAAAATTTGATAGTCATTGGTTCTGTACTGCAAAAAAGATTACATATCTGGTTAAAGTTAAAAAAAGAAGAAAAATGTTTTTTTGTTTGTTTAAGTTGAGCAATTATAAGTAAAAATGAGATTTGATTTGAAGAGCATGGGCTCAACAAGCAGCTCAGCCCAATCAATTTACACTTTCGAACTTCTGATGGAACTATACCATCGAGACTCTGCTAAGGAGACCACAATGACTACTCCTTCAAGGCTGTGTTCACAGCAAAGCAGCTGAGCACTGTTCACCCATACTTCAATATCAAATAGTCACTGAGGTGATGCAGTGAAGAACACTGTGTTTTTTTTTCTTTGGACTAGTGCAGAAGACTGCAGATGCTCATTTACTGTAGAGCAATTAAAGTTGATGTAGTTTAATTTTCCTTTTTTCCACATAGCTGTTATCATAAAAGCTACATATAGCGTGCTGCTGTAGATCTGAAAAGTGTCATGTTCATAACTTTATTTTTCCTGTGAGGTACAATAAATTAGGGTTGGGCGATATTGTAGCTCAAAAAATGCATCACGGTATAATTTCTCTATATCACAATACATCTGAAGATATGTATTTTGTATACTGAATGTCCTTTAAAATTTGGCTTTACTCACATTTTTACTAGAAATTTTATACATACAGTATATATTCATTTCATTTGTGAAAAAGCTGAATAATAAAATAAGATGAAAACTTATGTCAGAGAAAATTCTTCACAATATGTATCTTAGCCAAGTGTCTTTTTTCCTTTGTTTAACAGAACTCACATTATCAAGTAATCAAGTTTATCCACATGGACAGAAATGTTTCAGATTACCACACATAGTTATTAATACTTGGCAATCTATTAAGTGACAGAAGTATAATTTGTCACTTATTTTTTTATGTGTCTACATTCCATCCGTTCTTTATTTGGAGAGCCACTCACTCTTATTGTGAAGAGTTGCAAGACCGGATAGGAGCTCTTATTTTGAAAGTTCATTCACTACTGTGAACAGATTTTACACCTACAGAGAGTTCAGACTAGAAATGTTTATCTTTTCCTGCCTCCCTCCACCCCCCGGTTTGCTGTGCTTAAGGTGGGCCTACGTTTATTCTATTACCTAACTTTTTTTCTCATTTCTCTGTGAGCATGCGGGGCGGGGGGGGGGGAGCCGCAATGAGCTGCTGCTCGACTTCAGCAGTGGCAGCTCATCATTCGTCGACCTCCGTCGGTCTATGATGACCATGGAAGAGAATCCTAAACGTCTACTCTGCTGGAACAGCACCGCCTGTGGCTGAACAGGCCGATGCGCACCGGTGTTCTACCTTCCATCGTTGGGCGTTGGTAGGATTCAAGCCTGGGCAGGAAGATATGGAGGACAAGATGTTACCCATGCAGCATGTCCCCCCTCTCCACGTCACTGATGAATCCAAAGGAACAGCAGGGCTGCTATAGTTTGGCACCAGCGCCGTCGCAGGAGCTGCCAGAACGATGTTGAGCACAACAGAGAACTGCCTTAGGGGCTCCGACTCCGGATTTTTCCTCAGGGTTGACTCCCGAAGCCTTTCCCATGACCGGGTGTGCCGCAAGGCAGCGGAGGTTTGAAATCAGGGTTTACCTTCCCCTAGATGGGCTACCTTCCCAGGTTGACGAGCCACCATCTACCCGAAGCATCTGGTTTTAAGGCACCAGAGATCCGCCCTCGCCCCTTCTCCTATTAGTAAAAGCAGTTCCACCGGGCTTAGAGACTAAACCACACGGGAAGGCTAGGAGTTGGACTTAGTTGTCAGAGGCTTTTCGAGATGCACGCCATAAGGAGCATTTTATGAGCACTGGGAGCTTAACCCCAGTGCCGCTCCTGACTATGACAACCTTGGAACCAGCGGCAGCTCATATTTACATGACAAATACTTGAATATGCACGATACAACCATTTTATGTATTGCAAGTGGCCGAATGTACCGATACAACAAATATATTCGGTATATCGCTCAGCCCTACAATAAATTATTTTGAGCTAAAAAATAGTTTTCAGCACTTCATAGATTCATGCTTATTTTGAAAGCTGTTTAGCTTTTGATGATAATGCAGTTTGGATTATTTTCTCCTCGTTTTTTTTGTGAGTGAGACGTCTTCTTCCGGCTCTAGAGAGAGAGCAGACGCCTTTCCTTCCCTCTCCTCTCCTTTACTATTCCCTGCTTGCGATGTCTGTCTTTCGCTCTTCTTCTGGCTGAATCTTAATCCAAATGGAAATTATGGATCTGGAAAAGCGGCTTTTATGCGATTGTCACCACTTTAAAAGAAGAAAATCGGGTCAGGGGGGACCCAAGGAAGACTCATGGCATTCGAATTCACGTGTCTGTGTGATTCGACTGAAGATTGAACTGATCACAGGTTTTTTCTGTTTGGCCCCTGGAGTTCCTGTGTATCGAAATTATTTGGGTGAGCTAATCAAATGCGGACCCCGGCGTAGCTCCCTCAACAAATTCAACAATTCGTCCAGCTGGGGGGGAGCACTGACTGTCAGCGGCAAATAGGATTAACATGGAATTTACCACCTGGCATGCATTGAAGAGAGAACGGACTCTCTTGGACATGTTTACCTATGTTTCGGTGGGTGGATAACATCTGAGGATCGCTGAGTGCTCTCCAGAGAATGATCTAAAGCATGATTCAAGCCTGTATGAAATTATGAAGCACAGAATCGAAGAGAGGGAAATTCTATTCTCTGAGTGCACTGTGCAGATTTGACCTTGTTTTGGTGCCCTTGTTTACATTCCTCCTTGATGAAGATAAGGCTGGAGAAGGTGGCTTACCCAAACATTCGACAATTGTTATTGTTTCAGCAGACAGAGCTCCAAGGACAGTGTTATCATGTGTCTGGACTACAGAACACATGACTGAATAATATCTATCCGTTGCCAGAGGGTGCCCTCTGCTGTTCACTAGCAATGACACACCTACATTACACTGCATTCAACATTACATGAATGACTGATACACGTAAACTGACACAAATATACATACACTGACTCTCTCAATTCTCCTGCTTTGTTAATGTGTGATCTATTGTCTGCTAATTGTGCATAGAGGGTTTTTTCTGTGTAATCAAAATTTGGCTCATTTGAGCTTTATATGAGCTTATACGAGCGTTATTCTGATTAACTATGTTTTTTCTCTCTGCCTATTGTGTTCCCCTCCCCCCCCCTTTACCCCCACTGTATGACAGGCGCCTTGCATGGCTGCCGCGTCATTGGATGCACCTAACGTGCGCGCCCAATGTCAAGTCAAATTCCTTGTATGTTTACTTGTAAATATACTTGGCAATAAAGCTGATTCTGATTCTGATTCTGGTGAAGGCATGCCTTATGCTCAAGCAATTCTGCTCTCATTCTTTTTCATTCATTCATTCATCTTCTTCCGCTTAATCTTTTTCGGGTCGCGGGGGGGCTGGAGCCTATCCCAGCATCTTTGGGCGAGAGGCAGGGTACACCCTGGACAGATCGCCAGTCCATCGCAGGGCCAACACAGAGAGACAGACAACCATTCACTTTCGCAATCATACCTATGGACAATTTAGAATCCCCAGTTTTGATGCCAGTTAACCTAACTTGCATGTTTTTGGCATGTGGGAGGAAACCGGAGAAATCCCGGAGTAAACCCATGCAGACACAGGGAGAACATGCAAACTCCACACAGATTAGATTAGATTAGATTCAATTTTGTTGTCATTACACATGTATGAATACAAGGTAACGAAACACAGTTTAGCATCCAATCAGAAGTGCAAAGGACAGCAGTGCAGTATATACAGTAATTGACAGTATGTGCAATTTAAGCAAATATATACAGATAGGTCAGTGCAGAAAGTTAAGAGTACCGTTATGTGCAAATAATGTACAATAAGTTAGGTGGACAGTTAGGATGGTAAGAGATGGGAATAAGTTAGCATAAATTACAGAAGAGCAAAGTACAGGTGAAGTGAGGTAAGTAGCAGACAATCTATCTAACTATACAGAGTGGCAATATGCAGAAAAACAGTATGTAGTTAAATATGTGATGATAATATACAGAACAGCAGTATGCATCAATATATATCACTGTTGGTCAGGGGCTGGGATCGAACCAGGGGATCCCATGGCCAAGGGTAAGTTGCTGTGCTGCCACAGTGCTAACCACTGCCCCACTGCGCTGCCCTCATTCTTTTTCAGCTAACCCTAATTGTTTTTGGACTTAAACATACAGAACTTGACAGACCAAGTGGCCTGGTGGTTAAATGTTGCTCATCTGTAGTGATCCCTGGTTCAAGGCCAAGCCAGGGCAATATTTCCCACACATCTTCATCCCCCTGCATTCTCTCGGGGAAAAAAAAAAAAATCTGTACAATGTAGAGCAGTGGATCATATATTTATTCATTTATTGGCCACAGTTCATTTATTGAACTGTGGCCGCCATTACGGAAAATGCCATTTTCGTGAATAACTACTGAACCACTGCTTGTCATATGTTTTCATGATCAAGGAATCTGAAGACTGTACGGTGGGAACTGTGGCGCTTGGCGGAGGTCTGCGCTCTCCGAGTGCTTTTCTAGTTTATTTATGTATTTATTTAGGAGTTTCTTACTACTTTCCTAACAATAAATAGCACCTCATAATTATTTGTGCCTCTCAGTGAATTAGAATATCATGATTTATAATCATAAAGGCTTGAAATATATCATCATCATCATAGCAGTCTGTCATGGGCGACAATGACTGTTTCATTTAGGTCTGATCAGATTCCTTCACGCTGCTCTGTCCTTAGCCTTCCACTGCCAGGAACTCCTGTCTATGTCCAACTTCTTCAAGTTTCTTTTTACAGTGTCTTTAAATCTGAGCCTTGGTCTACCCTGATTGCGTTTGCCCTCGCATAACTGTGAGTAGAGTAACTGCCCAGGGAGACGCTGATGGTCCATCCTCTCAACATGTCTGAGCCATCTCAGGTTCATCTGTATTAGCATGTCCTCCATTGATGGTAGACCAGCTCGTTTCAACACTACTACGTTGGTTATCTTGTCTTTCCATGAGATGTTCATCATGGCTCGAAAGTGTCTCATCAGGTACACGTGGAGTTTCTTCACCTGCACTCTGTAGACAGTCCAAGTTTCAGCAATGTATCTGTACACTTTGCATTTCACACTTTGCATTTCACACGGATAGACGCATGTCGATTGTTCCACAGTCTTTCCCTCAAGTTTCCAAACACAGCACCCATTCTGAGAGATAGTTCATCCTCCAGCCTAGCATTCTCTGAAACAGTACTCCCTAGAAACTTGAAAGTCTGGCACTTGACTTGTGGCCCTGTACCAATGCTGATCTCTTCTGGTAGTGATGTTGACAATTGGAACACTGTGTGTAATAACTGGATATATGAATTATCTTTGTGAATTATATTGCAAAACAAATAAAGCCATCAAAATATTCTTATTTGATGAGATGCACTCATATGTGTTTTTCAACTGAGTAGTTGGAAGACTGCATGTTATTTTTCAAGCAACGGTAAATATACATCCACTGGTAACCTGAACTGGTTGGTAACTGGTAACAGTTACACCTGTTCAGCCCTTATCAATGAAAATATTTAATTAGCCAATCACATGACAGCCAGCAACACAATGCATTGAAGCATGTAGGCATGGTCAAGACCAGCTGCTGAAGTTCAAACCGAGCATTGGAATGCAGAAGAAAAGTCAACTTAAATGTGTGATGGTTGTTGGTGTCAGACGGGCTAGTCTGAGTGTTTCAGAAGCTGCTGATCTACTGTGATTTTTGCACACAACTATCTCTGGGGTTTCAGAGCATGGTCTGGAAATAAGAAAATATCCATTGGGCAGCAGCTCTCTGGCCTCAAATGCCTTGTTGATGCCAGAGGAGAATGGCCAGACTGGCTCAAGGTGACAAAAAGGCAACAGTAACTCAAGGACCTCTGAAAGTACAACACATTGGCCCTTGAAGTAAACGGGCTACAGCAGCAGAAGACCTCAACGGGTACTGCTCCCATCAGCTAAAAACAGGAAAGTGACTCTACAATTCACAAACAACAACAACAAAAGACTAAAAAAAACTGTTGCCTTGTCTGAGTCGCAACTTTTTCTGCACTGTTCAGAAGGTAGGGTCAGAATTTATGTAAAAAATGTGAAAGTGTGGCCGACACACATTGTGGGCTCACGCTGCCACAGAGACAGGACTGAATGTGTATTGTGGGGTGTCACGTCTGCAAGGACTAAGGACTGGAATCTACAGGAGGTAACAAGGAAGTGTGAGATTTGTCTCTTTGTCCCACAGAAGACGCCCCGGAGGGTATTCCGGTTCATCAGGAAATGAGAGACAATGGTGAAGTTTCAAGGGGATGCTTTGTAACTGTATGTTGACTGAAGACACCATGTGACTTGAATTCTGATGCTGGAAATGTATAAAAGGGTGTTGAAGTATGATTCTTTCTCTTTCCTGCTTTGAGAATGCTAGAAGCTGCGTTCTGTCAAATAAAGCTGGTTTTATGACTGAAACTCAGCCTCGTTATTTGAGCATGCTTCTACAAAATAATGGATACATTCCTTAAAAATGAGAAACAATCCTTGAATTTTTTTGAATTTTGTTTTATTTCAAAATAAATAAAGAGAATATCAGACAACCAATCAACGAGTTGTCAAAGTGAGAGTTTAGAGAACAGGTGAAGGATACAAATTTATATTATATTAATACATTTGAATAAGGAGCAATATGAGGAAACATAAAAAGGATGAAAAGTAGCTTCTTCTAAATAAAACTTTTGTCTCTAATTTACTAAAATATCAGGAACTAAAGCTGTGAAAGTAGGAGATGGATGATATTTTTCAGATTTAAAAAAAATTCTGAATGTGCTGATAATTAAAAAAAAAACTATACAAAAATTATAGTCAGATATTCAGAAATGTATTTTTTCAGCACTGGGCGGCGTGGTGGCGGAGCGGTTAGCACTGCGGCAGCACAGCAACTCACCCTTGGCCAGGGGATCCTGGGTTCGATCCCAGCCCCCGACTACCAGTGATCCGTGTGGAGTTTGCATGTTCTCCCCGTGTCTTCGTGGGTTTACTCCGGGATTTCTCCGGTTTCCTCCCACATGCCAAAAACATGCAAGTTAGGTTAATTGGCATCAAACTGGGGATTCTAAATTGTCCTTAGGTATGGCTGTGAGAGTGAATGGTTGTCTGTCTCTCTGTGTTGGCCCTGCGATGGACTGGCGATCTGTCCAGGGTATACCCTGCCTCTCGCCCAAAAGACGCTGGGATAGGCTCCAGCCCCCCTGCGACCCGAAAAGGATTAAGCAGAAGAAGATGAATGAATCTGTAATACTTTTATTTCATGAACGAAGCTATATATAAAGCTTGACGGTTTTTTTCACTGTTGTAGTATGAACTCATTAACGTCACATAATATTCAGAGCTACATACAGTGCATCCGGAAAGTATTCACAGCACTTCACTTTTTCCACATTTTGTTATGTTACAGCCTTATTCTAAAATGAATTATTTTTCCGCAGAATTCTACACACAATACCCCATAATGACAATGTGAAAAAAGTTTTGTTTTTTTTTAGACTTTTGCAAATTTAATAAAAATAAAAAACAAACAAACTAAGAAATCACATGTATTCACAGCCTTTGCTCAATACTTTGTTGATGCACCTTTGGCAGCAATTACAGCCTCAAGTCTTTTTGAATATGATGGCACAAGCTTGGCACACCTATCTTTGGGCAGTTTGGCCCATTCCTCTTTGCAGCACCTCTCAAGCTCCATCAGGTTGGATAGGAAGCATCAGCGTCAGCTGTTTTCAGATCTCTCCAGAGATGTTCAGTTGGATTCAAGTCCGGGCTCTGGCTGCGCCACTCAAGGACATTCACAGAGTTATTCTGAAGTCACTCCTTTGATATCTTGACTGTGTGTTTAGGGTTGTTGTCCTGCTGAAAGATGAACCTTCACCCCAGTCTGAGGTCAAGAGCGCTCTGGAGCAGGTTTTCATTCAGGATGTCTCTGTACATTACTGCATTCATCTTTCCCTCTATCCTGACTAGTCTACCAGTTCCTGCTGCTGAAAAACATCCCCACAGCATGATGCTGCCATCACCATTGGCGTGGTTATGAACGGTGCCTAGTTTCCTCCAAATGTGATGCCCAGCAATCATGCCAAAGGGTTCAATCTTTGTCTCATCAGACCAGAGAATTTTGTTTCTCATGGTCTGAGAATCCTTCAGATGCCTTTTGGCAAACTCCAGGCAGGCTGGAGCCACTCCTTTTACGAAGGAGTGGCTTCTGTCTGCCACTCTACCACACAGGCCTGATTGGTGGATTGCTGCAGAAATGGTTGTCTTTCTGGAAGGTTCTCCTCTCTTCACAGAGGAATGCTGGAGCTCTGATAAAGTGACCATCATATTCTTAGTCACCTCCCTGACAAAAGCTGGATTCATGCTGCACCTCTGCTGTCCATGTATGTGTAACCGGAAACCCTCGTGTGACTAAATTTACATCATCGTCTCCAGTCCACTAGTGTCCACAGTGCTAAACCGCGGACAACTGCGTGCAGCCCAAATTTTGTGACCGCGCTGCCTGACCATGACCTGAATGCGTTGAAAAGCGCATGTGCAAGACTGAACATCCCATTCACGAGGTGGCGATATCGGCACAGCATACCAAGACAAAGTAGACGAAGAAGACAATGAGGAAGCGGAAGATGAGAACAAGCATACATGAATCATACATAAATACTTCAGCAGCAGCAGCAGCAGCATCTTCGTGGAAAAGGAGTGAAAACCGGGAAGTCAAGCAGCAGAAAGCAAGCAGTATTTATTCGTTGATGAAAATCCTGGCACATCAGTGCACTGGCACTACCTATCGGATGGGTGTGAATCTACAAATGATAGATGTGTGCATGCATCAACCGCTTGGCCTGGGTAGATGAAAAAAGTGAGCATGAACAGTGCCGCGGGCGTTTTGGACGAGCCCGGCACGCACGAGGACCAAAGCGGACTAGAAGGGAAATGCAGCATGAATAAGGCTTAAGGTCCTTCTCCGCCGATCACTCACTTTAGACTGCTGGCCAGCTCTAGGAAGAGTCCTGGTGGTTCCAAACTTCTTCCATTTATGGATGATGGAGGCCACTGTGCTCACTGGGACCTTCAAAGCAGCAGAAAGTCCTTCTGTACTCTTCCCCAGATTTGTGCCTCGAGACAATCCTGTCTTGGAGGTCTACAGACAATTCCTTTGACTTCATGCTTGGTTTGTGCTCTGACATGCACTGTTAACTGTGGGACCTTATATAGACAGGTGTGTGCCTTTCCAAATCATGTCCAATCAACTGAATTTACCACAGGTGGACTCCAATTAAGCTGTAGAAATGTCTCAAGGATGATCAGGGGAAACAGAATGCCGCTGAGCTCAATTTTGAGCTTCATGGCAAAGGCTGTGAATACTTCTGTACATGTGATTTCTTAGTTTTTTTATTTTTAATAAATTTGCAAAAATCTCAAAAAAAACAAAACTTTTTTAACATTGTCATTATGGGGTATTGTGTGTAGAATTTTGAGGAAAAAAAATTGCAATCCCCTTTGGAATAAGGCTGTAACAAAACAAATGTGGAAAAAGTGAAGTGCTGTGAATACTTTCCGGATGCACTGTATATATAAAACTTTATAAGGAGCATAATCTTTATTTTAAAGGTCAAATTGCTGTTGTGGCCCTCAGCTACTTCTGTTTTAGTTAGAGATGGGAAAAATGGCTCTTCAGTTGGCAAAGGTTACAGACCCCTGGACTAAGCAGATGCCATCATACTTAATATCTTCCTCAGACTGATGTTTGAGCTCAGTAAGCTTTCTCTGACCGAGGCTGATCTGAGAGTTTCCATTGAATGTAATGACAAAGATAGAAAGACAGTATAAATCCAGAGAATTTTGTTCAGATAAATGACAGAGTTGTTAAAGAAAAAGAATTAATTCCCCTTCAATGTTGATTGAGTAAATGTTGAAAGAACACCTGCGGTTTAACATCTGTCTCCAGCTCAGCAGGAGGGACGAGAAAGCCTGCCAGATCATAGGTTAAGTTTAGAGAGTCTGCATTCATAGAAACTGACTGAAAAACTTACCTGCTAATGTCAAGGTTTATAAAATTGCAAAACACTCCATCAGGAATACTGTATCTCTGCATAGTAATAATCACGCAACACTTTTGTTTGCAAATGCCCTTGAACCATATTCATACTACACATAATACCCCCTTTACACAGACAGAAATCATTGAGAGATCAGCTCCATTTCTGATCTCTCAATGGTGTCCCAATGATCTCTGTGCTGTGTAAAGGGGCCCTCAGATAGAAACTGAACATCTTCCTACTCCAGCTTTTCTCAGCTACACTTCACCTCACTCGCTCGTATTTCCTTTGAATCCTATGCATTACTATATCTCATTCCTTAAGTGCAATCTTGACCGGAATAATGAAAAGATGGGGAAGAGATGAAAGATGTCAGAAGTTTACCTGAAGGGATTCTAGGAGATAGATCAAATGCTGACTCAGTCAACGTGCACACAAGAGAATGCTCACAGGAAGCCTCCATGCTCATTCGGGGAGGAAAAATACATTAAAAACAAAGTGGGTTATACACAAATGTGCCGAGCCATCCAGAACAGATGGGAATATAGCCAGCTGTGACTCTTAACTGATCACATGCAACTGCAAGCATGCAGCTCATTGGGGAACACCGAGCTTGGTGTTTAGATTTGTCCTGCATTCCTCTCTGACTCTGCCAATTGATATTTAAGTCAACCAATGCGATTATCTGCCCCGCAGGGGAATGACTGCTCTGTATAAATCACTTTTATGAGTGAAACACCAGTTTCCAATCAAATTTTTGCCTTACTTCGGACTCCTTTGATTAAATTAGCATAAAATTTGCCTTTTATACTGTTCAGCAAATTTGCCTTAAGTGAAATGCAATTAGGTGATGTGCCACCATGGTCATGACTCAAAGTTAATGTTACACTGGAATAAACATGGACCAGTTTTTCTGTTTTACTTGACTAAGCAGGGATACTTAGTGAAGTGAAATACAGCCAGAGGAGGTTGAACCAGCAAGAAACTCTACTGAACTGGAAGTATTGATACCTTGATTTAACAATTGAATCGGTGAATTCAAAAAGGGCCCAAGTCCACACTTTTTCAATGGGGACTTGGGCCCTTTTTGAATTCACCGATTCAATTGCTCAAATATAAATAAGAGCCACCAAAAATGGCTTAAGTTGTGGAGGTAATAGTACAGGTGTGAGACGCAACGAGCTGGAAGGGTACAAGGTTCTATTTCCTCCAACATATTGAAACGTGCTTTGTAGCTTTGTGTGGTAGACTGCAAGTCTAATTTAAAACATTACTGGCACATGCCTCTAGGGGGAACTACCTGTATTGTTCAGCACTACTATTAAGGGGACACATTAGAACAAGAGTGTGAAAACCCCGCGCAGAATCCATGTTCAGTCATATTATGTGTGTTGCAGAATAAACGGCAGAGTTAGCCAAAGAAATAACTCAAGTGTGATCATTGCTACACGGTAGGATATCACACAATTGGCGACGAGGATTAAAAGAAAAAAATCAGCGGCGAGAAACAGAGAACATTGCAAGTGTGGCGAACTCAAGTGACTCCAGTAGTTCGAGTGCAAGTTCAGAGGAGGAAAAACGAGGTTTCCCCACCACGACGAGCAATGGCGGCTGTAATCGGAACGGTAACCCCTTTTGATAACTCGACTCAGTCATGGGAAGAATATAGTGAAATGTTGGACTTTTTCTTCCAAGCTAATGAGATTGAGGAGCCAGACAAAAGGAAGGCTGTACTGTTGAGTGGAGTTGGTGCAACTACTTACAGCTTGTTGAGAAATTTAATAAGCCCTGCATTACCGAAAGATAAAACGTACGACCAGCTTACTGCTGAGCTTCAGAAGCACTTCAGCCCCAAACCGAGTGAAATCGTGCAACGATTCAAATTTAATTCACGCATAAGGAGGAACACTGAGTCCATAGCAGAGTATGTGGCAGAATTGAGGAAATTAGCACTGCACTGTGATTACAAAGACTTATTGGAAGAAATGTTAAGAGACAGACTTGTGTGTGGAGTGAATGATGACCGAATGCAACGGCGACTTTTATTTGAAACAAAACTCACTTTTGTGAAGGCTTTGGAATTATGCCAAGCGATGGAAACAGCATCTAAAGATGTGAGAGAAATGCAAAGGAAACTAACAGAGGACACAGCAACGCATGTTCGTGTGCCTAAGACCCAAGTAGGTGTCCACAAAGTGTTGACTGACAAAACTCAGCACAAATTCCCCAGTTGTTATCGCTGCAAAGGCCAGCACAATGCCGCCGAGTGCAAATTTGCCACTGAGCTGTGTCATAATTGTGGCAAGCGAGGGCACATTAAGAAAGCATGTAGAATAAAGGTGGACAGCGCACAGGTGCTGAAAGCGACAGTTAATGGGCAAAAGTATGAAAACAAGGGCCCAGGAAAGGAACAGCGAGCGAATCAACTGAGAGGGGAGGGAGAAAGTGATACAGAAGACATGGGTTTTCACACAATTTACAACACGTCAGAGGAGCTGACCAAGGTAGCGCCCATCACGCGTACCATGAATGTTAATGGAATGAAAGTAACATTTGAAGTTGATACAGGCTGTGGAGTAACCATATTAAGTAAACAGCAATATACACAACTGTGGAAGAAAACAGACACAGCAGAATTAAATCCCTGTTCATTAAAATTAAAAACATACACAGGAGAGAAGCTAGACGTGCTAGGCATGGCACAAGTGAAGGTGCAACACGAAAACAAAGAAAAGGACTTACCTGTAGTAGTAGTTGGGAGCGAAGGACCAAATCTACTAAGGCGAAGTTGGCTACAAGAACTGGCCATGATTGATCAGTTAGTGAATAAGGTGGAATCTCAGCCCAAATTGCAGCTGGAGGAGATCCTCGAAAGACACGCTGAGGTGTTCAAAGAAGGCTTAGGACAGCTAAAAGGTGTCACTGCAAAGATTAATGTGGACAAGGAGGCCCAACCACGATTCTGCAAACCCCGACCGGTACCCTATGCAGTCAAGCCACTGGTCGAAAACGAGCTACAGAGGCTGCTGGATGACAAGATCATTGAGCCAGTGCAGGTTGCAGAATGGGCGGCGCCCATAGTCCCAGTGAGAAAGCCGGATGGCTCCATTAGAATATGTGGAGATTACAAACTCACTGTCAATCGAGCATCACGGGTGGATCAGTATCCAATTCCTAAAGTGGAGGACCTCTTCGCACAGCTGAATGGCGGCCGACACTTCACGAAATTAGACATGAGTCACGCCTACCAACAAGTAGTCCTGGAAGAAGAATCAAGAAAGTATGTAACCATCAATACACACAAAGGCTTATATACCTACACACGCTTACCATTTGGAGTAGCTTCCAGTCCTGCTATATTCCAGAGAACTATGGAGGGCATCCTAGGTGGAATTCCGAATGTTGCCATTTATTTGGATGACATCCTTTGTACAGGACCAAATGAACAAGAACATCTGAAAACGCTGGAGGAAGTGCTTCAACGGTTGGAGAAAAGCGGTCTGAGGTTGAAAAGAAGCAAGTGTGAGTTCATGGGAAAAGAGGTGGTGTTCCTAGGCCACAAGATCAACGCCAGTGGTCTACACCCTCTAACAGACAAAGTGGAAGCCATTGCGGAGGCGCCTGAGCCACAAAATGTTACTGAGTTAAAAGCCTACCTGGGCTTGTTGAACTATTACCATAGGTTCCTCCCAAAGCTCTCCACGCTGCTGGCACCACTACATACCTTACTTAAGAAGGAAGAAAAATGGTCATGGGGGGTCAAGCAGCAGAAGGCGTTTGAAGAGTCCAAAGCGCTACTTCAGTCCTGTAGTGTGTTAGTGCACTATGATTCAAACAAACCACTCATCCTGGCGTGTGACGCATCACCCTACGGTGTGGGTGCTGTACTCTCTCATCGTATGGAGGATGGCTCAGAGAGACCCATAGGGTTCGTCTCAAGAACTCTTAGTGCAGCTGAGAAAAACTACTCCCAGCTAGACAAGGAGGGCCTTGCAGTAGTATTTGGTGTAAAAAAATTCCACAAATACCTGTACGGGAGACAGTTCGCTATAGTGACTGACCACAAGCCACTAATTTCACTGTTCAGTGAAATGAGAGCCATACCCCAGATGACATCTCAGAGAATTCAGAGATGGGCCGTTACATTAGCAGCGTATGAGTACACCATCGTTTACAAAGCCGGACGGGACCATACGAATGCTGACGCGATGAGTAGGCTACCCTTGGATGGAGGAAGAGACAGCACGCCTGAGGAGGAGGAGAGAGTGCTATTGTTTGAAGATATCGGCGTGCCCCTGGTGAACGCACAACAAATAAAGAAGTGGACAGACAAAGACCCTGTTCTAGCAAGAGTGCGAGAATACATCTTGCGAGGATGGCCGAAGATGAACAGTCCTGAGTTCATTCCCTATGCCCGACGACAGGATGAGCTCAGCACCCAGGAAGGTTGTATCCTGTGGGGAGGACGCGTGGTTGTTCCACCACCTGGTAGGAATGCCTTACTGCAACAACTACACCAAGCACACCCTGGCATCACTCGCATGAAAGCGTTGGCGAGGAGTTACATGTGGTGGCCCAACATGGATGCAGAGGTGGAGGCGCTTGTGAAGTCATGTGCGGCATGCCAGGAGAACAGGAACAGTCCTCCAGCAGCCCCACTACATCCCTGGGAAGTTCCAGATAAACCATGGAGAAGAATTCACATTGACTACGCAGGTCCATGGATGGGAAGAATGTTCCTGATCATAGTTGACGCATACTCAAAGTGGATCGATGCATATTCTGTGAGTAGCTCTACTTCTACTGTTACCATTGAATGTCTTAGAAAGAGTTTCAGCCAACATGGGCTACCTGAAATCATAGTATCAGATAACGGTACATGTTTTACGAGTGAACAGTTCCAAGAGTTTTCTGAAAAGAATGGCATACGTCACATCACGACTGCGCCATACCATCCTTCTTCTAACGGCTTAGCCGAGAGGGCCGTGCAGACATTCAAGTCACTCATGAAAAAGATGACAGGAGACTCTATTGAAACCCGAATGTCGAGAGCTCTGTTCAGCTATCGAATAACACCCCAATCTACAACTGGCAAGTCACCAGCTGAGCTGTTGTGTGGAAGGAAGTTGAGGTCAACATTTGACTTAATACATCCAGACTTCAGAAACAAAGTGCATGATAAACAAGAGAAACAAAAAGGTTATCATGACATGCATGCTAGAGAGAGAATACTGAGAGAAGGAGACGTGGTCTACACCCGCAACTTTGGCTCAGGACCAGCCTGGGTACCAGGAGAAATAACAGAAAAGACAGGCCCTGTGTCATTCAAGGTGACATTAGGTCATGGACAAGTGGTGAGGCGACACATCGACCAAGTTCGTGGTAGGAGCTCCATTCCCCTGCCGATGGCACCAGAGGTGTTGTCTGACACCCATCCTGAGGAGAGCATCAACGAACCACCACTTCAGGTGAAACCTGAGGTAACCGTCTCTGCAGATTCTACGGGCAGCACTGCAGCAGCCGAAACAGTGGAGCAGTCTGAGTCTTCACCTGCAGTTGGCTCACCCGCCGTGAGAAGATCTCAGCGAGCTAGGAAAGCTCCAGACTACTTGAAGGACTATACTTAGTCAGTAGTGAGTTCCCCAGCCACAGGACAAGAATGCGTCCTGGAACCTCACTGGGATGCGGTAGTCAAACCAAATCCCCAGTTAGACTGTTATGTGTGTTATACATGTAAAAAAAAAAAAAAAAAAAAAAAAAAAAAAAGAGAGAAAGAAATTATGTGTATGGCACATGTGTTTAAGAAGTTAAAAGTAACTGTGATTGTTTAGGGTTAAATGGGAGTTCCAGGATGTCTAGCATAATTGGCTAGTGTAATTAAAAGTAGTTTAATCTAGAGGGGAGGGATGTGGTAGACTGCAAGTCTAATTTAAAACATTACTGGCACATGCCTCTAGGGGGAACTACCTGTATTGTTCAGCACTACTATTAAGGGGACACATTAGAACAAGAGTGTGAAAACCCCGCGCAGAATCCATGTTCAGTCATATTATGTGTGTTGCAGAATAAACGGCAGAGTTAGCCAAAGAAATAACTCAAGTGTGATCATTGCTACACGGTAGGATATCACACTTTGTGAGCTACTGCATTGCCCAGGCATGTGTCATAAGCTCTTTTATACACGTTATACAGACAGAGAGAATGCATGGCACATTAGCATAGTGATATACATATCAGTCAATACATATCATTAGCGTGATCAACTGGCGCTCGGATGTCTTCTCCGTCGTCCGGGGACGTATACATACAGTAACAGTCCATTGTTCTGATTGCCCCCAGGGCTCTCTGTCCGTATGTAAATTGTCCTCCGTTTCCTCCAGCCCTGCTGAGTGTGAAATAGTGTCTGTCTGCAGTGGTGCTGGGTCACCACAAAGTAAGACTATTTGATGACTGATTAAAGAGGATTTGACCCTAACAACACAGTATGCTGCAATTTGCACATCAAATACTATAGCAATAGACTTTGCTGAAATGCTGTTCAGACATGTGACTTCCCCTGATTACTGGGATTTCAGATGCTGCTGGAAAGAGCTAGTGCTTACAACATCATCAACATGACAACAGGATGTAGATGTGTCACGCAAAATTAAGTGGTGTCCTTTTACAAGGAGCAGTGTGAAGCCAAAGCTAACCAGAGAAAATGTATACAACATAACAATAACATAACCAATGGTCAAGACTGGAGGATGTGAAAACACCTTAGACACAGCTTTCTGCTTATAAATTAAGGTTTCTATAGCAGTGAGGATAAAGAGGTTTCAGTAAGGGGGCATCATAGCAGCAATCTGATGACAGGAGCTGATAGGAGGTGAGAAGAATCATGCAGGGGGTGAATGTGGTCCTCATTATTGAGACTGACTTTCCAATCAAAAGGATAGCCATACTAAACAATGTAGCCACATGGCAAATTCAGATTAATGATATGAAATTCAAATTGTGCCAGCAAATGCAATGGACTGAAAATATACACAGTGTATACACAGCGAGGAAAAATAAGTATTGAACAAATCAGCATTTTTCTCATTAAACATATTTCTGATAGAGCCATTGACCTGAGATTTTCACCAGATAGTGGCCGGTTTATGGTAAAATGATTTTCTTTCCACTTCGGAATGATGGCTCCAACAGTGCTCACTGGAACATTCAGCACTTTAGAAATGTGCCTGTAACCAATGCCATTATTATGTTTTGCAACAATAAGGTTGCAAATGTCTAGAAGAGCTCTTTGCTTCTACCTATCATGAGTTCTTTGTGGTGTGACAGTCTGATATTCACAGACCCTTTTAAAGGCTATGAGTCAGGACTTAAGCAGCTAAAATTAATTTGCACTGAAGGGGGATGGGATGGCTTCCCAAATTCTGATGGATTTCAGCTGGTTTCTTGGCTTTTTATGCCTTTTTGTGCCTCTTTTTCTTCATGCATTTAATACTTATTCCCTGTGTCATTCCAATTTATTAAATATAACTTGTTCTGTGAAGACAGTTGCCTTGATTTCTTTGTATGTATGGATTACTTGGGTTGCTACTGATATCTGGTGAAAATGTCAGCTCAGTGGCTCCATCACAAATATGTTTAATGAGAAAAAACGTTGATGTGTTCAATACTTATTTTCCTCACTATGTAAATTGGTGTGAAAGAGTGTTTGCTCCCTTCCTGATTTCTCATTTTTTGTATGATTTTCACACATGAATGTTTCAGATCATCAAACAAATTTAAATATTAGACAAAAATAACACAAGTAAACAGAAAATGCAGTTTTAAAATGAAGGTGTTTATGATTAAGGGAAAAAAAATCCAAACCCACATGGCCCTGAGTGAAAAAGTGATTACCCCCTAAACCTAATAACTGGTTGAGCCACCCTTAGCAGTGAAAGGGTTAATGGAAAGTTAGAGTGCCTAAATAATAATTCTGTAGGTAATCTCCCATTATGCTCTACACATATTCCATACATATTGTGTTTGCATTCTTATGGACAAATATGTTGTGTTAAACTCTGATAAACAGGAATTAGGCAGAGCTATACAGCCCTCTTGCTCTCTCTCTCTCCCTCTCTGCTTTCCTTTAGTAAGGTCTAATACATTAGGTACACACCCGGAAACAACACCCACGCACACTGTTGATCGCACATTCTAGAAACAGCAAGGTGAGCAGTGGATGGCCTGTTCACGTCAGAGTTAAGTTGGCCAATCAGACAGTCACGTACAAGCCCATCCTATTGTACAGGGTTGGCCCAACCAACCCGAGAAGATGAATGTAAGTTGCACCTGGAAGTCGTGGTCAGTGTGGCGACGCTCCAGGGGGAGCTGCGTCACGCTGCTTGCTTTACATGTGACCTCTAAATAAATGTTACATCTTTAAATTGAAGAAATCTCCGGCTTGTTCTTGGATCTTTCAATCAAAGAATGGGGTATTTTTCTAACAGCAGCAACAACTGCAATCAAACGTTTGCGATAACTGGCAATGAGTCTTTTACAGCACTGTGGAGGAATTTTGGCCCACTCATCTTTGCAGAGTTGTTGTAATTCAGCCACATTGGAGGGGTTTCGAGCATGAACCGCCTTTTTAAGGTCATGCCACAGTATCAATTGGATTCAGGTCAGGACTCTGACTAGGCCACTCCAAAGTCTTCATTTTGTTTTTCTTAAGCCATTCAGAGGTGGACTTGCTGGTATGTTTTGGATCATTGTCCTGCTGCAGAACCCAAGTGTGCTTCAGTTTGAGGCCATGAACAGATGGCCGGACGTTCTCCTTCAGGATTTTTTGGTCGACAGCAGAATTCATGGTTCCATTTACCACAGCAAGTCTTCCAGGTCCTGAAGCAGCAAAACAGCCCCAGACCATAACACTACCACCACCATATTTTACTGTTTGTATGATGTTCCTTTACTGAAATGTTGTGTTACATTTAAACAAGATGTAATGGGACACACACCTTCAAAAAAGTTCAACTTTTGTCTCATCAGTCCACAGAGTATTTTTCCAAAAGTCTTGGGGATCATCAAGATATTTTCTGGCAAAACTGAGACAAGCCTTTATGTTCTTTTTGCTCAGCAGTGGTTTTCGTCTTGGAACTTTGCCATGCAGGCCATTTTTGCCCAGTCTCTTTCTTATGGTGGAGTCATGAACACTGACCTTAAGGCAAGTGAGGCCTGCAGTAATTTGGATGTGGTTGTGGGGTCTTTTGTGATCTCTTGGATGAGTCGTCACTGCACTCTTGGAGTAATTTTGGTCTGCTGGCCACTCACGGGAAGGTTCATCAGTGTTCCATGTTTTCGCCATTTGTGGATAATGGCTCTCACTGTGGTTCACTGGAGTCCCAAAGCTTTAGAAATGGCTTTAATACTCCTGTTTAGACAGGCTTTTTAGTTTGATTATGGATTATGGTTTTTATATTTTTTATGTCTTTATACTTGTTTTGAATGCTTTTATTGTTGTATTTGTGATCGTGTGTTTTATTTTATTGTGAAGCACTTTATAATTCTTTCGGTGAGAAGTGCTGTATAAATAAATTTTACTTACTTTTACTTTATAACCTTTTCCAGAATGATAGATCTCAATTACTTTGTTTCTCATGTGTTCCTGAATTTCTTTGGATCGCAGCATGATGTCTAGCTTTTGAGGATCTTTTGGTCTACTTCACTTTGTCAGGCAGTGATTTCTTGATTGAGAACAGGTGTGGCAGTAATCAGGCCTGGGTGTGGCTAGAGAAATTGAACTCAGCTTTCCAAAGATGTGATAAACCACAGTTAATTTATGTTTTAATGGGGGGAATTGTGGGCTATATTAATCATATATTCCATAACCTACATATAAGATAAGATAAGATAAGCCTTTATTAGTCCCACAATGGGGAAATTCCAGGATTGCAACAGCACAGGGATAGCAACACTCAGAGCAACAATCAGAAGGCAAGAAAAAACAACATCTAGTAAACATATGTCCATATTACTATAAATGTATATATATAGACACACAGTGCAGAGCATTATGGTTGGTTGGTGAATGTGCAGCAGAAAGTCTAAGCTCTCTCTCCGCGGATGCGGCGGGCCAGCTGGAAGTCTTTGGGCATGATGGTGACCCCCTTAGCGAAGAGGAGACCACCAGGTGGGCCTCGCTGGTCTCCTGCAGAGCCATGACGGCGAAGCTCAGGAAACGCAGGACGGTCTTGAAGTCCTGAGCGATCTCCCTCACCAGGCGCTGGGCGGGCAGCTTACGGATGAGCAGCTCCGTGGATTTCTGGCAGCGACGGATCTCTCTCAGAGCTACGGGCCTGTGACGGCAAGGCCTCTTCACCCTGCCGGTGGCCGGAGCGCCTCTCCGAGCAGCCCTGGTGGCTAGCTGTCTCCTGGGGGGCTTCTTCCTCCAGTAGATTTTACGGGCGGTCTGCTTGGTTCTTGCCATCGCTCTTTATTATTCTGTCTTATATTTCTTGCACGCCGCCTAAACTCCAGCCCGGCACCCGCGTCGTTTTCGCTACAGCTCCCGGTATGTCGAGTTTCCCATTAGCACCAGGCGGCGGCCAAGTGCTAGCTAGCACTAGCTCCTCCCCGCTGTAGCGTCTCCCGCTGCAAACCGTGGCTCCGTCCGCCGACCCGGGAGACCCCCGGGGCGATCCATGCATCCGTGATATATATACAGAGTGAAAGGTGTAGAAAGAAGAAGGAAGATTAAAAAAAAAAGGCTGTTGCAACGGGCAGCCGACTCGTGTGGCGCCACTGGTCCGGCGGAACCGGAACCGGAAAATGTTGAAGCATGTGAGAATGTTTGGTGATTACATATGTAAAGCGACTTCACACCTCAGAAAGGACAAAGACTCTCAACCGCCAGTGAAGAAAAAAGACGTTCCCAGACACTGCGGTGGAGACCGGAGGAGCTACCCTCACCCCCCCAGGGCGAAGAGAGGAAGTACCAAGACAATGGGGGGATTAAGATAATGAGGGATGTCAGCCTTTGATATGCATGTCTTTTGTTATGTGCAAGTATAAAGTCAGAGAGCCGGAGGTATTCGGTCTCTTTTTCCTTCTGCTGCTTCTGCACTTAGATGAGACTTGTTAGAGGAGCTGATAATAAACTTTGGTTTATATATCATACCGCCTCGTTCTTCCAAGCTCTTCTACACTGGTGACCCTGACGCGAGTATGGACCGGAGGCATTCCCCCGCGATCGACTCATCTGTGGCGACCCAGGCAGACGCCAGCGCCCACGCAGACAGGGGAACAGATGGACGACTTCCCCCCCCGGCAGAAGGGATTGAGAGGGCTCAACCGAGCACCAGCGCCGCTGAGAGAGCCGAAGCAAGGCACTCTCACCCTGCGGACAAATTAGTGACGGTCTGCCGGACTTCTGGCAGGAAGACCCCGCCTCGTGGTTTCAACAAGCTGAAGCCCAGTTTACACTGGCGGGCATCACGGCTGACGATACGAAATTCTATCACATCGTCTCCAAACTCGACGCCGCCACTTCGAGGTGTGTGTGGAGCATGATCCGGCGGCCGCCGGCCCAAGACAAATATGGAACACTGAAAGCAACCATCGTGGCAAATTACGTCCCCTCAGCTGAAGAGAGAGCCGAGAAGATCCTGGCGGTCTACGGCCACAGAGGGTGCAAACCTAAAGCCCTCATGGAGGACTTGCTGCAGCTTAAAGAAGAGGACAATGACAACTTCCTCTTCCAATTCATATTCCTCAGCATGCTGCCGCCACACATGAGAGGGACACTCGCCAACATGAGATGCAGTACCCAGCAAGACTTCCGCGTGCTCGCCAACGAAGCTCAACGGCTCGTCAACGCCTGCAAGGAGCAGACACCCACAGCAGCATCCGCAGACCTCAACGCTGATGCCCAGAACCACGAAGAGCCGCAACCCACTGAGCAGATCCAGCCCGCGGTGACAGCGACACGGCCAAAACGTAACAGACGGAGCAACGTCTGTTATTATCACCACCGCTTCGCTGAGAAGGCCCGCAAATGCGTTCCCCCCTGCAAATTTACGATTTCGGGAAACGCCAAAGCCGAGAGCCGTTAACGGCAGCGGTTCTCGGCGAGAAGAGTAAGCTGTTATATGTGACGGATGGACACACCGGCAAGCAGTTCCTTATTGACACAGGAGCTCAACTGAGTTTTGTCATGCCCTCCCAAGCAGATCGAGCCATGGGCACCCGGGGCATTGGAGCGGTGGCAGCCAACGGCTCCAGCATTGACACTTTCGGCAAAAAGAGCCTGCGCCTCCACATCCACGGCCGCAACTACAGATGGACATTTGTTGTAGCGGCGGTGAGTTTTAACTTGTTGGGCGCAGATTTTTTGTGTGCACATGGGTTATTAGTGGATCTAGCGAATAGACGCTTGGTTAATGCAATGTCCTTTGCTTCTATTCCCTGCTCAGCCCGAGTTTCTCCACCACCTGTGCAGGCTAGCGTCACCACGGCAGGAGGTAAGTTTGAGCAACTCCTCACCCAATTTCCAGCACTCACAATTCCCAAATTCTCAGCCACTGTGGCTAAACACGGGGTTGAACACTTTATTCCCACAACGGGCCCACCCGTATTTGCCAAAGCTCGCCGCTTAGACGCGGCCAAGCTCACCATAGCTCGGGACGAGTTTACTACCCTTGAAAAATTAGGCATTGTTAGACGCTCGAAGAGCCCTTGGGCCTCACCACTTCACATGGTTCCGAAACCCGACGGTTCTTGGAGACCGTGCGGAGATTACCGCAGATTAAACAATGCGACAGCGCATGACCGCTACCCAATTCCTCACATTCAGGATTTTTCACTGCATCTGGCGGGTGCGCGCATTTTTTCAAAAATAGACCTGGTCCACGGTTATCATCAAGTCCCAGTTCGAGCAGAGGACATTCCTAAAACAGCTGTAATAACCCCTTTCGGCCTTTTTGAATTTCTGCGAATGCCTTTTGGCCTCAAAGGCGCTGCTCAAACTTTTCAGCGGATGATGGACGCGGTATTACGCGACTTTCCTTTTGTTTTCGTCTACTTCGACGACATGCTGGTAGCCAGCTCGTCTGAGGAAGAACACGAGCAGCACCTCACTACGGTTTTTCAGAGACTAGAAGAGCACGGGTTAATAATCAATCCAGCCAAATGCAAATTCGGCGTGTCACAAATTGATTTTTTAGGACACAAAGTCTCTCCGAAAGGGGCAGTTCCACTTCCAGACAAAGTTCACGCGATAAAAAGTTTCTCACGGCCACAAACGGTCAAATCACTGCAAGAATTTTTAGGAATGGTTAATTTTTACAACCGTTTCCTCCCCCACGCAGCTCAGCTCATGCAGCCCCTATATGACGCACTCAGAAAAAAGAAAGCTTCCAACGCGGTCGAATGGACCCCGGAGCGCGAACGCGCCTTCGCGGAAGTAAAGAGCGCTCTAGCTAATGCCACATTGTTAGTTCACCCCGATCCCTCAGCCCGCATTGCACTAACCACAGACGCTTCGGACCTAGCTATAGGGGCAGTTGTAGAACAACATGTCAGCGGGATCTGGCAACCTTTAGCATTCTTCAGCAAATCGCTAAACCAAACTGAGCGTAAGTACAGCACTTTTGACAGGGAGCTGCTAGCGCTTCATTTATCCATCCGCCACTTCCAGTTCTGGTTAGAAGGGCGGAGTTTCACGGCTTTTGTAGACCACAAACCGCTCACCTTTGCTATGGCTAAAATTTCAGAACCATGGTCAGGCAGGCAACAAAGACAGCTGGCTGCGATTTCAGAGTTCACCACAGACATTCGACATGTGGCAGGCAAACTTAACGTGGTAGCAGACTGCCTCTCTCGCGCTGTGACATCACCAGAGCGCGAGGAGACAGATTATACCACCTCAGCCGCAGAACTTTTCACTAACACAAACACACAAAAGCCCCTCTGGAGCCTTTTCCAATCCCTGCTAGAAGGTTCGACCACGTTCATGTCGACCTCGTGGGGCCACTACCTTCCTCCCAAGGTTTCACACACCTGTTAACAATGATAGACTGCACCACGCACTGGCCAGAGGCAGTCCCTCTAGCGTCAACTACAGCGGAGGAAGTCGCTCGCGTTTTTTTTGACAAACTGGGTGGCACGTTTCAGCGTCCCATCGGACATCACGTCCGATAGAGGACCTCAATTTGTCTCGGAGCTTTTGGTCAGCCATGTCCAGCAGCTTAGGGGCAACAATTCACCGCACCACCGCTTATCACCCTCAGGCTAATGGGTTATGCGAGCGTTTTCACAGGTCTTTAAAAGCCGCCCTCAGAGCCTCACTAACGGATACAAATTAGGTAAATAAACTTCCCTGGGTTTTATTGGGGTTGCGTGCTGCGCCTAAAGAGGATCTAGATGCCTCTCCAGCAGAATTAGTTTTTGCACAACCTCTCAGGCTCCCAGGTGAATTTTTACCAGAGAACCCAGAGCCAGGGCATCTTCCAGTCCCGAGGTTTTTAGGCAGCAACGGACCGAACTCTCTCCCCGGTCTAGCTCATCACTCCTTTCCACGGGTTTTTGTCCCACAAGCTTTAAAGAACGCTGAATTCGTTTTTGTTAGACATGAAGCTTTAAAACCAACTTTCCGCCCACCATACGATGGGCCATTAAGAGTGCTGGAACCTGGTGATAAACACTTTGTGCTTGATTTTGGGGATAGAAAAGAAACAGTCAGCATTGACAGACTTAAACCTGCCTTCTTGTTGAAAGACGAGCCTGCACTGTTGGCGAGAGCACCTCGGCGGGGTAGACCCCCCAAGAGAAAAGACTCAGCCCCCCTGCAGGGAACAATTAATCACTCTCCTTCCCACGCTGCAGATTCCTTACAAGAAGGTCCCAGCAGGACGCCTAAACGAACCCACAGCAGTTTTGGGAGAAGATTAAAACCCAGACAGCACAGGGACTGATGCAAACTACTCCACAGTTGTTCACTAATTGTGCTGTTGTAGAAGATGTGCTCGAATGATGAGGCTGAGTTTAGTTCGTAAACCAGCTTTATTGACAGAACACATCGTCTAGCATTCTCAAAGCAGGAAAGAGAAAGAATCATATCTCATCACCCTTTTATATGTTTCCAGCATCAGAATTCAAGTCACATGGTGTTTTCAGTAAACATACAGTCACAAAGCATCCCTTTGAATCTTCACCATTGTCTCTCATTTCTTGATGAACCGGAAATCTCTCCGGGGCATCTTCTGTGGGACAAAGAGACAAATCTCACACCTCCTTGTTATCTTCTGCAGATTCGAGTCCTTTGTCCTTGCAGACGTGACACCCTCAATACACATGCAGTCATGTCTCTGTGGAAAAGTGAGCCCACAATGTGTGTCGCCCACACTGTAACAGTTTAGGACTGACTTATGATTTTACTATGCTGTTATGATTACCACTGAACTCTCTTAGGAGCATGGCTGCTGTAAAGTTTCCTCTGTGGCAAGAGGTGTAACAGTTAGTATGTCATAGTAATTATCTTAAACTGTGAATTTTTCTATTGTCTTTTCTTAGTCGTTTGGGGGGGGGGGGCTGTGGGCTATATTAATCATATATTCCATAACCTACATATGTTGAAGCATGTGAGAATGTTTGGTGATTACATATGTAAAGCGACTTCACACCTCAGAAAGGACAAAGACTCTCAACCGCCAGTGAAGAAAAAAGACGTTCCCAGACACTGCGGTGGAGACCGGAGGAGCTACCCTCACCCCCCCAGGGCGAAGAGAGGAAGTACCAAGACAATGGGGGGATTAAGATAATGAGGGATGTCAGCCTTTGATATGCATGTCTTTTGTTATGTGCAAGTATAAAGTCAGAGAGACGGAGGTATTCGGTCTCTTTTTCCTTCTGCTGCTTCTGCACTTAGATGAGACTTGTTAGAGGAGCTGATAATAAACTTTGGTTTATATATCATACCGCCTCGTTCTTCCAAGCTCTTCTACAGGAATCACTTTTTCACACAGGGCCATGTAAGTTCAGATTTTATTTACCCTTAATAATAAACACTTTCATTTAAAAACTGCATTTTGTGTTTACTTGTGTTATCTTTGTCTAATATATACGGTTCCGGTTCCGCCGGACCAGTGGCGCCACACGAGTCGGCTGCCTGCTGCAACAGCCTTTTTTTTTATCTTCCTTCTTCTTTCTACACCTTTCACTCTGTATATATATCACGGACGCACGGATCGCCCCGGGGGTCTCCCGGGTCGGTGGACGGAGCCACTGTTTGCAGCGGGAGACGTTACAGCGGGGAGGAGCTGGTGCTAGCTAGACTTGCGCGCCCGCCCGGTGCTAATGGGAAACTCGACATACCCGGGAGCCTGTTGCGAAAAACCGACGCGGGTTGCCGGGCTGGAGTTTAGGCGGCGTGCCAAGAAATATAAGAACAGAATAATAAAGAGCGATGGCAAGAACCAAAGCAGACCGCCCGTCAAAAATCTACTGGAGGAAGAAGCCCCCCAGGAGACAGCTAGCCACCAGGGCTGCTCGGAGAGGCGCTCCGGCCACCGGCAGAGTGAAGAGGCCTCGCCGTCACAGGCCCGTGGCTCTGAGAGAGCGATCCGTCGCTACCAGAAATCCACGGAGTCTGCTCATCCTAAGCTGCCCGTCCAGCGCCTGGTGAGGGAGATCACTCAGGACTTCAAGACCGTCCTGCCGCTTCCTGAGCTTCGCCGTCATGGCTCTGCAGGAGACCAGCGAGGCCTACCTGGTGGGTCTCTTCTTCGCCAAGAGGGTCACCATCATGCCCAAAGACTTCCAGCTGGCCCGCTGCATCCGCGGAGACAGAGCTTAGACTTTCTGCTGCACATTCACCAACCAACCATAATGCTCCGCACTGTGTGTCTATATATATACATTTATAGTAATATGGACATACTGTATGTTTACTAGATGTTCTTGTTTTTTCTTGCCTTCTGATTGTTGCTCTGAGTGTTGCTATCCCTGTGCTGTTGCAATCCTGGAATTTCCCCATTGTGGGACTAATAAAGGCTTATCTTATCTCTTATCTTATCTTATTTAAATTTGTTTGATGATATGAAACATTTAAGTGTGACAAAGATACAAAAAAATGAGAAATCAGGAAGGGGGCAAACACTTCTTTACACCACTGTGTGTGTGTGTGTGTGTGTGTGTGTGTGTGTGTGTGTGTGTGTGTGTGTGTGTGTGTGTGTGTGTGTAAAGGACCAACTAGTAATATTTAAGACTACCAAAGGATATGTAACAGATCATGTCACAGAACATAACGGAAAAATGCAAAATATATATTGTCCATCGAAAACTTCCTGACTTTTATTTTGAATGCGCTATTCATCACAACTCATTTGTGCATGGATTCCACATTTTGAGTTTCTCCCAAAGCCAGGCTGGACAGGTCCATGATAGGATCCTTGGACATAATTCAGCTGCCCCTCTATAAGAGTCTCTTATCAAGCATTTGGAAAGACTCTGATTTCCAAGCCCATTTCTATGATTAAAGCTGCTATAGCAATAGTAGTTCTTCCTCTGCTCTAGAGACACTCATCAACTGGACAGCCACGCTAAACAAAACCGGCACCAGGTGTAGATATGTTCAGAGTCTGTTCGGCCAAACCCACCGAGCAGAAATTCATTCCATGGAGGGCCAAGACCCTGCATGTGGTATTCCCATCCAAATACTAACCCCAGAGAGACCCTGCTTAGCTTCCACAATCAGATAAGACAAGGGGGTCTGGGGACACCCAGAGCCCAAAGTGTGGACATCAATAAAAAGACACAACATAGAGAGAAATTTGTACAACGTACTTGTATTCGAATAGTGCTTTTTTAAGTGTACAGCACAATAGCACTAGCATTGGTTTCAGATTGTTCCAGATATGATGTAACAAGCATTATGCAAAGTGTTAAACTTAAAAAAAAAAAGCTGCTAAATATATGCATTTTATAAAGCACTTTTAACAAAGACTCCCAGTGGTTGTAAAAGTGTATTTGACTTTTGACAGACAGACCCCCACCACCATCACCAAATGCCAAAAACTATTCTGAGGATAAATTTGGGCCAAATCCTGTGGACTAAAGAGCACAATTATTGGACTATTTTTTGCCCAATTTTCAAAAACTTTTTTATGATTATGGCCTGTGGTAGATGGACTAACACAGTCCAATTTTAGCATCTATTTGTGGGCTAAATCAAGGCTTGTGTTGGGGGGGAAATGTATTTTTCAATCGAAAAAAAAAAAATCATATTCAAGTCCTTTTAGTTGTTCAGGGCGAGGCACAAACCAGTGCACTCCTTGTGCCGGTCCGGCGTAAAAAAATCCTTGTCAAGTCAAATATGCAGACCCAGGATCTGCTCTGTGTGTGTGTGTGTGTGTGTGTGTGTGTGTGTGTAGCTGTACAGGTACGTCAAAAACTTGTCCAAGGTATCGAATGAGTTCAAGCTTCTGTATAAATCTGAAGTCAAACCAGTGAGGAATGTCGAAGCTCGAGAGGCAACAACATAAAATGGACTGGAAAAGGTTTCAAAAGGGAAATGTGGGATACATCTGAGACTAAAATTAAAAAAAAAAATATCAGACATTTTTCTTGTAAAATTATTCCTTTTTTGTAAATGTGTGACTTTTATTAACTCCTAAATTTACATCTCTTTCATAATGAATTTTCTGTTTTGCTAATGAATTTGAAACTGTTTGTTTCTTGTACATATATTTACAACTTTTCCTCATGGATTTGCAAAGTAAGCATAGAACAATGATTTCTGCTCTGATTTCCATTAAAAAGGAAGGAGCACTCAGAGGGTGCATACCTCCACCAAGGGGGTCTGCGTGTTAGCACCATTATGCACAAACTGCTGGACAGATTTTGATGACATTTTCACCAAAAGGAGGCCCCTGGGCTGTGGATGGACCCTCTAGATTTTGGAAGTGATCTCTGCTGAGGCTGTATCATACGCATCCTGAACCGGATCGCCTCCAAAATCTAATGGGCTCATCCACAGCCCAGGGGCCCTCCTCTGGTGACTGTTCTATCAAAAACCCATCCAGCAGTTTTTGTGTAATCCTGGTAACAAACAGACAAACTGATTACATTACATCCTTGGCAGAGGTAACAAATACTAATTGGTAATTCATTAATGTTAATTAATTATCTGTAATTTCCCCATTGTGGGACTAAGAAAGGCTTATCTTAATACATTATATTATATCCAATGAAGGAAATTTCACTAAAATTACTAAAGAAAAACCTGTCAGTTGTCATCTTTTACCAGGAATAAGGAAGTTACACAGTGCTGCTTTAAAGTTACAGACAACAGTTCCTGCTTCCAAAAGCTCAATACTGTGTTTTTAAGGCCAATATTGTGAGTGTGGGAGACTGCTGCCCCTGCATGATACCACATTCCCCTGATAAAGTCCAGGCTCTAGGACCCCAGCTATGTTCCAGTCATTTGTCCGTAGGCATTCTGTATGAACCACTGAGCATAATAGTGAAAACAGCTCCAAGAGTAGATGCTTGTCATAGTTTCTCGCTCCATTTCTATCCTTTCTTTTTCATTTTCTTTTCCTTTTTTTTTGAAGGGGGGTGCTCTCTGAATTATATGTTTTGCCCAAATGTTGTGAACTCATTAAAGTTGAACAACAAAACAAGTTTGTGCCCTAACTAGTTTCCTGCAAAAGGGCCGAAATGGAAGATTGATGGATGATGATTTTCAGGCTCCTTCAGGAGAAGAATATGAGAGCACTTAAAGTGGCATTGCTATTCATTTCTCCACAGCTGAAAATGATGAAGCATTGGAAGGAGGCAAAGCCTAACTGCCTGCAATTCTAACCAAAGAATTCAACTTTTAGGCACACTTTTAAAGGGTTATGTTCAAATGTGCACTGACAATGCAACATCCATCCATATAAAGGGCCCAAACTTTGCAAAATGGTGTTTGTTTTTACCCTTATAAATGATGGCGTTTACACAGGCCACATTTACACCATTAAAACATTAATCCTCTCACATGATGGAAACCTCCACTGCCTTCATTTAGTTAAACTGTGTCATGGCAAAAAATAATAATTCTTTAAATGTATGTATTGGGAGTTGAAATGAAATAAGATCCACACCAGGCATTGTCTTTAAATCATTTATCTTTGAAAAGAGACCAGAACGATGGAAGCCGACACATACTGGAGACTTTGAGGCAGTCTGATACAGGGTAACCAAAATGTTGTCAAATTATAGCAGCACTCTTCAATTCAAAGTGTTTGAGGATACCAACTGCCTTCAAACACTAAAGTTTGTTCACGCAAACCTGTCAAGTATATCTAATCATTTCAGCTGAGTAAACTTGGTGATATAAAAGGAATTAACTTAAAGGTTCACACTAAACTACAGTCAAGTTTGACTTTGTCTACTGTCGGTAGAATTTCCTGGACAGTAACTTTGTAAGGGAAAGAAGTTCAAAGGTGTAAATGTGTATAATTTTAGATAATGTGTATGAACCAATTTGGTACCAGTAATCAATGTCTGATGTAGCTGGACATACTGTGAACAGTTCATAGGCTGAAAAGTTCATAGGCTGAAAAGTTCATAGTGGTGAAATGTGACCAAATGTGGTTTATTTTTCAACATGTCTCCACTTCGGTCCACACACTTCTTCTATCCATGTTGCAGCGCTTGGATCCCTGCACTCAAAAAAAACAAAACAAAAAAAACCCACATTTGGTTGAATTTGACCACTATGAGCTTTTCAGCAGCACCCCCCCCCCCCCATAAAGTCTATGGACCGTTTTACAATGACGGGGTTGGTTGAAAAGCTCTCAGTGACACAGAATGCGTTAATGGGTGTTTCCAAGTTCATTTCCTTATCACAACAGCATAAAAACAAACTTTTCCCCGGCGCATGATGCAAACAGGCTGGTTTAATCATTCAGAGGTGTGTTTTGGATAATCTAATCCAAAGCGCTCCTTCCCATCCCTTTAATGCAAAGAGGAGCATTATCTAAAGTGAATTGTGATCATGACGGTTTAAGACGGGTTTTGCGCTGACCAAAACCCGTGTGTGTGAGTCAAAATCTGCGCGACAGTAACGCTGCTTGGAAATAAGGAAGACATCAGTCACAGCTGATGCCCAGTTAGTTCTGTTAGAAAGAACAAACAGGGAAGGATGGACTGAAAAATCAGCTGAATGGTTTAGTGTGCACGCACAGATGCAGCACAGACATGAATGGGTTTGAAACTGAAGGAAAAGAGGATGATGCCTGTGCAAACTTTCATAAACTTTCATTAACTAAGTCACTCCTCCTCCTTTCCCCGTTTCCTCCATCTCCCCAAACATGGAAACATGGTAATGTCACACACGGCTCTAGGGAGCCGCGCAATAAGAGCCAAGGGCGAGCCAGTGAGTCGTGATGTTTTATTGAAGGTAGGGGTGAGGGATGAGGGAAGCACAGATACTCAACACAATAACACTCATGAGCAGTACAGCGACAGAGAACACCGTTGGCACCGGGCGTAGGGGTACACAACAAGAGGGCTCACAGCAGGTAACACTCACGGGTTAAGCAGCCAGAAGAATAGAGAGCTGGCACTGGGCAAAGGACTCCAATACACAGGTCACTCTTACAAGGTGGTACTCCCAAGTGATACAGTAAGGAAAGTAGAGGGTTAGCACCGGACATGGGGGTACCAAGGCACAACCTCCTTATGGGAAACACTTACGAGTTGTGCTGAAGATGAGGCAGGGGCTGGCACCAGACGAAGGGGCTCCAGCCTAGCAGTGCTTATGTCGCAGCTCCGAGCCATCGAGGCTGCTCCTATTTATTCACATTGGCAGCGCCCCAGCTGATGAGGACTAATTGGCCCCAGCCGTCCGTAATGCTGCCAGCTGGGAGCCTGCTGAGACGCTGCTCAATGGGAAGCAGGGATGAGGGAAAACATGGGCTGAGTGCTGAGACGGCATCTCAACCCATGGTGAGAGAGCCTCCCCCTCAAGGTCGAGGCTCCTGAACGACCAGAAACACCCCAGCCCCCCCCCCCCCCCACCTAGGGTGGGAGGAAGGGTAGGCAGGGCCGAGGGGACGAAGTAAAAGGGAAACACCAACATGCCAATGTAGGGTAACAGGGCAAAAAAAAACAACAAAAAAAAAACAACCCAAACACAGTACTCTACATTGCACCAAAAAAAAGACACAAAACGGATATAAAGCAATTACAGAGTGTGGACAACAGAACAAAACACTACTCCATAATGCAACAAAAACTAAGAACAGGACAAGAGTGACACAAAGAAAAAAAAACGCTGAGTACGGGTAAAGGCAAAACCCACAGCACTCGGATATAGAAATACACACAGTCACCTAAAGAAAAAGGGAAATGCTGAGTACGGCAAGGAAAACCCACAGCACTACGGATTATAGAAATACCCACAGTCACCTAAAGAAAAAAGAAATGCTGAGTACGGGCAAAGAAAACCCACAGCACTACGGATATAGAAATACCCACAGCCACCTAAGAAGTGAAAGTGACTGGAACGAACGGACAACTGCAGAGTATGGTCTGATAGGAAACAAAACATAACTCTACAATGCAAGACAAGCCTAAAAACATGGTACAAAAGTAAAATGCTGAGTACGAGGAATGGAAAACACACAGCACTATGAAAACACATCCACCAACAGGACAAAATATTACACCCGAGTGACCCTTAATAATGATAAAAGAAAAAGTGACACCCGAGGAATATGGCAGGCAGAGTCCAAAAATGGCTGAGGTGGCTCCGGAGATCTCCCGCCCCCATTGTCCAGTTGGCGAACCAGGGAAAGGGAATGTTCGGACGGCGAACTCCGGACCCAGATCCCAGGAATCCAGTCCACCGGCAGCCGAACCAGGCCACCCAAAGGCAAACACAGACCAGTGGGGGGAACCAGATCACCCGAACCGAAAGTTCTGTGGGTCGGGTCGTCGACCCGCATCATTCAACCACCAGGACGTTGAGACGGACGAAGGGTCAGAGCGGATCCGGTGGAAGAGGCTCAGGGGAGAGCCGATGACGAGGGCGACGAGCGTTCAGGCCGCAGGGAAACGGCCACCTCCTCACCGGGACCTGGGACAACACTTGGGCAGCACCCACGTCGGACCCCGATCGGGCCTTAGGCGAACCCACGTTGGACCCCGATTGGGTCTCAGGCGAACCCACTGTTGGACACTGCCACCAGAACCGACCTCCAACGTTGAACCTGGACCCTCCCAGCACAGGAAGAACAGCAACTCCTCGCCGGTGACCCTGAAAGAAGGCTCAGAAGAGAAAACAGAAACCGGGATCAGGGATCACCGGCAGCGCCAGAACCCGGCGAGACGAGCTCAGACGCAGCGGGCGGCTGCACCCGGCTCGTCTCCCCTAGATACAGGCTGAAGTGCTCAAAGATAAAAAGGGAGAAAGAAAGGAGAGCACTCGCCTGATCTCGGTGTTCTGACGCCGTTCCAGGACTGCGAAGATCCAGGATCCGTCGTCAGGAGGTCGTTGTCAGGCTCCCATCCAGCCCCGTCGGGCCCCCCCGCAGCCAGCACGATGTGTCAGCGCAGCTTGAGATTCCTCCAGCTCCGGTAACCCCGCCGACGATCCACTCGGCGTGTAGCCAGAAGAATCTCGTCCCGCTGGACCGAACCGCTCCTCCGTGGAGACCCGGGGACGCTCAGTTGTCGGCGCAGACTCCACGCAGCAGTCAGTCCCCTCCTCCGTCCGCAACGTAGCTGACCGAACCACAGGCCCTCTCCTTATCCCACCCTGTTGACCCGGAGCCGGGATCGCTCGGCGGAGAGAGACACAGAGGATGCGGGATTAGGAGCACAAGTTACAGCAGGTGGGGGAGTTCAGGGAGCTGCGAACCCTGAACTCTCCCTCCAGGAATGTGACAGAGCAAATCATTAAACAGATGTGGACAAAACTATGTCTTGCCTGCCTCCTGGAGGTTGAGTATCGCCTGCTGTAGTGGATACTGCTTCTTCCTCTCCCCGCCCGGCGATAACAGAGGACCCCCCGGGAATTCGTCTGAGGGTCGCTCGCGTTGTCTCCAGCAGAGAGCTCGCCAGGCCGGAATTCCAGGCACACTCAGCAGTCAGGAAGCGCGTCGAGGAGGAGGGGGAAACAGCCGGGGTGAGCCAGCCCGAATGTCCAGGGATGACAGCAGGGGAAATGGGGCTCACAGAACGAGGCTGTGAAAGCTCCACACTGACGAGGCGAAGAGGTGACAGCTGCGTGGGAGGAACGGTCCTGACGGCGGCCCAGAACTGGATCCGGACGAGGTTCGTGCAGAGGTGACTCGGCGATGTGATGACGGCTATTCCCAGGGGACGAAGCGAGAGGGGAACCCAGGAATCGCCGCTCCAGATCGGAGATTGAGGCGAGGAAGGCGTCGAGCACGGGAAAGCTTCGTAGCCCTGGAGTCCTCTCCATCAATCTCACTGCCGCCGCCACATGCCTGAAGGTGGTGACAGGAAACACAGTGGAGTTCGCGACAGCCACTCGACCCCAGACATAACTGCTGTCAGCTGCGGCTCCTTGAAGGGAATCCCGAGTGACGTGGCGCAGGTCGGGGGAAGCCCTCTGGTTGGCGCGAACTCCCGGACTGGAATGGCGGCAGGAACGGGATCCCGAAGCGGGGGGAAACGTCACCCACTTCGGCTTCCTGCCGGGATTTCCATCCAACTCGCGGAGCTTCTCTCGCTGTGTACCTGTGGCGTCTATCCTGGCACTGTCCTCGAGATGGAACACAGAATGAGGGTAACAGTCCAGGAGTTCCTCTGCCCGGCCTGGATGCCAGCGTCTTGCGTTGGAGGCGTCGTGCAGGGTGAAGAGCGTCCCATCGACAGCCTCCGAGATGGACCTCAGCTCGTCGCCCTGGCGCCGGAAGTGACTCCTGGGAAACGGCATGCTAGCAGCGCTGACACCCGGACAGAAAGGTACAATTCCACGGCGACTCACGGCCGCCGGTAACTCGTCTGTCTGCGACATACTGTCACACACGGCTCTAGGGAGCCGCGCAATAAGAGCCAAGGGCGAGCCAGTGAGTCGTGATGTTTTATTGAAGGTAGGGGTGAGGGATGAGGGAAGCACAGATACTCAACACAATAACACTCATGAGCAGTACAGCGACAGAGAACACCGTTGGCACCGGGCGTAGGGGTACACAACAAGAGCGCTCCTTCCCATCCCTTTAATGCAAAGAGGAGCATTATCTAAAGTGAATTGTGATCATGACGGTTTAAGACGGGTTTTGCGCTGACCAAAACCCGTGTGTGTGAGTCAAAATCTGCGCGACAGTAACGCTGCTTGGTAATAAGGAAGACATCAGTCACAGCTGATGCCCAGTTAGTTCTGTTAGAAAGAACAAACAGGGAAGGATGGACTGAAAAATCAGCTGAATGGTTTAGTGTGCACGCACGGATGCAGCACAGACATGAATGGGTTTGAAACTGAAGGAAAAGAGGATGATGCCTGTGCAAACTTTCATAAACTTTCATTAACTAAGTCACTTCTCCTCCTTTCCCTGTTTCCTCCATCTCCCCAAACATGGAAACATGGTAATGTCACACACGGCTCTAGGGAGCCGCGCAATAAGAGCCAAGGGCGAGCCCAGTGAGTCGTGATGTTTTATTGAAGGTAGGGGGTGAGGGATGAGGGAAGCACAGATACTCAACACAATAACACTCATGAGCAGTACAGCGACAGAGAACACCGTTGGCACCGGGCGTAGGGGTACACAACAAGAGGGCTCACAGCAGGTAACACTCACGGGTTAAGCAGCCAGAAGAATAGAGAGCTGGCACTGGGCAAAGGACTCCAATACACAGGTCACTCTTACAAGGTGGTACTCCCAAGTGATACAGTAAGGAAAGTAGAGGGTTAGCACCGGACATGGGGGTACCAAGGCACAACCTCCTTATGGGAAACACTTACGAGTTGTGCTGAAGATGAGGCAGGGGCTGGCACCAGACGAAGGGGCTCCAGCCTAGCAGTGCTTATGTCGCAGCTCCGAGCCATCGAGGCTGCTCCTATTTATTCACATTGGCAGCGCCCCAGCTGATGAGGACTAATTGGCCCCAGCCGTCCGTAATGCTGCCAGCTGGGAGCCTGCTGAGACGCTGCTCAATGGGAAGCAGGGATGAGGGAAAACATGGGCTGAGTGCTGAGACGGCATCTCAACCCATGGTGAGAGAGCCTCCCCCTCAAGGTCGGGCTCCTGAACGACCAGAAACACCCCAGCCCCCCCCCCCCCCCACCTAGGGTGGGAGGAAGGGAGGCAGGGCCGGAGGGGACGAAGTAAAGGGAAACACCAACAGGCCAATGTAGGGTAACAGGGCAAAAAAAAACAACAAAAAAAAAACAACCCAAACACAGTACTCTACATTGCACCAAAAAAAATGACAAAAAACGGATAAAGCAATTACGGAGTGTGGACAACAGAACAAACACTACTCCATAATGCAAACAAAACTAAGAACAGGACAAGAGTGACACAAAGAAAAAAAAACGCTGAGTACGGGTAAAGGAAAACCCACAGCACTACGGATATAGAAATACACACAGTCACCTAAAGAAAAAGGAAATGCTGAGTACGGGCAAAGGAAAACCCACAGCACTACGGATATAGAAATACCCACAGTCACCTAAAGAAAAAAGAAATGCTGAGTACGGGCAAAGGAAAACCCACAGCACTACGGATATAGAAATACCCACAGCCACCTAAAGAAGTGAAAGTGACTGGAACGAACGGACAACTGCAGAGTATGGTCTGATAGGAAACAAAACATAACTCTACAATGCAAGGACAAGGCTAAAAACATGGTACAAAAAGTAAAATGCTGAGTACGAGGAATGGAAAACACACAGCACTATGAAAACACATCCACCAACAGGACAAAATATTACACCCGAGTGACCTTAATAATGATAAAAGAAAAAGTGACACCCGAGGAATATGGCAGGCAGAGTCCAAAAATGGCTGAGGTGGCTCCGGAGATCTCCCCGCCCATTGTCCAGTTGGCGAACCAGGGAAAGGGAAATGTTCGGACGGCGAACTCCGGACCCAGATCCCAGGAATCCAGTCCACCGGCAGCCGAACCAGGCCACCCAAAGGCAAACACAGACCAGCGGGGGGAACCAGATCACCGAACCGAAAGTTCTGTGGGTCGGGTCGTCGACCCGCATCATTCAACCACCAGGACCGTTGAGACGGACGAAGGGTCAGAGCGGATCCCGGTGGAAGAGGCTCAGGGGAGAGCCGATGACGAGGGCGACGAGCGTCAGGCCGCAGGGAAACGGCCACCTCCTCACCGGACCTGGACAACACTTGGGCAGCACCCACGTCGGACCCCGATCGGGCCTTAGGCGAACCCACGTTGGACCCCGATTGGGTCTCAGGCGAACCCACGTTGGACACTGCACCAGAACCGACCTCCAACGTTGAACCTGGACCCTCCAGCACCAGGAAGAACAGCAACTCCTCGCCGGTGACCCTGAAAGAAGGCTCAGAAGAGAAAACAGAACCGGGATCAGGATCACCGGCAGCGCCAGAACCCGGCGAGACGAGCTCAGACGCAGCGGGCGGCTGCACCCGGCTCGTCTCCCCTAGAGACAGGCTGAAGTGCTCAAAGATAAAAAGGGAGAAAAGAAAGGAGAGCACTCGCCTGATCTCGGGTTCTGACGCCGTCCAGGACTGCGAAGATCCAGGATCCGTCGTCAGGAGGTCGTTGTCAGGCTCCCATCCAGCCCCGTCGGGCCCCGCAGCCAGCACGATGGTCAGCGCAGCTTGAGATTCCTCCAGCTCCGGTAACCCCGCCGACGATCCACTCGGCGTGTAGCCAGAAGAATCTCGTCCCGCTGGACCGAACCGCTCCTCCGTGGAGACCCGGGGACGCTCAGTTGTCGGCGCAGACTCCACGCAGCAGTCAGTCCCCCTCCTCCGTCCGCAACGTAGCTGCGGAACCACAGGCCCTCTCCTTATCCCACCATGTTGACCCGGAGCCGGGGATCGCTCGGCGGAGAGAGACACAGAGGATGCGGGATTAGGAGCACAGGTTACAGCAGGTGGGGGGAGTTCAGGGAGCTGCGAACCCTGAACTCCTCCTCCAGGAATGTGACAGAGCAAATCATTAAACAGATGTGACAAAACTATGTCTTGCCTGCCTCCTGGAGGTTGAGTATCGCCTGCTGTAGTGGATACTGCTTCTTCCTCTCCCCGCCCGGCGATAACAGAGGACCCCCCCGGGAATTCGTCTGAGGGTCGCTCGCGTTGTCTCCAGCAGAGAGCTCGCCAGGCCGGAATTCCAGGCACACTCAGCAGTCAGGAAGCGCGTCGAGGAGGAGGGGGAAACAGCCGGGGTGAGCCAGCCCAAATGTCCAGGGATGACAGCAGGGGAAATGGGGCTCAGGGAACGAGGCTGTGAAAGCTCCACACTGACGAGGCGAAGAGGTGACAGCTGCGTGGGAGGAACGGTCCTGACGGTGGCCCAGAACTGGATCCGGACAAGGTTCGTGCAGAGGTGACTCGGCGATGTGATGACGGCTATTCCCAGGGGACGAAGCGAGAGGGGAACCCAGGAATCGCCGCTCCAGATCGGAGATTGAGGCGAGGAAGGCGTCGAGCACGGGAAAGCTTCGTAGCCCTGGAGTCCTCTCCATCAATCTCACTGCCGCCGCCACATGCCTGAAGGTGATGACAGGAAACACAGTGGAGTTCGCGACAGCCACTCGACCCCAGACATAACTGCTGTCAGCTGCGGCTCCTTGAAGGGAATCCCGAGTGACGTGGCGCAGGTCGGGGGAAGCCCTCTGGTTGGCGCGAACTCCCGGACTGGAATGGCGGCAGGAACGGGATCCCGAAGCGGGGGGAAACGTCGCCCACTTCGGCTTCCTGCCGGGATTTCCATCCAACTCGCGGAGCTTCTCTCGCTGTGTACCTGTGGCGTCTATCCTGGCACTGTCCTCGAGATGGAACACAGAATGAGGGTAACAGTCCAGGAGTTCCTCTGCCCGGCCCGGATGCCAGCGTCTCGCGTTGGAGGCGTCGTGCAGGGTGAAGAGCGTCCCATCGACAGCCTCCAAGATGGACCTCAGCTCGTCGCCCTGGCGCCAGAAGTGACTCCTGGGAAACGGCATGCTAGCAGCGCTGACACCCGGACAGAAAGGTACAATTCCACGGCGACTCACGGCCGCCGGTAACTCGTCTGTCTGCGACATACTGTCACACACGGCTCTAGGGAGCCGCGCAATAAGAGCCAAGGGCGAGCCAGTGAGTCGTGATGTTTTATTGAAGGTAGGGGTGAGGGATGAGGGAAGCACAGATACTCAACACAATAACACTCATGAGCAGTACAGCGACAGAGAACACCGTTGGCACCGGGCGTAGGGGTACACAACAAGAGGGCTCACAGCAGGTAACACTCACGGGTTAAGCAGCCAGAAGAATAGAGAGCTGGCACTGGGCAAAGGACTCCAATACACAGGTCACTCTTACAAGGTGGTACTCCCAAGTGATACAGTAAGGAAAGTAGAGGGTTAGCACCGGACATGGGGGTACCAAGGCACAAAGTCCTTACGGGAAACACTTACGAGTTGTGCTGAAGATGAGGCAGGGGCTGGCACCAGACGAAGGGGCTCCAGCCTAGCAGTGCTTATGTCGCAGCCCTGAGTCATCGAGGCTGCTCCTATTTATTCACATTGGCAGCGCCCCAGCTGATGAGGACTAATTGGCCCCAGCCGTCCATAATGCTGCCAGCTGGGAGCCTGCTGAGACGCTGCTCAATGGGAAGCAGGGATGAGGGGAAACATGGGCTGAGTGCTGAGACGGCATCTCAACCCATGGTGACAGGTAACTCCATAATTAAAATGAGAGTGTAGATGGAATAAAAAAAAAAAAAAAAACTAGTGTGTGATCATCATATAATTAAAATGACAGGTGACTGTATGATGACTGTTACAACTCTATTAATATAAGATCAGCGCATGCTCCTCATGAGCTCCACAGCTGTGCGATGTCAAAACACGCCACTGAAATGTCATTAAATAATGCACTTCTGATGCTAGACCTCCTTTTTCCTGATCAAAAGTGGATTCTCATGGAATGCACCATAACAGTGATGCACGCCGCTACACCTCTTTGAAATGAGGCTCCTCCTCCCAGCGCACAGCGGACACACTGTCTACTGGTAATTTGATGGTGTGACACAAGGTGTAAAAAACAGACAATGTGGTGACAGAAACTAAGAAAAACACTGGTGTACAGCAGAAAATCTGGCGGAAAAGTGTGCGGATGACCGTCAAAATAGCGCCCGTAGTGTTATTTCTCATTAAAACTTTAAGCATTAAGACGAGTCCATACAGAGTACTGAGTTTCTTGAATATCTTGTTTTCTTTTCTTTCTGTCACTGCCTTCCATGGCTTAAAATTTGCCTCACCTGTTTCTCCTGTTAAGTGTTCTTCTCATTCCTTTTCCGTTGTATGTATCTCCGGTTCCCAGATTCAGTGTTTAGTCTTGGTTTTGGAGTTTGTTTTAAACTCTCCAAACAAATTTTTCTACAGTAGTTTTGGTGTGTTCTGATTTCTTTTTGCTGATTGTTGACTTTCTTGTGAATTAAGTTGAAACAAGTTTTGAAATTCCTGATTCTCTGCTGGATGCATTTGGCTGGATATGCTTGGTTTTAACAGGAATTTGTATTTTGCAACTTGACATGGCTCTGCTATCCTGCTTTGGGTTCTTTGTCAAGTAAATTGTTACATGTCATTTGCTTTGTAAACTTACGACCTTCCTCAACTACCTTTTGCCATGAATTCTCAATCATTCAAGTCAGCAACTGCAGTCATGGCAATTAAACTGGTTTACTTATCATGGTTGCCCTCTAGAGGCATCATTCCAGTTACGCAGAATGAACCAGTTATGTTTCAGGTGCATTTCATTTAATGACAGAATAAAGCAATGTTTATTGACAGCAGATTTTTTGTAATCTACCAGAATATCTCTTCACTGCAGGTCTTCATTTTTCATGTCCAAAATGTGGCATACTTATTTTATAGGGTTAAACTCTGAGTGAAATGTATGCTTTCTGCAGTATTACATCATGAATGAATAAATCATATAAAAATGGCTTCATATTTTATATAAAAAGAGCTTATTCTTAACTGTTTATGTCTATCTTTAAGAGTTAATATTGCTACTGAATATTGTGTCCTTCATAGATTAAATTAAACTGGATTATTTGTGTTTATTGGGGATGATCTGATCCAATCTGCCGTATCAGTATCGGGTTTGATCCAGGCATAATGGCTGAATCGGCACTGATGAGGAATAAAAGTAAATTACCAACCTGATACATTAATAAGATTAAAATGAAGGTGCAATCATGTTCTCAGCCACGCTGCATGTGGCTTCTGTAAACAGAAGCAACGAGTGTCACATCACTGGAGCCTGTCTGTGGGACTCACCTCAGTATATTTGCTGTGTGGTACCAGCATTTACAGTTTTAACACCACCAATTTGATAAAACACTTGTAAAAGTATCACGGTAAAGAAGTAGTCCGAATTCTGTCAAGAACCGAGCAGAAGGAAGTGTGTCACGCATCAACAGCTGCTGCTTTTGCATCTCGGAGACTGGAAGAGACTAAAAGTGAAACATAAACAAAAGAATGACAGTGAAACTAAAAACCAGACGGGAGTGTGGAAATAAAGACATAACATGGGTTTACCTTTCGGGGGACAGCTGATGAGAAGTAGGTGACAGAAACATAAATAGCAAATTATAACGGTGAACAGGAACAGGACTACAACAAGGCTACATGGAATGGAACAGGAATGACTTCAAAATAAAAAACCCAAAAACTAAGAATGGATAGAGAATAATATCAGAAACACGACTAAATAAACCGAGGACCAGGAGAATACTCATGATAATAATAATGGAGGACAAAAATACAACTTAAAGGGTTAGTTCCTTTATTTTCAAATCTACAACATTTTTTTACCTCATGCATAAAGTGGCACTTTGAATTTCATCTGAATGTTTACTCAGCTTCAAAGTTTTCTATAAACTTCAGAATGCATGTTTACATGGTCCTGACTAGTGAAATGCTGCCAGTGTTACAAAGTTTAAAATAAAAAAGCAGCAGCATTGCTGAACTGACTCAAATTTGTAACATATTCTTTGACTTTTAGATTTCTTTCTCACAAATTTTGCAGAGGAAAGCTGCAAATTTTCAGAAAAAAATGTATATTATCAGGAAAAGAGTTGAAGAGTTATGAGAAAAATGTCTATTAAATGAATCTAGTAAAATCTAGTAAATTTGTATGGAAAAGGTCCCAATTTTATCACACATGATTTATCACTTTTGATAGAAAAAAGTCAGTTTCCAAAAAAATTTTTTATGAGAAATAAATCACAAAATTGCAAATTTGTGAGTAAAGAAACATCAAAATGTTTGGACAACAGTACTATATCTAGTAGAAAAAAGTCACAAATTAACGAGACAAAAAGCAAATTTCATGAAACATCACAAATTTGACATAAAAACTTCACAACTTGGCAAAAGTAAATTTGCAATTCACTACACAGTTCTCAATTTTATCACAAAACTCACAAATTTATAGAAAAAAATGAATAGATTTGTTAAAATGCAATTTTATGGAAAAAAAACAAAAAAACCCCAAAACATTTACAACAAAATAAAATGTCTCATATTTCTGAATTAATTCATAAAATTGGTTTAAAATTTGTGTTGGAAAAAAGTCATAAATTATATCAATAAAGATTCCAAATTTGAAAAAAAAAACATACATTTACAGGGGAAAAAAATCTAAAAAATTATGAAAAAAATACATAAATTATGAGAAATTTAATAGAAAATCTTACAAACTGGCTAGAATGCCGTCATTACTCCTCAAATATCTTTTTGAGTTGATACTTTCTCACTCAAGTAAATTTTTTGGTGACAACTCTTATTTACTTTAGTAATTAACATCATAAGGTGACACTACTTTCACCTGAATACAGTTTCTGGATACATCCCCACCTCTCCGTACCCTCTGTTGACCATATAATTCTGCCTGTTTCTCGGCTGCTGTCTGATGCTCTGACTGTGCTGTAGTGCGTACACTGTGGTAAAGTGAATTTAAAAAATCCTACTCATTTAAACATGCTCAACATTGTGTAGTCACTGCTTTCACCTCCAGTAAAGGTGTCTGGATCAAGCTGGGTCTCTGAGTTTGGAGCTATGCTAAACAGCTCAGCAGCAGCGCTTTCATACTGTATGCAACATTCATACTACATGAATAATTGAAGCTTTACATCATGATGTAACAGTTTCCCAGTGCAACAGTGTGGATAAGTGTAGGTGGGGAAATCAAAATGAGTCAGTAAATGTCTTTAAGCGTTTAACCCTCAAATTCTCCAATGGAGCGGAGCAGCTGCTATGAGGCAGAGGTGGGTATAGTAGACGGTTCCCAGTGGTCAGAGTTATTTTTGGTCCACTTTATCTTTGCATCTGCCATGGATTATATTGACAAAAATGTGTATACAGGAATCACAGCCATTTATAGCCACAGAGTATGCAAATGCAACAGGCCCCAAGTTCAGTCCTAGCATTTTATTTTTGGAGAATGAAATTTCCCTTCAATTTTTTTTTCTCTTAAACGTGGAAGTTTTTTCCTCATAAAGTGATGAGACACAAAATTTGCCAGACAAATTTTGTGTCTAGCACCCGGCGCCACCCGAGTTGGCAGCCTTTTTGCAGCAGCAGCTCAGTTCTGAGTTTTCTTTCTCATTTTTATTTACGATCCATTTTTTCTTTACCACAACTTTTCCAGTCTTATTGCCCCATATCCATCACAGATGCCAAGAACACTAATATGGCGTTGACATTAATCATCTTTCTACTCATATCGGCAGTGACTACTGACCTGGTGAGCAGAAGAGCCACTGTTTACAGTAGGAGTCAATTTTTAGCATTATGCTGCTCCACAGTGCTAATTGAGAGAACCGATAACCCTCGAGAAATCAGGCGAAAACAACGGGGATGTCGAGCTGGAGCAACACCAGCATGATCTACAAGAAGGGGCAGCGCAGGCTGCTCCTCCTGAGGAGACTCAGGTCTTCTGGAGTGCAAGGGGCACTCCTGAAGACCTTCTACGATTCGGTGGTGGCATCAGCCATCACATTTGGAGTGGTCTGCTGGGGCAGCAGCATCACGGCAGCCAGCAGGAAGAGACTGAACAGGCTGATCAAAAAAGCTAGCTCTGGTCTGGGGCGTCGCCTTCACCCAGTGGAGGAGAAAAGAGAGAAGGGGATGGTGGCTATGGTGTTATCTCTGCTGGAGTCCGAGTCCCACCCCATGCAGGACACACTGAATGCACTGAGGAGCTCATTTAGCGGTAGGCTGTGTCATTCCAAGTGCTTGAGGGAGAGGTTCCACAGGTCCTTCCTACCTACGGGTGCCAGACTTTATAACCTAACTGGTGCTGCTCGTAGAGGTCGTATGAAACGTATTAAATGTCACGACTTTGCACAATAGAGATTGTCCCCTCCAATACACAACTTAGACAATTACAGTTATTATTGAGGGTGGCGACAACACTGTTGATTCAAATACGAGATTTACTGTCTGGGTACATATTCATATTCTGCAGGGTAACTTAACAAACCGTAATGCTGTTTATACCATCTAGCTGCAATGCTCCTGCACTGTGTATATATCTGTGTACATATGTATATTCACTTACTGCTTTTGGCTAACCAGTTCTTATTATCTTATTAACTATTGCTTTGAGTGCTGCTATCCCTTTGCTGCTGCAATCCTGGAATTTCCCCATTGTGGGACTAATAAAGGCTTATCTTATTCTTATAAATTTCCTTCTGTTGTCTTCACTACCTCTATTCTTTATATCTTTACCATCCTTCTCCTTCACACTCATGTGCTCTGGTTTGCTTCTACTGACTTTCATTCTCTCCAGAGCATACCTCCACCTCTCCATGTTCTCTTTCAACTGCTCCCTACTATCACTATGTCATCTGCAAACATCATGGTCTACGAAAACTCCTGCCTGACCTCATCTGTCAGCCTGTCCATCACCATGGAAACAAGAGGGGGCTCTGAGCTGATCCCTGATGTAATCCCACCCCCACCTTGAATCCATGTGTCACTCCTACAGCACACGTCACCACAGTCTCGCTGTCCTCATGCATGTCCTGCACCACCCTCACATTCTTCTCTGCCACTATTGACTTCCTTATACAGTACCCCACTTCCTCTCCTGGCACCATATCATCTGCTTTCACTCAGTCAGGGGTGTCCAATCATGTGCCATGGAAGGCCAAAACCCTACATGCTTTACCTCCAACCAGTGTCTTCAACATCAGACTTCATTGAATTTCTTCCACTGACTGCTGATCAGTGAAAACATCTGCTGAAGAGACTGGGTAGAAGAGAAAACCTGCCGGGTCTTGGCCCTCCATGGCACGATTGGACACCCTTGTTCTAGATTTACAAAGACACAGTGCAACCCCTTCTGATCTTCTCTATACTTCTCCATCAGCTCTCTTAGAGCAAACATTGCATCCATAGTACACTTTCTCAGCATGACACCATATATTTTAGTATTTTGGAATTAAAATGTATCTGCATTTTAACCTCTTAGCATTCCAGCCAGTTTCCCTAAAAATGCCTAAAGATAGCATACTCAAAGTAAATGACATTGTTTCTTTACTGAGTGGCAGTAGAAAATTTGAAATGCTCCACAGGTGGAACACCGGAATTTTAAGAGGTTAAGTGAATTACAACCAGTTTTATTGATGAGAAAATTAACTTGATTGAAGGAATTTGTCCTTCCCTATGATGGAAACAAGGTAGCCCCAGGGAGACCATGTATCTTTAGGCAGAGCACAACAAATTGCTCTTAACTCTAGCATAGCACACAAAAATAACAAGTATTATACCGACTCCTGAAACTGCAAGACATCTATGAATGATGTCATAAATGATTTTCTTAAATTGTTCTACTCTTTTTATTTAACAGCATTCTCAATTAATCTTGGCCACATATTTCAATGAAGGACAAATAAATAAATAAATGCATTCAACCTAACAAAATGCATTTCATTGTTTTTGATGTTTATAGCAACATACTGTGCCTTTTCCAGGCATTAAATATATGTTTGACACCCTCAAGGATGTAAACTCAATGTGGTTTTTAAGACCAAAGATAATTTTCTATGCTGTTTCACAGCCCCTGATCTGATTGGGTGTTTTTTTTTTGTTTTTTTTTTTTTTTTATGGGCTACTCACAAGTAATGATGCATATTCTACAGAAGAGTTTAACAGACTACAAGACTGTGATTGGACATGAGCTAAAGGTGGGACTTGTTCTTTTGTGACATCCTAAAATCCAGGAAGTACAATCCCCTTTAACAGTTGTTCTAGCAGATTTTTATATTATATTTTATTCTAGTTTTATTTTGTCTATTTCTCCTCATTTTCACTGTCCTAACTTCTGTTCTCAGGCCTTGCATGGGAGAACTTATCTTGCCCTGAGACAACATTATTAAGACTTCAGCGTACACGGTTGGGCTGCACGGTGGCGCAGTGGTTAGCACTGCGGCAGCACAGTTTACCCTTGGCCGGGGGATTGTGGGGATCGTGGGATCGTGGGTTCGATCCCAGCCCCCGACCAACAGTGATCTGTGTGGAGTTTGCATGTTCTCCCCGTGTTGCGTGGGTTTACTCCGGGATTTCTCCGGTTTCCTCCCACATGCCAAAAACATGCATGTTAGGTTAATTGGCTGTTCTAAATTGTCCCTAGATATCTGTTTCCTATAGGCCCTTAGAATAGAGGGTTAGTATTAATGAAAGCGCTTTGAGTGGTCTTTGTGACTAGAAAAGCGCTATATAAGTGCGGGTTAGTTAGTTAGTTAGTACACTGTAAAAGCTAACAGTACTTCTTCATAAAAGAAGTAAGTATAATTTAATCCTTCAAAAAACTGAATTCACTCATTTAAAAAAAAAAAAAAATGAACCTAATTGAGAAATACACATTTGCAGTAGTAACTCAGCAACCAATTAACCTAACATCTACATCTACTCATTTCTTCTCAGTTAACTTCAATATTGCTATAAAAATGACTGGTGACATTTGTTTTTTATTCAGGCTTTGAAACCATCAGGCTGTGCACCAATAAACCAGTAACCCTGATAGTTTATGTTCCTTTAACCTGACATGACGAGTTGCAGTCTTGCAATCCTTGTTTAGTTGACAGACAAAATTAATCAACCACTTGATAATGGCATAATTTAAGTAAATTTTCATGTTTTTTTTTAATTATTATGCAGGGACGTAACATTTGGCTGTCTGTAAATTTTAATATTATGATTTGCAACTTCAAAAATTACAACCAAATCAAATGAAGATAGGAAACTTTAAGTCTCTCAAAAATCAGCAAGGGCTGATGGAAAATGTTGTTAAATGAGCACTATCTCAGTCAGACTGTAAGTTTACTGTGTGTTCCTGGTGTACATACATTAAAGCTTTTGCTGCTTTAATATTTGGTTTTCGATAACGTTTGTGTTTGACACCATGAGTGAAACTGCTATTGCGGTGATACAAACTGCCATAGCAGTTTCTCCCCACCTGTTCCTCTTCAGCCGCAGTGGCAATTGATGCTCTCACACTAAGACTGCGTTTGTAGCTTTGAGGCGGGGCTCCTCAGTCCTGAGGACCTGTAGTGTTTGTGTACATTGTCTTATGGAGGAAGTTATTATGCCTGTTGTGTTGTTATGCAAGTTCTCATTACATGAATGTGATGATAAACCTAAATAGAAATAATACAGGTGCATATCAATAAATTAAAATGTCATTGAAAAGTTGATTTATTTCAGTAATTTGATTAAAAAAATATTTAACTCATACATTATATAGATTCATTACACACAGAGTGGTATATTTCAAGTGTTTCTTTGTTTTAATTTTGATGGTTATGGCTAACAGTTCATGAAAACCTCAAATTCAGTTTCTCAGAAAACTAGAATATTGTGAAAAGTTCAATATTGTAGACTCATGGTGTCACATTCTAATCAGTTAATTAACTCCAAACACCTGCAAAGGATTCTTGAACCTTTAACCAGTCTCTCAGTCTGGTTGAGTAGTCTACACAATCATGGGGAAGACTGCTGACTTGATGACTTGGTGTGTAGGGCAGCGCTTATCTCCATTTCGCTGACCCTAGGCCCTACAGAGGGGGATCAGTTGTCTGGTAGCTCTGTTTGTTAATTTTCCTTTCCCCATTCTACTACACTGAGCACCAAGCTAGAAGGGGGAAAGTATCATTTTTATATGGTCTTTGGTATGACCAATGTGGGATTTGAACCCACAACCTCCTGGTTGGCTCTACCAACTAGGCCACTACTCCATTTTTTTTTTCTTGTATTCTTCATCATCAAATAAATTTAAATATTAGACAAAGATAACACAAGTAAACACAAAATGCAGTTTTTAAATGAAGGTGTTAATTATTAAGGGAAAAAAATCTAAACCTACATGGTGAAAAAGTGACTGCCCCCGTTAAAACATACATTAACTGTGGTTTCTCTAGCCACACCCAGGCCTGATTACTACCACACCTGTGGCAGTAATCAGGCCTTAAATGAAGGTGTTTATGATTAAGGGGGGGAAAACCCACACCTACATGGTCCTGTGAGAAAAAAGTGATTGCCCCCTGCCATTAAAACATAAATTAACTGTGGTCTATGACATCTTTAGAAAGCGGAGTTCAATTTCTCTAGCCACACCCAGGCCTGATTACTGCCACACCTGTTCTCAATCAAGAAATTACTTAAATAGGACCTGCCTGACAAAGTGAAGTAGACCAAAACATCCTCAAAAGCTAGACATCACGCTGCGATCCAAAGAAATTCAGGAACAAAGAGAGAAACAAAGTAATTGAGATCTATCAGTCTGGAAACAGTTAAAAAGCTATTTCTAAAGCTTTGGGACTCCAGCAAACCACAGTGACAACATGAAACAGTGCTGAACCTTCGCAGGAGTGGCCGGCCGACCAAAATTACCCCAAGAGCGCAGCGATGACACATCCAAGAGGTCACAAAAGACCCCACAACAACATCCAAAGAACTGCTTTCCTCACTTGCCTCAGATAAGGTCAGTGTTCATGACTCCACCATAAGAAAGAGACTGGGCAAAAATAGCCTGCATGGCAGAGTTCCAAGACGAAAACCACTGCTGAGCAAAAAGAACATACACACATGGACAAAATTGTTGGTACCCCTCTGTTAATGAAAGAAAAACCCACAATGGTCACAGAAATAACTTGAATCTGACAAAAGTGATAATAAGTAAAAATTCTATGAAAATAAACCAATGAAAATCAGACAATGCTTTTGAATTGTGGTTCAACAGAATTATTTTAAAAAACAAACTCATGAAACAGGCCTGGACAAAAATGATGGTACCCTTAACTTAATATTTTGTTGCACAACCTTTTGAGGCAATCACTGCAATCAAACGATTTCTGTAACTGTCAATGGGACTTCTGCACCTCTCAGCAGGTATTTTGGCCCACTCCTCATGAGCAAACTGCTCCAGTTGTCTCAGGTTTGAAGGGTGCCTTCTCCAGACGGCATGTTTCAGCTCCTTCCACAGATGTTCAATAGGATTTAGATCAGGGCTCATAGAAGGCCACTTTAGAATAGTCCAATGTTTGACTCTTAGCCATTCTTGGGTGTTTTTAGCCGTGTGTTTTGGGTCATTATCCTGTTGCAAGACCCATGACCTGCGATTGAGACCAAGCTGTCTGACACTGTCAGACAGCTGTGAGTCACAGCTGAGCCTGACATCCCTGTACACCAGACAGGTACAGAGGATTGCTAACTCCATATTAAATGATGACTCCCACCCTTTCAGGTTCAGGTTCAGGTTACTTTATTTGTACCCGTAGGTAGATTTGTTTTGCAGTCTTCTTCCCTCCAGAAGGAGGTTTGCTGTCCCAAAATGTAAAACCCAGCACTACAAAAACAGCTTTGTTCCTGCTGCTGTTAAAGAGTTGAACGAAGCGGCTCAGTCCCCGGTGAGGGCTTACCGGACGAACCAACCGAGACGGCGATTGGAAGCTCGGGCGCGGCGTTGGTGAGAGACGGGGGCCACTTGGATCCAGCAGGACAGTGGCCTGAGTCGAGGCCCAGCCGAGGAACTACCAGACAGACGGCGATCGGTGACGGGGCCTAGCGGAGGAGCCACCCAGCCAGACGGCAGCGAGCTGCGGTGATCGGCCACCGATTGGCAGCGGTGATCGGTGGATTTCAGCTGCGCCGGCGGTGTGCGGCATAACTGGCGGTGACGGGGCCCAGCGGAGGAGCCACCCAGCCAGACGGCGACGAGTGGCGGTGATCGGTGGATCTTGGCTGCGCCGGCGGTGTGCGGCATAACTGGCCAGGTAGACGGAGGCAGGCGGCGGCGATAGAAGGCGGTGATCTGCGGAGCTGTACAGTGTCACTTGGCGGAGAAGCTGCGCAGGAGCTCCATTGCGACAGATCCAGCAGCGGCCGAGCTAGTTGAGGCCTAGCCGGATTCCCTGTTTATTTCTATTCACAGGTCAGTAAAATGCCACCCAAAAAAGAGGAAATGGAAAGAAATTAAAAAATCTCTGAACTTTGTGTTAGAAGAATTGGCCAAAATGACTAACCAACAGGCCAAAATAATAAACCTAATAGAAGAGGTACAAGCTCTACATTCAATAATAAAAGAAAAGACAAAAAAATTATGGACCTGGAGCAACACGGGCGTCTTTTGGAGTAACACGGGCGTCTTTTGGAGCAACGCGTCGAGGATCTTGAACAAGGTTCTCGCAATGATGACCTAGTTATAAGTGGACTAGACATCAGATATCAGTCATACGCCCATGCCACAACAGGACTGAATGGTGAACATGCTTCCATAAGTGAATCAATGTCCTTAGAAAACCAAGTGCTTCAGTTCCTTAATGATAAAGACATTAAGGTAGAAGCCAATGCGATCTCAGCCTGTTATGCTTTACCGAAGAAAGATAACAAAACAAAGAAATCAATTGTGATGCGCTTTGTGAACAGGAGGGTGAAAAATGACATACTGAGGCAGGCCAAAAAACTAAAGGAAACTCAAGTTTACCTAAATGAACACCTGACAAAAAAACCCGCTGAATTAGCACGGCAGGCACGGATGCTAAAAAAAACAAAATAAGATACAGACAACCTGGACAAGAAATTGTAGAATTTGGATTAAACTAAATAGTACACCTGAGCAAGCAAAGAGTATAATGATCAGAGATGCTACTGACTTAGATAAATACAGATGAACACTGACTATGAAACACAGAGCGAGGAAACTCAAACTCTAAAAATATGCCACTATGCTGAACATAAACCACAAGAGATGGGGAATGATATTGATCCTGATAACCACTTTTTCAATAATATTCATAACCACTGTGAATATTACACTGAAAAGCAATTCAAAAGTCAAGTGCAAATAGATGGTAAACTGTCAATAATACACTTCAATAGCAGAAGTCTCAACAAAAACTTCTCACAGATTCAGGACTATTTAAAACAGCTAAACAGAAAATTCACAGCCATTGCAGTCTCTGAAACCTGGCTTAATGAAGAACTGGCTCCCCTGATGGCAATAGAGGGATATCAGATGTTTTACATTAACAGATCTCAAAAAAAGGGTGGTGGTGTTGCACTGTATATTGATGACCTATATAGATGTAAGCTTGTAAATGAAATGTCCTCAGCACTACCAGGGATTTTGGAATGTGTTACTGTTGAGATTGACCTAGACAAAACAAAAAATCTAATCATAAGCTGCATATATAGAACGCCGGGAACTTGCATTGAGACATTCAGAGATAAATTAGTCGAGCTGTACAATAATATTACTAGTAAGAAAATGGTAGCAATTTGTGGAGATTTCAATATTGATCTACTGAATCCACATCAACAAAATGTAGTTACAGAGTTCATGAACTCTATGTACAACATGAGTCTATATCCCACAATAACACATCCCAGTAGAATCACTGTTCACTCTGCTACACTTATTGACAACCTGTTTGTCAATGTTCTCGATAAGAAAATAGAAAGTGGATTATTGATAAATGATATAAGCGACCACTTGCCAACCTTTGCACTTATCCATGGCCACACGGGGCCCAACCCAGAAAAAATTTCAAAATCGTTCAGACACAAATCACCAAATGCAATCAGCTCTTTTAAAGAGGACTTGCTGAAGCAAGACTGGACAGAAGTCTATGTATCAGATGTAAATGAAGCCTATGACACATTTATAAACATTGTAACCACTCTTTATGAAAAAAAACTGCCCATTAGTTAAAAAAAAGCTTAAACACAAATTTGCTGACAAACCATGGTTAACCAAAGGACTACAAAAGGCGTGTAAAAAGAAAAATTTATTATATAAAGCTTTCCTAAAGAAAAGGACAAAAGAAACAGAGCAACGGTATAAAACATACAAAAATAAGTTAACATATATAATAAGATGTAGTAAAAGAGACTATTACAGTAAAGAACTGGAAAAAACAAAGACAATATTAAAAATACATGGACAATAATCAACAGTATCCTTGGAAATAAAAGCAGAAATACTAGCTACCCAACTAAAATTCCAAAAAATAATAAAACGACTCCGAGTGTGAATATAGCTTCACCTGCAGATGAATTTAATAATTTTTTTGTTAACATTGGACCTAAACTGGCCCGAGAAATACCCACTACGGTGCCTACAGGTGATACAATATGCAATAACACTGCTGTAAAAGACTCCATCTTCATAAAGAACACAGACGAAAGAGAGGTCATTGAAATTGTTAAATCGTTCAAAAGTAAAACATCTACTGACTGCGATGGTATTGACATGCTACTAGTCAAAACTGTTATCGAATGCATAGTAAAACCACTGACGTATATCTGTAACCTGTCTCTCCAATCAGGCATATTTCCCAATGCAATGAAAATAGCTAAAGTAATTCCGATTTACAAGACAGGCGACAGAGGGGAACTCTCAAACTATAGACCAATTTCACTATTACCGCAATTTTCCAAGATACTTGAAAAAATATTCTATGAGAGAATTGACAACTTCATACTGAAGAATGATTTATTGTGTGAGCAGCAATATGGGTTCAGACACAAAAGGACAACAGCATATGCCTTAATGGAATTTACAGAAAAAATATCAACAGTCATTGAAAATAAAGAGTATTCAGTTGGAGTATTCCTGGATCTTAAAAAAGCATTTGATACAGTAGATCACAATCTATTATTAAAGAAATTACAAAACTGTGGTATTAGAGGGGCAGCACTGTCCTGGTTAAGTAGTTACTTAAAGAATAGATATCAGTATGTATGTGTTAGCAACAACAACTCAGAGTTACTGAAGGTCACCTGTGGAGTCCCACAGGGTTCAGTTTTGGGACCATTATTATTCAATATGTATATAAACGATATATGTAAAGTTTCAGAAAAAATGGACTTAATATTGTTTGCTGATGACACTAATCTGCTATGCAGTGGAAACAATTTGGAACAACTTCTGGATACACTCGGAAAAGAATTAGGAAAGTTTAAACTGTGGTTTGATTCAAACAAATTAACGCTCAATTTAAGCAAGACAAAATTTATAGTCTTTAACAACCATCACAACAACCCAGTACCCAAACTCAGTGTAAATGGTGTAGAGATTGAAAGGGTATCCGAAACTAAATTCCTTGGAGTAATAATTGATAACAAACTGTGTTGGAAGCCACATATTAATTATATTAAAGGTAAAGTATCCAAATCAATTGCAATATTACACAGAGTGAACAATTTGCTGAATCAACCCACACTATACACCTTGTATCATTCATTAATACTCCCATACATGACATATTGTAATGAAGTATGGGGAAATACATATAAAACAAACATATATCCACTCTTTATGCTTCAAAAGAGAGCTATTAGAATAATCAACAAAGCAGCTTACAGGGAACCAACAAACCCACTTTTTCTTAAACAAAAAACTCTCAAGGTGAAAGATCTGATTGACTTTAAAACTGCAAAAATAATGTTCAAAGTGAAGAATCTATCACTGCCCGCAAATATCCAAAAGTTGTTCCAAACAAGGGAGAAACGATATCACCTCAGAGGAACATATATATTTCAAAAGCCTACAGTGAGAACAACCACCAAGCAACACTGTATTTCAGTGCAAGGAGTCAGATTATGGAACGATTTTGGACCTGAATTAAAATCATGTACAACGCTTGGACAATTTAAACAAAAACTAAAGGAAGAAATACTCCAAACATATTTACAAGACGACATGTAAACTCACATAAGGATTGACATTTCCAGCCTGTGTTGTGTTGTAGCTTAGTTTTTCTTTTTTTCTTTTTTTCTCTGTGACATTATGTCTTAGATTTGTTTTTGAATAGTAACCGCTTAACTTAGACTAGCTCAGTTTTCTTTTTTCTCTCAGTCACATTTTGTCTTAGCCTTGTTTTAAATTGTAATCGCTCTTGTCTTGTTTTTCTCTTTTTGTCCTTTGAATTCTTAGATGGAATATGGGTGGGCAATATAAGCTGCGGCTTCAGCCATCACCCATTTCGGATAACTCACGTGGAATTGTATAGTAGAAGGAGTCTTTGTCTAATTTGACCTTGTTGTTATATTATACAGTTTCTTTTAACCTGTAATGTACTATCCGAAATAAAAATAAATAAATTCATTCATTCAAATTCATATATTGGTGATGCGGTGGCGCAGTGGTTAGCACTGCGGCAGCACAGCAACTCACCCTTGGCCATGGGATCCCTGGGTTCGATCCCAGCCCCTGACCAACAGTGATCTGTGTGGAGTTTGCATGTTCTCCCCATATCTGCGTGGGTTTATCCAGGATTTCTCCGGTTTCCTCCCACAGACCAAAAACATGCAGGTTAGGTTAACTGGAGACTCTAAAATGGCCCTAGGTGTGAATGTGTGTGTGAATGGTTAAGGGATAGCGCCGTACCGTGGCTGCTTCATCCATCCAGGTGGAAGCCCTCAATTTCCCCTCTGGGGATCAATAAAGTATACAAAATCAAAAAAAAAATATTGCAAATAATTTAGTTACCTATTTATTAATTTTATTTTATATTTACTTATTTTTGTAGGTTTTTTATTTGGGTTCTAAATCTTTTATTGGGTTTTAGACTTTTGAGTTTTTAACCTTTTTGACTTGTCTTTAACTTTTTAATATGACCCTTCTCTCTTATCTGTTTTTTTCCTCTTATCTCTTTGTCTTATGTCCTGATTGGTGGAGCCTTGAGTATTTTTATCATGTTTATAGTCAGCTACATGCGTGCCTGTGTTTGTGTTCATGTTGAATGTAATTGTGGTTTGTAAATATGGATGTCACCTGACTGCAAAACAAATCTACCTCAGGGTACAAATAAAGTAACCTGAACCTGAACCTGAACTGGGCAGCACATTTCTCTCTAGAATACCTTGATAGTCTTGAGATTTCATTGTACCCTGCACAAATTCAAGACACCAGATGCAGCAAAGCAGCCCCAGAACATAACAGAACCTCCTCCATGTTTCACAGTAGGGACAGTGTTCTTTTCTTGCTATGCTTCATTTTTGCGTCTGTGAACATAGAGCTGACGTGCCTTGCCAAAAAGTTCCAATTTGTCTCGTCTGTCCATAGGACATTCTCCCAGAAGCTTTGTGGCTTGTCAACATGCAGTCTGGCAAATTCCAGTCTGACTTTTTTATGATTTGTTTTCAACAGTGGTGTCCTCCTTGGTCGTCTCCCATGAAGTCCACTTTGGCTCAAATAATGACGGATGGTGCAATCTGACACTGATGTACCTTGACCTTGGAGTTCACCATGAATGTGTTTAGAGGTTGTTCTGGGCTCTTTTGTTACCATTCGTATTATCCGTCTCCTCCTGCGGCCACGTCCAGGGAGGTTGGCTACAGTCCTGTGGATCTTAAATTTCTCAATAATATGTGCAACTGTAGTCACAAGAACATCAAGCTGCTTGGAGATGGTCTATAGCCTTTACCTTTAACATGCTTGTCTATAATTTTCTTTCTAATCTCCTGAGACAACTCTCTCCTTTGCTTCATCTGGTCCATGTTTAGTGTGGTACACACCATGTCACCAAACAGCACAGTGACTACTTGTCACCCTTTAAATAGGACGACTGACTGATTACAAGTTTGTAGACACCTGTGATGCTAATTAGAGGACACATCTTGGTTGAACATGTCCCTATGGTCACATTATTTTCAATCTTTTCTAGGGGTACCATCATTTTTGTCCAGGCCTGTTTCATGAGTTTGTTTTATAAAGTAATTCTGTTGAACCACAATTCAAAAGCATTGTCTGATTTTCATTGGTTAATTTTCAGAGAATTTTTATTTATTACCACTTTTGTCAGATTCAAGTTATTTCTGTGACCATTGTGGGTTTTTCTTTCATTAACAGAGGGGTACCAACAATTTTGTCCACGGCTGTAAAGGCTCTTCTCAGTTTTGTCAGAAAACATCTTGATGATCCCCAAGACTTTTGGGAAAATACTCTGCGGACTGACGAGACAAAAGTCAAACTTTCTGGAAGGTGTGTGTCACATTACATCTGGCGTAAAAGTAATACAGCATTTCAGAAAAGGAACATCAAACCACCAGTAAAATATGGTGGTGGTGGTCTGATGGTCTGGGGCTGTTTTGATGCTTCAATGACCTGGAAGACTTGCTGTGGTAAATGGAACCATGAATTCTGCTGTTTACCAAATAAATCCCGAAGGAGAATGTCCAGCCATCTGTTCGTGACCTCAAGCTGAAGCACACTTGGGTTCTGCAGCAGGACAATGATCCAAAACACACCAGCAAGTCCACCTCCGAATGGCTTAAGAAAAAAAAAAATGAAGACTCTGGAGTGGCCTAGTCAAAGTCCTGACCTGAATCTGATTGAGATGCTGTGGCATGACATTAAAAAGGCGGTTCATGCTCGAAAACCCTCCAATGTGGCTGAATTACAACAATTCTGCAAAGATGAGTGGGCCAGAATTCCTCCACAGCGCTGTAAAAGACTCATTGCCAGTTATTGCAAACGCTTGATTGCAGTTGTTGCTGCTAAGGGTGGCCCAACCAGTTATTAGGTTTAGGGGGCAATCACTTTTTCACACAGCGCCATGTGGGTTTGAATTTTTTTTCCCTTAATCATAAACACCTTCATTTAAAAACTGCATTTTGTGTTTACTTGTGTTATCTTTGTCTAATATTTAAATTTGTTTGATGATCTGAAACATTTAAATGTGACAAACATACAAAAAATGAGAAACCAGGAAGGGGGCAAACACTTTTTCACACCATTGTACATTTGCATCTGTTTTGGGGGTTTTTTTTCAAAGGCACCAGAAGCAACAGGTTATGAGCAAGGGAGCTGCATGTGGCTTCAGAGCCATCCATCCATCCATCCATCTTCTACCGCTTTTCTGGAGGTCCAGGTCGCGGAGGCAGCAGTTCAAGCAGAGAAGCCCAGACTTCCCTCTCCCCAGCCACCTGCTCCAGCTCTTCAGAGGGGATACCAAGGCGTTTCCAGACCAGCTGGGAGACATAGTCTTTCCACCGAGTCCTGGGTCTGCCCCGGGGTCTCCTCCCAGTGGGACATGCCTGAAACACCTCAAGTGGGAGGCATCCAGGAGGCATCCTAATCAGATGCCCATACCACCTCAACTGACTCCTTTCAATGTGGAGGAGCAGCGGTTCTACTCTGAGCTTCTCCCGGATGACTGAGCTTCTCACCCTATCTCTCAGGGTGAGTCCAGCAATCCTACGGAGAAAGCTCATTTCAGCCGCTTGTATCCGCAATCTCATTCTTTCGGTCATTACCCAAAGCTCGTGACCATAGGTGAGAGTAGGAACGTAGATTGACTGGTAAATCGACAGCTTTGCCTTAGAACTAAGCTCCCTCTTCACCACAACAGACCGGTACAACGTCTGCATCACTGCAGATGCTGCTCCAATCCGTCTGTCGATCTCTCGCTCCATTTTCCCCTCACTCGTGAACAAGACCCCAAGATACTTAAACTCCTCCACTTGGGGCAGGAGCCTGTCCCCAACCCGGAGAGGACAATCCACCTTTTTCCGGCTGAGGACCATGGACTCGGACTTGGAGGTGCTGATTCTCATCCCAGCCGCTTCACACTCAGTGGCAAACCGTCCCAGCAAGAGCTGTAGGTCATTGCTGGATGAAGCCAACAGGACAACATCATCTGCAAACAACAGAGATGAGATCCTGTGGTCACCAAGCATGACACCCTCCATTCCCTGGCTGCGCCTAGAAATCCTGTCCATAAAAATTATGAACAGGATCGGTGACAAAGGGCAGCCCTGGCGGAGTCCAACTCTCACTGGGAATGACTCCGACCGAGTGTTGGCAATACGAACCAAACTCTCACAACGGTCGTACAGAGACCGAATAGCTCGTAACAACAAGCCCGATACCCCATACTCCCGAAGCACCCCCCACAAAAATCTACGAGGGACGCGGTCAAATGCCTTCTCCAAGTCCACAAAACACATGTAAACTGGTTGGGCAAACTCCCACTCATGGATCGTCACCTTATCGTGGTGGGGGGGGGTTTGCGTGCCCCAGTGATCCCAGGAGCTATGTTGTCCGGGGCAATTTGCCTCTGATAGGGTCTCCCAAGACAAACTGGTCCTGGGTGAAGGGCCAGACTAAGAACGATCCAACAGACTCTCATGATAAATTGTATATCAAGGATTCAGTGTACCCCGCCCGGTATGGGGTTACCGGGGCCCCACCCTGGAGCCAGGCCTGGGGGAGGGGCTCGAAGGCTAGCGTCTGGTGGCCGGGTTTCCACCCATGGGACCCGGCCGGGCTCAGCCCGAAGGAGTTACATGGGTCCGCCCTCCAGTGAGTTCACCACCTGCAGGAGGGATCATGGGAGTCCGGTGCTATGTGGATTAGGTGGCGGTCAAAGGCGGAGACCTTGGCGGACTGATCCCAAGCTTTCTAAACTTGCTTTTGGCTTCAGAGCCGCAGGCTGAAAACCCCTAGGTTAAAGCTTATGCTGCCTGAGCATACGGCCTACAGTCCCTGTGTGTGACAATGATGAACAAACAGTAGTCTGGTCTCAAGTCTCCTCTCAGCTCTCCCTGAATAAATAAAGACTGAAAGAAAAAGAATTGCCATATGCATTTATTTACTGCTCTCTCGGGGTTGAGTGTAATGGGAAGCAATAAAGATCTCATTCACTCATTTATCACTGATGGGAAGATTGACCTCGTTCCTCTGCACCAAAGGCCCGGGGGTAGTGGGGGTGAGGGGGAGGGGTGGACCTATCGAATACAAGAACTGATGTGGCTTCAGCTCAGAGATTTCATTCAAAAACAAGCACACAGCCAATTAAAAAAGAAAGCCTGGTGTAATTTTACAGAAAAACCTGTGAAATGTAAGATTTCTATTAAACAGTGGGGCAGTTTGAACAGAGGTGTTTTGCTGCCTTGTTTGTTTGGTCTGATGCAACCCATGTTGCTTGCTGGCATCAGCCACATCGTCAATGCTTCTGACGCTCAACTTTATTGGCAGGGCGTATTTTGAAAAGGCATAGAAATGAAAATATAACTGACATTTTTTTCTCCATACTGGAATCTGGACAGTGGATTCAGATAATGTCACATCTACGAGAACAAGAGCACTCTGAAGTGAGTGCAATATCCCCTGCCTCCATCTTCTTTGAAGATCCCAGTACGTACTAAAAGAGAGCAGTTTTCAGCATTTCAACATAATTATTGGGGCAGAACCAAATTTTGATAAACCTGTCATCCATGAACATACAACTGAGTAAACAACCCATAGTTGTAGGACAGGATCCCGAGGTGAACATATGTAGCAAATTTGGTGACCCTAGAGAGGTTTACGCATTCAATCAATCAATCAATCAATCAATCAATCAACTTTATTCATAAAGCACTTTAAAAAGCAACACTCGCTACACAAAGTGCTGTACAACAAGAACACACATAAAAACATAAAAGCAAGGAGCAGGACACTAGCACAAAAACAATATAAAACCAACAAGACAATATAAAACAGCACAAGTAGAAACCACAGTCAATTGAATCAATAAAATAAAAGGTAAAATAAATAAATAAAAAAATATAAATCCATTTCATTCAATAAAATCAATGTCTCACACTGGGTCGAAGGCCAGGGAGTAAAAGTGTGTTTTAAGACGGGTTTTAAAAATGGACAGTGAAGGTGCTAGTAAGAGACCATAGGGAGTGCACTCTCCTAAACATCTTCATACCTCCACAGGCACGCCATCTGGACAAACCACCTTTCCACTCTGGATCCTCTTCAAAGCTGCCTTCACTTCTGCCTTCTAATCCTCGGAACTTCCTTGTTCACCATTAATGGTCTGCATTTATATTGTGTTTTTCATGACACCCAAAGAAGCTTTACAATGAGTCCATTATTCATTCACTCCACAGACAATGGTAGTGGTAAGCTACCTCTGTAGCCACAGCTGCCTTGGGGCAGACTGATGGAAACACGGCTCCCAATCCACACCAACGGTCTCTCCAACCACTACTGAACATTTAAACACATTCACATACCAGTGTCACAGACACTGGAGACCGTCTTTCCTGCATCTGTCCTCCTCTCTCTGTCATTTTTTTTGATTCATCGGCTCCTCAAAGTACTCCTTCCTCCTTGTCAACATATACCTTTGGGATTCGTAAGTACACTACAATCTCTGTCCTTAATTGACCTAACTTGCTGCACATTCTTTCCAGTCCTTTTCTCCTCCTGTCCAGCCTTTCATATAACATTATATGCCTTTTCCTTTGCCACCTTTCTCTTTGCCATATGCCTAGACTCCAAGTACTACTGTCTACTTTCTTCATTTCCCTGTCTTTTCCACATTTTCTTTGCCAACATCTTCCTGTCAATACTTTCCTGAACCTCCTCATTCACCACCAAGTCTCCTTGTTGTCTTTCTTCTGCCCAGAAGATACACCACATGCTTTTCTATACATTTCTCTTAATACCTTTGGTGTACTTTCCCAGTCCTCTAGTAATTCTTCCCTACCATCCAGAGTCTGCATCAACTCCTTCCTGGACTACTTCTTCCTTCTGTAACATCCCTCAATTTAATATCTGGCTCTGCTTTCACTCTCTTCCTCTTCTTGCTTTTTAAAAGTCATCCTACAGACTACCATCCGATGCTGTCTAGCTACAGTATGTTCTCCCCTGCCACCACCTTGCACTCTCCTATCTCTTTTAGATTTCTCCTTCTGCATAAGATGTAGTCCACCTATGTGCACCTTCCTCCACACCTGTAGGTCACTCAATGTTCCTCTCTCTTCTGAAATATGTGTTCATTACAGCCATCCTTCAAGCAAAATACACAACCATCTGTTTCTCCACCTTTCTGTCTTTAAGACCATACCTACCCAGCACCTCCTCATCGCCTCTGTTTTCTTCACCTATATGCCCAATAAAGTCAACTCCATTCACCACTCTCTCCTGCCTGGGAACACTCTGTACCACTTCATTCAACTTACTCCAGAATTCCTCTTTCTCTTCTACCTGGCATCCAAGAACCATTGTCATAAGTATATCAAAGCATGTTTTGTTTTACAATGAAAAGACTATGTTGGAACGAAATGTATTTTATTTATACAGGGCAGGTCCATTGAGAGGCAACCTCTCTTTTTCAAGGACACTCTGTTCACATTCACAGCAGGAAGCTTCTCAGTCCAACCACAGACTGACCTGTGGCCACTGAGCAGCTCGGGTTAAGGGCTTTGCTCATTTATAACACCTAGATCTGATCTTGCCAGTCCAGGGATTGAACCAGCAACCCTCTACTCACTAATCCACAGCCCTAACCATTAGGCCACCACTGGCCCAAATAATCAGTCACCCGTGATTGAAATTAAAAGAAAAACAATTACTGCTTTTTTAGAACTGTTATTTATCTCGCTAGTCTTATTTATCCCTATGAAGGTGGGCTACCTTCATTTGAAGAGTCAGATATGGTTTTTGAATCATATAGCTGTGCAGCCAGAATTAAGTTAATAAAAATGGCTGTTTCAAGGATGTGCACAGGATCAGGCTAATGTTGCCCGCATAACAGCCAATCTTTTTCTGAGCTGCTCCTCTGGGGGGGGGGGGGGGGGGGGACTGACCTGTCAGTAGAAATAAGTTACCCCCTCTTTAAATATTCAAGTTTTTGTCTAATTAACTTTTGTCTAATTAACTTGTTAGGTTGCAAGTTTTCTTTGTAAATTTTGGGACATTTTCTTTCTTAAATATGTGACTTCTTTCCTCATAAAGCTATAACTTTAAAATAGTACATTTTTCACTTTTTCTTGCATTGTTTATGATTTTTAAATGAAACTTTAGGACTTCAGGGGCGGCGCGGTGGAGAAGCGGTTAACACTGTGGCAGCACAGCAACTCACCCTTGGCCGGGGGATCCTGGGTTCGATCCCAGTCCCTGACCAACAGTGATCTGGGTGGAGTTTGCATGTTCTCCCCGTGTCTGCGTGGGTTTACTCCAGGATTTCTCCGGTTTCCTCCCACATGCCAAAAACATGCAAGTTAGGTTAACTGGCATCAAACTGGGGATTCTAAATTGTCCTTAGGTCTGACTGTGAGAGTGAATGGTTGTCTGTCTCTCTGTGTTGGCCCTGCGATGGACTGGTGATCTGTCCAGGGTGGACCCTGCCTCTCGCCCAAAGATGCTGGGACAGGCTCCAGCCACCCCCCCCCCCCCGGCAACCCGAAAAGGATTAAGCGGAAGAAGATGGATGGATGGATGGGACTTAAGGACTTTATTCATTTTATACTGTATTATAGTAAACTTGGAACTTTTTATCATAAATTTGTGATTTTTGCCTCTAACTGTTCATGTTTTAGTAAATTAATTTTGAAAATGTGAAATTTTTATATGTGATTTTGGAGCATTCTCATAAATTGGCTACTTTGGCAACATTTTGAGACTTTGTGAAAATTTGAGGCTCTTTTGCTTATGAGTTTACTTTTTATTTCCTAAATCTGACTTCTGTGTGCTAAATTCAGTTTTTTCCTCCACTTCTTTTTCCATTTCCTCATGTTCTTCTGTTGATATTTTTCTTTTTTTTTTTTTTAAAGAGACTTTTCCCTGTCATCTTGTGCTTTAGTTCATCTTTTGGAGCGTCTGATCACCTGAAATTGACACAAGCAGCATCCACATGCGTGACTGTACCACTCCTGCATATCCAGAACATGGGTACTTCTGACTGCGCTGCCAGCGCAGCTCTAAAGCAGACTCTCTTTGATCATGGATACTGAAGACTCCCAGATTTGCATTGTTTGCAGGAAAGATATCAAAGCATTCTTACTGTGATGCATAACGTTCTTTTAAGGGCAACCGTTTTGGAATACAGAAATAACTGTGTCTCACTAAACCATAAAAAAAACAAGACAACGAGAGTGATCTCATTTCTTTATGTGAAATAATAGCTGTCAGTAAGAAGGCCCGCTCCATTCCCTCCCTTTGATTTGAGTGGTAAGAGGTTAGAAAGTGAATTTGCTTGCTTTATTTCCACCGTACTCTAAATTCAGCTCCATTCAATTTTCCAAAAGTGCCCCGTGGATTTCACGCCGCATTTGTCCTCGCAGCACAAACTAGAAGGAGAGGCTTCCTGCGTGTTGGTGATTCACTCAGTGATACTCCGAGACCTCGGGGTCATTCCGCCAAAACGAGCAGAGAAATGAACCCGGGAGGCAATCTGGAGGACTATCAGCCTGTGAGGTGGAACATCATTCATCAGAAAATAAGCCTCGCCACACAGGCCAACATATGTGCTGTCTTTGATTTTGATGATGGGGTTTTATTCTCACCTAGCCGTCAGACACAGCCGTTTCAGCCTATAAAGCAGAGTAAGCAAATGCTACAGGCCACCTCAGCCACTAGGGGGCCGCCAAGATGAGCGAATCAAACTTACCTTCATACACTTGCAGTTTTTTTTCTAACTAACTAACTAACTAACCTGCACTTATATAGCGCTTTTCTAGTCACAAAGACCACTCAAAGCGCTTTCACTAATACTAACCCTCTATTCTAAGGGCCTATAGGAAACAGATATCTAGGGACAATTTAGAACAGCCAGTTAACCTAACATGCATGTCTTTGGATTGTGGGAGGAAACCGGAGCCCCCGGAGTAAACCCACGCAGCACAGGGAGAACATGCAAACTATTAAAACTGCAACTTTTTTCTCATAATTTGCTACCTTTTTCTTGTAAATCTTTCCCATAAATGTTCACTTTTTTCCATAAATATGTTAATTTGCTTTTTGTAAATTTGCAGCCTTTTCTGATACCCTTGCATTTTTTGTCATAAAATTGCAACTTTTTTTTTCATAAATGTGACATTTTTTCTTGCACATTTGCATCTTTTATTTTTCTCATAAATCTGTGCCTGGTTATGGATGCTGGTTCTCTCGGCACCCATGCACAACTATGGCAAATTATTTTCAAATTTTTTGACCAATTAAAAATTTCCCACAGAAGCCTGAGCGTCCCAGGGAACCCCGGCCTAGAGAACGACCCAAGTCACACACATTTTAAAAAGGATTTAAACTCTTCTCCATTACAAGAACAGGCCCCCAGGCACAATCTTATATGGGGCCCCAAAAAGGTAGAAACATGCCTGGTATCTCGGAGACAGACTTTCTACACGGTTTGCTTCCCCTGGGCTCTCTATCGCTCACCCAGTTCAATGAAACCATCAAGCATGCGCACGTGTGTTCTCGTGACACCGTCCGCATGTATGTGGCTCTCTGGATCCAGACATTACTGGGCGCCGTGCGCGGCAGCCTAATCTCCTTCTTAACACCCTTGCAATGTGGTGGCGACCCCACCCGCCACCGCCACTATAAACCTAGATAAGTGTATCAGTGCTGCCAGGAGGATGAACCCCCAGCCTGCCAAGAACACAAGCTTGCCTTTCTCATCAATCAATTTGACAAGGCCAGCCACAGAGCACAGCCTTCCGGCAACCCCCCCCCACAACCCTTCCATCCACCCGACCCAACTCCCTCTCCTGATCCACTTCTGAAAATACTGTACCGCTGTGGTGTAAGCAGAGCAGCTGCGGTGAAGGGGAAGGAGAAGAAGGAAGGGCAAATGGAGAGAGGGAAGTTTATGGCTGAGGGTTTACATCATTTTCATGAAGTGGACATCAACAGCTTTGGAAAAAAAAAATGGAAAGATAGGAGTTTAAAGTCTCAAGACGGCATAGAAAAAAATGGCCCATGTCACAGCGACAGAGTTGCACACTGGTGACAGATGAGATGTGCCTCTCCCCATGCAGAGCACGCTGTGGCAGGGTGCCGTTTCTGAACACTCAAACTGAGAATGATAAAAAACATAGGAGATAGACTGTATCTGATCTCATGGTTTACACACGTAGACTAGTTATCATGTTATGTTTGCCTGAGTAGAGACATCCTCCAGATATGAATTCAGGATGAAACCGAGATCAGATTACAACCGATTCGCTGCATCTATTTCGCTGCTCCAGGAGTGAAGTCTGCAAAGCCTCTAGGGGTCTGTGTGTGACAGGAGAGGGCACCTCAGTAGCAGCAGAAGAAATAACTGCTCACCAGACCAGCGGTCATCAACTTCTGTTATCCACAGAGCTATTTAGACTGCAAAATTCATAAACCACAGAGCACCCCAGAGAGCACAAAGCTTCACCAAGGCCAGGGGTCGGCAACCCGCCATGCTGTGGCTCCCTGTAGTCACATTCCAAAACACATGGAAATTAATGCAGGTCTTTTATTTTATTTTTTCCAATTATTGTTTATTGGATAGGTGTTTAACTGAAATGCACACTTTTATCAATGTAAAACATATTTCTCATAACCATCTCGGGGCTCCAGAATACCTCCCCCCAGGCCACGGGGGGCAGGGAGTGGGCGAACAACCTGAATCTGTTTTTCAATAGATTTGACCAACTGCCCTCCCCCCTGTCTGCACAACAACCACTGCTGCCCCTAAGAAATCAAGTCCTGCTACCCACTCCCCACTCCACCGACACCCCCCCCACTCCCAACACACAGCCCCCCATCCTGACCCTGACCAAGACCCAGGTGAGGACGGAGCTGAGGAAGATCAAGGCGAGGAAGGCGTCGGGACCGGACGTCATCAGCGCAAAGCTCCTCAAGTCCTGTGCAGACCAGCCGTGTGGGATTGTGACATATATCTTCAACATGAGCCTGAAACTGGGGAGGGTACCACAGCTGTGGAAAACATCTTGTGTGGTACCTGTACCAAAAACTTCCCACCCCAAAGACCTGAACAGCTTCAGACCGGTGGCCTTGACGTCCCACTTGATGAAGACCCTGGAGAGACTGCTCCTTGCTCATCTCCGCCCCCTGGTGGAACCAGCGATGGATCCACTCCAGTTCGCCTACCAGCATGGCATTGGGGTGGAGGATGCGGTGATCTTCCTCCTTCACCGTTCTCTGTCCCACCTGGAGAAGCCCGGGAATATGGTGAGGATCATGTTCTTTGACTTCTCCAGTGCTTTCAACACCATCCAACCGATGATCCTGAAGGACAAGCTGCTGTGCGCAGGGGTGGACCAGCACCTGTCATCATGGATCCTGGACTACCTCACGAACCGGCCTCAGTTTGTGAGAACCCGGGACTGTGTTTCCGACACGATCATCAGTAGCACGGGGGCCCCCCAGGGAACGGTGCTGGCTCCCTTCCTGTTCACTCTTTATACTGCGGACTTCTCACACAACACAACACATTGCCATCTACAGAAGTTCTCTGATGACTCTGCGATCGTTGGTCTCATCTCCAGCGGAGATGAAGCTGAGTACAGAGGGCTTATCCAGAACTTTGTGGACTGGTGCCATCGGAACTGCCTCCAGATCAACGCGAGGAAAACTAAGGAGCTGGTGGTGGACTGCCGCAGGCATGGGCAGCCCCTCACAGCACCAGTAAATATACAGGGAACAGACATCGAGATGGTGACATCCTACAAGTACCTGGGTATTCATCTGAACAATAAACTAGACTGGTCACACAATACTGACGCACTCTACAAGAAGGGACAGCGCAGGCTGTTCCTGCTGAGGAGACTCAGGTCTTTTGGTGTACAAGGGACGCTGCTGAAGTCATTCTATGACACGGTGGTGGCATCAGCCATCACTTTTGGAGTGGTCTGCTGGGGCAGTGGCATTACTGCAGCCGATAGGAAGAGACTGAACAAACCGATTAAGAAAGCTAGCTCTGTCCTGGGGCAGCGCCTTGATCCGATGGAGGAGATAGGAGAGAGAAGGACGGTGGCTAAACTGTCATCTCTGCTGGAGTCCGAGTTCCACCCTATGCAGGACATACTGGATGCACTGAGGAGCTCATTTAGCAGCAGACTACATCATCCCAGGTGCACAACCGAGAGGTTTCGTAGGTCCTTCCTACCAACGGCTGTCAGACTGTACAACCTAAGCAGGGCTGCTCGCAGAGATAGCAAAAAGACGTAACAAACTAATAGTTTTTTTTTGAATGCAAAAGATGCAATAGACTTACACAATGGTCCTCTCCGGCATACAACTAGGAACATACCGGTCGCTATGGAGGGTGAGAATATGTATGGGCACATAATCATACCATGTAGGATAACTAAATAGACGGTTATGCTGTTTCATCCCACCTAGCAACAATGCTCTGCACTGTGTGTGTTTATATATTTACATATTTATTCCATCTAGCTACAATGCTCTGCACTGGGTATGTTTATATTTATATATCTATATATTTATTCCATCTAGCTACAATGCTCCGCACTGTGTTTTTATATATCTACATATTATTCCATCTAGCTACATTGCTCCGCACTGTGTGTTTATATACTTGCATATTTATTCCACCTAGCTGCAATGCTCCGTACTGTGGGTGTTTATATATTTACATATTTATTCCATCTAGCTACAATGCTCTGCACTGTGTGTTCATATATTCATATATTTATTCCATCCAGCTACAATGCTCTGCACTGTGTGTCTGTGTGTGTGTGTGTGTGTGTGTATATACGTATATATTTTATAGTAATATGTACATATGTATATTAGCTGCTCTTGCTTGCTTGTTGTTTTTTTTTTTTCTTGCCTTCTGATTGTTGCTCTGAGTGTTGCTATCCCTGTGCTGTTGCAATCCTGGAATTTCCCCGTTGTGGGACTAATAAAGGCTTATCTTATCTTATCTTATCTTATCTTATCTTATCTTATCTTATTTTAGTTATTTATAACGTCATCAACTGTATGTGTTACATCCTACAGCAGCTCGTATGCACAGAGCTGTTGAGCCTCACTGTGCACCACAGAGACCACAAAGAGCCCAACAGCTTCCTGCTTACTGGGTAAGACACAGACAAATCCAGAAAAAGTCAAATCTCTGAGGAAAACAGAGAGTTTAATTCTGTGTGGACAGATTCATTTGCCTTCATGTATGATTGTTATGTGGAGAGAATTTCTCCACAAGAACACAAACAGCAAAACAACAGCCGCCTCATCAGTGTCCACAGGTCCATAAAAAGTCTTAAATGTGGTTACTCTTGCCATGGTAACAGTAACTTTCTATGGGCATGCAGAAATGCTTGCTTAAACTTGCTTTCTATGGGCATGCTCGGGTATGCACGGGCATGCACAGGTATGCACTAGTAATCTTAAAATTAGTCAACTGCAATATAAATGCTGGATTCACAGACATGACAGAAGTCTGAATTAGTGTGAATTTATCTTCACTGTCACAACTCAGTACTTCCTGAGTTATGTAAAAACAAAAGCCCTCTACAGCAATTTAGTTTTCAGAATGGTTGTGTCTGTTATGTGCTTTTATTGTGAAACACCATCAACCGGATATACTTGTCTGAAATCGACAACCTGCAGCCAATAGTTTTTTCTGACCATCTGTAAATAAAAAAGAAAAAAATAGTAAAAGGAGTTCAAATGAGTGAAAAGAGGAGAGAGAAGATTCTGTGACAGTGATGTAGAGGTGAGCCTTTTATGTTAAGGGTGTTTTCAGCTTTTTCTCTGCAGGACAACTGCTAGCTTGTTACTTACTTAAAGGTCTGATGACATGATTTTGACATTTTTTAGCATGTTGTGTAAACCCAAAAGTCACTGTTGATGATCAATATAATATTTACAACCGTGCCTGCATAACATAGTTATCATCAAAAAACCGCAGCCGCTAACTGGACTGTGGTGCCGCCTACCGAATGAAGAAGGAGTCAGAAATGACCTAAGCGAGAAAATGGACGCCAGTGTTGTTGACTGGAATGCCAGCAGCTTTGTAGCAGACAGTTTCTCTGGCTTCTTGTTTTAGTTTTATGGCTATGCCTTTGCGTTGTGTCGCAGGCTTAGATAAACAGCAGGCCATGAAAGACCACATCACATGCTTCAGCGCCAACTGTCATAAGCCTCCTCGTGCACTCCCTCGTGCGCTTTTACGCAGGAGGAGCGCATGAGGAGAGGAAGGATGAATGGATTTATGATTCACCACAGCACATGAATTGAACATCAGACTGATGACAACAGTTCTCAAAAAGGTGAAGACTTACAAAAATAAACAGAAACATTTACAGTTGGCATTCGGGGCCGACATCGCCCAGCGAACGCATGAAGAGGAGACGTGTTAACCACGGTTGCGCCCCAGGGCCGACATTGTTTCAAGGGGTACAACAGAACCCAGACCCAGAATACAGACATAAAAACAACAAGAACTCAAAAGATAATACATAATTAACTCAATGCCTGAGCCACAGACAACGGTCAGAACCGAGCCTACAGGATAACACGGGCTCGGTTCGTGACACCAACTGACTATATTGTATTCATTGTCACTAATTTGGACTTTTTCCTGTTATAATAATTAATTTAATATTTTTGATAGATATAGAACATGTGTGCTATACCAGTTATGAGTATTGTTTTTCTTGTGACTAAACTCTAGAAAAAATGAGGACTACCAGTTGCTTCTATTTTCTTATTATTGTTGAAAATCACATGCCAGTTGATACAAGACAAAAGCAGTTAATAAACAATAACAATAATAATAAACAATAATAAACAATAATAATAATAAATAATAAACAATAACAATAAACAATAACAATAACAATCAGACTGTACAACCTAAGAAGGGCTGCTCGCAGAGATAGCAAAAAGACGTAACAAACTAATAGTTTTTTTTGAATGCAAAAGATGCAATAGACTTACACAATGGTCCCCTCCGGCATACAACTAGGAACATACCGGTCGCTATGGAGGGTGAGAATATGTATGGGCACATAATCATACCATGTAGGATAACTAAGTAGACGGTTATGCTGTTTCATCCCATCTAGCAACAATGCTCTGCACTGTGTGTGTTTATATATTTACATATTTATTCCATCTAGCTACAATGCTCAGCACTGGGTGTGTTTATATTTATATATCTATATATTTATTCCATCTAGCTACAATGCTCTGCACTGTGTTTTTATATATCTACATATTATTCCATCTAGCTACATTGCTCCGCACTGTGTGTGTTTATATACTTGCATATTTATTCCACCTAGCTGCAATGCTCCGTACTGTGGGTGTTTATATATTTACATATTTATTCCATCTAGCTACAATGCTCTGCACTGTGTGTTCATATATTCATATATTTATTCCATCCAGCTACAATGCTCTGCACTGTGTGTCTGTGTGTGTGTGTGTATATATATATATTTTATAGTAATATGTACATATGTATATTAGCTGCTCTTGCTTGCTTGTTTTTTTTCTTGCCTTCTGATTGTTGCTCTGAGTGTTGCTATCCCTGTGCTGTTGCAATCCTGGAATTTCCCCGTTGTGGGACTAATAAAGGCTTATCTTATCTTATCTTATCTTATAATAGCAAACAAAATTGCATTTTTAATGAGACATAAATAATAGGGAATACATTATTTTTAAGGATATTGCCATCAGTAACACAGAGAATAATTTTAATTTCTAAAGGGGTTTTACAGATAATTGAACTTTAAAATGATAAGTTATGGCCACGAGTATAAGTATATAAGTATAAGTAAAATTATATTATATTTGCAAAATAAAAAAAAAAAAAATCTATCTCTTGTTCAAATACCCAGGACTGATCCAGGATTGCAGCAAAGGTCCAAATGATGATAACAGTTATGAGATTTTCAAGTATCACACTATAAATATTTAGTAATTTTATTTTCTTGTAAAAATTGACAACAGCTGTGGTCAGATAAACAATTATTGAATGAAAAACAATACCATGAAAACATAAAAGTAGTCAGCATAACTAAAACCGACATATTGTCCCTATTGTATTGGAAAGGTCTGTCTGATCTTGTGAACGACACGGGCAGGTATTGGACCGTGGACTTTCCTCGCCCAGGTGCTTCTCATCACACCATCACCAGCAGTGCATGTACTTAAGCGGCCATTTGCCAGTCATGCACTGCTGGTCCATAGTATTGTCATCCGTGCTGTTAGTCTGCCAGTATTTTCAGCACTCTCACGACGTGTTAGCCACTCCATGTTCGCCGTGGTTCTCGTGCGTCCTTGAAGGGATGTCGGCTCTGGGGCGCACCTGTGGCTAACACGTCTCCTGTCATTCGTTTGCTGGGCGATGCCCGCCCCCGAACGCCATCAGTAAGTGTGTTTGTGTTTTTTGGGACGGCAGTGGCTCAGGAGGTAGAGCAGGTTGTCTAATACGGTGGCGCAGTGGTTAGCACTGCGGCAGCACAGTTTACCCTTGGCCGGGGGATTGTGGGGATCGTGGGATCGTGGGTTCGATCCCAGCCCCCGACCAACAGTGATCTGTGTGGAGTTTGCATGTTCTCCCCGTGTTGCGTGGGTTTACTCCGGGATTTCTCCGGTTTCCTCCCACATGCCAAAAACATGCATGTTAGGTTAATTGGCTGTTCTAAATTGTCCCTAGATATTTGTTTCCTATAGGCCCTTAGAATAGAGGGTTAGTATTAATGAAAGCGCTTTGAGTGGTCTTTGTGACTAGAAAAGCGCTATATAAGTGCAGGTTAGTTAGTTAGTTAGTAATAACTGGCTGGTTGGCAGTTTGAATCCTGTTCTCCCCACATATCCTGTCGTTGTATCCCTGGGCAAGACACTTTACCCCAACTGCTCCCGGTGGGTCTAGACAGCGCCATGTTGGGCAGCTATGCCGCCATCAGTGTGTGAATGGGTGGATAGCAGGATCTGTTAAGCGCTTTGGTCATCTAGAGATGAAAATAAAAGCGCTATATGCTATATGAGTGAATGCCATTTACCATTTCACCTTTTTGGGAGTTGTCTGTATTAAATGTGTTGTGGTGAACCCTGCACGTAAATCCTCGTTATTTCATCCTCCCTCTCCGTGTGCTGCGTAAGAGTGTACGGAGGGTCATGACATGTCCTGCTGCTGACAGCAAATACTCTCCTCCTCTGTTGGCATGCTCACACACAGACCACACTGGCACCTGCAAAAATAAAAAAAATAGTACCTTTTGATTTGTTTATTTGGGGGGGGGGCTTGAAAGTATCAGGTACATTGATGTTTCAGTTTTATTATAAATACACTGCTATTTCATTGAAAAATCAGATTTAAATAAATTATATTTATGAACAAATAATTTGTTGCAATATCTGTAATAAAAGCATAACACTCGGTGTTACGGCAGGTTCCCCTGCTGTGTGTTTGTCGCTGCTGCTGCTGCCATGTGTGCCTCACCACCGTCACTCTCTGAGTCTGACTCGCTAGGCATGATGCCCGCTTGGCACGGCTCAAACCTATAAGGTCTGATGCCCCCAGATTCTTCACTGTCATCCCATTCTTCTGAACTATAATCGTCTCAAGATTGGACAACACAAACCAATTCCAGACTAGATGTGCTGGAACCATCATTGATGTTTTCTACCGCTTCCATCATGCGTGTACAACGGGCAGCCAAGCGCTGTGTTCTCCTGCTGACATCACAACATGGCTGGGGGGTTTTCCAGCCACTGACACAATTGGTGACATGGCGCTCATGAAAACGTTGGATATTCGCGTGAAAAAAGCCTGTTTGACTTAGAACTGCACAAACCCACCTATTTCATCATATTGAAATTATGTGTTGCAAAATTAGATGCAGTCAAAATCGTGTCATCAGACCTTTAATGTTTTTTAATGGGGTTTTGGAGTGGATTATACGTGCAGATTGTTTGTCACTGCCACACATTATTTTTTTATTGTAAAGGCATAGCATTTAACTCAGTGGAAGAAAGTATTTTTAAACTTATTTCACTCTGCTTTAACTGTTTCTAACTGGCTTAATTTGCAACAAATGATTGTTTAAAGTTAATCAGAAAGTTTTTTCATATTTTTTTGTTTGATTCCAAAATAAATAAAGATTATGTGAAAGTTATCAGACAACCAATCCACTAGTTAACACTAGTTATCACAGTGAGAGTGCAGAGAACAGGTGAAGGATTCAGATTTATATTAATAGAGATGAATAAGGAGCATTTTGAGGAAACAAAAAAGGATGAAAAGTGTTGTGTAACATGTATAAAAGAGCTTGCTATACATGCCTCAACAGCACAGCTCTGTACAGCACAGTAGCGCACAGCGCTACAAGTGCGTCTCATTATGATGGAGGAAAATAAGACTCTGCAACCTTCAAGCTTGCCGCATCTCACCTGAACTTATTTTTCCTCCACAGAGGTACATATATATTAAACTTTATAAGCATCATAATCTTTATTTTAAAGGTCAAATTGCAGCCCTCAGCTACTTCTATTTTAGCCAGAGATGGGCAAAATGGCTCTTTGGTTGGCAAAGGTAGCAGACCCGTGACCAAGGCTGTTTGTCCACCAATTAAAATGTGTAAGTTGACAAAGCATTACAAATTGCTTGTGCCTGTGTATTTTTTTTTTAAAGCCCAATCTCAAAATGTTAAAAAAGGAGAAACCCAGATCTGGAATACACGTACAGATGTGGATCTGTCCCAAAATCTGATGGGTTAATTCTTGGGTCAAGACCAACCTTCAAGGAAAGTTTTATTTAAAATTGTCCACTGGTTCTCTTGAGGTCATTCCACAGAATCTCTACTGGATTCAGGTCAAGACTTTGACTGGGCCTCTACAAAAGGTGGATTTTTTTTTTTTTTTAAGTTGTTCTGTAGTAGATTTACTTCAGTGTTTAGGATTATTGTCCTGCTGCATCACCCAACTTCTACTAAGCTTCAGCTGACCGACATGAGGACACCTTGATAAACTGGATATATTCATTTTCCCCTCAATGATGGCAAGCGGTCCACACCCCAACCTTTCACTGTTGGGATGTTTTCATGGTGGGATGCGGTGCTCTTTTATGGCATACATAGCACTGCATGTTCTTCCTGAACTATTCAACCTTAGTTTAATCAGTTCACAAAATATTTTCTCAGTACCATTGTGGAGTGTCAGGATGCCCGTTGGCAAACTTCAGGCATTCAGCGATGTTTTTGGAAAGCAGCCGCTTCCTCTGTGGTGTCCTGCCATGAACACCATGCTTGTTCAATGATTTGTGGATAGTAAACCCATGAACAGAGATGTTAATCGGCTCCAATGGTTCCTTAAGCCTTTAGCTGTGCCTCTAGTCAACTTGGCTGGGCAATCATTTCTAGAGAGAGCAGTCACAGTCCTAAATCATCTCCACTTGTAGACAATTTGTCTAACTCTGGACTGTTGAATACCTAAAGTCTTAGAGATTACTTTAATATTTCTGAGCATACAGCCTTTGTTACCCAGAGGCTAACAAACAGTGAGAGGGAGGATGAATACTGTCCAGGACGACACACAAGAACAAACACAGTCAATTTCACTCGGAGCAGACATATTACATAAGCAGATGTTGTAATACACAGACAGGCGTGAGAAGCCAAATGGAAACATAAGCTAGCATATCCACACGTCAGCCAAGCATAGCATCCACCACCGTGGAGCCCAGCTAATATTATAATCCCCACACAGCCGAACGGGCACTAATCTGCCAATCACAGCCAGCACTGTCTGACAGCACAATGCACTGCTAATAATCCCCCTCTAATGTGTTTGTGTATTAATAATTCACATCCACTCCCACAGGCTGAAGATCTTTACGGTGGCCGCTGGTGGCACAGAGGGAAAAGGCAATGAAGGAGGGGAGTCGCTGTGTGGCAGACTGTCAGCATGGGCTGCTAAACTCCAAATATTGCTTCATGGAGATTAGTATTTACTTTCATAATTTGGATGTTAAAGTTTACTTGAAGCACATTTGAAAAGCACAAGTAGAACATGGGGAACTGTGGAAGCTTAATTTAGGTTGTGTTGGCAGAGTTGCAGCTCTGTGTCTGTGGATTCTTAACTGGTAATGCTTAGTGGCAGGAATAGGAAATTAATTTTATTCATTCAATAAAAATTATAATTGTCACAAAAAATAACACAGAATTTATTTTCTTTTCAAAGCCTGAATGATGTTGTTATTATTTATTATTTCTATTATTTAACAAAAACTGTCAATAAATCATTTGATATTATGGCCACCCTCCAGCGGGCTCACCACCTGCAGAAGGGGTCATGGTGCTATGTGAACTGGGAGGCAGTCCGGGCTGCTCTGCATGGAGCGCTACCCCCACCACCCAGAGCCCTCAGATGGATGGACAGACGGACAGCCGGATTATGCCTAACAAAATATTTAACAGATTAAACACAAACTGCTCTTTCCTGTGGGCAAAGTTTATATGTTATGATGAATCATAGCGGATCGGCAACCCCCTGCTACAGCCGCTATGGGCGCCGGTTCAAGCCCAAAGGACGGGGGGGGGGGGGGGGTTAGTGCCCTTTCTGGGTGTTCGGGGGGGGGGGGCTGTGTGGTGGCACTGTGTGGGGAATTCTCCACCCACAGTCGGGAGCCGGGGAAAAGCGGGAATAATGGACTGAAGGAAGAAGTGGTACCGAGGGATCTCAGAGGGAACAGAAAGGAATATTCACCACCCGGGATGTTCAGGAGGCACCAGAACCGCTGAAGGAAGAGAGGGTCTGAGAAGCGGGTCCGGTGTTATGTGATGTTAATGTACCACGCATGTCTTTCTTCCACTGATTGTATTGTGTTGGGCTTCCTGGGTCTCATGGCATGGAATTAAAGATGATATAAAGAAGGTGCTCAGAGACCCAGGCAGACTTTTACTGTACTTGATGTTGGAGAAGGAATAAAGTTCGTGTGTCGTCCAGCTCATGCCTCGTCTGCTTCCTTCCTCCTCAGTCACATTTCTTCTTTTATTTTGAAACAGAGTGCTTCTACGTAACAACTTTTTTGCAATCTGTAAAAGTACACATACATACACACACGTGCACGCATGCGCGCATGTGCCAAAATCTACTGCTTTGTTCACAGTTTATCCTAAATACCTGTACAATTTGTACAGGTATTTAGGATACCTGTACAAGTATTTGCACCTCTACTTGTGTAAAATGCAAGGAGGCAAACATATGGCCTTATGAGGATATTGGCAATAATCTTCTTTCGGCTGCTCCCTTTAGGGGTCTCCACAACGGATCATCTGCCACCATCTCTCCCTATCCCTTCATCTTCCGCTGTAACACCAACCCTCTCGATGTCCCCATTCACAAAATCCATCAATCTTCTCTGTGGTTTTCGTCTTTTCCTCCTGTATGGCAGCTCCATCTTCAACATCCTTTGTACAATACCTCCACCATCCCTCATCTGCACGTGTCCAAACCATGTCAGCCTTGCCTCTCTTACTTTGTCTCCAAACCGCTCAACCTGAGCTGTCCCTCTGATATACTCATTTCTCATCTTGTCCCTCCTAGTCACTCCCAATAAAAATTTTATCATCTTAAACTCTGCCCCCTCCAACTCCACCTCCTGTCTTTTTTCAGCACCACCGTCTCCAAACCATACATCACAGCAAGTCTCACTACTGTCTTGTAAATCTTCCCTTTCACTCTAGCTGCAATCCTTCTGTCACAAATCACCCCTGACACTCGTCTCCACCCACTCCGCCCTGCCTGCATTCTCTTCTTCACCTCTCTTGTGCATTTTCCATTGCTTTGGATGGTTGACCCCAGGTATTTAAACTCATCTCCTTTCACTACCTCTACTCCTTCCATCTTCACCATTGCACCTACCTCCCTATCATTCATACTCATGTATTCTGTCTTGCTTCTACTGACGTTCATTCCTCTTCTTTCCAAAGCATACCTCCACCTCTCCAGGTTCTCTTCCACCTGCTTCCTATTCTCATTACAGATCACAATGTCATCTGCAAACATTGTGGTCCACGGAGACTCCTGCCTGACCTCATCTGTCAGCCTGTTCATCACTATGGTAAACAAGATGGGGCTCCGAGCTGATCCCTGATGTAATCCCACCCCATCTTGAATCCATCCGTCACTCCTACAGCACACCTCACCACCGTCTCACTGTCCTCATACATGTCCTGCACCACCCTCACATACTTCTCTGCCTCTCCTGACTTTCCCATACAGTACCACACTTCCTCTCTTGGCACCCTATCATCTGCTTTCTCTAGATCCACAAAGACACAGTGCAACTCCTTCTGACCTTCTCTACACTTCTCCATCAGTACTCTTAGAGCAAACATTGCATCTGTAGTACTCTTTCTTGGCATGAAACTGTACTGCTGCTCACTGATTGTCACCTCTCCTCTTAACCTGGCTTCAACAGCTTTTTCCCATACCTTCATAGTGTGGCTGATCAACTTTATGCCTCTGTAGTTACTACAGCTCTGAGCATCACCTTTGTTCTTGAAAATTGGTACCAAAACACTTCTTCTCCACTCCTTAGGCATCCTCTCACTCTCCAAGATTGTGTTAAACAATCTACCTTTTGTAACTTCCCCCACTTAATCTTTAGCTCTGCCTTCACTCTCTTCCTCTTCTTGCTTTCCAAAGCCATCCTACAGACTACCATCCAATGCTGTCTAGCTACATTCTCCCCTGCCACCACCTTGCAGTCTCCTATCTCTTTCAGATTTCTTCTTCTGCATAACATGCAGTCCACTTGTGTGCACTTTTCTCCACTCTTGTAAGTCACCCTATGTTCCTCTCTCTTCTTAAAGTCTGTGTTCACCACAGCCATTTCCATCCTTTTAGCAAAATCCACAACCATCCGTCCTTCCACATTTCTCTCCTTAAGACCATACCTACCCAGGACCTCCTCATCATCTCTGTTCCCTTCACCTGCATGTCCATTAAAGTCCGCTCCAATTACCACTGTCTCCCTCCCGGGAACACTCTACCACTTCATCCAACTTACTCCAGAATTCCTCTTTCTCTTCAACCTGACATCCAACTTGTGGGACATGTGCACTGACAACATTCAACATCACACCTTTGACTTCTAGCTTCAAACTCATGATTCAGTCTGACTCCCCCTTTATCTGCTGAGCACTCTTCACATACTCTTCCTTCAAGATTACTCCTACTCCATTTCGCTTCCTATCTACACCATGGTGGAACAGTTTGAATCTACCTCCAATGCTCCTAGCCTTGTTTTCCTTCCATCTGGTTTCTTGAACACACAGTATATCTACCTTTCTTCTCTCCATCATATCAGCCAACTGTTTGCCTTTACCAGTCATAGTCCCTACATTTAACATCCCCACTCTCACCTCCACACTTCTCCCTCCAAACATGCCTCCTCGATCTACGACCAACAGTAGCCCAATTTCAACCCATAACAATAACCCTAAAGTCCTTTTTGCAGCCATTGATCACTTCATCAACCCAGATTTTAATAAAAAACACAAACCTGCCAACCAACTCTCTCTGTGAGAGTTTTGCAGACCACTTCAGGTGCACGGTTGATTCTATTAGATCCAACATTTTATCTGACCGGAAGACTGCTTTTAATGGAATCTTGGACTCACCTTTAGCTGAGGAAACGCTGGACTGTTTTGCCCTGGTTGATGCTAAGATGTTTGGTAGAGCTTTCTCCCAGGCAAACTTGACCTCCTGTCTTTTAGAGCCGATTCCCACATCACTTTTTAAAACATTTTATGGATTCTTTGAACATGAGATTTTAAACATTGTAAATTGCTCTCTCCAGACTGGTGTTTTCCTCGCTGCCTTTAAAACGGCTGTGTTGAAGCCCCTTTTGAAGAAGAGTAATTTAGATCCTGATATCCTCAGTAACTATTGACCTGTATCCAACTTACCGTTTTTAAGTAAAGTTTTAGAAAAAAAATGTATTCTTCCAGTTAAATAATTTTCTTATTGACCACAACACTTTTGAGAAATTTCAATCTGGTCTGAGGACAAACCACAGTACCGAGACAGCCCTTTTAAAAATCGTTAATGATATCTGGTGTAACATGGACTCCCACAAACTGTCAGTCCTGGTGCTGCTGGATCTCAGCGCTGCCTTTGATACAGTAGATCACCACATTTTATTAAGCAGACTCAAACAACTGGTGGGTCTCTCAGGTACTGTTCTTGAATGGTTTCATTCCTATCTCACAGATCATCACCATTTTATAAGTATGGATACATGTTCTTTGGCAATCCATGAAATCAAGTGTGGGGTACCCCAAAGTTCAATTTTACGGCCAATACTTTTTAATCTTTATATGCTACCACTTGGAGATGTTATCAGGAGACATGGCATCAATTTTCATAGCTATGCTGATGATACACAGCTGTACATTGCCACGTCTCCTGATGACACAAAACCAATTAATGCCCCTTTGAACTGTATTTTAGATATAAAGTCATGGATGGCAGAGAACTTCCTACAGCTCAACCAGGGCAAAACAGAAGTTTTAATCATTGGTCCTGAAGACAAGAGAGAGAAACTTCTACCAAAATTGCTAGGTCTAAAACCTATGCATTGTGTCAAGAACCTGGGCGTTCTTTTAGACTCTGACTTTATTTTTTTTTTTCACACATTAAAAATGTAACAAAAATCGGATTTTACCATCTTAGGAATATAGCCAGCATCCGCCCTTTTCTCTCGCTTGCCAGCATGGAGGTCTTGATGCATGCTTTTATTACTCGTCATATAGACTATTGTAATGCCCTGTTCTCTGGTCTTCCTCAAAAAAGAATATCACATCTCCAACTGCTCCAAAATTCAGCAGCACAAGTGTTAATGAGGACCAAGGGGCTGGTGCATATTACACCAGTTTTAGAATTGCTGCATTGGCTCCCCATGTGTTTTAGGGTCGATTTTAAGGTTCTCTTAGTAGTTTTTAAATGCCTCAATGGTCTTGTGCCTTCTTATCTATCTGAACTGCTTTTATCTTATGAGCCCTCGCGAACCCTGAGGTCCTCTGGTACTGGCCTTTTAATGGTTCCAAAAAGTAAAGACCAAGACCTTTTGGTGAAGCTGTGGGCGACCCCCACAGCCTACGGACAAGCAGAGCGCTCAGCTGGAGCAATCAGCAGAACAATGACTGATATCAACAGGCAGCCTCTCTTTGTCTAGTTCCTTCCTGCCAGTAATCTGCTTTTGATATGTGTGACTCAAATGCAGGTGTCCATGCTTCCTGCTCTGTACTGTGATGCAAATGTGCCTTTCATGTATTGTCTGTAACTGGGTATATAAGCTGACTGAAATTCACATGCTTTCTCTCTCTGACCACTGCTTCTGACTACACGCATTGCCTGTCTGCTACGAGAGCCTGAGGGCTCGCTCTGACGCGCCTGCACGGCACCGGAGTGAGTTCCGTGATGGCGGATAATAAACACCCTTAAAAACTCTCAGTTTGCTGCTTATTATTTTATACCGCCACACTGGTGACCCCGAGAAAAGAACACGCTGGCAGCCCCCGGCGGTAACTCTCCGACGACAAGTGAACGCAGCAGCCTGACGCAAATGATCTGCCCTCCCTTCTGCTAGAGGGAGACCTCGACGCAGAGCCACCACCAGGCGAACTCTCCGGAGATCACCCACGACCGGGAAGCCGCAGAATGCTTTATGGTGCAGCCCTCGCCTGAGATTCTAGACATCCACGCTGGTACCGGCCGAGGGACACAGAACGTCTACTCCCTCTCACTGCTCCTCCGCATCGACACGAGCCCGAGGGACAAAGACCGTCTACTCCCTCTCACTGCTCCTCAGCGTCGACACGAGCGCGCACGATGGAGAACGCAGTGCTTGGACCAGAACGCACCATGACCCGGCACCAGCGAACAACAGCAACAGCTTCAACAGGGATGACCATCGGCGCTGACGACGCTGATCTCCAGCAAGCTCCCTGACCCTGACTCGCCTGTACAGCGGACCTGCCATGCACCGAACCCTGCACGCACACCAGGGGGTTATGAGGACAGCGCACCACGCACGGGACAATACCTGCTCCACACAGACCGCCATCGTCCTTCGCCGCTGCACACAGAACCTTCAGGGCTGCTCACACACCTGAAGCACGCACGCAGCTCACTCACAGGATTTTGTATGGGTCTCAGCCATGGCGCACAAGGGAATTCAGCCACCTGCTGTCCCCGAGGGCTTTAGGGCTGCGCGCGCACCTAAAGTCAACACACCAAGTCCCTCACTGCTGCAGCTCCTTTTTTTTTCTTCATGGCCGCGAGAGGAGTCAGAGACAAACTTCCCTTCTCACAGCCTGTGGATCTCTGCCACGTTCAACGGGACAGCCCCTCAACATCGCGGATCCACAGGCAATTTTTGCGCGGCCCAGACAACTTCGCCGTCCCGGGCCGGCACTTGCTACCCCCACCCTCCTCCCTCCCCCTCCTCCGGCACGGAACTTTCACCGCAGCTCGCTCCCAAAGCCGGACTATCGAGGCCTCAGTTTCCTGCTGAGCCCTCTGGGGGGGAGTAGTGTGGGCGACCCCCACAGCCTACGGACAAGCAGAGCGCTCAGCTGGAGCAATCAGCAGAACAATGACTGATATCAACAGGCAGCCTCTCTTTGTCTAGCTCCTTCCTGCCAGTAATCTGCTTTTGATATGTGTGACTCAAATACAGGTGTTCATGTACTGTGATGCAAATGTGCCTTTCATGTATTGTCTGTAACTGGGTATATAAGCTGACTGAAATTCACATGCTTTCTCTCTCTGACCACTGCTTCTGACTACACGCATTGCCTGTCTGCTACGAGAGCCTGAGGGCTCGCTCTGACACGCCTGCATGGCGCCGGAGTGAGTTCCGTGATGGCGGATAATAAACACCCTTAAAAAACTCTCAGTTCGCTGCTTATTATTTCATGCTGCCACAAAGCTTCCTTTCACTATTATGGTCCTCGTCTGTGGAACAGCCTGCCAGAGGACCTCAGGGCCGCAGAGTCAACAGATGTTTTAAAGAACAGGCTCAAGACTCACCTTTTTAATTTGGCTTTTAATAAACCTGTTTAACTGTTACTGAAATAGTCATTTATGTTCAATTGTTTTACATTCTTCTTAGCTCCATTTGCTTTTAGATTTTCTTATTTTGTTGTGTTCTTAGCTCAGTTTCTAAGTATGGGTCTTTAGTTCCCTTTGTTCTATGTGTTCGTAGTTTTATCTTGTATTTTATGTGTTTTAGCTCCAGTGTTTCCTCAGTGGGGCTCCTCATGCCGGATGCTGCCTGGCCCATCTGCAGGGGTGTTGGTCTCGTGGGTCGCTCTAGCTTGGGTGGGTGGGGGCTTTATGCCACTGCCTACAGCTGTGGTGCGGGCCCCGGCCTGTCCTAGTTGGGGCAGCCTTTGTGGTGCCTTCTGTGCTTATGGGCTGTGTGGTCTCCCGGCGTGGGGGGCTCCACAGGATGGTTGCTCCTTCACGTGGTGCCTCAGTGCTGAGTAATGTCTCTTTTATTTTATATGTGTGTAAGAGAAGTTGGGGGTGATGTATGTGCCCGTGTGTGTTGTGTTTTGTGGGTATGTTTATGGGAGGGTTGGAAGAGGTGGGATGTATTGTGTAAAATATGTAACTAAATGTGTCTACTGTTTTTATCTATGTAAGCACTTTGTGCAGCATCTAATGTTTAAAAAGTGCTATACGAATAAAATTTGATTGATTGATTGAATTTCCACTGGCACCCTGTCAGTTAACAGCACCGGTAGTGGTTGTTGTCAACCCGGGCCTCGACCAATCCAGTATGAAAGTCTCATTCATCGTGATCCGCATGTTTGATTTGGCAAGGGTTTTACGTCGGATGCCCTTCCTGACACAACACCCCCCATTTACCGAGGCTTGGGACCAGCACTAGGAGTACACTGGCTTGTGCACCCCCTGTTGACTATAATACTAGACTGCTATCCCATATCAAATCTGTATCTCACTGTGAGCTGTGGACACAGTATCACATGAGGGAAATTAGTCCAAAAAAGAGCATTTACTGTAAATGCTCTTTTAATTATTTTGTAAGATAACATTTGCTCCATCATTTACTTTGACCAAAAACTGACCTCTATCAGAATGGAATTTAGGAGAAAGCATCTGAGAACTGACGGTACAGCCGCACTGAACAAGGAACACATTGGTCTTTTTGCTGACAAAGAGTTTAGTTTCTGTCCGCTGGTCATTGAGAGAAGCTAATAAAAAAAGCTCCCCAGTGGACTGTGCACCCATGTGGAACCAAGACACACTCGAACCTGAGTGCTTAAACTAAAAGCTAGAAAGCTTCAAGTGCAAAACAAAACAAACAAAAAAAAAAATCCTCTCTTGGCAACAGATTCTATACCCCTCTTTGATTTGTAGAAACAATCTAGTATACAAGCCTCAATTGTGTACCTTTTTGTGTATTTCCAATAGTGCAGCCATTATTAAGAGACAGACTAGGAGTCTATCTGGACAAAGATGGCCCTCTGTGTATTCCATGATTTATAGGCATTGAAATTTCAAGTGTGACTCACTTTTGAAGACAATTTCTCACTTTTCAGATGATGGAATTCTCTGATGGGAGGGCCGCAGATACGCTACTCTTAGACAGGATGTTTCATATGGATAAACTTCTCTAAAGGGAAATCTCTCTGAAAGTGATCCAACTCAGTTACAGGGACTTCGCTAGAATGCCACATTGTAGATAGAGCTATCATTTGAAGAATAGCTCCCTTTCCCTTCTATGAGGTTGAATATGGCACAGTAAGTTTGGATGAGTTTTGTCATATGTTGTACCTGCCACAGCAACCTTCCTGCACTCTCTTTTCTCTGAATACAGACACCCCCTGAGCCCTGCTCACCTAAATCCTTAAGCTCCAAGTGTATTTACATAATCAGAGAAGAGGGACGCTGAGCTCGATCAAAGAAGTTCCATGAATCATTGATGATACGATCTGTGATGTTATCTTTATCTGATGAAAGGAAACTGTTTTTCCACAAGGCTTTTGGACACATTCAAGTTGCTAACTGTGTGTACTGTTTGCCTTTAAACGAGTAGAATTTACTCTTTAAATGAAAACCCTCTCCCGCTGCTTAAGTGTCTATTTATCTACGTATGATGCACAGCAGAGGTTCTAACGAAAAGCACACTATCACCAGGACCTCAGGATAGGTATGTCTAACACTGCCAGCCCAGAGTCAAACAAGTCTTTCGGTGGCATGCTGGGAGAATGCAATGATCATCCATTCTGGCCCTAAGAAAGGAAATAACCACGGCATGTCTCACAATGCATCAGGGCAGAGGCATTTGTGAAAAGCAGCGGGAAAATATAATATGTGTTTGAGGGAGTCCCAGCTGGGCAAATAGCGGTGCATTGTGTTAAACGAGCACTTTGGTTGGAGGCTGAAACCCCCCAGTGGATGTGTTGACATTGATTTGGTGCGGTGCCCTCGGGGAGCACCCTCAGCCAGGCATTTGTGGCCATTCAGCACACTGCTCGCACTGCGGCACGGCGCTCAGCGAGGTGAGGCAGCCAGATGACAATCTCCACTCCTGCCTTTCGGTTTCAGCGTTTTCCTACAGAGGAGAAAGAAACAGGTGCTGCACCGTAAGATTTTCACGTAGAAGCATATACCAAAATAAATGTTACACAAGCAGTTCTTTCAAGGACCCAATGAGTTTTCTTTGTCGCTCATTGATTCTTTGGAAGAATGCTGCGCTTTGTGTTGATCATTGAAAGCATCTCAGCACCTGCCCAAGGTGATGTTTCTATGACTGAATTGTCTTGTTTTAAAAGGAGGAAAAAATATAAAAAGAAGACATGGAGACGTTATGGTTTTTTAGGCCGGTGTGACAGGATGTGGCCAGCTCTCCATCATTGAATGTGCTGTGAATTCTACCTTGTATCAGAAGGTGATTGAGAAAAATGCAGTGTTGTATTCAAGACCACAATAAGACCAGACTGAGACTGGAGTGTACTGTAGGATTGAAATGATCAGTCAACCTCATCTACAGCACTGATCATAACGTTCGTCCACACAGAAGTTTAATGTTGCCATGTTTATTGGAATGCTACAGAAATGTTCAGCTGTAGAACTGCTGGGGGCAGCACCACTTTTGCTGTCTGCCCTGACTGCCCTCAGTTCCAGCAAAGAAGAGGAGGAACACATGATGGTGAAATGGAAAGAAAATCACGGAAAAAAGGAGGCCAGAAAGCGAGATAATGTAACAGTAAAACAAGTTGTGTATTAGAATATGATGTAGGTTCCATCAGTCTGCATTTGCATGCATCTGAGACCATCTTCTTCTGGTTCTGGGGGGGAACTGCCAGTGAGAATATGCCTAGGGGAAATGGGGGTTAGACCTGAAACCACAGTGTTCTCCTTTGTTTCCTCCGTTATAATTTTCTCTTTTTAAATAAGTGATATTTTGAGAAGTGATGCACTTTATCTATAGCTATAGAATTCTTAATAATGAACTAAATATTTACTTGTGAGACCTAATTTTTTTACACATGACTGTAAATGTGAGCCCTTGAATCTTATAAAACAGTCAAACAAATGAAGAAACACTCAAGATATGGAAAAAAAAAGCATCTTTCATAACGCATTTCATTTCAGTAGACCTCCTGTAAATAGTCAACGCCATATTCTATCAACAGCGAGAACAAAAACATGGAGCACAGTACATCTGTGAGACGGCTCAAACAGCCGAGCTTCCAAATGGTACATTAGAGAGGCACTTAGAGCAATTTTAAAGCTGAGCTCTTGTGAGTGAACACAGACAGATGTAACCAATGTGCCACTGGTTAGAAGCAGTGATGGCTGAGCAGGAAGGACAAAAATGAAAGACTGTAGAGGAGGGAGGGAGAAATCAGCTGATCGATGGCGGCCTATGAGGGCTGTTTGAATTTCCATCAGTGTAAATGTGACTTGCAGCAGACCCGATGAATTTTTGCCCTCTTGCACCGACTAGCAGACTACAGATGAGTCAGCATCTGGCTGACAGATAAAATACGGAGGTGACAATGAGGCCCACAATGACTTTTTCCCGATGAATTTGCTTTTCTTCCCTTTTAAATTTACAGGGTTTTTTTTTTATTGGTTATCAATTTACAGTTTTTGTGATAATTCTGTGACTGTTTTCACACAAGTTTACAACTTTTCCACTTTGACTGTGGACCCGTACACATGAGAACTTGAGTCTGAACCTTTTTTTCCCTCCTTACCTGATCTATCGTCCCCCAACCCTTCCTGTAACGTGTGTATGCATCACAGTTTCTTGCAATATAACCAAAACAATGATTAAAATTAATTATTCTCTCAGTAGATACAAATTAATGAGGAGGTGAAGCAGAACCACTATTAGAACATTTTGTTGAACCCACACACGCATGAGCAACATAGTATGTTTCCTCATTAATGAGATGTGCAGTAATGACAGGCCAGCTCTACTGAAGCTGTGCACAAACACTGAACATAATCCCTTTATTGGCAGCCAATCTACAGCACTTTTTTTTTTTTTTTAGAGCCACAGCGTTGCTTTGCTTTGATTGGCTCATAATAAGAGTCTGTGGTGGTGGTCAAAACAACCGGGAGGGAGGGGGGGCTGAAGAACAAGACCAACAGCTCCAAAGTTTGAAACTCTAACTCATGATGGGATTAAAATAAATAAAAAATGGGAGGAAAAGTTTAAAGAAAAAACTATCAGCAGCTTGTGCGGCAGGTGACACTACTGATTTATCTGCCAAAGACACATTTTTCCGACATTTGGTGCAGTCTGATTGCTGTCCCCGGTGGCGCCTGTTCAGTGTGATACTTTTAGAAAAGTTGCGGCTGCACTGTAGGAGTCCTGAGAACAGAAAGTGGGTAAAACAGGTGAGAGGGGGGCCACAGACTGTTGTCCTCTCTCTGCCTTTGGGTTCCTCGTTGCCTCATTCCACCCCACCCGCTACCCCCAAGCCTGTGCAACCCTTCCACCTCTGCTGTTATTTCACCCAGCAGGGCTCTTAATACTTAATGTTGATGCATTGGCCACACTCCTGGGAACATTGCAAGCTTGTGAGAAGGTAAACACACACACACACACACACACGTGTAAGCACACACAGAGCCTATACACACAGGCTACATCCATTGCTGAACAAATAAATGTATTTGGGATTCTCTATCTCAAATGGCAGGGGACAGAGCTATCCAGGGGGACACAGGCTGTGCCACCGTCACTTTTGTCCTCAAGCCAAGGAAATGGGATGGAAGGCTGGGGTGACTTGCAGGTAATGGCAGTTCATCCAGAGAGTCCTCAAACCAACAGGTCAATGTTAGGCACAGAGACGCAGAGTTTCCACTCACATTAAGCGCATCATGCACTGTGCATGGGCCACTGATCGTTTAGGCAAGGCGAGTTTATTTGTATAGTACATTTCGTGTGCAAGACAATTCAAGGTGCTTTAAAGCATTAAAAAAAGTTGCTGTTATGCTTTAATGCTGTGTTTAGAGGTATCAAAAAGAGTAACATAGACAAAATAATTATAATGAATTATTCAAATTTAAGATGAAACACGACAGCAACAGTCACCATTGTGCAATACAACCTGATGTGAATGAATGAATGAATGGATGAATGAATGAATCTTTATTTTGGATAGTACAGGTTAAAAGGAACTGAATAATATAGTAAAAGGGGGAAAGAAAATCCAACGAGGTCAAATTAGACAATAATTCCTCTGATTATACAGTTCAACATAAGTTATCCGAAATGGGTGATGGCTGAAGCCGCAGCTTATATTGCCCACCCATATTCCATCCAAGAATTCAAAAGAAAAAAAAAAAAACAAGACAAGAGCGATTACAATTTAAAAAAAAAACAAAAAAAAACCGAAGCTAAGACAAAGTGTGACAGAAAAAACAAGAACTAAGCTACAACACAACGCAGGCTAGATATGACAATCCTTATGTGATTTTACATGTCATCTTGTATATATGTTTGGAGTATTTCTTCCTTTAGTTTTAGTTTAAATTGTTCAAGCGTTGTACATGATTTTAATTCAGGTCCAAAATCGTTCCATAATCTGACTCCTTGCACTGAAACACAGTGTTGCTTGGTGGTAGTTCTCACTGTAGGTTTTTGAAATATACATGTTCCTCTGAAATGATATTGTTTCTCCCTTATTTGGAACAACTTTTGGATATTTGCGGGCAGTGATAGATTCTTCACTTTAAACATTATTATTGCAGTTTTAAAGTCACTCTGTGTAATATTGCAATTGATTTGGATATTTTACCTTTAATATAATTAATATGTGACTTCCAACACAGTTTATTATCAATTATTACTCTAAGAAATTTAGTTTCAGATACCCTTTCAATCTCTACACCATTTACACTGAGTTTAGATACTGAGTTGTTGTGATGGTTGTTAAAGACTATAAATTTTGTCTTACTTAAATTGAGTGTTAACTTGTTTGAATCAAACCACAGTTTAAGCTTTCCTAATTCCTTTCCGAGTGTATCCAAAAGTTGTTCCAAATTGCTTCCACTGCATAATAGATTAGTGTCATCGGCAAACAATATTAAGTCCATTTTTTCTGAAACTTTACATATATCATTTATATACATATTGAATAATAATGGCCCCAAAACTGAACCCTGTGGGACTCCACAAGTAACCTTCAGTAACTGTGAGTTTTTGTTACCAACACATACATACTGATATCTATTTTTTAAGTAACTACTTAACCCCTTGCACTCCGGGCAATTTTCCTAAAAATGCCAAAAAATAACGTGCCCAAAGTAAATCGAAAGCTGTTCTTCAACCATTTGCAGCATCTTCATGGGGTTGGTCTCATTTAAAAGAAAACACTTTGAATTTTTTGGCAAAAAAAACATAATCTCTCTACGTGCTCCGGCCACTGAGTTACAGTCATCTAAACATACTGAACTTGAAGAAAATAAATTTGGACACTGTGTTTTTTTGGATACAAATGCTTGCAAATAACACACAGCTGTCCGATCCGGCTGGAAAATGCAACAGAAATGTAGAACCAAGTGTTATCAAGCTGAGATCCAAATTTGGTAACAATACCACAAAAAATGAATATTTTACACAGCTTTGTTCTCAGGCTGTTCCCAGGCGTTTTGGAACAGTTTGGAAAAACATCTGTAACTTTTGAATAATTCAATGTAGAATCTTCATTTTAGGCTCTAATGAAAGGTCACACTCAGGGCTGTGTCTGTGTGTGTGTGTGTGGGGGGGGGGGGTCGTCCCCTCCCCCCGCTACCAAGGACGGAGTTCAGCCCTCGCTACATGACGGATTACACTCGTTGCATGTTTCCACAGCAACACTGTCACAGCGGCTTCCCCCCCCTCGCTACTGTGTGTGTGTGGGTCCGCTACAGAGGACGGCCATCGCTACACGAAGGAATAGACTCATATGTCTATGTGACGACCGCTGTGCAGTCAGCGCGGCTTCCCCCCGTGGACCGGGGGCGTTCGGACCGTGAACGCCCCCCCCCCGCTCCTCTTCTGCAGCGGGGGGGGGGGGGGCGTTCACGGTACGAACACGGCAAATGAACCGTTTATCGCGGCGCACGAAGTACGAAGTGCGTGCGCCGTACAGTTGTAATTTACCGATCAGTCAAAAGTCATTTTTGGATTACAGTTTTCAGGGAGAAATAATAATTTAGCTTATAACACCTTACCTCTTCACAGCAGCAGAGTCCTGGCGAACTTCTCTTCCTCATTGTCAGACGAACGCGACGCTGGTCCGCTCGTGGATCCTGATCAAAATATAATTCCAATATTGCGGTCTTGGTGAATGATTTACGACCTTTGTCGTCGGCCTCCGTCGGTCTATGATGACGGAAGAGAATCCTAAACGTCTATTCTGCTGGAATGAGTGCAGGTCCCGCTTGTGGGTGTTCTCCATGCTGCGGGGTCTGTAGCAGATTCGTCCAGCATCCTTTGTTTTCATCTGCTGCAGCAGTAAGTCTCTCTTCACCCAGCCTGAACTTCTGTGCTTCAATTGGCTCCTGCATTCACAGTAAGCGGGTCCTCCTTCCTAGGTTTTCATTCATTGGCTCTTCAAGGTTTCTGAAACCCAATTCAAGGCTCTTATTAGTCGAATGAGAGGTCAATCAGATGAACTAATCTGTTCGCGGCTGTGGCTGCAGCTTTTTTTTTTCAGTGGCGCTTGGACGCCAACACCACCTACATCACCACAATCTGGACTATGCGTCCGAGTGTGCACGAGAGCGCAGGAGTGCGCCCTCGTGCGTCCTAGGACGCAGAGACTTGCCCGCCCGCGGAACAACGGCGCGCAAGAGGTTAACCAGGACAGTGCTACCCTTCTAATACCACAATTTTGTAGTTTCTTTAATAATAAATTATGATCCACTGTATCAAATGGTTTTTTAAGATCCAGGAATACTCCAACTGAATACTCTTTATTTTCAATGGCTGTTGATATTTTTTCTATAAATTCCATTAGAGCAAATGCAGTTGTCCTCTTGTGTCTGAACCCATATTGCTGCTCACACAATAGATTATTGTTCAGTATGAAGTTGTCAATTCTCTCATAGAATATTTTTTCAAGTATCTTGGAAAATTGCGGCAATAGTGAAATTGGTCTATAGTTTGAGAATTCCCCTCTGTCACCCGTCTTGTATATCGGAATTACTTTAGCTATTTTCATTGCATTGGGAAATATACTTGTTTGGAGAGACAGGTTACAGATATACTTCAGTAGTTTCACTAAGCATTCAATAATAGTTTTGACTAAGAGCATGTCAATACCATCACAGTCAGTAGATGTTTTACTTTTAAACGATTTAACAATTTCAACGACCTCTCTCTCGTCTGTGTTCTTTATGAAAATGGAGTCTTTTATAGCAGTGTTATTGCATATTGTATCACCTCTAGGCACCGTAGTGGGTATTTCTCGAGCCAAATTAGGACCAATGTTAACAAAATAGTTATTAAATTCCTCTGCAGGTGAGGCTGTATTCACACTCTGAGTCGTTTTATTATTTTTTGAAAAATTGGCTGGGTTGTTTGTATTTCTGCTTTTATTTCCAAGAATACTGTTAAGTATTGTCCATGTATTTTTAATATTGTCTTTGTTTTTCTCCAGTTCTTTACTGTAATAGTCTCTCTTACTACATCTTATTATACGTATATGTTAACTTATTTTTGTATGTTTTATACCGTTGCTCTGCTTCTTTTGTCCTTTTCTTTAGGAAAGCTTTAAATAATAAATTTTTCTTTTTACACGCCTTTTGTAATCCTTTGGTTAACCATGGCTTATTGGCAAATTTATGTTTAAGCTTTTTTTTTTACTAATGGACAGTTTTTTTTCATAAAGAGTGGTTACAATGTTTATAAATGTGTCATAGGCTTCATTTACATCTGATACATAGACTTCTGTCCAGTCTTGTTTCAGCAAGTCCTCTTTAAAAGAACTGATTGCATTTGGTGATTTGTATCTGAACGAGTTTTTTCTGTACTGGCCCCCGTGTGGCCATGGATAAGTGCAAAGGTTGGCAAGTGGTCACTTATATCATTTATCAATAATCCACTTTCTATTTTCTTATCAATAACATTAACAAACAGGTTGTCAATAAGTGTAGCAGTGTGAACTGTGATTCTACTGGGATGTGTTATTGTGGGATATAGGCTCATGCTGTACATAGAGTTCATGAACTCTGTAATTACATTTTGTTGGTGTGGATTTAGTAAATCAATATTGAAATCTCCACAAATTGCTACCATTTTCTTACTAGTAATATTATTGTACAGCTCGACTAATTTATCTCTGAATGTCTCAATGCAAGTTCCCGGCGTTCTATATGTACAACTTATAATTAGATTTTTTGTTTTATCTTGCTGGACTCACCCTCAGAGATAGGGTGAGGAGCTCAGTCATCCGGGAGAGGCTCAGAGTAGAACCGCTGCTCCTCCACATTGAAAGGAGTCAGTTGAGGTGGTATGGGCATCTGATTAGGATGCCTCCTGGACGCCTTCCACTTGAGGTGTTTCAGGCACGTCCCACTGGGAGGAGACCCCGGGGCAGACCCAGGACTCGGTGGAGAGACTATGTCTCCCAGCTAGTCTGGGAACGCCTTGGTATCCCCTCTGAAGAGCTGGAGCAGGTGGCTGGGGAGAGGGAAGTCTGGGCTTCTCTGCTTGAACTGCTGCCTCCGCGACCCGGACCTCCGGAAAAGCGGTAGAAGATGGATGGATGGATGGTTTTATCTTGGTCAATCTCAACAGTAACACATTCCAAGATCCCTGGTAGTGCAAAGGACATTCCATTTACAAGCTTACACCTATACAGGTCATCAATATAACAGTGCAACACCACCACCGTTTTTTTGAGATCTGTTAATATGAAACATCTGATATCCCTCTATTGCCATCAGGGGAGCCTGCTCTTCATTAAGCCAAGTTTCAGAGACTGCAATAGCTGTAAAATTTCTGTCTAGCTGTTTTAAATAGTCCTGAATCTGTGGAAAGTTTTTGTTAAGACTTCTGCTGTTGAAGTGTATTATTGATAGTTTACCATCTAGTTGCACTTGACTTTTGAATTGCTTTTCAGTGTAATATTCACATTGGCTATGAATATTATTGAAAAAGTGGTTATCAGGATCAATATCATTCTCCATCTCTTGTAGTTTATGTTCAGCATAATGGCATATTTTCAGAGTTTGAGTATCCTCACTCTGTGTCAAATGACTTCCTCCAACTGGGGATAATTGATGTCTACTCAAGTCAGTCATAAGTTTTTGTTTGTTTTGCTTATTTTTTTTAAAGTACTTTGGCATGGTATATCAAAAGAACTATTCTTACCGTGTGTGTGAGTATGGATTATCATTGACTCTTAATTTTCTTAGTCAGTGTTCATCTGTATTTATCTAAGTCAGTAACATCTCTGATCATTATACTCTTTGCTTGCTCAGGTGTTCCATTTAGTTTGATCCAAACTCTACAATTTCTTGTCCATGTTGCCTGTATTTTATTTTGTCTTTTCAGCATCCGTGCTTGCCGTGCTAATTCAGCATTTGTTTTTGTCAGGTGTTCCCCATAGCTTTCTGGCCTGCCTCAGTATGTCATTCTTTACTCTTCTGTTCACGAAGCGCATCACAATTGATTTCTTTGTTTTATTATCTTTCCTCGGTAAGGCATAACAGGCTGAAATTGCATTTGCTTCTACCTTTATATCTTTACTGCCAAGGAACTGAAGCACCTGGTTTTCTAGGGAGACTGATTCACTCAGGGGAGCCTCCTCACCTCTCAGTCCTGTTGTTGCATGAGCGTATGACTGATATTTGATGTCTAGTCCACTTATAACTAGGTCATCCATACGAGAACCTTGCTCAAGATCCTCAATGCGTCGCTCCAAGTCCATAATTTTTTTGTCTTTTTCCTGAATTGTTAATTTTAAGTCTCGTACATCTTCCATTAGGCCTATTATTTTGGCCTGCTGGCTAACCATTTTGGCCACTTCTTCTGACAAGAAGTTCAGAGATTTTTGGATCTCTTCCATCTCCTCCTTCTTTGGTGGCATTTTTACTGACCTGTGGATAGTAAAAACAAACTCTGCTGGTGTCGCTGGTATCCGATCCGACCGACCTCGAATCCAGCTGGGCCTCAGTTAGCCCCCTCCGCTGCTGGTCCCGCTGCTCACCACCGCCGCAACCGAGCTCCTGTCCAGCTCCTCCACCGAGTCCCGCCGCACACCGCCGCTGCAGCCGAGCTCCGCTGGGGTCACGGTAGATCCTCCGCTGAGCACCACCGCCTACCGCCGTCTGCCTGGGTGGTACCTCTGCTAGACCCCATCACCAACCGCCGTCTGCCTGGTAGTTCCTCCGCTGGACCTCGCAACTGAGCTCCGACTCAGGCTATTGTCTGGCTGGGTTTAGGTGGTCCCCGTCTCCCACCAACACCGCCCCCGAACTCCGATCCGGCTCACGTCCAACTGCCGCCTCAGTTAGTTCCTCCGGCAAGCCCTCACCGGGGACTAAGTCGCTTCGTGTCGGTGTTAGGCGGTGCAACTAGCGCCAGCGTTAAGCTAACTAGTGTTAGCTTAGCAAAATCTTCGGGAAACGCTAGTCAGTTTACTCACAGTGGCCGGAGAAAGGCGATTAAAGGGGTATTCCAACGGTATTCCAACGGAGGTGGAAATTCAGCCCGTGCGTGTCCGTCACGAGTGCCGATCGCTGTTGGTTAGTTATTTTTAATGGCAAAATCAGCGACTTTGTCTCAGCACTGAAAAAGTGTGACCATCCCGGTCGCCATCTTGCTTTTATTTCATGTCATGTTAGTCTAGCGTGTAACTGTCACATTTCAGCATTTAATGCGTAGCCATTACACACAGTGTGCTCTATACTTATACAACAGTTAGTTCTGACAGAGCAATTTGATTGGACAACAGGGATTCCAGGAGTTACCATGTTCCATGATAACTGCACTCCAGTGTTTGACTACTAACAGTAATTTACTGTCAACTCTCAGTGACAATTGCAATACTGTGTTGGATACCTCTTCCACAGTAAGGCGCTGTTTGAAAAGATTTATTACCTGACCCACCCTTTTGAAAAAAAAAAAAAAAAAACTTTATTCAGTTTACAAAGTCTAAGTTAAGCTAGTCCAAATCTGTTAAAAAAAAAAAAAGAAGAAAAAAAAAAGAAGAAGAAACAGGCAGTGCTATTGTTGGACTTGTCTTGAGTAACAAACCACAATAACGTTGTGATGATGGACTCTGCTTCATCTGAAAATGCCAAGAAAAAGCGAGCAAAGAAGTGTGCCGAAACCAAATCGCTAGCATGCTAACAGGCATTGGTCACGTTTTGACTTCAGTCCATATGCGTACTGACTCAACAGGTGACCGGTATGTTTTATAAACGCTGAGTTTTGCACTTGACAATATTTAATTTGTTTACGTGCGTGTGAAATGACAATAGACGTCTTCATGCTGACTGAGATGTTTAGCAACAGTTACTGGCTACATTTAGAAGGGACTATTTTTTTCTCAGCTGTGCAAAATAACTGGTTAACCAAACAAATCATAATATTTTGTCCAGTATTGCTGTCATTTAATAAATTGTGCTTGTGGAAGTGTTGTATAAAAGCAATATTAAATGAGGGAGCATGGTATCAGTGACTATAACTGTAACTACGGGTGTGATACTCTAATGCCCGACACGCAGCAGAGGGCATTAAACATATATTACTAAAATACTGCTTAATTCTGTCACAGTTACAGACACTGCTGCTGTACTGCTTCAGCTGAGCTCCTGGTGGGGGGGGGGGGGGTCTGGGGTTAGGGTTAGGGTTCAGTAGGGTGAGGGGCTCCTTTTCACGCATTTTTAAAAACCAAACCATGTAAAACTTTACTGTTGCTGTTTGCCCTACATTTTGTCAGGAATATACTTGTTCTAGCATGTATATATTATTTGCCATGACAATACCTAAATAAATGATTAAAATAAATAAAATCAAACTTCTGACATAATTTGAAACACAACATCAGAACTATGGTAATGATAAAGAGGAAATATTTTTATGGAGCAGTCAGAGCAGAGAAAGCAAAGAAGAAAAAGTTACAAGATGAGGCTGTGCAGCGCTTTCAGGTTTGCTTTGATATCTATTCTTAAATTATGGAACAATTTGCATAAATATTTATACATAACATACTGTAACAAACATCTTGGGCCAGTTCTGTTACATACAGAGGGGATATAAAGAGTGTGCACAACCCTGGTAAAATGTCAGCTTATTGTGATATAAAAAAAAAAAAAAAACCTAGACAAAAAAACAAGACCAAAATCAATAATTTCAAAAGTTTTCCCACCTTTAATGTGACCTATATTTGGTACAGATGTTCTCTGTAAAAGAAAATCCTCTGAACATTTCTGGAATAAGCTTCATGTTTGAAACGATGTGGCTGGATCCAGACATACTTCAGTTGTCGCTGTCTTTCCATTTCCTTGAAGACTATAGAAAGATACTAGCAGGCAGGGTTACTATAAAGTGTGTACGTTGTTGTTTAATTAAAGGCTTTATACTAACATTTGCTTTAAATCTTTGAATCTTTTTTTTTTCATTTGGTTTCTGATGTTTATCTTACATTTCCATGTATTTGCCCAAACAGCACACACATATCTGTTGCATTTGTTTTATTGAAGATTTAACTTTCAGAGGTTTATTAATCAGTTCTACATGTTCTACACGTCTTTGCAAAGTTTGCAGAGTTTTATAACTTTTCCTCTGTGGTATGGCTAACTTATTTTATGATCAGTAGCAATGATAATGAACATATTGATTGCAATTCCATATATTGGTACATGTATTTTTTTTTGTTATAATATTACACAGATTGGTTCCAAGGTTGTCATAGCCAGGAGCAGCACTGAGGTTAAGCTCCCAGTGCTCATAAAATGCTCCTTACAGCGTGCGTCTCGAAAAGCCTCTGACAACTAAGTCCAGCTCCTAGCCTGCCCGTGTGGTTTAGTCTCTAAGCCTGGCGGAACTGCTTTTACTAATAGGAGAAGGGGCGAGGGCGGATCTCTGGCGCCTTAAAACCAGATGCTTCGGGTAGATGGTGGCTCGTCAACCTGGGAAGGTAGCCCATCTAGGGGAAGGTAAACCCTGATTTCAAACCTCCGCTGCCTTGCGGCACACCCAGTCACGGGTAAGGTTTCGGGAGTCAACCCTGAGGAAAAATCCGGAGTCGGAGCCCCTAAGGCAGTTCTCTGTTGTGCTCAACATCGTTCTGGCAGCTCCTGCGACGGCGCTGGTGCCAAACTATAGCAGCCCTGCTGTTCCTTTGGATTCATCAGTGACGTGGAGAGGAGGGACATGCTGCATGGGTAACATCTTGTCCTCCATATCTTCCTGCCCAGGCTTGAATCCTACCAACGCCCAACGCTGGAAGGTAGAACACCGGTGCGCATCGGCCTGTTCAGCCACAGGCGGTGCTGTTCCAGCAGACTAGACGTTTAAGATTCTCTTCCATGGTCATCATAGACCGACGGAGGCCGACGACGTTATAATATTGTAATAAGGACATATTTACTGACTTTCCTTTTGTTTGAACAAGACTTCAAACTAAAGGAAGCCAGATACATTTATAGTAACTGCTATATATTCTAAAGCAATAAGAGAGTATTTATGTGAACTTCAAGCAACTGAAGAACAAACGTGTAGACCAAGCTGTATCACACCACAGGCTATATGATTCATAAGGCCATAAGGCTGACTTGACATCACGTGTTGCTGTTTAAAGAGTAGAAAATCATCTGCAGACCACAAACAGCTCATGTACCAGGCTGTAAACATGCTTGCTTAATAGCTGTTGTCAGTTTTAACATAGGAGTCTATGGGGCAGCCAGTCTCCTAACAATAAGAACTTTTCCATCACCGTAATCAAAGCAGCAGTGTTTCCCAAAGTAACTGTTCCAATTAAAGTCATACATTTTTGTTGTCAATTTGTCATGTGTGTCAGAGCTGGGCCTGGATGGGACTCAATAAGCCATAATTCACTTCAATCCCCTCACATTCCCCTAACCCCAGCTCTCGCTGGCTCCATTAGAGTCTCTGCTGTCTGTCCTGGTCACAAGTCTGTCGAAACCTCTGCTCAAAGATGGCCCCTTCTTCAAAATGACAGATTTGTAAGTAGAGCAGCTGGTCACTGTGTAACCACACAAGGGCTGCCAGTCCCTTCTTTTGGAATTCACTGATGTTTAAACAAATATTTGCTGAATGTTTTCACTCCTTTTGCCAGGACCTTTCTGCATCTCATTTTAATGCACTGTGCATAAGCAACACCAATTACGGTCCACTATATTCCAGTCGAAGCCAATCAGTATCACATAACGGACCCACTGAGCAGAGCTGGGTAGAGTATAGGGCTGGGCAATATGGGTCAAAAATCATATCTCTATGTAATTATTCTGCATCTCAATACTAGATATATACCTCAGTACAAAAACTGTATGTGGTATGTAAACTACAAATGATGATGAGTAAATTAGTTTGCTAAAAATCACCAGTAAATAACTGAAACAGTTGTATACATATGTATGTCATTTATCTTTGTTGATCATTTAATCATCTCTCTCTTTTTACTGAGCATTATGAATTGGTATTGTAAAATGTTGACAACATTAAGGCTGCGTGTCCACCAAATGCATTTTTTTCGCTCTGGACAACTATTTTCCATTCATTCTCTGTGTAGTCCAGCATTTACAGCGTTAGCGCCCTTGGCGCTGAAATGCTCTCGGCAGTTGCCGTTTTTTGTTGCGGTGCTCAGAGTTGAAAAAAAGCTCAACTTTTCAGAGACTGTAGCTGAGCTCGTCTATGTCAGACCTTAAGCAGCCAATCAGAACTGCTGCGTGGGTGGGACATAGGACACCGGTACTAGTCTATACTCAGACTCCTGCTTTCCATGTCATCATATTTTACATCCAGAGCTGCTAGAAAACGTTTCCTGTCCATTGTTATTTAGAGACTGCTATTAAAAACTCAGTAGAAAGTCTGACCATAGGAAAAGCGGAAGTGCTGAGCTGAGAGTGACAAGCTGTTGCTGGGATACAGGGCACAGGCCTTTTTTTTTTTTTTTTTTCCAGAGCGCAGCATACAAACACTGAAAAAAAAAAAAAAAAAAAAAAAAAAAAAACGTTCAGGGCGGTCGGGCGACAAAAAACACGTTTGGTGGACATGCAGCCTTAGTCCCTTTGATGGTTGTTATAGCAGCAGACCCGGTGGGTTCTGAGACCCGGACTCAGACAGCAGTGACCCCAGTGTGGTCTTGGGGAAAATAGCTGGTCTGGAGACCAGAGGCTTATATTCTAGGGGTGACCCGGTCTCTCCCATCCATAATCCGCTATACCACTGGCTCATGAAATAGTTTGTTATGTGGGACACGTATGTGGGTTTCATATGCTTCACAAGTATATTACTGTATGCTTATTGTATGCTTCACGTCTCAGAGGAACAAAAGGACTGAACCTCCCAGGAGATAACAGGAGGATGTGAAATGTGGCCTTTTGTATGCAAAGAGATGACCTTGAGGGATTTCCTGACCACCAGTGACTTTAGGTGGAGGTGAGAAGACCTGGAAAAAGACAATGTGACTGTGTGCTTTGATGTCCTGGGGGATGTTGGGGGATTCTTTCTCTTTTCTGTTTTTGATGATGTTGGAGAATGGAATAAACCTGACTCGTGAGATAAACTCAGCCTCGTCATTTCCACATTCTCCACACTGGTGACCCTAAGACGTATCATGAGTGGAAGAAATTCTCCCGAGCCAGACTCGTCAGGAGCCAGCCAAACGAATGCAGCCGCAGTTCAGCTACCAGACTTCTGGCGGAACAATCCGCGCTCCTGGTTTAACGCGGTCGAGGTGCAGTTCAACCTCCAGAGGATTTCGGTAGACGACACAAAGTTCTACCATGTGGTTGCAAAGCTGGACAACCACACAGCCCAGCGGGTGGAGAGCCTGATCAACCAGCCGACGGACAGCGACAAGTACAGCGCGTTGAAGGCTGCACTCATCCGTTACTTCACCCCCTCGGTGGAGGAGCGAGCAGAGGGGCTCCTGGCGCTGACTGAATTTGAAAGCGACAGGCCTGCGGACCTGATGGAGAAGCTGTTGAGGTTGAAAGACTCTGACGATGATCACTTCATCTTCACCCACCTTTTCCTCAGGACCCTACCGTCAGCGGTGACAGTGACCCTGGCCAGTTCACCACTGTTGGCCCGACGAGACTACCGCGAGCTGGGCCAGGAGGCGCAACAACTCGTCAACGCCAATAAGCGGCGCGCGGCCATGGCCGCGGCAGCGGAGCTCGGCGCAACGTCCGAAGATGGCAGGGGGCCAGAGGCTGCAGTACCAGACTCACCGACGACGGCGGCGGCAGGGGCCAGGAAACACGGAGCAGACAACGTCCTTTGTTTCTACCATCGCCGCTTCGCAGAGAGGGCACGCAAATGTATACCACCGTGCCATTTCAAGCGCTCGGGAAATGCCAAGACCGGGGGTCGTAGCAGCTGCAGCCCTCGGAGAGGAGAACAAGCTGCTCTACTTGAGGGATGCGCGCTCGGGGAGGCATTTCCTCATGGACACAGGCTCCCAGCTGAGTTTCATCACACCTTCCTCCGCTGACCGGCTGGCGCCTTCCAGTGGTCCCGGGGTGTCAGCAGCGAACAGCTCGGCGATTAAGACCTTTGGTGAGAGGACGTTGCTTCTGTCCCTACACGGCCGTACATTCGAGTGGACTTTCGTCATAGCTGCAGTCAATTTCAACATGTTAGGGGCTGATTTTTTGTGCTCACATGGTTTGTTGGTTGATCTTGCTAACAGACGCCTGGTTAATGCACTCTCTTTTTATTCTATTCCCTGTACAGCTCGAGTGGCCCCGCCAACAGCACAAGCCAACGTCACAGCTGCAAGTGGTAAGTTCCACACACTCCTCACTCAGTTCCCAGCACTCACGGTCCCAACAGTTTCAGCGACCGTGGCTAAACACGGGGTGGAACATTTTATTACTACCACCGGACCGCCCGTTTTTGCAAAAGCTCTGCGCTTGGATTCAGCTAAACTGACCATAGCGCGCGAGGAGTTCGCCAACCTGGAAAAGTTGGGCATCATCAGGCGTTCGAAAAGCCCATGGGCTTCACCGCTTCACATGGTCCCGAAAGCTGATGGCTCTTGGCGACCTTGCGGTGATTTCCGCAGGTTGAACAACGCTACAGCGCACGACCGCTACCCGATCCCGCACATCCAAGATTTTTCAGTTCATTTGGTGGGGGCGCGCGTTTTTTCTAAGATAGACTTGGTACGCGGTTACCACCAGGTCCCAGTGTGCGCTGAGGACATACCCAAAACAGCGGTAATAACTCCGTTCAGGCTATTTGAGTTTTTGCGCATGCCATTTGGGCTTAAAGGCGCAATGCAGACGTTCCAACGCATGATGGACGCGGTGTTGCGCAATCTCCCCTTCGTGTTCGTCTACCTGGACGACATATTGGTAGCCAGCACGTCCGAATACGAACACGAAAATCACCTCACGGCAGTTTTCCGGAGGTTGGCAGAGCACGGGTTAATAATCAACCCAGCGAAGTGTCAGTTCGGGGTGACGCAGATTGATTTTTTGGGGCATCGCGTCTCTCCAGAAGGAGCGGTTCCTCTGCCTGACAAAGTGCACGCAGTAACAAATTTTCCCCAGCCACAAACGGTCAAAGCGTTACAGGAGTTTTTGGGAATGGTGAATTTTTATAACCGTTTCCTCCCCCGCGCAGCGCAGCCCATGCAACCATTGTATGCTGCACTAAAAAAACAAAAACCCACAAATAAAATCGAATGGTCTCCGGAGCGAGAGCGCGCATTCTCTGAAGTCAAAACAGCCCTGGCAAACTCTGCGTTGTTAGCACATCCAGTCCCAACAGCCCGCATGGCGCTCACTACTGACGCGTCAGATGTGGCCATAGGGGCGGTCGTGGAACAGTATGTAGCCGGAGCCTGGCAACCTTTTTCAGCCTTTTTCAGCAGGACCTTGCGCGATAGTGAACGAAAATATAGCGCGTTTTGGAGTCCCGTCGGACATTACGTCCGACAGAGGTCCTCAATTTGTTTACGAACTTTGGTCAGCGATGGCCCACAGCCTGGGGGCAATGATCCACCGCAAGACCGCGTACAATCCGCAGGCTAGCGGGTTATGCGAACGTTTTCACAGGTCATTGAAGGCGGCCCTCAGAGCGTCGCTTACGGATGCAAATTGGGTGGACAGGCTACCATGGGTTTTATTAGGGTTGCGCTCTGCACCTAAAGAGGATTTAGAAGACTCCCCAGCTGAGCTAGTTTTCGCACAGCCACTTCGGCTGCCCGGGGAATTTCTCCCAGATAATCCGCCGCCAGAGTGCTCCCCAGCTCAGCGGTTACAGAGTAGCACGGACTCGAGCACGCTATCTGGCCCCGTTCACCACAGTTTTCCGCGCATTTTTGTGCCTAAGGCTTTAAAAAATGCGGAGTTTGTTTTTGTCAGACATGATGCCCATCGCCCACCGTTACGCCCACCTTATGATGGACCATATAGAGTGCTGGAAACAGGGGATAAGCATTTTTTGCTAGATTTGGGGGACAGAAAAGAAATGATTGGCATAAACAGGCTCAAACCCGCTTTTGTGGTGGCTGACGAAGGTGTGCAGTTGGCTAAGGCTCCTCGGCGCGGCAGACCCCCTAGAGAGCATTCCCCAGAACACCCACAGAGATTGACTAACAGTTCTCATTCTCAGACAGCAGCTCCCCAGCAGGAGGGTGCCGCGGAGGTGGTAAAGCCTGCTTACAGCAAATACGGGAGAAGACTGAGGCCCAAGCAGCATGTGGACTGATGTGTAGTGATTTTATTATGACATGCAAACTGTTATTACATTGTTCCATCTTAGACGTTTGGGGGGGGGGGGGTCATGTGGGACACATATGTGGGTTTCATATGCTTCACATGTATATTACTGTATGCTTATTGTATGCTTCACGTCTCAGAGGAACAAAAGGACTGAACCTCCCAGGAGATAACAGGAGGATGTGAAATGTGGCCTTTTGTATGCAAAGAGATGACCTTGAGGGATTTCCTGACCACCAGTGACTTTAGGTGGAGGTGAGAAGACCTGGAAAAAGACAATGTGACTGTGTGCTTTGATGTCCTGGGGTATAAAAGGGACTGCACGGTGGCGCAGTGGTTAGCACTGCGGCAGCACAGTTTACCCTTGGCCGGGGGATTGTGGGGATCGTGGGATTGTGGGTTCGATCCCAGCCCCTGACCAACAGTGATCTGTGTGGAGTTTGCATGTTCTCCCCGTGTTGCGTGGGTTTACTCCGGGATTTCTCCGGTTTCCTCCCACATGCCAAAAACATGCATGTTAGGTTAATTGGCTGTTCTAAATTGTCCCTAGATATCTGTTTCCTATAGGCCCTTAGAATAGAGGGTTAGTATTAATGAAAGCGCTTTGAGTGGTCTTTGTGACTAGAAAAGCGCTATATAAGTGCAGGTTAGTTAGTTAGTTAGTTAGTTAGTTTTTGATGATGTTGGAGAATGGAATAAACCTGACTCGTGAGATAAACTCAGCCTCGTCATTTCCACATTCTCCACAGTTAACTTGTTACTCGTCTGTGAAGCAAAAGCTGTTGAGGACAACTGATCTATTACGTGAATTTTTTGGTATGCCTCCCTCTAGCTGGACGTGGGTCTGGAGTGAGTGGGTGGGGTATTGTTATGTGTCTGGAGTAAGGGAGAAGAGACGGGGTGGAGTGGGGGGAAGTTGGGGCAAATGGAAAGAAGAAAGCGAAGGGAGTATTGATACAAATGATACTGGGTCACCCTGTGTCATGGATGAAAATATAGCAATACATTTTAAAGTATCAAGATATCGCCCAGTCCAAGTAGAGAATCCAGAAATAATACTCAAGTAAAAATAGCAGTACCCTATGATATTAATTATGAAAGTATAAAGGTGCATTCAGACCAAATGTGAAAGAGTGACACAAATACATGTAAAGTTAATGTAAACATGTGGAAAACATGTGAATTTGAGCATCCGGGGGATCTGGTTGCGCTAGCTAGTGATCAGCCTTGAGATTCTGCCATCACCGGAGATGAAGTATCAAAACTGGAGAGTAAGCTAGATTGGAAATGAGACTGCCACTCACCTGGAGACAGATGGACAGGAAGCTCTGCACCTGAATTGGGGTGTCGGCGTTATCCACCCACGGACTCTTACCACGGATGTGCTAATCCTGGATGTGCTAATCATGTGCTAATCGGATGTGCTTATCCTGTTTATTCATCTCTCGGCGCCACACCAGTCGGCTGCCTTTTGCAACAGCGGCTCGATTCCGAGTTTTGTTTTTTTTTTCCCTTCCTCTCTCTTTTGATCACTTTTTTTTTTTTCACCCCACTTATATCACGGACACACAGATCGTCCCAAATGTCTCCTGAGCCGGTGGACGGAGCCACTGTTTATAGCAGGATTCGATACAACAGAGAAGAGCTGCTAGCATTTAACCGCCACCCGGTCCCACTGGAAAAACTCGACATACCGAGAGAACTGAGGCGAAAACGCCGCGGCTGCCGGGCTGGAGTAAGGCGGAGGACAAAAAATATAAGGTACAGACCCTCCCTTCCATCTGTTGTCATGGGAAATGTACGGTCGATACTGGGAAAGTTAGATGAGCTAGCGGCTATCTCCCGTTATGATAGCACTTACCGGGAGTGCTCTCTCCTTTTGTTTACTGAGACGTGGCTAACTGAACTAGCAGCAGATGCTAACATTGAGCTGGAGGGTTTTCATATGATACGAGCTGACCGAACACCAGAGAGTGGCAAAACTAGGGGCGGTGGAGTGATAATGTATGTTAACAACAACTGGTGCAGACCGGGACATATCACTGTTAAACAACGACACTGCAGCAAAGACATTGAGTTGCTAGCTGTTAGCATGAGGCCTACATATCTCCCGAGAGAACACTCACACGTGATCTGCATTGTTGTTTATGCAAATCCGACGGCGAACGCTGGGACAGCGCGTGACGTCATCCATTCAGTAACCAGCAGGCTGCAGACAGAACACCCAGATGCTCTTCTCCTCATCTCAGGCGATTTCAACCACGTTTCACTGTCTCCCATTCTGCCCACTTTCACCCAGTATGTCACATGCCACACTAGAGACAATAAAACACTGGATTTGTTCTACGCAAACACTAAGGAGGCGTACACCTCATCACAACTCCCCCCACTTGGGAGATCGGATCACAACTTGGTTCATCTCCGACCGGTGTACAAACCCCTAGTGCACAGACAACCTCCGGCCATGCACACTGTGGAGTTATGGTCTGAGGAGACAATGGACACTCTAAAGGACTGTTTTGAAGCCACTGCCTGGAAGCAGCTCTGCGATCCACATGGTGAGGACATCGATGGCCTCATTCACACCTTCACGGGCTACCTCAGCTTCTGTGTGGACAAATCCGTTCCCACCAAGACCATACGGCGTCACTCAAACAACAAACCCTGGATCAACCCTGAGATAAAAACACTTCTGAGAGAGAAGAAGAGGATCTTCAGGTCGGGGAACAGGGAGATGCTGAAGTCCGTACAGAGGGAGCTGAGGAGAAAGATCAGAGAAGGCAAGGACAGCTTCAGGAAGAAGATGGAGGACAAGCTGCAACAGAGCGACATCAGCGGGGTCTGGAGAAACCTCAAAACCATCTCGGGGCTCCAGAATACCTCCCCCCAGGCCACGGGGGGCAGGGAGTGGGCGAACAACCTGAATCTGTTTTTCAATAGATTTGACCAACCGCCCTCCCCCCTGTCTGCACAACAACCACTGCTGCCTCTAAGAAATCAAGTCCTGCTACCCACTCCCCACTCCACCGACACCCCCCCCACTCCCAACACACAGCCCCCCATCCTGACCCTGACCAAGACCCAGGTGAGGACGGAGCTGAGGAAGATCAAGGCGAGGAAGGCGTTGGGACCGGACGGCATCAGCGCAAAGCTCCTCAAGTCCTGTGCAGACCAGCTGTGTGGGATTGTGACATATATCTTCAACATGAGCCTGAAACTGGGGAGGGTACCACAGCTGTGGAAAACATCTTGTGTGGTACCTGTACCAAAAACTTCCCACCCCAAAGACCTGAACAGCTTCAGACCGGTGGCCTTGACGTCCCACTTGATGAAGACCCTGGAGAGACTGCTCCTTGCTCATCTCCGCCCCCTGGTGGAACCAGCGATGGATCCACTCCAGTTCGCCTACCAGCATGGCATTGGGGTGGAGGATGCGGTGATCTTCCTCCTTCACCGTTCTCTGTCCCACCTGGAGAAGCCCGGGAATATGGTGAGGATCATGTTCTTTGACTTCTCCAGTGCTTTCAACACCATCCAACCGATGATCCTGAAGGACAAGCTGCTGCGCGCAGGGGTGGACCAGCACCTGTCATCATGGATCCTGGACTACCTCACAAACCGGCCTCAGTTTGTGAGAACCCGGGACTGTGTTTCCGACACGATCATCAGTAGCACGGGGGCCCCCCAGGGAACGGTGCTGGCTCCCTTCCTGTTCACTCTTTATACTGCGGACTTCTCACACAACACAACACATTGCCATCTACAGAAGTTCTCTGATGACTCTGCGATCGTTGGTCTCATCTCCAGCGGAGATGAAGCTGAGTACAGAGGGCTTATCCAGGATTTTGTGGACTGGTGCCATCGGAACTGCCTCCAGATCAACGCGAGGAAAACTAAGGAGCTGGTGGTGGACTGCCGCAGGCATGGGCAGCCCCTCACAGCACCAGTAAATATACAGGGAACAGACATCGAGATGGTGACATCCTACAAGTACCTGGGTATTCATCTGAACAATAAACTAGACTGGTCACACAATACTGACGCACTCTACAAGAAGGGACAGCGCAGGCTGTTCCTGCTGAGGAGACTCAGGTCTTTTGGTGTACAAGGGACGCTGCTGAAGTCATTCTATGACACGGTGGTGGCATCAGCCATCACTTTTGGAGTGGTCTGCTGGGGCAGTGGCATTACTGCAGCCGATAGGAAGAGACTGAACAAACTGATTAAGAAAGCTAGCTCTGTCCTGGGGCAACGCCTTGATCCGATGGAGGAGATAGGAGAGAGAAGGACGGTGGCTAAACTGTCATCTCTGCTGGAGTCCGAGTTCCACCCTATGCAGGACATACTGGATGCACTGAGGAGCTCATTTAGCAGCAGACTACATCATCCCAGGTGCACAACCGAGAGGTTTCGTAGGTCCTTCCTACCAACGGCTGTCAGACTGTACAACCTAAGCAGGGCTGCTCGCAGAGATAGCAAAAAGACGTAACAAACTAATAGTTTTTTGAATGCAAAAGATGCAATAGACTTACACAATGGTCCTCTCCGGCATACAACTAGGAACATACCGGTCGCTATGGAGGGTGAGAATATGTATGGGCACATAATCATACCATGTAGGATAACTAAATAGACGGTTATGCTGTTTCATCCCACCTAGCAACAATGCTCTGCACTGTGTGTGTTTATATATTTACATATTTATTCCATCTAGCTACAATGCTCTGCACTGGGTGTGTTTATATTTATATATCTATATATTTATTCCATCTAGCTACAATGCTCAGCACTGGGTGTGTTTATATTTATATATCTATATATTTATTCCATCTAGCTACAATGCTCCGCACTGTGTTTTTATATATCTACATATTATTCCATCTAGCTACATTGCTCCGCACTGTGTGTGTTTATATACTTGCATATTTATTCCACCTAGCTGCAATGCTCCGTACTGTGGGTGTTTATATATTTACATATTTATTCCATCTAGCTACAATGCTCTGCACTGTGTGTTCATATATTCATATATTTATTCCATCCAGCTACAATGCTCTGCACTGTGTGTCTGTGTGTGTGTGTGTGTGTATATATATATTTTATAGTAATATGTACATATGTATATTAGCTGCTCTTGCTTGCTTGTTTTTTTTTTTTTTTTGCCTTCTGATTGTTGCTCTGAGTGTTGCTATCCCTGTGCTGTTGCAATCCTGGAATTTCCCCGTTGTGGGACTAATAAAGGCTTATCTTATCTTATCTTATCTTTACACTGCTAGCAGGCTAGCAGTGTAAACAACCAAAGTTCTGGAGGCAGGGACAGTTTCTCCAGGTGAGAGCCCTGTTGGATAATGTAAACCTAAACATGATGGTGTTTTGGGGATTTCCACAGCAGGTAGAACGAAAGGCAACTCCACCCATGCAACTCACTCAGACGGTGAATTTGCATGTTTACATTGAGATAACATGTAATCGTGTCGCGCAAAACACTTGCACGTTGGCATTTGGTCTAAACGCACCTTAACTAAAAGTAGCTACAAAAAAAAGAAAAAAATGAAAAATGATTAGGGGTATCTACTAAAACAGTTACCCAAGTAATGAGCAATGGCAGTCACCGATTTGGAAGGGTTTTTTTTCTAAATTTTTGACTCTTTTTCTAAATTTCCAAGTTTTTTCTCAATTAGAACCCGTTTTCTCATGATAGTACAACTGTTTCCTCATAAGTTTATGATTTTAACCACCAAAATCTGCAGCTTTTTTCACATTTTTGTCATAAATTTGTGACTTCTTTTTTTATACATTTGAGACTACAGTATATTCCCATGAATTTGTAATATTTTCCTTGTGCATTCCAGACATTTTTCTTTTTTCTAATAATTTTTGACTGTTTTTTGATAGCACTGTGATTCTTGTAACATAACTTTGCAAACTTTTACTCATAAATTTCCATTTTTTGTGAAATAAATTAGTAACTTTTTTCTCGTAACTTTAAAATTGATCCTGAACAGAAGAACAATGACATCAACACTGATGTCAGTGAAGTTATATCATTAATTTATCATAATGAAAACTGAGCCATTTCTGGTGAGAAAAAGTTATTAGAGTGTAAAAACAGCACATTTCTAACCAGTTCTTAAATCAGTGACTATTAACATATATTAACTTAACATTATAAAACCGTGATTCCAATCCATGGTCATTTACTAGACGAGTTATGAGGAAAGATCATGTGTTTTGTTAATTTTTAAACCAAGCAAGAAAAAAACACCTTTATAATCATACTTTCAAACTTTGTGCTGTGAGCCTCACAGAGAGCAGAGAGCCACCTGCAGCACTCATCAGCTGCAGCCCCAATGAGAAGAAAGCACAGAGGAGCCTGGGCTCCTGGAGCGAGCCAGCAGTGTCTGCTTCAGTGATGTCGGCATGGTACTTGAATCCCCCTCCTCCTTTCTGCTTGATCAGGCAGTCAGATTGCTTGCTTTGATCCAGTGACCTCCTGCCGGGGCTACCCAGCAGCCCCCGAAACACCTCAGTTCTTCTGCCCTGTTGGGCTGTCTGCTTGAAGCCCGTTCAAGCTGTGTTTTAACCTGGCAAGAAACTGATCAACTAAACATTGCAGCAACCATCACCCCGACTAAGCACTGGATGTGTAAGTAAAAAAACAAAAGGGAAAAAGTTAAACAACAAGGGTTCCACATGCACGTCTCAAACATGAGAGATCGCTGGTTTAACCAGCCACCAGCCCTCTGACATCTTTATGAGGACGTTGTGGCTCTGTGAAAGCCTCCATCCTCTCTGTTCCTAGCTTTTGGAGTGTACGACTGTCTCACAGCTCCACACAGACACCCTCAGCGCCTGTCCTGTGAAACAGAAGGGTGCTGCCTGAACAGATGAGAATGTGTTGGTATAGCACACGCGGCTGAACGATGACACCACATCTTTGATGGATTTCATTCAGGACAGCTACATAAATGCCATTCAGTGTTTCTACCACACCAAGGGATTTCATTCATGCCTTCAATAAGTGTTTCCACCATGTCTTTTTACCATGAAAATGTGAGTATAGTATGTAACATTTGCACAGGGTCTGGTTCCCCTCTCAAGACAGATTCACCTGCATTTGATAGTAAGTGGCCACATTTCAATAACACTCCAGCAATTTTCAATGCATGTGAGGATGGTGATGTTCCATGTTATCATAAAGGAGTCTTCAAAGTATTCTTCAGACTACACACAGTCACAGGCATCAATTCAAGAAGCACAGCTGCAGAAACATGGCTGAGCATAACCGATGTTTCCTTCTGATTAAATCACTCTAAGTTCTCAAGAGGAAGATGAGAGACACCAGAGCCAACAATGCAGACGAGCTGAAGGAGGCTATCAAAGCAACCCGGGCCTCCGCACCTCAGCAGCGCCACAGGCTGATCGCCTCCATGCTACGCTGCATCCATGCAGTAATGCATGCAGAAGGAGCCCTGACCAAATATTGAGTGGTACATGGACATACTCTTCAGTCACTCAACATTTCTATTAAAAAATCATTTGTTAAAACTTAATTTTATGCAATATTCTAATTTTTTTGAGAAGCTCAATTTGTGGGTTTTCATGAGTGAAAAGCCATCAAAATTAAAAGAGATAAACACCTGAATGACATCACTCTGTGTGTAATGAATCTATGTAGGAGTTTCATTTGATTCATTGAATTTCTGAATAAATCAACTTTTCAGTGACACTGTAATTACTGAGATGCGCCTGTATTTAGGGTCAGCTCATTTGAAACTAAAGCTGTATTAAATCTGACCACCAGCCCTGTGAACGATACACAAAAGGGCAGTGTGTCCCATTTAAGCTCTTGTAAAGGCCCAGACGCTTCTGAGAAGTTTTCCACAGCCTAACACTGCTGCCAGCTCTGCGACTACTGCAAGGAGACAGATGGCATAAAGAATTTGTCAGAACCTGTACTTCCCCACCTCTCTTCTTGTGTCATATGTTATCAGAACTCTCTAGTACGTGCTGTCTCATTCTCTTCCTTCATTTTCTATTTGTGTTCCTGCAGCAGACTTCTACAGTTAAAACAGCAAAACCACCAACGGCAAATCTGGACCACTGAACTACTGTACATGGTTAAATCTATTACAGTTTCAACGTAAACATTCACATGTAAAACGACGACAAGAAGAAAAAGATTTAGTTTCCTTACCCTTGAAAATGTAAAATAAAAAGGGAAATGTATTAAAAAAGATGGAGTGAATTTGTGACAAAAAGTTGTACATTTCTGAGAAAACACCAACAATCACAAGGGACAAAAATCAGGCTTCCCACTCTTTCCTTCAAAGTATTTTCCAGTTACTACAGTATGACAGGCAACTTACCACATCATACACTAATGCATCGCCCCAACCCACCATGCACTACACAAGTGCTCTTCTCTATAGTTGCTCCTTGCATTTTGTGCATTTCACTAGATTGCTTCTATGTTTACTCCTCTTCAGCCCTCAGAGGTCTCAGAGGTCCGTGCAGTCTGTGCCTATACCCTTCTAGGGAACAATCTGCTGTAAGGGGACATGCAAATTTCTTTGGCTGGTAGCATCACGTGGGGCGCTGTGCAGGCTAGAAGCAGAGCATAGCTATCAAGGCTAGATCTTAGCTTCGCAGTAGGGGTCCATACGGCTGGGGCTCCAAGCTCAAAGAGGTCATTCAGATCAGCGAAGATGTCACGCTTTTTTGCCGCACACAGCTGTTGTAACAAACCAACAAGAAAACGAAAGAACTAGACATAACTTTTCATAGGTGAGATTTGACTATTGCAAAAATGCTCTGAAATAACAATGTAAGGATTTAAATATGAAAATGTGGCTCCTTTTAGCGCTCCGTGTCCCATGGACAGGACATTTAAATGTCTCTGATGCACACAGCGAAGTGTAGTGAAAATGTTTAGAGTCGGTAGTCATGCCTTACATCATTTAAAAGCTTAGAATTCTGTCTATTTGGTTACTAAAAGAGGCTTCAGACAAAATCATAACACTGGATTTAAATAGGGCATCAAACGCACTAGTACAACATAGCAATATGTGCATTTCCTCACCAAAGAAGCTTCCACATACAGTCCATTTGTATTGCAAAAGGTCCAATAGATCCATTTGAGTAAGATTTATTGTCCATCTAGATGATCACGGAGGAAACTGCCCCTAAAATCGTAGCATTGTTTGAAACTCAGCCAGGTAATGTTGTGCTTTCTTTGTTCACGTGCTGAAAAAAACTACATTTTCGATAGAGATGGTGCCAGAAACAGAAGCCCAAAGGACTTGGTGACTGTCTAGCTTTGACTGACACCTTATTTGTCCCAATAGGCCCTCCCTTTGTGTTTTCACAGCCTTCAATACTCAATGAATGCCTAGCTGGCATGAAGGAGCAGCCCCACGGCTAACGAGAGCACAACAAGCCAGCTGCAGCTGAGTATGCTGATTATGGATGTGTCGTGTAGCCATTTAATTTCTGAACTTAGTGATTCCTGATTGGGCTGGGTTCATTGCCCCCCCCCCCCCGCCCGATAAAGCCTGTGTGTAAAGCAGTCCATGAATCCAAACTTGTACCTAAAGCAGCAGCGTTGCAACATCATCCACATTTTTGAAAAATGGCTAAAATTAACATGAACATTGAAGAAATTATTAATTCCTTTCCCCAGTGAAGTGACGAGTCGTCAGCTGAAGAGATGGAGGTGGACAGCATGTCTGACGACCATGATTCCATTTGGCACAGTCTGACACAGTTCAAAAACACCAGGTTACAACCTGAGAAAAAAGTGTGTAATATATTCATTTTTGTGGAATTGTCACAAAATTTTCACCTGAACTTGATAACGCTTGGTTCTACATTCCTATTGTGTTTTCCAGCCAGTACCTAACAGCTCTATGTTATTTTCAGGCGTTTGTATCTGATAAAACACCCAGGTGAACATTTTCTTCAAATTTAGTATGTTTACGTCACTGTTACTCTGAGGAAGAAGCACTTCAGGTGCGTTCAGACCAATCGCGAGCAGGCAAATTTTTCACGCAGTGTGATTACATTATAACTCAATGTAAACACACGGATAGATGTGAATTCATGCTCTGAGTGAGATGCAGACAGGCGAAGCTGCCTTTCTAACTTCTGCAGCTGTGTTCAACCTACTGTGGAAATCCCCAAAATAACTTTATGCTTTAGGTTTGCATTATCGTATGGAGGGCTCACCTGAAAAAGTTGTCCCTGTCTCCAAAACTTTACAAGATGATGAGGGTTTCCATTGCTAGCTTGCTAGCCTTGTTAGCACGTCCGTGGCAGGAAACTGTGGATAAATAACTGACATCCCGATTTAGCTGAGAAGCTCCCGGTCCTCCTGTTTCGAGGTGAGTGGCTGTCTCATTTTCAAACTAGTTTACTCTGCAATAGTGATACGTTTACTCTGGTAACGGCAGAACCTCAAAGATAGCATATTACCTCGGACATGAATGCACGAATGCACAATGTCTCGTGTACTTGCCTCTTTCCATTCACTTTGTATGGATTTGCACCGCCCGTTCACATTTGGTGTGAAGGCACCTTTAGAGGGATTCTAACTGTTTTGCCCCCCCCCCCAAAAAAAAATTAGAGTGTTTTCTTTTGAATGAGACCAACTCCATGAAGATACTGCAAAGGACTGAAGAATAGCTTTTGATTTACTGTGGGTATGTTGTTTAAGGGGTTTTAAAGGAAACTGGCTGGAACAGTAAGACGTAGATGCTCAGAGCCAGGAGCTTTTGTAATCATATTGTATATACAGTATATATATATATATATATATATGATTATAATTATTATGATGATTAAGATAGTAATCTTACCTTAATCTAATATTGTCTAACATCAATTGTTATATGAGAGCTTCATCTTTTTACACAACAATTATCTACTTTCTAGGTTAAAACAATTTAAAGATTTTAACACCTTAAAATTCCCTGCACAGAAAATTTACACATTAGAACTCAAGAAACAACAAAATGATTAAAGCCATAAGTCTTACACAGACAAAAGTTTCTTTGTGTGTGTGTGTGTGGGGGGGTAATTATGTTTTAGTTCAATGTGTGAAGAACTTTGTGTTACAACTTTTTGTATGAAAAGTGTGATATCAATAAAGCTTTGATTGATTGATAAAGAAAATAGCAAAATATACTTATATATGCAAATTAGGTTAACTGGCATCAAACTGGGGATTCTAAATTGTCCTTAGGTGTGACTGTGAGAGTGAATGGTTGTCTGTCTCTCTGTGTTGGCCCTGTGTTGGACTGGCGATCTGTCCGGGGTGGACCCTGCTTCTCGCCCAAAGATGCTGGGATAGGCTCCAGCCCCCCCCCGCGACCCGAAAAGGATTAAGCAGAAGAAAATGGATGGATGGGGTGCCCAAGAAAGCCCTGGACAGGCTCCAGTGTTACACAACTCAGCTGCCAGGGTTCTTACTCACACCAAGACTTGGCATCGCATCACTCCCACCCTCATCCACGTCCACTGGCTCCCAGTTAAATTTCACATTGCCTATAAACTCCTCCTGCGGACTTACAAGTCACTCCACAACCTTGCTCCACAGTACGTAACGGGCCTCCTCCACCAGCAGACCACAACCTGGGACCTGAGGTCCTCTGACTCAGGCCTCCTCTCCATCCCCTGCATGAAGAAGCAGACTTTTGGGAGCAGAGAACTTGAGTGTTGCTGCCCTCAGCCTCAGGAATGCTCTCCCATCAGAAATCCGCTGTGCAACTTCACTGGACTCTTTCAAGTCTGCACTGAAAACACATTTATTCACTCAGGCCTTTGGCACTTAATCTCTTGTTTTGTTTTGCCTGCAAAGTGACCTTGGGTATCTTTAAAGGCACTATGCAAATTTAAGCTATTATTATTATTACTGAAAGTGTGCATGCACTTGAAAACACTATATCAAAAATGGCTGACAGAACATAAGCTGCAATATATGACTTTAACCTGTATGGAAAAAGCTTATTTACTCAGAATGTGAGGATATATTTTGTAAACATTAATTGGCTTTTTACTGAATGCTCAGAACCAGTATAAGGACTTTTTCAGTTAGTTACATAGAGACAAAAAGGGAAAGAAAAAAAATACATCATTAACAACACAAATACAAGGACCAGAAAACAGGTGAAGCAGTTGCCTCCTGAGCTGATGTTAAAGTCCGCTTTCTAGACTGGCCTGCTGTTTTAGCTGCAAACATTTCAGTGATTTTACTGCAGCTGTCGTCAAGGCTTTTCTCCTTTTAATTCACTCCCTCTCTGCTCCTCTGTTCCTTTTCTTTTGGGCACCGCCGCCACCTTCCATTTCACTGCTGACAGGAGACATTACTGTATGTCCATTTTGAAGTTTTTTCTAAACCAGTTGCCGATCAAGTTTGGAGCGAGTGCTGACCATAAAATAAGCAGTCCGTACGGTGCTAGTAAGCAGCTAAATTATTCAGCAGTATATTCACAGCTGAATGAGTACAGTGTTGCTGCAACCTTCAGTAATAATGACATTACAGTGGATTTGAAAAGGAATGCAAAGAAGTGGTATGTGGAGTGTCTGAGCTGGGTGGACTGGTAGAGCTGACAGCAGGTATGAAGGAGACTGCATGAACATAAAACATGAGGAAATAAATCCCATATCTGTGAAAGAAAAAATACCAACAGAAAGCTACAAGGGGATACATATTCATGAAAAGTCACAAAGTTGGAGGATAAAAAGATGTGAATTCATGACAAAAATTCACCAATTCAATGGAACATCAAGGGACATTCATGAGTGACATCACTGTGATTTTCATGCAGTTTCAGAATTTTGTGAAACTATCTCTAATTACAGGAAAAACAAAGACTGAAGAAAAGTTATCACAAAAATGAAAAGAAAAAAGTGACCAATTTATGACAGTGTTTGAACAATCACGTTAAAAATTCAACATTTATGGGGAAAAAAAATACTAAAACATGCACATTTCAGAGAAAAAAAGTGACACATTTATGATGAAAAAGTTCAGGATGTGCTATAATACAGTGAAAATATAAGAAATAGGCCTCAAATTTACAAACCCCAATTCCAATGAAGTTGGGATGTTGTGTAAAACTTAAATAAATTAAAAAATAACACAATGATATGCAAATCCTTTTCAGCCTATATTCAGTTGAAAACACTATGAAGACACAATATTTAGGGTCAGATTTATTAAGGCAGCACAAATTAGCGAATGCACACTTAAGACACAGCGCCTAAGGGAGTGGCCAGTCTTTGTGAGTGATCTACTAACAGGCACAATGATGATTACTGATGTAGCCACCCATCTTCTATCGCTTATCCGGTGATCCAGGTCACGGGGGCATCAGTCCAGGCAGCCCAGACCTCCGCCCGGTTCACATAGCACCCATGCCCATGATCCCTCCTGCAGGTGGTGAGTCCACTGGGGGGTGGACCCATGTGCCTCCCCTGGGTGCACTGGGTCCTTGATGTAACGTTCTTCATGGAGATCCACTGGACCGCTCTTAGGCTGCACTCAGACCAGGAGAGTCCGGGGGTCTCGGTTCGACTGGGCGGGGAGTTTTCACACCTTGTTTGGTTTGGTTTGCATTCACGCTGCAGCGGACCAAAACTGCCAGGGCAATGTCACGCAGTTACAACTGCTCATTTGGGGCGCTGTAGCCGAAACCACCATTGGCCAGGAAGAAAAAATCCTGGCAAAGAAGAAAAATCAGGCTCATCGATTGGCCAGGACCAAAAACCAAAATCTGTTCCATGTAGCTGGGTTGTTTGTCCTCCACAAATGAGACATTTTTTAACTTGTCTCCTCGGCTTTCTCCAGTAAAAAAATTTCTCGGATTTGTGCAGTTGTCTTTATTGTTAATTTCAACCCAAAATGTACTACGGTAAATGTCACTTCCTCTTCTCAGACAATGTGTTGCTATGGTTACACAAACACCGAGGTGCACTTCTGCCCTTTGGTCCACTGGATAGTCCGGTTGGATTCACACGGCAAGCGGAACGCACCAGACTTCATTTGCAAGAGAACCGAGACCCCTGTTTTCAGGGGGTCCAGACTTCGCTTGTTTGGTGCGCAGCAGAGTTCCAATGCACGTTCAGACGGCACCAAATGAACCAAACTATCCATGGAAGCCACTGTTTGGTAGTTTGGTCCAGACCAAACAGTGGCCGTCTGAACGCGCCCTTAGTCTGGCCCTTCACCAAGGACCAGTTTGCCTCGTGAGACCCTACCGGGTGCAAGCTGCCCCTGACAACATAGCTCCTGGGATCATTCAGACACTCAAACGATCCACGTAGGGGATTACCGATGCAGTCACTTCATTTCAATAATGACCACCTACCCACCAAAAGCGGCACAGAATCACACACAGGCACAGCTGATGAGGAAGCGGGAGATCAAGTAACAGCACAGGGGCATGGGGGCAGTTAGCTGCTGCGATCACAGGAGCATACTATAGGAGCTTTTTGAGCTTTTGTTTGAGTGCAGAACCCATTTAAAATTGCTAATCTTTGCTCATCATATGTCAGGGTTTGTCTAACTTTTTAAAAGTAGACTGCATGAGTTACAACTGAAATTTACAATTTAAAAAGACAATCTGAATCCATCATTTTCTGACTTCTGTTGTACTGCAAATGATGTAACTTGTGTGTTGTAGTCCTTTCTCGTGTCTAAATCCTCAAACCCTTGACAAACACAGGAGCATCTCCCTAGCTTGTATCTTTGGGAAGCGATTTTACGGACGTACCTTGCTGATGTATTCCATGTCTTCCAATGCTCTGAGTGTGTGATAAGAGATAAGAGCATCTCCTTGAGAACAGGTTCACAGATAAAGACAGCTGATTTATAACAGGTTAATAGAGAGAATCAGCTGATTGAGAAAAGGTGAGCAGATAAAGAGAAGAGCAGCCAGATGAGCTTAATAAAACAGAATGGCAATTAGTGTTCTGAGCCAAGTCTCCCGTTTTAAACCGGAGCTGTCTGGTCTATAAAACTTAGCTAATGGCTACATTTCACATTAGGACACTTTGTCTTCTTGCCAGAACAATTTCGTCTTGTGCCAAGAGATGCGATGTGTCATTATAGCACTGATAATAAGACAGCCTTATAGTCCTGTTCTATTAAAGAAAAAAAATGCTCTAGAGCTGTGTGGTTAAGTCTAATTCCACACGTGGTTCTGGTCAGCGGCGGCTCGTGGGCGATCTCACTGAGGAGGCAAATTACTCATCAGCAGACACACACCGATACTTCCGAGTCTTTAGCTCCGCACACATTTAAATGCAGCTCTTGCAAAGCCCCAAGAAAACCTCACTGTGCAGCCCAGCACATTATTCAAGACAACACAACACCAGTCTCGCCCAGCATGACCAAGTCTGACCACACATTCTCATCCCAGCACCAGTGGGTTTGACTGAACAACACACGGGACACAAAACACCAAAATAATTCAATCAGACTGAAAGGAATACATTACAATGGGTAACAAATATTTATGAAAGTGTGCCGTTTGGTGACTTGATGTCAACTGGCCCTATTAGGAGATAGTGAATTTTCCATAGCAACAAACAAACTGATTTCTGATTGGCTAAATAATTTCAGAAAGGATCCTCACCTACTTACATTTTACATAGCAACAAAAATGAAGTAATTTCTGATTGGCTGATTAATTTTCCCACAGTGGCAAACCCATTTTTTCCTCCGCCAAGGAGGTTATGTTTTCATCGGCGTTGGTTTGTCTGTCTGTCTGTCTGTCTGTCTGTCTGTCTGTCTGTTTGTTAGCAAGATAACTCAAAAAGTTATGGACGGATTTTCATGAAATTTTCAGAGATTGTCAGAAATGGGGTATCCTACAGATGATTAGATTTTGGTGGTGATCCGGATCACCGTCCAGAAGAAAACCGCCATTACGGAAAATGCCATTTTCGTGAATAACTACTGAACCACTAATCCTATCATTGTGAATCCAGTTGCTAGTCATATGTTTTCATGGTCAAGGAATCTGAAAATGTACACACAAACACTGTATGGGGGGAACTGTGGCGCTTGGCGGAGGTCTGCGCTCTCCAAGTGCTTTTCTAGTTTCCTCCTGTGGACTTCTGACAAGATTCTGACTAGGTTACACAGTAACACAATAATATACATATAATATACAATGCATTTATTATAACAACGTATGAATCATCGCTTGTCTTTTTCTTCTCAGATTTCTGAGGAAGCTCTGCCTGCCTTGTCTCCTCCTATGAACCGCCACTGGTCCTGGTGAATCACTGGGTGGAAAAACAATGACTGTTGCATGAGCTAAATATAAAAAAGTGTTGCAATCTTCCCTTTTTTGAGTTTTTTGCTCACTATGGCGATGTTCTCCTCTGGTACTGAGTCTGAGCAGCAGTAATCATGCTCATGGAACTCTAAAACCACGTTTGATTTGCTGCTGAGAATCCCCCACATAGCTCCCTCTTAGGGCCAGCCCTGGTTCCACACCAGTTGATTATTTAGATTATGAAGAAGCTCCCACATGCCCCAGAGGGAGAAGGATCTTTGAAAGGTAACAGGCTATAGAGCAGACGGCCACGCAATACCACTGAGTTATTAAAGAATGAATAGGAAGAGATAAGGGACTTTATGAAGACAGGGAGCAGAACAATGCCCAGAAGACTGAACAATAAGCCCAAAAAGAAGATTGTGCAAAATAAACAGCTATTTCTTCTTTGGTTATTTTATTATTCCATTTATTTTTCATCTGTGCGAATGAAGCCATCCTACTGTGGTTTCATTCCAAATCTGATTACCGTGTACTGCACAACTCTGAAGAAGTTTTGAAGTTTGAATGCATTAAAGGAAAAAATAAAATAAAAAAGCCGCTATGGCGCACAGACATAAACAAGACCGCAGACAGCCTCTCTAGTGGTTAGGGTGCTTGAGTCCGTATCATCTTTTATTTAATATTTGTGTCTCAGCTGAAGTCCTGTCATTTCACACTGAGGATCTTTGGTTTAATCGAATCCTCAATGAAACATCTTCACAGCATCCCGACTCTGAAGAATGTCTAAATATTAAATCATTTTTTAAGCATAAACCAGCTGACATACATGATTTGAATTTGGATTTACGACATGTGCCGAGTCTCTGCCTTGTTAGCCGTCAAACAAGAGTCCTACCAAGCGTTTGGTTTTGCTGTTTTCATGCCACTTGTTGTGAAAATTGAGTTTCAACCAGAAACAAATGATGAGCAGAGAGAAGCCAACAATTACAGGATACAGAATTAGGCTTAATGTTGTCAAACGACGCCTGTCAAGACAAAAACAGCACCTTTTATGAATTGTCTGCTCAGCTTTGTGTTGCATTATTGCTGCACCTGTCAAAACAAAGCATGTAAAGCAGGGCTGTCACACCCAGAGCCCACGGGCCAAAACCAGCCCACTAGAGAGTCCAAACCTACCCACGGGATGAATTTTCAAAGTGTGAAAGACGCAGAAGACACAGGCTGCGATTTTTCAGCAAAGTAACTGTCATTCCCAATTTGCGCACTGGGGGCTGCACTGTTTTATTAAGAGTAGAGACACAATGGAGCACTGAGACCCAGAACTGAACACAGACGACAGCAATGCATCTTCACCTCTACTGCACACAACTTTGAGGCTTTTTTATGTATAATGTTATACATTTACAAGTCAGGTGGGGGTAACTTAACTCTGTTCCGTTATAGCCCCCAATTTAGTTTGTGTAGCATCTGTTCAGGTGGTTGGGACTGATGATGACTAATGACAGATGTGGAAATGTATGTCAATTTAAAATCATTTCTACAGCTTGACAAGTGGTTTTTAATCATAAATTGAAACACTGTATTTTTGAGTTTCCAGATGCAGTGCCCTCTATTAATGTTTCGTGCCTTTGGAGATCCACTGTGATATGTAAGTTGTAAAGCACACACGTAAAGATTAACTGAGGCATAATATTGTTGAAATTGCACTTCTTTTTCTTAAAAAAAAATCAGCTTGTTTATAATATGTTTTGTAAAAGAATGGTTCATTAAATGTAAACATTTCATAATGTATTTCTAATTCTTTGCACAAAAAAATCTATTTGGCGGTCTTATTGTATAGGTTATTATGCTATTATTTTGCTGGATGGGCCACTGAATTGGGCTGTATGTGGCCCCCAAACCAAAATGAGGCTGACACCCCTGATGTGAAGTATTGTGCAAAAGTCTTGAAACAGAAGGTGGGAAATAGGTGCAGCGATTTATTTATTATTATCAAGTGGCAGTTCTGTTTATAAGGCTTCTCAAGTCCTGCGCAGACCAGCTGTGTGGGATTGTGGAGCACATCTTCAGCCTGAGCCTGAAGCTGGGGAGGGTACCACAGCTGTGGAAAACATCCTGTGTGGTACCCGTACCGAAGACCCCTCACACCAAGGACGTGAACAGCTACAGACCAGTGGCCCTCACATCACACCTAGTGAAGACCCTGGAGAAGCTGCTCCTCGCCCACTTCCGCCCCCTGGTGGGATCAGCGATGGATCCACTTCAGTTTGCCCACCAGCATGGCATCAGGGTGGAGGATGCAGTGATCCCAGTGATCTGCTGCACGGTGGCGCAGTGGTTAGCACTGCGGCAGCACAGTTTACCCTTGGCCGGGGGATTGTGGGGATCGTGGGATCGTGGGTTCGATCCCAGCCCCCGACCAACAGTGATCTGTGTGGAGTTTGCATGTTCTCCCCGTGTTGCGTGGGTTTACTCCGGGATTTCTCCGGTTTCCTCCCACATGCCAAAAACATGCATGTTAGGTTAATTGGCTGTTCTAAATTGTCCCTAGATATCTGTTTCCTATAGGCCCTTAGAATAGAGGGTTAGTATTAATGAAAGCGCTTTGAGTGGTCTTTGTGACTAGAAAAGCGCTATATAAGTGCAGGTTAGTTAGTTAGTTAGTTAATCTTCCTCCTACATCGTTCCCTGTCCCACCTGGAGAAGCCTGGGAGCACTGTGAGGATCATGTTCTTTGATTTCTCCAGTGCTTTCAACACCATCCAACCAGTGAATCTGAGGGACAAGCTGCTGTGCGCAGGGGTGGACCAGTACCTGTCATCATGGATCCTGGACTACCTCACAAACCAACCACAGTTTGTGAGAGCCCAGGACTGTGTGTCTGACACCATCATCTGCAGTACGGGGGCCCCCCAGGGAACAGTTCTGGCTCTCTTCCTGTTCACCTTCTACACTGCTGACTTTTCACACAACACACCACACTGCCATCTACAGAAGTTCTCTGACGACTCTGTGATCGTTGGCCTCATCTCTGATGGAGATGATGCGAAGTACAGAGGACTTATCTAGGACTTTGTGGACTGGTGCCAACGGAACTGCCTCCAGGAACTGGTGGTGGACTGCTGCAGGTGAGGACAACCCCCCACAGCACCAGTAAACATCCAGGGAACAGACATTGAGATGGTGACATCTTACAAGTACCTGGGTGTTCACCTGAACACTAAACTGGACTGGTCACACAACACCAACATGCTCTACAAGAAGGGGCAGCGCAGGCTGTTCCTCCTGAGGAGACTCAGGTCTTCTGGAGTGCAAGGGCACTCCTGAAGACCTTCTACGATTCGGTGGTGGCATCAGCCACACATTTGGAGTGGTCTGCTGGGGCAGCAGCATCACAGCAGCCGGCAGGAAGGGATTGAACAGACTGATCGAAAAAGCTAGCTCTGTCCTGGGGCGACGCCTTGACCCAGTGGAGGAGATAGGAGAGAGGAGGAATGTGGCTAAGCTGTCACCTCTGCTGGAGTCTGAGTCCCACCCCATGCAGGACACGCTGAACGCACTGAGGAGCTCATTTAGTGATAGGCTGTGCCATCATAGGTGCATGACAGAGAGGTTCCACAGGTCCTTCCTACCTACGGCTGTCAGACTTTATAACCTAACCATGGCTGCTTGTAGAGGTCATATTAAATGTACTAAACTTAACAACCTTGCACAATAAATTGTCCCCTCCATTACACAACTAGGACAATATCAGTCATTACTGAGGGTGGCGACAACACTGATGATTCAAATAGGAAATATACTGTCTGGGTACATATTCATATTCTGCAGGGTAACTTAACAAACCATAATGCTGTTATTCCATCTGGCTGCAAAGCTCCTGCACCGTGTATATATCTGTGTACATAAGTATTAATTTACTGCTTTGGCTAACCAGTTCTTATTATCTTATTAGCTATTTGCTCTGAGTGCTGCTATCCCTTTGCTGCTGTAATCCTGGAATTTCCCTATTGTGGGACTAATAAAGGCTTATCTTATATTATCTTATTCTTCAACACAGCCTGAACTTTCCCAGACAATCATTTGTTTTCTTTAAGTAGACTTCAGGATTAGCTCTCCAGGTTTCTTGAAGGACTTTCCAAAGTTCATCTTTGGATGTAGCGTGATTTTTGTGCTGCTCTCTGTCAAGATCATTTCCCATTGTACTGCACATCCAATGTCTTTGGGTTTTGTGAGGAAACTGGAGAAAGTTCAATGCATGGGCTAGAATAAAAAAAGAGTGAAAAACAGCCTAAGAAAGACTTTGAAAGACTTTCAGAAAACCTGGAGAACTTTGAAAAATTACAAAACATCTAGTTCTTGGAATCAAAATAAAAAGAAATTAGAGTCATACTCTAGATTTGCGTGGTCCCGAGCAGTAGAAAATGTCTTTTTATATACATTTCCTTATCCCTCGTCCTCATATGTTTTATAGAAGAAATATGGATTTAAATGTTTGATCAGGTAAGTGAGACTGAAAAAAAAAATAGAAAGATGAGACCATGTAATAGAAGAACCATTTGGTACTGTTTGTGTCTCCTCTAAACTGTGGTAAAAAATAATCAGTGTATTTTTGGAAGTTATCATGATTCAAAGACAAGAAACAAAAGAGATGATATGTCAAAGAATTCATGTTTAAACTTCTCAGAATTCTTTGCCTTTAGCTTCATATAACTGGCAATATGCAAGAAGCTGCCAGTCTATCAGAGGACTAAAGATCATGATATGATCTTTAGTGGAATATGGTGAGGATCATGTTCTTTGACTTCTCCAGTGCTTTCAACACCATCCAACCGATGATCCTGAAGGACAAGCTGCTGCGCGCAGGGGTGGACCAGCACCTGTCATCATGGATCCTGGACTACCTCACGAACCGGCCTCAGTTTGTGAGAACCCGGGACTGTGTGTCCGACACGATCATCAGTAGCACGGGGGCCCCCCAGGGAACGGTGCTGGCTCCCTTCCTGTTCACTCTTTATACTGCGGACTTCTCACACAACACAACACACTGCCATCTACAGAAGTTCTCTGATGACTCTGCGATCGTTGGCCTCATCTCCAATGGAGATGAAGCTGAGTACAGAGGGCTTATCCAGGACTTCGTGGACTGGTGCCATCGGAACTGCCTCCAGATCAACGCGAGGAAAACTAAGGAGCTGGTGGTGGACTGCCGCAGGCATGGGCAGCCCCTCACAGTACCAGTAAATATACAGGGAACAGACATCGAGATGGTGACATCCTATAAGTACCTGGGTATTCATCTGAACAATAAACTAGACTGGTCACACAATACTGATGCACTCTACAAGAAGGGACAGCGCAGGCTGTTCCTGCTGAGGAGACTCAGGTCTTTTGGTGTACAAGGGGCGCTGCTGAAGTCATTCTATGACACGGTGGTGGCATCAGCCATCACTTTTGGAGTGGTCTGCTGGGGCAGTGGCATTACTGCAGCCGATAGGAAGAGACTGAACAAACTGATTAAGAAAGCTAGCTCTGTCCTGGGGCGACGCCTTGACCCAGTGGAGGAGATAGGAGAGAGGAGGAATGTGGCTAAGCTGTCACCTCTGCTGGAGTCTGAGTCCCACCCCATGCAGGACACGCTGAACGCACTGAGGAGCTCATTTAGTGATAGGCTGTGCCATCGTAGGTGCATGACAGAGAGGTTCCACAGGTCCTTCCTACCTACGGCTGTCAGACTTTATAACCTAACCATGGCTGCTTGTAGAGGTCATATTAAATGTACTAAACTTAACAACCTTGCACAATAAATTGTCCCCTCCATTACACAACTAGGACAATATCAGTCATTACTGAGGGTGGCGACAACACTGATGATTCAAATAGGAAATATACTGTCTGGGTACATATTCATATTCTGCAGGGTAACTTAACAAACCATAATGCTGTTATTCCATCTGGCTGCAAAGCTCCTGCACCGTGTATATATCTGTGTACATAAGTATTAATTTACTGCTTTGGCTAACCAGTTCTTATTATCTTATTAGCTATTTGCTCTGAGTGCTGCTATCCCTTTGCTGCTGTAATCCTGGAATTTCCCTATTGTGGGACTAATAAAGGCTTATCTTATATTATCTTATTCTTCAACACAGCCTGAACTTTCCCAGACAATCATTTGTTTTCTTTAAGTAGACTTCAGGAATAGCTCTCCAGGTTTCTTGAAGGACTTTCCAAAGTTCATCTTTGGATGTAGCGTGATTTTTGTGCTGCTCTCTGTCAAGATCATTTCCCATTGTACTGCACATCCAATGTCTTTGGGTTTTGTGAGGAAACTGGAGAAAGTTCAATGCATGGGCTAGAATAAAAAAAGAGTGAAAAACAGCCTAAGAAAGACTTTGAAAGACTTTCAGAAAACCTGGAGAACTTTGAAAAATTACAAAACATCTAGTTCTTGGAATCAAAATAAAAAGAAATTAGAGTCATACTCTAGATTTGCGTGGTCCCGAGCAGTAGAAAATGTCTTTTTATATACATTTCCTTATCCCTCGTCCTCATATGTTTTATAGAAGAAATATGGATTTAAATGTTTGATCAGGTAAGTGAGACTGAAAAAAAAAATAGAAAGATGAGACCATGTAATAGAAGAACCATTTGGTACTGTTTGTGTCTCCTCTAAACTGTGGTAAAAAATAATCAGTGTATTTTTGGAAGTTATCATGATTCAAAGACAAGAAACAAAAGAGATGATATGTCAAAGAATTCATGTTTAAACTTCTCAGAATTCTTTGCCTTTAGCTTCATATAACTGGCAATATGCAAGAAGCTGCCAGTCTATCAGAGGACTAAAGATCATGATATGATCTTTAGTGGAATATGGTGAGGATCATGTTCTTTGACTTCTCCAGTGCTTTCAACACCATCCAACCGATGATCCTGAAGGACAAGCTGCTGCGCGCAGGGGTGGACCAGCACCTGTCATCATGGATCCTGGACTACCTCACGAACCGGCCTCAGTTTGTGAGAACCCGGGACTGTGTGTCCGACACGATCATCAGTAGCAAGGGGGCCCCCCAGGGAACGGTGCTGGCTCCCTTCCTGTTCACTCTTTATACTGCGGACTTCTCACACAACACAACACACTGCCATCTACAGAAGTTCTCTGATGACTCTGCGATCGTTGGCCTCATCTCCAATGGAGATGAAGCTGAGTACAGAGGGCTTATCCAGGACTTCGTGGACTGGTGCCATCGGAACTGCCTCCAGATCAACGCGAGGAAAACTAAGGAGCTGGTGGTGGACTGCCGCAGGCATGGGCAGCCCCTCACAGTACCAGTAAATATACAGGGAACAGACATCGAGATGGTGACATCCTATAAGTACCTGGGTATTCATCTGAACAATAAACTAGACTGGTCACACAATACTGATGCACTCTACAAGAAGGGACAGCGCAGGCTGTTCCTGCTGAGGAGACTCAGGTCTTTTGGTGTACAAGGGGCGCTGCTGAAGTCATTCTATGACACGGTGGTGGCATCAGCCATCACTTTTGGAGTGGTCTGCTGGGGCAGTGGCATTACTGCAGCCGATAGGAAGAGACTGAACAAACTGATTAAGAAAGCTAGCTCTGTCCTGGGGCAGCGCCTTGATCCGATGGAGGAGATAGGAGAGAGAAGGACGGTGGCTAAACTGTCATCTCTGCTGGAGTCCGAGTTCCACCCTATGCAGGACATACTGAATGCACTGAGGAGCTCATTTAGCAGCAGACTACATCATCCCAGGTGCACAACCGAGAGGTTTCGTAGGTCCTTCCTACCAACGGCTGTCAGACTGTACAACCTAAGCAGGGCTGCTCGCAGAGATAGCAAAAAGACGTAACAAACTAATAGTTTTTTGAATGCAAAAGATGCAATAGACTTACACAATGGTCCCCTCCGGCATACAACTAGGAACTTACCGGTCGCTATGGAGGGTGAGAATATGTATGGGCACATAATCATACCATGTAGGATAACTAAGTAGACGGTTATGCTGTTTCATTCCATCTAGCAACAATGCTCTGCACTGTGTGTGTTTATATATTTACATATTTATTCCATCTAGCTACAATGCTCAGCACTGGGTGTGTTTATATATTTATATATCTACATATTATTCCATCTAGCTACATTGCTCCGCACTGTGTGTGTTTATATACTTGCATATTTATTCCACCTAGCTGCAATGCTCCGTACTGTGGGTGTTTATATATTTACATATTTATTCCATCTAGCTACAATGCTCTGCACTGTGTGTTCATATGTTCATATATTTATTCCATCCAGCTACAATGCTCTGCACTGTGTGTCTGTGTGTGTGTGTATATATATATATTTTATAGTAATACGTACATATGTATATTAGCTGCTCTTGCTTGCTTGTTTTTTTTTTTTTTTTTTTTTTTTTTCTTGCCTTCTGATTGTTGCTCTGAGTGTTGCTATCCCTGTGCTGTTGCAATCCTGGAATTTCCCCGTTGTGGGACTAATAAAGGCTTATCTTATCTTATCTTATCTTATCATCCCCTACTAGCCACATATGTCTTTGGACTGTGGGAGGAAACCCACACAGACACAAAAAGAGCACATAAAACGGCAACAAAGTGTTATCATGGTGGATGTTCATATCAGATTGTGTATGTAATGATCTGATATCAGCAGACTTGGATAAAGTAGACAGAAATTACACTAAAGCACAAATACTGTAGCAATGCCTTATTAACTGCTGAAGTATAAGCAGTTCAAGTACATTTATTTGGATTCTTTGAGTTGCTTTTTATTTCAGTGTTTTGAATAAAGTGAAGGTTACACTTTCTCACATCATTTTTTCTTCAGTTGAAATTTAAAATCATGATCCTCGATTCTGGCACAGGAAATGTCTGATTTATCACTTTCTTTATATAATTTGGATTACATTAGAGGGTACATGCAGATAGTTGGGTTTGCTTGTTAGTTTTGTTTTTCTCACAGAATCACACAAATACCTCTCAAAATGGTGTAAATAAAGTTGCCAATTCATGAACTGAATCACATTTTCTGAGAAAAGGTTACTAATTTAGGAGTAAAAATGCAAATTTATAAGAAAAGAAAATAATTTATTAGAAAAACAACACAAATGCATAAGAAGAGCACTCTGAGGCAAGTGCAACACCCCCCGCCTCCATTTTCTTTGAAGATCACAATGTGTCACTGAAGAAGAGCACTTTTCAACTTTTCCATATAGTTACTGAGGTAGAACCAAATTATGATGAGCCTATCATCCATGAATATACAACAAAAATAGCTGAATACAACCATTAGCTGTAGGTCAGGATTCAAGGTGAACCTGTGTAGCAAGTTTGGTGACCCTAGCTTTAATCATTCTATAGTAATAGGGCATAGGGAACACTAACCTTGACATTTGACCTTTTGACCCCAAATCCATAGTCATAGTTCATAGGCTCATGGTGAGCCTATGAACTATGAGCTTTATTCTTTCTATAGTAATAGTGCAAAGGAAATGTTAACGTTGACCTTTGACCTTATGACCTCAACCTATAGATGTAGGTCACAGTCCCAAAGTGAACCTATGTAGCAAGTTCAGCGACCCTAGCTTTATCTGTTATACAGTAATAATGCAGAGGGAATGATGACTGTGACCTTTGGATCCCACACCCATAGTCAGAGGTCAGGGTCTCAGAGTGAACATATGTACCAAGTTTAGTGACCATAGCTTTTCTTGATCTACAGTAATAGGGCATAGGAAATGCCAACTCTGACATTTGAACTTTTGCCCCCAAACTCTCGCAAGTCATCTGATTGGAGGCATATTTCAGTATGTGTATATCAAACCATGGTACCGAGTTTCAAAACAATCGGAGCAAAACTGTAGGAGGAGTTGATTTCACAAAGTGGGTCAGATGGCTGGACAGACCGCCTCATGACATAATCCCCCTTCGGTCTTCATCCAAAGGGGTATTCGACCAGCAGGGGATAAAAAAATATGTACATCTATAAGAAATTTTTTAAAAAAGTCTGAGACACACCTTTCAAAATGGTCAGTTTTATATAAATTGCTAAATGACTTTCCCTCCATGGATCGCCACCTTATCACGGTGGAGGGTTTGAGTGCCCAAATGATCCCACAAGCTACGTTGTTGGGGGCAACTTACCCCCAGTAGGATCTCCCAAGGCAAACTGGTCCTGGGTGAAGAGCCAGAACAAGAGCAATCCAATGGATCTCCATGAAAAAAGTTACATCACAGAGTTAGTGTACCAAGGGAGGCACTTGGCTCTACCCTCCAGTGGGCTCACCAGCTGCAGGAGGGATCATGTGGATCACAGTGCTAAGTGAACCGAGCACCCTCTGGGGGGTGCCTGAACCCACAGGAAGGGTGCAGAGCTCTGTCTGTTTTGAGGTCATGAAATGCATGGATTAAAAAAAAAATGCATGTATTTTATATAGATTTTTTTATCCACACATTTCTAGGCGGACATGTTGTGAAGCGCATGTATTTAACTAATAAAATTTGTTGGAAAAAAGTTTTTCATTTTATTTATATTATCTGTATGACCTCTGACCTGTTTAGTCTCACACTGTAGCTAGCGCTAAACATGAGGAATTTATTCATTGCTCTTGAATGATCTCAAATAAAGAAAAGATGGCTGAGAAACGTAAATGTGTGGAGGACCCTGAGGAGTTAAAAAAGAAAAAAAGACAATATACTGACAGTTACCTGGACTATGGATTTATTGAAGCACAAGACTCTTTTCAGCCAGAATGTGCTATTTGTGGTGAAAAGCTAGCTAATGACAGCATGAAGCCCATCTAACTGAGACGGCATCAGGAGACTCAACACCGAGAGACCATTGGTGCAAGTCAGGATTTTTTGAAGAGGAAACGGCACCTGCCGCTTCCAAGGAGACACGGGGATATCAGAAAATCCTTTGAACGGGCAGGTAGCGATTTACTCAGAGCCACTGAAGCATCATTTGACTGTGCGTTTTATTGAATTGCAAGACAGAGTTAAAGAATTCTTACATGACCACAGTCGGCCACTTTATGAGCAGCTGACAGATGTGTTTTGGATCCAAGTGGCATACCTGGCGGACACATTCGCTCTTTTCAACCAAACAAACAAGCGGATGCAGGGACCTGGATCAAACGTCCTACAATGCAAAGATGCACTGGACGCTTTTGTGCGAAAACTGGAGTACAGGGTCGCTAAAACGTCAAAAGGGGATTTGCAGCAGTTTCCACTTCTGCAGAAGCAGTCCGGTGGCACTGTGCGTGCGTGTTTATGCACGGACTTCACGCGCCACATGAACCTGCTGTGTGACGAGATGAGGAGTCGCTTTGCCAACATCAATGAGTATTTATCCAAGGAAGCATGGGTGATGGAGCCCTACATTTCCAGTCACAAGGATGTTGACTACTTGGGCTGTGAAGATGAGCTGTGTGACCTTCAGTCTGACTCAGTGTCAAAAAAATATTTCCAGGAAAACAGATACAAAAAGTTTTGGATGGTCAAAGGACAGACCGTCGCTCCTACACTGGCTAAACACACAATCAAGAGGGTCATTCTTCCTTTTGGTGCTACGTACCTGTCTGAGGCAGCTTTCAGTGCCCTTCTAACTCTAAAAACGAAAGTAAGGAAGAGGCTGGATGTCCACCAGGACTAAAGACTGGCTATCACCACATTCACTCCAAACATGGCATCCCTGGTCAGATACATGTAAGCTCAAGGTACACATTAATATTCTTTTTTGAATCAACAGACTGGAGACAGTTAAAAGCAAAGAATCACTGAACTATTTTTTGCTATGTTAATTGCTAGGTAGTGTTCTGAGAAAGAGCAGTCAAGGATATTTGTTCTTTGTGTATGGCAGGAGTGTTTTTAGGAATATTGCCATTAGGCCCACACTGACTGACTTTTAGGCCTTTACTGGTTTATGCTGTCATGTGTGTGTAGACCCACTATTTTGGTTGTTAGAAATGTTTGCTTTCACAAGGGACATGTTAACATTTCTGTTTCGTACCTCTGACAAAGATAAAAACTTTATGTTACTGACAATGAACAATGAGACTCAGGACTGCCTTCTGGTGTCAAAAAGGCCACGTTTAAAAGTAGTGCTGTCTTAAAAGAAAAGGACAAACATTTTCATACCATTGCAGTCATTTGCCGCATTTATTTTTTGTCTGTGTGTGATACACATGTTCATGTATTTCAATTTAGTTTAAGTATAAAGGAAAGCAAATCTACATTTCAAAACAAATGGAATATATTATTTAATAATATTTATTTCCTAAATAAATGTTCTAAAATGACTCAGTTCCTCTGGCATGATCATGTGGGCTGGGAGGGGGGGCAGTTCTGTGACACAGGCAGGGGGGCTCCTGGGAAAAAGGTTGGGAACCACTGTTGTAGAGGATGGATGGATGTTTAAATGGCTTCTGAACTGGACTTTGGATTGGAGCTGCATAATAATTCCCCATCCATGTCCCGAGAATGCGCAAGTTTTATGATTTCAGAGGGAGGGTGTGGAGCTGCAGCTTCACAATGTCACCTGCATTGATTTTTTTTATTCTAAAAACAAAACAAAAATGCAATAACAGCCACAAACAGCTGGAAATATCACCTGATGTCTTGTGCTGTCTGTCCTTAACTACTGGTAATAATATCTCAGTACCGTGGTTCATCCTGTTTCTCTTTGTCTCTGTTAATTTGGTGAAAAATGACACAAAAAAGACTCTTTCTAACAGCCTGGCAGTGTCCACTAACCTCATACATTACTTGACTAAAAAGGGTCTTAACTCCTTCTTACTAAGCATTGAGAGAATGCACACAAACACTGCACAGCTAAAGCTGAAAACATAAAATGAAGAAACACAGGCAGCACTTGAACTGTTGGAATGAGAGGTGCTGAACAGCCTCCTTCAACACTCGACACTCATTTGAAGGTGAAAGTCACAGTTTACTTCTAGTGGATAATCCCATCTTTATAACATCGGGGCTTGTGGATGTATTTTGCATGAACCTATCAGCCACGTTTGGGTTAAATTTGCTGTCAATGGTTTATTTTTTTCTGTCCTAAGCTGCCAATCATCTAATACTATGTAATAAGACAGGTGATCGTAAATGCTGTGTCCCTGTGAAAAGTCAGATTTCGTATGATCTAGGTGGCCTTCGCAGGAATGAATAGAGTGAATGAAAGTGCAGTTCAATTAATGACCAAAAGGTACCACTCAGGTCCAAAAGCTACAGTGTACAAGTATATAATAGCAGAGGATTGTAAATAAAGATGGGCAATATGACAGCTCTCCAAAAGTAAAGCCCCACTCATCTTGATTGCCCTCTGTTTTTGGGATGCAGTAAGCTATTACGCCCCTTCCCATTACTGTTAACAGCATTTTGCCAAACTGAAAAAATAAAAATGGTGCTCAAATACATTTTTCTAAAAGCTGGTTTCTCTCCTTATATGTAGTTGTCATCGTGCTGATTATGTTCAGTGTTTATTTTTTCAGATCAGTTGAGTTTTAACTAGTTTTTATGTATGGGTGGAACTCAATAAATTGATGTCAGAATGCTAAGGGGAAAAAATCAGAATTCTGACTTTATTCTCAGAAGGGAACAGAATGGGCCACTGGACAAAAATGGTGGTCATTGTTTCTTTTTTTTTTACAGTTCTGACTTTATTCTCAAAATTCTGAGATTAGAGTCAGAATTCTGGCTTTTTCTCAGACTTGTGAAAAAAAACAGTAATGACCCTAATTTTATTTTATTTTATTTTGAGTGGCCCTATCCTTTTCCATGGAGACATAACTTAACTGACTCATGTCCACTTCTTTTTCTTGTTTGTTTTGTCAAAGTTCATTCCTGAAGTGCATGTAAACATGCCAAAGCTGATTATTACAATTAATCTGATTACATACCCTGTTACCAGATTATTGTGTCCATGACTAGTACAGGTTTAGCATTGTATTTTTTTTTAGCTCAAGTGAGAATTTTCAGTCTGAATAACAACCTTCAATGTTCCCCTTCTAAGCGAGAACACCACATGTCTTCCTCACATGCCTGTTCATGAAGATGGAAGCTTTTAGTCAGTACATTTAGCTTCTAATGGCCAGCTTGTGAATTTTCTCTTAATGCATTTCTTATTGCCATTTTTTTGGCTAGCAATTTGAAATTTTTAATTAATCGTTAATACCATTGTAAATCATTTTGCAATCTTTGATGGAGGCAATGAGAAATGATTGACAGGCATGCAGCCTAGCCAAGCTTTCCTTGACCAGCCTTTTAAATCATCCCAGATCAGATAAAGCTGACGACCACAGAGTGTTGTGGGAACTCCCGGGCATTAAGAGGGTACTCTGAGCAAGAAAACAAGCAAATTAAGTTATCATCTTAGCAGATAATTAGTCCCTTGCTAATCATCTTGGTCAAGATGTGTGTTGCTGCACAGTTAGCATGGCGTGTGGCAGAGCCCTTCATCAAGTATTCTGTTTATACTTTATTGCCATTATCATAACACAGTTATAAATATCAATGAGATACTATTCAAACTTCTTAATACTGACATAGCAGAATGTTAAAAATATGTAGTGTCATTTAGCACTACAAAACCACAAAACAATAACACCTATTGCAGGCACAGCTGTTAGAACAGACCAGGTTTAGACAGTGGTGATTGTTGCAGTTTTATTAAAGACAGAAGGTTCTGGTGGTTGCAGCTCACAAAGCACAGCAAGATAAGATACCTAACTGCAAACTCATTAGTTTAATCCTCAAACGTCCTTCTTGCTGGTGAGTAAAATACAAATTGTGCAGTTTGTGGGATTTTTTTAAACATAGTTTTCGCTTTGATTTCCACAAATAAAAGGCAAAAAAGTTTGATAAAACATAATACTTGAAGAAAACCGCCTCTTCTTTGCTGCTATAACTAACTTAACCTATGAAAGTGGAATAGAAACTTTAAGAAATTCCCAGTGTTATCATTCATCAAACATTTCTTCTCCACTAGCAAACCATGTGCGAGATACACTGTACCAAAGGAGCTGCTGCAGAAGCCTTGGTTAAAGAATCACCTTCAGAATGAGAAAATGGGCTTATTCATTTACTTTATGAGCACCGAGTAGCAATGTGATGATGGATTGTTCAATCATGTTCAACCGCAGTAATATAGTTTGTTAAAAAGACTGATAGTATTGGCTGGGGAAGGTAAGTGTTTTTTTTCCTCCTTCCCCCACTTCCCCTGCTCAAATAAATGTTAGAAATACCTAGAGGGTAATTCCTCATTACCCAGTGTTCAATATCGACACTACATGGATGCAATTTCAATTTCTCAGTGTGATCATGGGACAAGGTGTTTTGAAGGTAATCATGAGTTTCATATTTTGTCATCAGTCAAGAGCGCTTTGAATGTTACGGCTGTGAGGGAATGAAGAGATCCAGCGGGTACAAATAGTAAAGGTACTATGGCTGCATATATACAGTATACAGTATGTGTAGCATCCATACAGTTTTGGTCTTCTGCTATGGCTGCTTTAAAATACGTGTAAGCTTCAGTTTAACATAAAATTAGTCAAGTAAAAGGTGAGAGGGGGATATCTGAGCTAAAGAGAATACTTGATTCGTGAAGGTACCGTATGTGTTCACAAAAGCTTGAGTAAACATGACCTTTTGACCCCAAACCCATAGTCAGGTCAGGGTGTAAGTCATCCAAGATGCATTTTAGCTACAACTACTGTATCGATTTGAAAAGCCTACATCATTTCCTTCAGTAGTTACTGTGTTTAGAAGATTTAGGGATATCTGACCTCTGACCTCAAGGTCAGCTAATGAAAGTCAAACTGCAATATGGGCATCATCAGTGTATATCAAACCTGGTATCAAGTTTCACAACATGTGAACAAAAGTGTAGGAGGAGTTGATTTCACAAAAGTGAAACAGACGGACAGACCCATAACATAAGCCCCTTCGGTCTTCACCCAATGGGCTCTTTGACCGTGTCACGACCCACTTTCTGGGCCAAGGCCAGAATTGCCTACTAATCCTGGGATCACAAATAACAAAGTCCGTTTCGACCCCTCAGCCAAGGTGGACAGACCTAAGTCATTTTTCACCTCACAGGCAAGGAAGACCAGTACCTAATAAGTCTTTTCTGCACTTATGCAAGGTAGACTTAACACCCACAAATATCCCAGGCCGTGTCTCAAACGCATGACACCATGGTCTAAAAAACCTCTCCTCTACCACCGAGCCAAAGAGGAAGTCCTCACTAGCTCTGGCTAGTAGCGGAGGTGTACTCTACGGTGTCAGGGACTGCACCACTGACTAATTCCCTATGGAGGGTGGTTAACACATCCTTTGGGCTTTGACTGGGCAGGGGGAAGAAAAGGTGCAAAGTCATTCTCCTGGCACACTGGAGAATGTGAGATCAGCTTAGCTTGCTTAGCAACCATGAATGGCAGTGATGAGAAGCTCGAGGACAGACAGTGGAGGATTCAGTCAAAAATGCTCCATTTATTTACGTTTTACAGCCGTGACAGAGGGAGGCTTTGAAATCTAAAGTTAAACTGTGGAATAACTTTCTGCATTAACCCAGCTGGAGGGCACATGGCATTACTAATCACAATTAAGGCTTCTCTGAATTAGTTAGCAGTCTTGTTATGTGTCCTCAGGCCTACAGTTAACAGATATGAAAGCACGCTTCATGGCTGCTGCTCCTCACAGAGTTGACCATCATTATTAGTTCTATTATTTGTAAGGACATACTGTGGGCTGAATCAGGCCTGGGCAAGTATGGTGGGCACAGAGATGTGCAAGACGTTTCTGTTATCTATCATTTTGGCAGACAGGCTTGCAAAAATTCTCTCATAATCTATTATTATTTATCGTTTTTAATAAGATTTTTAAGTGTAATGTTTCAAATGACAGACAGCGTTCAGAATTTTCAGTCATTTTTGAAAAAAAATCTGCCAGTGAAGGACAGTTTTCAGTTAACGCACCATCTGGTGGGCACATGAAAAGCATGTGGGCAGGATGTGCAGGATTTAGGTCCAGGGACGTTCTCCTGCGGCAGTTTAAAAACTTTATTCCAGGCTGTTTCTCAGTGAGGTTTCACAAGCAGACGCCCCACCAAGGGACGGATCAGCAGATGTGTTAACGCTTTTATCCCCCCAATACTTAAGGCTGGCTGGAAATGAATGAAGTTACACGGTGGTTAGTGGTGAGGAGAAGGTTGAAGTGGGGTGCCCTGACACTAGTTTAAAGCCAGCTCTTGTGTGCTCATCTCCAGTAACATGAGATGAAAGGATACCCAGGTTTTCATGAACGGGGAAAAGCTTGTTTTGCATTATTTATATTATTTTAACGCTGCAGCTTCAGAAAAATAATGTCTCCCATGTGCCTGTGCATTTGTCACCTCTGACTCAGTGTGCAGAAGAGGTGTGAGGAAGCGTGAGTTTTCAATTTGAGCTGAGCAAACTGCACACATCCGACTACTGCTGCTTCTGTGGAGGGCCAAGCAACTGCTTCATCATTTAAAGGCTGGAGCCCAAACCTGATGGAGAGTTGGCAATTAAAGCAAGAAATAGATATGCATATTTCCTCTTGAATCTCAACTCCCACTCACCTACTGCAATCTTTCATCTCACTTTCTTTTCATCACCAAGTGCTGCCCTAGTCACAGGAGTCTGGTGCTGCCAGTTCATTCTCTTTACAAAAACAGATCGTTAGCTGATCAGTGTGTCTCTTCAGCAGCAGAAAATACCTCACATGTGCAAACATCCGCTGTCTGTTCTGCAATCCTTTGAAAATAAAAAAAACAAGTAAATAATGCAACTAACTGCCAAGTTATGATGAATAGAGATAAAGCTTTGTGGGCTTTAACCTTCTAAAATTAAAGCTGACTACTCTGAACTTTCTCATCTCCAGGTTCCAGGGCCAGCCTTGGAACCTGAATGCAGCACATGTTGGAGCTACTGGTTTAAACGGCAACGCCATGAGAAGGTTTGCTGCATGTCAAAAAAGAAGAAATGCCTGCTCCCCTAAATGTCGACATACTGTGTGGTCAGAAAACACACAAGAACTCAGCCACCTTCTGAAATGCTTTTTTGGATCGCTGACCTCTCATCACTAATATTTTAATTTATTTCATTTTCATTTTATTATTGGAAGTTTGTCATAGCAGGAAAACGCAGCACAGCAACACCTTGTTGAAATCATGGATCCTGAATCGAGACAAACATACGATAGAAACCACGATTGTTATCACTAAATTAAAAGCAAGTTAATGTAAAACTCATCACTCCTAAAAACAAAGGTACTTACAATACAGTTTAAAAGCACAGGGAATAAAAGAGAGTTTGTATCTTTTGGTTTTCCTCCTGGGTACAAGTTCTCTGCGCCACCCAAGAGAGTGACCATGTTGAGGGACAGCAGACAGGAAGCTGTGCAGAGGTGCAGAGCTGTCCCTGAGAATGTTGGTGAGGGTACTTAGAGTAGCCTCATCTCACTGCTCACTTAGGGTGGGAAGAGAGGAATGTGGGATGCCAATTATTCTACAGCACCGCTTCTGTACCCTCTTTAACTCTTCAGAGAGACCTTTGGTCAGACCTCCCCAAAGCTGGAGTGGCATATTTCAGAATCGGACAAATGAAGGTCAGATAGATCTGTTTTAAGATGAGAGGCCAGCTTTTTAGCCACACAGAGGTAGTGCTCTTGTTTTAGAGAGCATGTAATTGACATGAGCATCCCATGACAAATCTGATGAGAGCTGAAGTCCAAGCAGCTTGAATGTGGAGACGCTGCTGATGCTATGACCAGGGACCATTGGCAGTGGAGGAGAGGTAGAGCCTGTTCACCCCAGTACAGCTCTTCCAGGTTACATTTCCCTGCGTCACTAAAACAAAACCCACCACGGTGCCACTGACTGTGACATCAGCCCAGTTCACGCCCAGGGTTTCTCTGAGCTGGTGGCTTGTTAGCATCAGAGTTAGCATTAACAACAACACTAAATGCACCAAGAATTTTTTTTTTTTCCCCACTTCTGCTGACTGATTTATTGATAAATACCGCTGTCCTGGACATGGCAGTTTATCAGATATTGTTAAACAAACACCAAAGAGGAACTGCTGCTCAACCGCTTTTAGCAGAAATGCCAGCTGCAAAAAAGCCAGTAAGAGTGTTAGCGGTGGGGAATCAAACAATGTTAACCTCTGGTGGGGAAGGAGCCTGAGCTGGTGTACGAGGTTGAGAGATACCGGCTAGATATAGTCGGCCTCACCTCAACACACAGGTCCGGTTCCGGAACCAGTCTCCTGGAGAGGGGCTGGAGCTTGGCCTTTTCTGGAGTTGCCCAGGGCGAGAGGCAACGAGCAGGGGTGGGTATTCTTGTATCCCCCCACCTTGCTGCCTCTATATTGGAGTTTTCCCCAGTGGATGAAAGGGTTGCTTCCCTGCGGCTTCCGGTTGGGAAACAGGTCCTGACCATCATTTGTGCCTATGCACCAAATGATGGTTCAGAGTACCCACCCTTTTTGGAGTCTGTGACTGGGGTGCTGGAGAGTGCTCCTCTTGGAGACTCCATTGTCCTACTGGGGGACTTCAATGCGCACGTGGGCAATGACAGTGAAATCTGGAGGGGGGTGATTGGGAGAAACGGCCTGCCCGATCTGAACCCGAGTGGTGTTCAGTTATTGGACTTCTGTGCTAACCACAGTTTGTCCATAACGAACACCATGTTCAAGGCATAATATGTGCACCTGGCACCAGGACACCCTAGGTCACAGGTTGATGATCGATTTTGTTATCGTGTCATCAGACCTGCAACCGTATGTCTTGGACACTCGGGTAAAGAGAGGTGCAGAGCTGTGAACTGATCACCACCTGGTGGTGAGTTGGATCCGATGGCAGGGGAGGAAGCCATTCAGACCTGGTAGACCAAAACGTATAGTGAGGGTGTGCTGAGAACGTCTTGCTGAGGCCCCTGTCCGAGAGGTCTTCAACTCCCACCTCCAGAAGAACTTCAACCACATTCCGAGGGAGTCTGGAGACATGGAGTCTGAATGGGCCATGTTCTCCACCTCTGTTGTTGAAGCGGCGGCCCAGGGCTGCGGCCGCAAGGTGGTCGGTGCATCTCGTGGTGGCAACCCCCGAACCAAGTGGTGGACACCAGTGGTGAGGGGGGCCATTAAGCTGAAGAAGGAGTCCTATCAAACTTGGTTGGCTTGTGGGACTCCCAAAGCAGCTGAGGTGTACCGGCAGGCCAAGCAGAGTGCAGCTCGGGTGGTTGCTGAAGCAAAAAATCGGGTATGGGAGGAGTTTGGTGAGGCCATGGAACAAGACTTTCGGTCGGCCTTGAAGAGATTCTAGCAAACTGTCCGGAAGCTCAGGAGGGGAAAGCAACTCCCTGTCCACACTGTGTATGGTGCGGACGGGGCGCTGTTGACTTCGACTGGGGATATTGTCAGGCGGTGGAAGGAATACTTCGAGGATCTCCTCAATCCCACTGATACGCCTTCCACAGAGGAAGCAGGGTTTGTGGACGAGGGGGATGACTCGCCTATCACAGGGGCTGAGGTTGCCAAGGTGGTTAAAAATCTCCTTGGTGGCCGGGCCCCGGGGGCGGACGAGGTTCGCCCTGAGTACCTCAAGGCCCTGTATGTTGTAGGGCTGTCATGGTTGACACGCCTCTGCAAAATTGTGTGGAGGTCGGGGGCAGTGCCTTTGGCATGGCAAACCGGGGTGGTGGTTTCTCTCTTCAAAAAAGGGGACCGGAGAGTGTGCTCCAACTTTAGAGGGATCACACTCCTCAGCCTCCCTGGGAAGGTCGTTGGTCGAACCTTGGATTCAGGAGGAGCAATGTGGTTTTCGTCCTGGCCGTGGCACATCGGACCAGCTCTTTACCCTCTCGAGAATTCTCGAGGGTTCGTGGGAGTTTGCCCAACCAGTTTACATGTGTTTTGTGGACTTGGAGAAGGCATTTGACCGCGTCCCTCGTGGTTTTTTGTGGGGGGTGCTTTGGGAGTATGGGGTATCGGGCTTGTTGTTACGAGCTATTCGGTCTCTGTACGACCGTTGTGAGAGTTTGGTCCGTATTGCCAACACTCGGTCGGACTCATTTCCAGTGAGAGTTGGACTCTGCCAGGGCTGCCCTTTGTCACAGATCCTGTTCATAATTTTTATGGACAGGATTTCTAGGCGCAGCCAGGGAATGGAGGGTGTCATGCTTGGTGACCACAGGATCTCATCTCTGTTGTTTGCAGATGATGTCGTCCTGTTGGCTTCATCCAGCAATGACCTACAGCTCTTGCTGGGACGGTTTGCCGCTGAGTGTGAAGCGGCTGGGATGAGAATCAGCACCTCCAAGTCCGAGTCCATGGTCCTCAGCCGGAAAAAGGTGGATTGTCCTCTCTGGGTTGGGGACAGGCTCCTGCCCTAGTGGAGGAGTTTAAGTATCTTGGGGTCTTATTCACGAGTGAGGGGAAAATGGAGCGAGAGATTGACAGACGGATTGGAGCAGCATCTGCAGTGATGCGGACGTTGTACCGGTCTGTTGTGGTGAAGAGGGAGCTGAGTTCTAAGGCAAAACTGTCAATTTACTAACTACTAACTAACTAACCTGCACTTATATAGCGCTTTTCTAGTCACAAAGACCACTCAAAGCGCTTTCATTAATACTAACCCTCTATTCTAAGGGCCTATAGGAAACAGATATCTAGGGACAATTTAGAACAGCCAATTAACCTAACATGCATTTTTTTGGCATGTGGGAGGAAACCGGAGAAATCCCGGAGTAAACCCACGCAACACGGGGAGAACATGCAAACTCCACACAGATCACTGTTGGTCGGGGGCTGGGATCGAACCCACGATCCCATGATCCCCACAATCCCCCGGCCAAGGGTAAACTGTGCTGCCGCAGTGCTAACCACTGCGCCACCGTGCAGCCAATTTACCAGTCAATCTACGTTCCTACTCTCACCTATGGTCACGAGCTTTGGGTAATGACCGAAAGAACAAGATCGCGGATACAAGTGGCTGAAATGAGCTTTCTCCGTAGGATTGCTGGACTCACCCTCAGAGATAGGGTGAGGAGCTCAGTCATCCGGGAGAGGCTGAGAGTAGAACCGCTGCTCCTCCAGTCTGTCAAGTTGATCAAGTTTGCGGACGACACCACCCTCATCGGGCTCATCTCCAACGGCGACGAGTCCGCCTACAGGAGAGAGGTGGCCCAGCTGGCGTCCTGGTGCAGCAATAACAACCTGCAGCTGAACGCTCTGAAGACAGTGGAGATGATTGTAGACTTCAGGAAAGTCACTACTCCTCTGCCCCCCCTCACCCTCTCAGGCTCTCCCATCACCACTGCTGATTCCTTCCGCTTCCTAGGCACTACCATCACCAGGGACCTCAAATGGGAGCTGACCATCAGCTCACTCATCAAAAAAGCCCAGCAGAGAATGTTCTTCCTGCGGCAGCTGAGGAAGCTCAAGCTACCCACCAAGATGTTAGTGCAGTTCTACACAGCCATCATCGAGTCCATCCTCACCACCTCCATAACCGTGTGGTACGCAGGAGCCACTGCCAGGGACAGACTAAGGCTGCAGCGCGTCGTGCGCACTGCTGAGAAGGTGATCGGCTGCAAGCTCCCATCTCTCCAGGATCTGTACATCTCCAGGACCCGGAGGCGTGCTGGCCGGATCATAGCCGATCCCTCACACCCTGGTCACGTACTGTTTGCCCCCCTCCCCTCTGGTAGAAGACTTCGGTCCATCCAGACTAAAACCTCCCGTCACATGAACAGCTTCTTCCCCCTCTGCCATCAGACTGCTGAACACTAAGTGACTTATTGACTCTCGTGCACCATGTACAGCAGCTCAACCAGACTCATGTCAATCATCACTGTTTTCTTTCTGCATTACCGACTGCACTATATAGTTCTCCACAGTATCTGCTGCTGGCTAATATATATTTTAACTGTTGACCAGTATCACTTAATCTTATCCTACACTTTATTACATGTATAGTTTATTTCTCTTATCTTATCATGTTTAATGTTGCAGCATTGTACCGAGACAAATTCCTAGTTTGTGTACTACATGAACAATGGCAATAAACCTGATTCTGATTCTGATTCTGATTCCTCCACATTGAAAGGAGTCAGTTGAGGTGGTATGGGCATCTGATTAGGATGCCTCCTGGATGCCTCCCACTTGAAGTGTTTCAGGCACGTCTCACTGGGAGGAGACCCCGGGGCAGACCCAGGACTCGGTGGAGAGACTATGTCTCCCAGCTGGTCTGGGAATGCCTTGGTATCCTCTCTGAAGAGCTGGAGCAGGTGGCTGGGGAGAGGGCAGTCTGGGCTTTTCTGCTTGAACTGCTGCCTCCGCGACCCGGACCTCCGGAAAAGGGGTAGAAGATGGATGGATGGATGGATGGATGGATGGAGTGTTAGCGGTTAGCTTACTGGCAGTTTGTTAATCCTTTTGATATGCATGATATGTACCCTTAAAGTCCTAGGATTGTCAGTTAAGGGTCTCTTTACTGCTATTGAGCAGGAGGACAACAGTGTTTGAAAATGATGGACACAGGAGCTGCTTTTAATAATAAAGGATTGTTTCTTTGGCCTTTAAAACTACGTGGACATGTTAAAGGATGTCAAAGTGTAAAATTAATCACTGGGAATAGCAAAAGAATGTGACCTTTACAGTAAACAGCAGTCAAGTAAGAATAAGAATAAGAATAAGATAAGCCTTTATTAGTCCCACAACGGGGAAATTCCAGGATTGCAACAGCACAGGGATAGCAACACTCAGAGCAACAATCAGAAGGCAAGAAAAAAAACAAGCAAGCAAGAGCAGCTAATATACATATGTACATACTACTATAAAATATATATATACACACACACACACACACACACACAGACACACAGTGCAGAGCATTGTAGCTGGATGGAATAAATATAAGAATATTTGAACACACAGTGCAGAGCATTGCAGCTAGATGGAATAAATATGTAAATATATAAACACCCACAGTACGGAGCATTGCAGCTAGGTGGAATAAATATGCAAGTATATAAACACACACAGTGCGGAGCAATGTAGCTAGATGGAATAATATGTAGATATATAAAAACACAGTGCGGAGCATTGTAGCTAGATGGAATAAATATATAGATATATAAATATAAACACACCCAGTGCAGAGCATTGTAGCTAGGTGGGATGAAACAGCATAACCGTCTATTTAGTTATCCTACATGGTATGATTATGTGCCCATACATATTCTCACCCTCCATAGCGACCGGTATGTTCCTAGTTGTATGCCGGAGAGGACCATTGTGTAAGTCTATTGCATCTTTTGCATTCAAAAAAAAAAAAACTATTAGTTTGTTACGTCTTTTTGCTATCTCTGCGAGCAGCCCTGCTTAGGTTGTACAGTCTGACAGCCGTTGGTAGGAAGGACCTACGAAACCTCTCGGTTGTGCACCTGGGATGATGTAGTCTGCTGCTAGTGAATGAAAGTGAAGTGAATGAAACTTTGGAAGGGATGGAACAGTCCACAATGGAACGAGTTCTTCTGAACGCATTCAGACTGTGCTTTTGAAAGGTTTCCATACCAAGTCAGTGTTTCTCCCATAAAGAGATAATGAAAGTGTTGACACACCTCCTTCCATTGTGAAACCAGAGTTGTTCTCCATTAGCAGGGGAACGTTGCTCCTGGGAGAGCTGACAGTTGCAGGTACCAGGGTGTTTCAGCAGGTTATCAGGAGGCAGCCTGCAGCGCTACTCCACACTCATATAGATATCTCAGTTTATGACAAACGAAACGCAGCAGAAAGGAAGAAAGAAAGATGATAGATGAGAAACAAACAGCTATATTTACAAGTGTAATTTTTTCCCGAATCTTATGGTGTGGCTCTATGTAATTCTGACCACTTACTTTTCTCTTCTTAAGTTTATTAGCCACCTATTTTGGCTATTTGGTGTTGTGCTCTTTTCAATTTAATTCCTTTCAATTGTGCTCTTTTGGACATTTAAAGTCTCACAGCACTGCTGCGCACTGCTGAGGGAGACAAATGTGCCTGTACAAGATAAGACGGGTGATAATGTGTCTTTATTTGTCTTCCTCAGGAGTAAATAAACTGCAGAAACCAGCTGGGTTGGCTGCCATTTATGTCCACATCCATTATGAGCACAAACATACAGTAGGAACATCATGTGTGTCTGAGACAACTCAACACAAGTTTTAAAACTGAACCACACACTTATTGTATTTAAGTTTTTGATTTTGAAAAAGCATGAATACAAAGAACACTAGTGTGTGTCACCATTAACAGTGCAAGAAGATTGAAATGAATGTCTGCTGCACCACTTTGGAGTGATGTGTGGTGCATATGAGGGGAATAAAGACGTAAAGGTCCAGTATCTCTTTTTTTTTTTTTTTCCCAGAAATCAACATTAAGTTTGAACAATCTCAGGGACATATGCAGTTGATATAAAAATGTACACACCAATGGTAAAATGTCATGTTTTTGTGATGGTTAAAAAAATGAGCCCACAATAAAGCACTTCCAAATTTGTCCCACCTTTAATGTGACCTACAACCTGTAGAATTCAATTGAAAAACATGGATGTATGTTAGGCATTACCAAAACAACACCATGCCCACAGTGAAGCATGGTTGTGGCAGCATCATGCCTTTTGGTTGTGCATCTGCAGCCAAAACTGGGGCTTCAGTCAATGATGACCAAAAACCTTCAGGTGTCTGCTAGAGTGCTGAAGATGAAGAGGAATTTCAGCTTTCAGGGTGACAATGACCACAAGAATACCTACTCCATACCACAACTGCACAAATTAAAAAAAAAATAATGCATGAACGCGTCTGGCAGTCTCTTCAGGATTTTGCGGGATGTTTTTTAAGATTACTGTGGCAGAAAAAGCCTGCATTTGCGGCAGGTTTCTAAAAAACCAGGATAAAAGTTGCAGTGTTTTGAGTTTTTTTAACACCAAAAGTTGTGGGAGGAACTGCAAATTTTAAAGTGGATGATTTTTTTTCCCCATAGTTTACTGTGATATTATTCTATATAACACCACAAGAAATTCAGAGGATTGTTAAACATTTCGTATTAAACAGTGATTTATTTGTAAATTAAGCAGGAACTTCTACTATAGTATACAGTCATGTAAAAAAATTTGGACACCCCTTTAAATATTCAGTTCTTTATTAAGAAATGGTCACATATCTATGTCTAACCTTGTTTTTGTTTTAATTTGCATTTTTTAATTTATTTTAGCCATTGTAAGTGGGAATGAATGTGGGGTTGTCCTAAAAAAGATGGGGGGTGTCCTAATTTATTCCTCACTATCTGTTTAGAATTACATTTTACAGAAAATTAGAAAAAAGTGCTTAATTCATTTTTAAATTTTTTAGTTGTATTATGTGAATCTCCCAGTATTTTTAACACTGATATTAAATATCCATATGTCCAAATATGTTAAACAAACAGGCTTATACAGGGTGTCCTAATTTTTTCACGACTGTAAAAACTCTTATGCAACAGCAAATATAGAATTTAGCACAGTTGAGTGGGAATTATGTACTCAATAAATTTGTCATAAAAATTATCAACATAATATGCTGCTCTTGCTGAGAACTTAAATAAACGAGCACTCTGAGGCGAGTGCAATATCCCCCATCTCCGTTTTCTTTGAAGAGCCCAATACTTATTGACAGAGAGCAGTTTTCAACTTTTCAATATACAGTAATTACTGTGGCAGAACCAAATTATGATGAGTCCATCATCCATGAATATACAACAAAGTATACAGCACATGGTTACAGGGCAGGATCCAGAGGTGAAACCGTGTAGCAAGTTTGGTGATCCTAGAGAGCTTTACATGTTCTACAGTAAGAGATCATAGGGAGTGTCAACCTTGACCTCTGACCTTTTGACCCCAAACCTGTAGTCAGAGGTCATGGTCTCAGAGTGAACCTGTGTACCAGGTTTGGTGACCCTAGCTTTCTTTATTGTTGAGATACGGTTTATAAATCAGTTGGATGTTGACCTTTGACCTTGCGATCCCAAAATCATAGTCACACTTCAGGATCCCAAGGTGACCCTGTGTACCAAATTTAGTGACCCTAGCTTTCTTTTTTGCTGAGCTATAGTTTATGTCAGTTGGATGTTTACCTTTAACCTTGTGATCCCAAAATCACAGTCACACTTCATGATCTCAAGGTGAACCTGTGTACCAATTTTGATGACCCTAACTTTACTCGCTGGACAGTAATAAGGCATAGGGAATGATAATCTTGACCTTTGACCTTTTGACCCCAAACTCATAGTCAGAGGTCAGGATCTCAAGGTGAACCTGTGTACCAGGTTTGGTGACCCTAACTTTACTTGATGTACAGTAATAAGACATAGGGAATGTTAACCTTGACCTCTGACCCCAAACCCATAGTCAGAGGTCAGGATCCCAAGGTGAACCTGTGTACCAGGCTTGGTGATCCTAGCTTTACTAATTTTATAGTAGTAGTAAATGCAGTATTTACTATTTACCATTGTGCAACTGCAGTTATATTTGACCTTTGACCTCTTGACCCCAAACCCATAGTTAGGTCAGGATGTAAATAATCCAAGATGTGTATTAGATACAACTACTGTACTGACTTGAAAAGCCTACATCCTTTCTTTCAGTAGTTATTGTGTTTAGAAGATTTAGGGAAAATCTGCTCTCTGATCTTTGACCTCAAGGTCATTTGATGAGAGTCACATTGCAATATGTGCATAATCAGAATATATAAAACCATGGTTCCAAGTTTCAAAACAATCGGAACAAAACTGTAGGAGGAGTTGATTTCACAAGACAGTTACTGTCTATGAAGTGAGGTGAAACAGGAGGTCATTGGTCAGGGGCTCCAACTCCTGCAAAAATCATCCAGTCAGAACCAAACTGCAATATGCACATCATCAGAGTATATCAAACCATGGTACCAAGTTTCAAAACAATCGGAACAAAACCGTAGGAGGAGTTGATTTCACAAAAGTGGGGCAGGCGGACTGACCCATAACATAATCCCCCTTTAGTTGAAGCCCAAAGGGGTCAAATGTACAAAAAAAAAAGACTGATCCATTACAACAGCTAAACTGCACTAAATGCTTGTTAAAGTATAGAGCAAATTTTGGCAGCAGCTTCACTTGAAAACTCCCTCACCGGTGGTCCCCAAATGTAACAGGTTGTAGAGAAAAAATAAATTATTTAATCTGCCCCCCCCCCCCCCCGTATTCACTATCAAAATCTGTGGTTTGTTCTGAAACATTACAGAATTTTCTTTCTCTTCCCATGCCTGATTCGTCTGAGTTCTATCGGGGGTGGGGCTGTCATGGGGGTCTGACGGTGGTGCGCGTTGCTCTGGGTCCAGACCGGAGGCTCACAGCTTTAAAACCCATTTACAAGATGTAGCTGTGATTTTTCTTCAAAAAATGAATGAAGGCCTACAACACTGGCTGCAGTCTTATATTTGCTTGTTGGTTTATGGTTTTACGGTGTCTATCCTCAAACGCACGCTCCAGTGAAGGGGATACTTTTCAGGCAGCTGTGCTTTTTTTTAACAAAACCCCAGCACTTGGTACACACGGTCAGGACGGAGACACGGGCGGCCACCCACCAGCAGGCTGGGAGAGACGGGGGAATGGACAGGGTGGGAAAGCTCACGGCTGTTTTTTGCTGATGTATTCCATTCATACTCACTGGAAACAAGGACGTGAGCATTAGACAGATGATTTACGTGTTTGAGACGCTACTCAGGGACAAGTTTGATCCGTGAAATTCTGGGAAGATGACGACAACTGGCCAAGATTGTGGGAAAGTTGTGGTGATTGGAAAAAGTTGCAAGGTCGCACAAAATTTGTGGGGATTGATTGAATTTGCGTAAATTGGTGCGATCGCAACATGGTGAAATCCTGGAGGGAGTGATCTACTGTTGTTTGTACCCTAAGTTACCGGAGGAAAAAAGCCAGTTTTACACCACTGTGGTCCCTGCCTGTCTGGTTTTATTTAATTGTTATTTGTTGTTATTTAAGTGCTTCTTTCTGTTTTTGTTTTTATTCTGTAAAGCGCCTTGAGGTAACTCTTGCTACGATTTGGCGCTATATAAACAAATTATTATTTTCACCATTATTATTAGATGACAGACTGGCACTTCACAAACACTCATCTGTCATCCCATTCTGCCCTCTGCCTTTGTTTTACATTCTCCAGACAAGATGCTGGGAAACAGAAGTCAGACAGCTACAGTGTGCACGGCCAGTGCTGAACTCTGAGCGAGGATCAACCCAGCAGGTTCCACAGAGGAGCAAGGAGCAGCAGAAAAGGGGAGGCGTGCTGACGGTCTCTTGTTTAAACCCGTATCAGTGAGTTAGAGGTGCAAGCCAAGACGCATGAGTGCAGATGCAACGTCTACTCTTTGTGCATGTGTTTGTGTGCCGAGAGCTATTTGATTATTGCCATTGTTATTTTCTGCCTGCCCGCGCCGTGCTCAGTCATCTTTCATCTTTCACAAGTCGATTATGATGCAATCAATCTTGACAGCGACGGGCAGCATGCACCTTAGCAGAAAGCAGCGCAGGCGAGCCCAAATCTGCACAAACACACACACACACACACACACACACACGCAACACAGGCACCTGTCACTTTGCATTTGGCTTTGTGACACTTCAGCCTGTCCCACTGGTGACACGGCATGATTGATAAGTAGCTTCCTTGCCTCCCCCCCCCGCCCCCACACACACACATTTCTTTAGCTGTTGTTTCTACAGAGTTACATCTCTGCACCGATGCCATCTCTCTCTCTCTCTCTCTCTCTCTCTCTCTCTCTCTCTGTCGCTCATTTGTGGGATGCTAGCTTTGGCACAGGAGAAAAGCCTTTAGACGGCGCCATGCTAACCGATGCCAGCCTAATCGGCAGACACGCTGCCAGCCCTCACAACTTATCATCCCTGCTCTGCTCCTCAACACTTGAACTTCAGCTGACTGATCTGTGAGCTGACTGATGCGAGTCAGTAGCTAAACCGGGGGGGGGGGGGGTCTGCATGTGTGTGTGGTACATCAGCTGTCTGACACTTTGTCATTCCTTACACAAAACCAGCGCAGGTTCTAGAATCCCAAATGGGTACGCTGACTCGCCCTCATTTGCTGTCTTTTCTCTGGAGTCACCAGTGAGGAAGGCAGAGGTGGCCCATCTCTATTTTCTGACTTCATTCATAATCGTTTCCTCATCTTCCTGGGAAACATCTGCAAGCACTGATGTGTGAGATTTTTTCATTTTTTGTTTTCTACAATCCTCCAGGGGCCCGGACCAACGAGTGTCACAGACCTAAGACAGTGTTTATTCTTGTAAGAGTCAGATGTGTGATGTTTTTTCCCCACAACCGTGAAGCACACTTGCGTTTGCAGGTGGACGTCTGTGTTCATCCATCTGCTAGCAACACAGAAAGAGTAGATGCAGCCTAAGAAAAAGCACCTTAAAGACTGTCCAACTTTTCTATCATGTAAATAGAACAAACTTGTGCAGTTGTGGGTGCTCAGAATAAAGCTCATAGAGCTTTAAGTAATAAAGTCAGTGTGCACACTAGTTTAGTTTATTTCTATATTTCTTTTAGGGACTATGTACAAATTGCATTAATAACATAAAGCAAGAGCTTTGAACTTTCATTTATGGACAATATTAAACACTGGAATAAAAATGTGGAAAAATATTTAAAAAATAAATAAATAAATGAAAAATTGTGTTTTTAGGCTCTTTTCGTTTTTTTTCTATTGTGTTTTCCATTTTTCTATTTCTATTTGATCTCTGTATTTGTCATGCCACAGTGTGCTGTAAAAGGCTGAATCATGCTAAGGTTTCAGAAACGGCCTAAGGGGCGGACAGCATGTACGCTGTGATTAGAATGTGCTGACATGTGAAGATCTCGTACAAGTACTTCCTGCAGATAAATGCTTCTGACCCATGTGCTCATCATGTGACTTGTTACCTGTGCTAGTGTGTGCATTCTCATGCATATAAAAGGGGTTGTATCCAAGCAACCCACACACACACTTTATCGTTGTTCTTACTTGTGTGTCAATCTCTTGGCCAAGAGATTAAAAGAAATATTTTTGCTCCTACCTGTCACGAACCAAGCCCATGTTTCCTGTGGGCTTTTTGATCGATCCTGGTGGCTCAGGCAGTGTTTGGTGTAAACCTGCACTTAAATCCTCTAGTTCTTTCTCCCTTCACGTGCGCATTAGAGAAGCGCACGGGGAGCTCATGACAGAATGATCCAGCCCTAAAAAGGATTTAGCGGGTTACACCCACACAAATCATTTTTTCATTTTTTGGGACTGTATCGTTTCCACTCACCTGCACAATGACTGAGCTGCTGGAGAGGGAGCTGCGCTCGCTTTGTCTGCTGGAAGACATACTCTCGCGGACTCTGGAGCCCGGTTCATCCGAGACAGCTCGATGGGCTCAGGATACGGCGGTCAGAGTGATGAATCGGGATAGCCTGTGGGACCATCTGGAGGCGGCCGGGATTTTCTATGAGATTGTCGCCGTGACATCCAAGGGGTCGGGTGAGGAGCTCCTAGCGCTCGAGCCCCCAGCAGCTACACCGCCTTCGCTCCCTGTTTCTCCGGAGATCATCGGCCTTGATTACTTGCGGCCGGATGGTGTGCTCAGAATCCCAGACTATCTGATGCCCCAACCGACCGTGAGAAGAAGGAAGCCTCGCCAGAGGAAGCCCCCTCTCATCTTCAGCGGCCGTCATCGCTCCAGTCGCCGAGAGGCCCTCTGAGATTGTCCCAGCCATGCCCACCTCAACGTCATCGGAGCTGGCTCCTCTACAACTCTTTGAAGGAGTCATTGACACGGAGAAGGGTGATTGCCAACAGTCTGCAGCTGTCAACATCGGGAGCCGTGGTGACAGGCAAGTGTTTTTTCATTTTATTCCATCTAATTGCAAACCTTGTCTGTCTCCCGAGGGAGAGGCCCAGTTTAAGCAGTCCTTAAGGGTCCTCTCCTCCAACTGCAGATACTAATTCATCTCTTCTCCTCTCCGTGTCTCCTCCCATTCTCCCTGAGGGCCCGTTGGCTCAAGGTCATGTCCGTCAGATGGTGGAGGAGCCAGTGGCCCTGGATGATCCATTCTCTGAGCCAGCGTGGAGAGGCTCCCCTGTAGCTACGCTGGAGGATTTCCCAGCATTGGAGCCACTGCAGGACAAGCATAGGGCTGTTGCTACCATCTCACCTGTTGTGGAGGCTGTTGCAGCAGGAGGGGAGCATGAGCTGGAGCTCACTCAACTCACGGAGGAATTGGAGGAACATAGGCAGGTGTTGCTGGCGGAGGCTGATCTTCTCCTGGAGGTGAAGCCATGGCTCCCCCCGGAGTTAGTGGCAGAGTTTGAGGAACTAGCCCCGAAGCTCCTGTTGGAAGAAGAGCACGCTTTCACCTCGGAGCCTCTTCCTCCTCCACGTCGTCGCCGTTCCCGGAGGTCTCACCCAAAGAATTCCATCGTTATCCGGCCAGCAACCCCAGTCTCGCTGGATGAGGAGAATCCTGCAGCGGAGCCGCCTGTTTCTCCCAAGGGGTTGCCTGCAGCCCTCTCCTCCATTGCTGTTACCTCCGCCAATGTGGCGAGCCCCTTTTTCCCGCCAGATCCATCTGCCCCTGTGTCAGTCTGGGGGGCTTCTCCACCATATATTGAGGAGCCCGGAGTCATCATGGACACGGAGGGGGATGGGAGTACTCCGTACGCCGCTGGAGACATCGCGAACCAGGAGGACAGGCAAGTTCCTTCCCATTTTCCTATTATTAATGAACAATTTTTCCTGTTCCCTGACCAAGAGACTCAGGTCCTACAGACCCCTGAGTTCTCTCCACCAGCGGTATGTAACCACTCCTCACCAATACTCTTCATGTCTCCTCTGTGTGTTTTGGTGAATTCTCCAGTTTCCACACTGAGTCGCCAGGCAGAGAAGGAGCCCGAGGCCGTGGAAGATCCTGTCCCAGGGTCGGTGGAGAGGCAGCCGCCAGCTGTCATGCTGGATCAGTCACCAGCAGGGGGAACTTCGCCTGGGAGCCTTGAGACTGCGACCACCATCATGCCTGCTGCGGGGACCGCCGCAGCAGAGTCATCCCCCGGACCAGACCCCCAGCCGATGGGACCCGGACTGTCATTGTCGACAGTGTCGGAGTCCTGGACGGCGGTAGAGCTCAAGCACAGGCAAGTTGTCTTTCCTGTAATTCAATTGCTTTTGATCGAGAGATCTTGTCTGGATCTTGGGGAGGAGAGTCGGGTGTGGCCCTTGGCCGCGCCTGAGCTCTGCTCACCGGGTTCTGCCGCTGCCAGCAACCCTAACCTTTCCTTCTCTCCCATGCCTGCCGAGCCCCTCACTAGGGTTGCCGGACAGGAGCTACCATCACCAGGGCTGCCGACTGATGACGATGGGACGTTGGAGGCCCCTGAGGAGGTTGACGGGGGCACAGCGCCAGGTGACATTAGGAGCACTACCTCCCTTGCTGGGGAGGCCACCACGGGAGCAATGAGGCCACCAATGGGGGTCACCACTGGTGCAACGGTGCTCCAACTGGAGCCCATTGCGGGTGCAGCTCTGATCCAATCGGGGTCCACCGTGGGTGCAGCCAGGCTCCTGCTGGAGTCCATCGTGGGTGCAGCGGAGCCGGCCCGGTCAGGGGCCACCGCGGGGCAATGAGGCCCCCGATGGGGGTCACCGCTGGTGCAACGGTGCTCCAACTGGAGTCCATCGCGGGTGTAGCCAGGCTCCTGCTGGAGTCCATCGTGGGTGCAGCGGAGCCAGCCCGGTCAGGGGCTACCATGGGCGCAGTTATGCTCCCGCTGGAGTCCACTGAGGGTGCAGTGGAGCCGGCTCGGTCGGGCCCCACCGCGGGTGCTACTGAGGACACCATGGAGGTTCCTTCTCCCCGGTCCGGTTGCCTTCCAGTCAGTCTTCCAGTGGGCAGGCCGCCTCCTGCTCCACCCCCTCCGTCCTAGTGGCTGAGCAACGTGGGCCGGCCACCAGAAGAATGGACTTCCTGGGTCTGGTGGCCCATGTTCTCCAGCAGGCTGCCGGATTCTGTCCATCGGACCTTCTGCTGGGCAGTCTCCTGAGCCCCAATGCCCGTGGACTTGGGGGGGTTAATTGTGGACCCTGGGTGGGGTATTGTGTTCCCACCTTTCCTGTTCCCCCTACCTCCCACCCGGGTTCGTGTATTATTGTTTTGCCTGTGGGACTGGGTCCTTATGATGTTACCGTGGGTGACTGGTATCCACCCCTAGAAGGAGGGGCTCTGTCATGAACCGAGCCCGTGTTTCCTGTGGGCTCGGTTCTGATCGATCCTGGTGGCTCAGGCAGTGGGTTTATTACATGGAGTTGTGTTTTGATTTCTTGTTGTTTTCTTGTCTGTGCACCGTTTCTGTTCCTGCCTGTAGCTGCTGCTCTGGCCTGTCCGGCCACGCCCCCCTCTTTCTGACAGTCAGCTGTTCTTCCTGGTAATCATCTTTCCGGCGCTCGCCCAGGTGTTCCCTATTTGTCACGCCAGTGGCGTCTGTACTAAAGGAGAACTTTGTTGGACAGACGCCGCTGGATCATTGTACGCGTTGGATGGTCGTTTCCCTGTCCACTGTCACGTCAATGAAGGACTGTCTGTGTGTCTTGGATTCTCGCTGTGATGACTCGGTCTGCCCCCCCCCCCCACTGTGAGTAACTGCCTGTGCGCTGTTCCGCCGCTGTTTTCCTCCAGTGTGTTTGTAGGGCTACCTTGAGGACACTAACGAGGATCCAAGCTGTTCTGTGACTGTATGTTAAGTTTTGTGTTAATAAATGTGTGTTTGGTGTAACCCTGCACTTAAATCCTCTCATCCTTTCTCCCCTCGCCGTGTGCATTAGAGAGGCGCACGGGAGATCACGACACTACCTGGTTTTTCTCCTCTCATTATTTAACTCTATGTTTAACTTAGTATATCCATCCATCCATCCATCTTCTTCCGCTTAATCCTTTTTGGGTCACGGGGGGCCTGGAGCCTATCCCAGCATCTTTGAGTGAGATCCATATCCTAAATAAAATAAATAAAGACCATTGCCACAGATGGCTGAGACATGTTGCTTTACATTATCAGTAAGCACCGTTTGTGTGTTGTCTCTGTGAGACATCAAAGTACAGAACTATGTAGCGTCAATCCCTATGGCTCCACTCTATAAAATCACTCCTCACTTTAAAGAAATTGTTTCAGCCAAAAGTCTGGTCAAGAATTGTTCTTTTTTTTTTTTTTTTTTTTTTTTTTAACGTAAGCACCACAGCTTGAAAACACAGTCCATGGTAAAAGGGACAATAAAGGATCCCATTTCGTGCCAGGAACGGATAAGTCTGCAATCATAAATCCCCGAACTTCCTCCCCAACCAGGCAGTTTTATGCTTCAAGAACTGTTTGAAACATTCCAGATATACTGACCACATTCCACAGGGCACTAGGAATTATCTACAGCTCAACATTAACCCCTGGTGGACAACTACAGAATATGTTTGCTGTTACCTCTGCAAGCTGAACTGTGGTTACTGAATGAAAATGACTTCCTTTTAACATTAACTCTCTCTTCAAGTTTTCATTCCTCAGGATAATTCTCAGGACACTATTAGAAGAGATGACCAACTCTGTGATTAACAATCATGGTTTAAAATGTTTCATTAATCACTGGTTTAAATGTATTGCATGTTTGAAAATGCTTAAACAAACCTTATTTTAATGCATGCTTAAGGAAGAAGTAATGAAAATTAGTTATGAATCACTGAAGTTAGTTTAGCTTAAGATAAGATAAGATAAGCCTTTATTAGTCCCACAACGGGGAAATTCCAGGATTGCAACAGCACAGGGATAGCAACACTCAGAGCAACAATCAGAAGGCAAGAAAAAAAACAAGCAAGCAAGAGCAGCTAATATACATATGTACATATTACTATAAAATATATATATACACACACACACACACACACACAGACACACAGTGCAGAGCATTGTAGCTGGATGGAATAAATATATGAATATATGAACACACAGTGCAGAGCATTGTAGCTAGATGGAATAAATATGTAAATATATAAACACCCACAGTACGGAGCATTGCAGCTAGGTGGAATAAATATGCAAGTATATAAACCCACACAGTGCGGAGCAATGTAGCTAGATGGAATAATATGTAGATATATAAAAACACAGTGCGGAGCATTGTAGCTAGATGGAATAAATATATAGATATATAAATATAAACACACCCAGTGCTGAGCATTGTAGCTAGATGGAATAAATATGTAAATATATAAACACACACAGTGCAGAGCATTGTTGCTAGGTGGGATGAAACAGCATAACCGTCTATTTAGTTATCCTACATGGTATGATTATGTGCCCATACATATTCTCACCCTCCATAGCGACCGGTATGTTCCTAGTTGTATGCCGGAGAGGACCATTGTGTAAGTCTATTGCATCTTTTGCATTCAAAAAAACTATTAGTTTGTTACGTCTTTTTGCTATCTCTGCGAGCAGCCCTGCTTAGGTTGTACAGTAAACACATAAAGTGAATTTTCATTTTAATCAATATGTGTTTCATCCTATTGGAAAAGGTTACTTAAGTCATCTGACTGACTCAGCCAATCACCAACCAGTCTCTGTTGGTTGGCTACAGACAAAGGATTACTTTCTTATTGGATCAGAGTTTATTCAATTCTCCCGCGATGGGGGACAATTAATAATAATGCATCAGATTTATATAGCGCTTTATCATAGACACTCAAAGACGCTTTATAAGTAGATACATTATTCATTCACTCCAGACAGACAATGGTAGTGGCAAGCTACTACTGTAGCCACAGCTGCCCTGGGGCAGGCTAACGGAAACATGGCTGCCAATCCGCGCCAACGGCCTCTCTGGCCACCACCGAACATTTTTATACATTTATACACATTCATACCCAGTGTTATGGGCACTGGAGGCAATGTGGGTGAAGTGTCTTGCCCAGGGACACAACGGTAGGATATCTGGGGAGAGCGGGATTCGAACCGCCAGCCATCGGGTTATTAGACGACCTGCTCTATCTCCTGAGCCACTGCCACCCCATTCCCTTTCATGTCAGTCAAGTTTTTATCCTTTGAAAGTGATCAGTTTAAGGAAGAAACGCCCTAGTTCTTCTTTCTGAAAGTTCTTTCTGTAAGTTTGTCTAAGTTTTGTAAAAGTTGTCTTTGTGTCCTATTCAGTTACGCTGCTGCCTTAAATTCTCTCTTTCCTGTAAACATCTGGGAAAAATACTTTTCTTCTGTTTGAGCTCAACCTTCTCTTTTATATGGAGTGAAATTCCATGTTCTCAGAGGTTCCACAAATGTGATTACATGCTTTTTGCTCAATAATCAGTTACAAGTTGAATGTGATGCTTGATACTTGATCATTTCACCTTACCAACAAATCCGTTGAATGTAACGTCATTTAATCTGAGTCTGATCATTAAAACTGTAAACGGTATATGGAAGTTTCTGTTAATTTCTTTTTCCTGTGTCTGTTTCTGAAGTCACCCAGGAGAATTCACAAATATTTAAGACTGATTGATTGAAGGTATAAAGATTAGTTATTAATAAATTGTCCAAGTTTTGGAATGGTGCCCCAAAAACAAGTTGTTTTTTTTGTTTGTTTTTTGTTTTTTCCGGTGTGTGTGTGGACCCGAAGCAAACCTTAGTTTCCACACACACCTATAGGTATAAATTAAATAATCTTTGTGCCTTATAACCAATTTTCCCTACAACTACACAGTGAACGTTTCATCTTCATGGACCTTACCATCTATTCTGAGTTTTTTTTTTCCTCGGTATCGCTCTCTAATACAGCCAGTAATGACGGTAAGAATGGCCGCATCAATTATATGGGTGTAGTGTAAACATGGGTGTTATATGAGTAACTGAAGCAGGTTTCCTCCCACATGCCAAAAACATGCAGGTTAGGGAGTTAAGGGGCGCTTGCGCACGCAGCGACCGACAGCTGGTGGTTTGTCACCAGACTGCAAAACAAATCTACCTACGGGTACAAAATAAGTAATAAAAAAAATAAATTAAAAAAAAAAAAAAAAAGAGTTGGAGCCGACATATTCAGTAAGGCAAAGACGGAGGGTTTCACTGTGTGAAGTGATCACACTATTAAGAAGAAGCAGACTTTTTAGGCTCCATTGGGAGAAAGTTGAACTTGTGAGCAGACCCTTCTGCTCGCCGGTTCACTTGTTCCGGCTGTTCTAATGCTGAGCATGAGCTCCACCTCCCACGGGGAGTGGGCAAAGGAACAGAAGGAGCACGGAAATGCTGGCAAAAAGGTAAAGAAATGCATGCATGTAAATGGTGGCCAAAAAAGTCATCATGCTGTTTAAAAGTTTGAACTGTTATGGTTACCCCCCCCCCCCCACACACACACAGAAGAAAATCTTTGAGCCAATAGCTCCAGCCCCAAACATTCATTATGACTCTTTTTCTAATCTTGAACAGAGGTAGGCAGAGTAGCAAGAAAATGCACTCAAGTAAAAATAGGGGTACCCTTTACACAGGGGTGGAGATCACTGAGAGATTGTTGAGAGATTTTTGATCAGTGATCTTCAGTGATGTCCACAGTCGCCACAGTCTCCTCAAAGTTTTGAGTCAGTCCAAAACACACAAAGATCAAAAATTCTCTGTGCTGTGCCCTTATGATATGAATTACTCACATATAAGTAAGAGTAGTCAAATAAATTACTTTTTATAAGCCTTTATTAGTCCCACAATAGGAAATGACAGGGCATCCACATAGATGGATGAGGCAGCCACGGTACGGTGCCGGTACCTTCACACACACATTCACACCTAGGGCCACTTTAGAGTCTCCAGCTAACCAAACCTGCATGTTTTTGGCCTGTGGGAGGAAACCTGAGTAACCAGAGTAAACCCACACAGACACGGGGAGAACATGCAAACTCCACACAGAAGGATCGCCGATGATCAGGGGTGGGATCGATCCCGTGACCTTCTTACTGTGCTGCTTGAGTGACAGTAGGAAGGTGTCTGCTAAAAAACTTTGAGTATTTTTTCTTGGAAAATCTGTGCCAGTGTTCTTGCAACTTTTCCAATTTTCATTCTTAAATTTGTGCTGTTTTTCCTCATTTGAAACCTTTTTCTAAAAAAAATACTATTTTTGTCTATAAATATGCAACTTTTTCATTAAAAATGTTTTACTTTTATCCACATGTACCTGCATATTTGTACCCATGAATTTTCAACTTTTTCCTCCATACGACTCATAACATTTATCTTATACAAACTCCAAATCTACAAACTACAAATTATTCAACTCACTTTTCCAAAGTTTACAGACATGTAGCTGTTTAAATCATTCAACTTCTGAACTATTTAAAAGTTTCTTTTCTGATTTGATTTGATTTGATTTTGGCTGTAGATTTGCAATGTATTTCTTGAACATTTTCAACTTTATTTCTTAAACTAGTGACATTACTCTCACCAGTTTATAAGCCATGTTGATGATGACCTTTGACCTTGCAATCCCAAATCCATAGTCACACTTCAGGGTCACAGGGTGAACCTGTGTACCAAGTTTGGTGACCCTAGCTTTACTTGTTAAGTAACAAGGAATTGGGAATCTTAACCTTGACCTTTGACCGTAAACCCATAGTTTGAGGTCAGGATTCCAAGGCGAACCTGTGTAGAAAGTTTAGTGACCTTAGGTTTCTTGTAGTTGAGACCAGACCAAGACCAAGACCACTGTGTATGTAGGTCTTGGTCTTGACTTGGTCATTACGAGGTCTGGATTACAACATTAGTGTTAGACTAAGAAAAAATAAACATAATCCAGCCTCTAATGTCCGGCGAAATACTTGCAAAACATGTAAAACACAAAAACAACAATTTCAAATCAAACAACAGAAAACTTAACTGACATTTAGATCAAATCAATGACTTCAAAAGTCAAAATAGAGTTTTGTTTCCCCTTTAAAATGTTCCATTAACAGTAAAAAATGTCCTGCAATAAAACTAATCATTGCCATTTTGCACTTCAGTAAATGTCACCAGTCACTTCCCACCTCTGGTCTCAGCTCCCACTGATGTCAAGGGAGGATTTCATTAGATGATCATTTTAGGCCTTTTACTGTAGGTAAGTGGATTAAATGGAGAGAAAGGGGAATTGAGATGCTAAATCAAGTACGAGGTAAGTAAAAATTGTTTTGAACATTAATAAAGCAAGGTACTACAGCAAACCTCATAAATGATGAAAATATGTGAAAGGGTACATGCAGTACAAACACACCACCATTTACCACCTTGGTCTCCACTTGATATTTCTTTCACTGACAACACCGTTAGTAATAAATACATTTGTTCATCTCGTTGTTGCAACACAGACACTGATGCAATGGCTGAAAACAGCAAAAGACTTACAGCACTGGTATAATCCCACATTAATGAGACCCTACCACCCACCACTGACGTCTTCACTTTCTGCAGGTGCATATTTAGTGCTCTGGCATTCAGAGATCTAGACATAAACCACCCACACTGCCTCCACATGTTGGACAACGAGACGCCTAAAGCACTATTTCCTATTGCCCCACCAAGGAACCTTCAGCTCACATCCTTTGCAGCAGCCCAAAGTCTGAAAGACGGCTGCTAACCTTCAACAATAGAATCCATGATAACAGTCCAGGCTGTCAACAACCCTCTCCTGCCGTGGAGACTGAATGGCAGCTGTTGCAGACATGTGCAGGCAACAAAAAAGCTCCCCTGACACCACTACACTGCCATCACTGAGCTTTGATGCACACTCTACCAAGCCTTAAAAGCTGGTTGTGTGACCTGGAGAGATCAGGTCAGCTAAGTGAAGGACGACCCAATATAAGCTAGAGTCAGGGAGGGAAAGTATGAGGGAGACGAGGTTTTCACTGCTGTACTCTATATGGCTGTTGATAAGGAGTGATCCAGAGGGCAGAGCTCCATGACCTGAATAACATTGGCTTATATTACTGATTACATTTGTCAGCATACCCTTGGGTGTGATTCAGGCGCAGAAACAGACCAGCAGCAATAAAGGGGTTTCACTGAATCGTCCTTTGAATTGACAAGTAACAAATATCCAACATACAGCAAAATATATGTGAGGATTTTTTTCCTAACCTGACAGATGAAAATGGCACATCGTGTTCCCAGAATAGAGAGTGGCTTCTTTGCTAAGACCATTTTATAAAAACTTCTTTTTTTTTAATCATTATACATTTGCAACCAAAAAAATGTTCTTCCGGATCCTGATATTTCCTAATCGTCACCCTCATTTCATCTTGGCAGATGGCAACAGATTCTTATCAAGTATGTCTCTGTACATTTGTCCATTCATTATTCCTTGAATTATATGAAGTCTGCCTGTACCATGTGCTGAAAGACCCCCACACCATGATGGGATGTGTAGTGCCATTTCTCCTCCAAACATGCTGTGTGTTGTGGCATCCAAAAAATTCAACTTTGGTCGCATCTAACCAGACTATATTCTCCCAGTATGTTACTGGCTTGCCCAAATGTTGTGCAGTAAACTTTAAAGGAGCTTCAACATGCTTTTTCTTCAGCAATGGAGTCTTGCGAGGTGAGCTGGCATAGAGCCCATGGAGGTTGAGTGCATTACTTATTGTTTTCTTTGAAACAGCAGTACCTGCTAACTCCAGGTCTTTCTGGAGCTGTCCATGAGTGGTATTTGGCTCTTGGATAACTCTTCTGATAATTCTTTTGACTCCTCTGTAAGAAATCTTGTGAGGAGCTCCTCATCATGGCCTGTTTATGGTAAAATGACGTTTTTTCCACTTCTGAATGATGGCTCCAACAGTGCTCACTGGAACATTCAGCAGTTTAGAAATGCACCTGTAACCAGTGACATCATTATGTTTAGCAACAATAAGGTTGTGAAGGTCTCAAGAGAGCTCTTTGCTTCTACCCATCATGAGTTCTTTGTGGTTTGACAATCTGATATTCACAGACCTTTTTAAAGGCTATCAGTCAGGACTTAACCAGATTAAATTAATTTGCACTGATGGGGGATGGGATGGCTTCCTAAATTTTGATGGATTTCAGCTGGTTTCTTGGCTTTCATGCCATTTTGCACCTCTGTTTGTCCATGTGTTCAATACTTATTCCCTGTGTCGTTCCACTTTTTAAAATATAACTTGTTTTGTGAACACGGTTGCCTTGATTTCTTTGTATGTATGGATTACTTGGGCTGTTACTGATATCTGGTGAAAATCTCAGGTCAATGGCTCCATCAGAATATGTTTAGTGAGAATAATGTTGACGTTGTAGAGGGTGTAAGGAAATGACGTGGAGGCGAGGCACGAGCGTAGGTCGACACAGGTTCTTTATTGACCCTCTAACATAAATACAGCCGGTGGACCCCAGCGTTGCCCGCTGGGGCCGGGTGTCTGGTAGGAGAGCTTCTCAACTCTCTCTGCATTCTGCTTTTAAAGTTTTAATGGTATGCATGAAGAGCTGTGCTTTAACGGTATGCATGAAGAGCTGTGCATTATGCTTGTGTGTGTACAAAGAGAATGTGTGACACATTAATATAACACTTGCAACATTCCTGACCATACATTCACCCCCCTGCCCTCATTGTCTGTCTAGTTACTCTTTGGGGGGCTACCCCCTTCAGTCCATCGTTCTGCCCCTCTTCCTGCTTCTGGGTGTGAGAGGAATGTCCACCCGCTGTGTCTAGTGTCACCACAATGTGTTCAATACTTATTTTCCCCGCTGTATAACAATTTCATGTATTTTGGAATGGAATTAAAAACCCTGTTCTATATGTTTATTTTTTAATAGCACCATGCTGCAAAGGTAAACACATGCAGTGTTGTGTTTAGCTACTGCTCTATCAGATTTCACTTTTAGAAGTCATATCTCCAAAATTTACATTTCAGTGGAGCTTGCCAAATACTTGTGGCGTCTTTTGTTACAGAAAGACAAAGTTGGAAATCATAAAAGGGACTCTGCTGAGTACAATAAAAAGCTTTTGCCATAAAATACTGAAGACTTTTCATTGCATCCAGGACTCGGGATGCCTTGCAGTTCTTGTTTGAAACTGTCTTGGTCCCTGTCTAAGACTCCACCTCTGTTCATTGAGGGTTGCGTTGAACAGAAACAAAAAAAAAAAAAAAAAAAATGAATACTCATTTTAGCAGACATACTCCAGTGTGGATTTTTGTCTTTTTCTTTGATTAAACTTTCAAAAAAGGGGTGGAGGATCTTAAAAACATGCATGATACCAGAGCTGAATGGATGACTGGCTGATATTTAATTTTAATGTTGGAGTTACATACAGTAAATCCAATATCAAACCAAACCCACTGACTGCGTGCAGTAATTGTATCTAGAGGGTTTCCAGCAGCACGGTGGCTCCTTGCCACTAGGCTGAACACATCAAGCATGCTGTCAAAGAGCCTAATTTACAATCATAGCTTGGATACTCTCAACAGCACTTTATTGTGAAAAAACTTAGCAATGGCCCCTGATCCCCTGTCTGGTATGAAAAAAGCACAGGCTAGGGAAACATCAACCTACTGATGCAGAGAAATAGCTGAGACAACTTGAATACCAATTTCCAAAATCGAATGGGCCTGCAGGAGGAGAGACGCAGCAGAGGCTGTTTGTGAGCTGTGATGTCTGTTTCCACCTCACCTAGACACAGAGAGGGCTGTCACTAATGGACCTTAGCAACAGTATGGATCAGCATTTTAAACAAAAAATTCTCTTTGCTGGGTACAACTTGACTATTTGCTAATTCTGGACTGTCCTGTTAGGTGTGATATGGCTGTGGATCATTGCTGTATATCTCCAAAATTCTAGCTTTAAACAGCAATAATAAAACTAGAATTTTGCAGGTCCCCTCTGTGGACCGCCACCTATCTTGGTGGAGGGGTTTTAGTGCCCAGATGATCCCAGGAGCTATGTTGTTGGGGGCAACTTGTTTCTGGTATGGTCTCCCAGGGCAAACTGATCCTGGGTGAAGGGCCAGACTAAGAGTGGTGCAGTGGAGCTCCATGAAAAAGGTTACATTGTGGAGGAATAAGATCAGGCGAGATGCGACGAGCTGGAAGGTTGCAAAGGTTTTATTTTCCTCCAACATAATGAGACGCACTTGTAGCGCTGTGCGCTACAGTGGTCTACTGTCCTTATCGAGGCATGTATCGTCAGCTCTTTTATATGTTATACAAACAGAGAGAATGCATGGCACATTAGCATATTGATATACATATCAGTCAATACATATGATTAGCATGACCAACTGGCGCCCAGACGTCCTCTCCTTAATCCGGGGATGTATAAACAACAGTCCATTGTTCTGGTTGTCCCCCAAGAGCTCTCTGTCCGTATGCAAATTGTCCTCTGCTTCCTGCAGGCCCACTGAGTGTGAGGATTGAATGTCCATGTAGATTGTGGTGGGTCACCACAACATTAAGGACCCGGCGTACCAAATGGAGGCACCATGGTGCTGTGTGAACCAGGTGGACGTCTGGGCTGCTCTGCCTGGACTGACTCCCAGATAAGCAGTAGAAGATGGATAGATGGATGAACTAGCAATGTTTGTACTGGACCTCATTAAAAAAATATACTGTATCTATATTTTTTTAATGAAATTCTTCACAGTTCATTGTGATGATCAATATTTTTTCTGTTGCTTTCTGGAAGGCAACAGGAAAAAGTCCCAATTTTACTGCTGGAGTTTGCTGTTCATGTATTACCAGACACCGTTAAAACAAACAGAAAAGGTAAAATAAAATAATCGTCAAACATTAGTTTAAAAAAAAAAAAATCAACAAGTTTTTACAAAATTTTGTATTTTCTTAAACTATAATAAATATGTTCATATTGGTGGAAAATGTAGTTGAAACAAATTAAGCCCAGTTGCTCTTTGGCCTGTTTTCAGAGAAGAAACAACCCCCACTGCTTAATCCTACATGTGAAGGGGAGACGTGCGCCCACTCAAGTGTGGCACATACAGTGTCAGGTGCGGGAAGCCTCTGAATAATAGTGCCATTACTCAACTGTCAGTCTTAAAAGTAAGTACATAAATAAATAAATAGGGTGAACTTTCTGCAGATGTGGTCATGTGTCAGCGCTCCCTTTGTCCTCCTCAGAGGAACATGACCAAGGCATGAAGTAAGGGACACCTCATACAAGCTAAATCTGATTTTCTTTCCACTATATATAAAATTACTCCATTTTTGAAATAAATGTGAATGTCCTGTGAGTTGTAGCACAGGAACTCCAAACAGGCCCACACTCTAAAAACAGCAATCATCTCTGACCCTTTTAGCCTTCCTGTTCCCACTGCTGAGTGGGATTCACCAAGATACCGAGGAGACAGTCATTTCACAACGGCTTTAAAGGTCAATTACAGGATCACCAGGACAAGGAAAAAAAACAGCAATTGTTGGTTGCTGATGTTGATGTCTGGGAAAAATAACTGCTCTTTATCCTACTTTTCAAAAAATATCAGATTGATGTAATGTTAAATGAGACATTTTAGAAAAATGTCACCAGTTTGACTTTGGACTGTAGAGTTTGAGGCCAAAAATTCTTCTTTATATTACATTAAGGCTGCGTGTCCACCAAACACATTTTTTTCAGCCCTGGGCGGCTATTTCCACTCATTCTTTATGTAGTCCAGCTTTACAGCGCTGAGTGCCCATGGCGCTGAAACGCTCTCGGCAGTGGCCGTTTTTTGTCTCGCCGCTCAGAGCGCTCAGAGTTGAAAACAGTTCAACTTTTCAGAGACTGCAGCTGAGCTCGTCAATGTCAGACCTTAAGCAGCCAATCAGAACTGCTGCATGGGCGGGACATAGGACACCAGTTCTAGTCTGTACTCAAACTCCTGCTTTCCGTGTCATCATATTTTACATCCAGAGCTACTAGAAAACGTTTCCTGTCCATTGTTATTTAGAGACTGCTATTAAAAAATCTGTAGAAAGTCTGACAATAGGAAAAGCGGGAGTGATGAGCTGAGAATGACAAGCTGTTGCAGGGATACAGGGAACAGACTTTTTTTCCCCTCAGAGCGCAGCGTACAAACGCTGAAAAAAAATGTGACAAAAAACACATTTGGTGGACACACGGCCTAAATAAGACTACTTGCCAATAGAAACACTTCCCCTTTGTCAAGATAATTCGCCCACCTCACGGATGTGTCACAGGAAGACGGTGACTATACAGCACAGGTGTGGTTTGGGTGACCTTGTAGGCTGCAGGCTACATGAAATAGTGAAAAAACCCAGCAATGCTAAAAAGCAAAGACTTCTAATTTTTTATCTATTTGGGGAGAAAATCCCATTGGCCCTAATGTATCAAAGTGAATGAATGAATGAATGAATCTTTATTTTGGATAGATTAAAAGTAAAGATTAAAAAGAAACAGAATAATATAACAAAGGGGAAAAAAGAAAAAAAATCCAACAAGGTCAAATTAAACAATAACTCCTCTGATTATACAGTTCAACATAAGTTATCCGAAATGGGTGATGGCTGAAGCCGCAGCTTATATTGCCCACCCATATTCCATCCAAGAATTCAAAAGAAAAACAAAACAAGAGCGATTACAATTCATAACAAAGCTAAGACAAAACGTGACAAAAAAAATTAGGCAGCAACACAATGCAGACTGGATATGACAGTCCTTATGTGATTTTACATGTCATCTTGTATATATGTTTGGACTATTTCTTTCTTTAGTTTTTGTTTAAATTGTCCAAGCGTTGTACATGATTTTAATTCAGGTCCAAAATCGTTCCATAATCTGACTCCTTGCACTGAAACACAGTGTTGCTTGGTGGTAGTTCTCACTGTAGGCTTTTGAAATATACATGTTCCTCTGAAGTGATATCGTTTCTCCCTTGTTTGGAACAACTTTTGGATATTTGCAGGCAGTGATAGATTCTTCACTTTAAACATTATTACTGCAGTTTTAAAATCAACCAGATCTTTCATCTTGAGAGCTTTTAATTTAAGAAAAAGTCGGTTTGTTGGTTCCCTGTAAGCAGCTTTGTTTATTATTCTAATAGCTCTTTTCTGAAGCATAAAGACTATGTTTGTTTTATATGTATTTCCCCATACTTCAGTACAGTATGTCATGTATGGGAGTATTAATGAATGATACAAAGTATATAGTGTGGGTTGATTCAACAAATATTTCACTCTGTGTAGTATTGCATTTGATTTAGATATTTTACCTTTAATATAATTAATATGTGACTTCCAACACAGTTTATTATCAATTATTACTCCAAGAAATTTAGTTTCGGATACCTTTTCAATCTCTACACCATTTACACTGAGTTTAGATACTAAGTTGTTGTGATGGTTGTTAAAAACTATAAATTTTATCTTACTTAAATTGAGCATTAATTTGTTTGAATCAAACCACAGTTTAAGCTTTCCTAATTCCTTTCCGAGTGTATCCAAAAGTTGTTCCAAATTGCTTCCACTGCATAATAGATTAGTGTCATCGGCAAACAATATTAAATCCATTTTTTCCGAAACTTTACATATATCATTTATCTACATATTATATAACAGTGGCCCCAAAACTGAACCCTGTGGGACTCCACAAGTAACCTTCAGTAACTGTGAGTTTTTGTTACCATCACATACATACTGATATCTATTCTTTAAGTAACTACATAACCAGGATAGTGCTACCCTCCTGCATAGTGCATAGAAATCAGCGTACATTTGGGTGTAGAAATGATCCTATACTGAGGTCCATGTCTTATTTATGATCCGTGCGTAACTGGTCACTCATCCATCTGATGGATGGACAACAATCGGAATTTAAATAACATACCCACACCTTGACTCCAGCATTTACAACACAGTGGAACATCCATCCATCCATTTCCTACTGCTTAATCCTGTTCGGGTCATGTGGGGCTGGAGCCTATCCCAGTATCTCTGGGTGAGAGGCAGGGTACACCCTGGACAGATCGCCAGTCCATCGCAGGGCGACAGAGAGACAGACAACCATTCACTCTCACAGTCATACCTAAGGACAATTTAGAATCCCCAGTTTGATGCCAATTAACCTAACTTGCATGTCTTTGGGAGGAAACTGGAGTACCTGGAGAAAGCCCACGCAGACATGGGGAGAACATGCAAACTCCACACAGAAGGGCCACTGATGGTCAAGGGGTGGGATCAAACCCATGACCCTCTTGCTGTGTTGCCACAGTGCTAACCACTGTTCCACCGAGCTGCCACAGTGGAACATAAGACGGCAAAAAGAGAAACTTTTCCAAAGCAGAAAGTTACATCATAAGAGAAGTGAAAAACAATAAAAAAAAGTCACTTCAAATGCAGAAGAACCTTGTTTTTGAGGAGGTAAGTGCTGCACAGCAGCGTGGGTTTGACCAGCTGATCCTCAGCTGAAGGTTATAGTTTAAATCTGTCCAGCCATGATTTATTTGGGTATTTGGGTTGTTACCTCCACCAAGGAGGTAATGGAATCGGGCTGGTTTGTCTGTCTGTTAGCAGGATCACACAAAATCTACCGGACGGATTTTGGTGAAATTTTCGCCAGAGGCAGCCCTTGGGCCACGAATAAACCCATTTAATTTGTTTAATCTGATCAAATTCTTCTCCCACACAGCCAGGTTTCTCTGCTGCATCACACTTATGCAGAGACTTGAAAATCTGTGTAGGGTACACAATCTCAGAGCTGCCGTGAGATTTGAGCGTATCACTGCGATCACGTCCAGACTGATAAATACTGGTCTCTGCTTTGAAATGATCGTACAACCACTTTTCTGTCATGTTGTATAGATTGTGCACTGACTCTGTGGGCGTTTAACAAAGTTTACATATTTCTGCATGTTTTATACAGTCTACTACTTTTTCTCCCATTTCTCAGTCAGTGAAAAATGTGGTTAAAAAAATGGGCATACTGTATTTTTTCTTGTGACTTTCCCATTTTTATTTTTTTTTTTAACTGTCCTGGATTCACTACTAACTGATCAAGTGATGTGAAGGGCAGAGTGGTGTCAGGCTTCCTACACCTTTTTCAAGGTCAAATTCATACACTTTTGACAACAGTTTTGCTGATTGCCAGTACAGACACACATTTTTCCACCTGTTTACCTCTCCTTTGTCCGGTGACGGCGGTGAGGTTAATGTCTGGTGAGGAAGAGATGCTTTCAGAGTCAGATTTACAAATCAGATTTTTTAAATAATTTTAACAAAACAAGTGTAAGGATTTTATTGAATAACCTCTTAATGGAATACACAGAAAAGGCAGAAATAAAAGTCCATGTTTTCTTTTTATAACTCTCCTTGAGGAAAGACAACGTGGAAAGACCCTCAGTTGTTACAAGTATAACGTTGAGTTATTATATAAACAAGTGTTTTGGCCACAAAATTCATTATAATTTATTTTTGACCAAGGAATAATGTAAATTATAGTGGCTCAGAGAGCTGTGTGTGTTGCAGCTCCACAATTTACACTCATTATAACAAATTTCATTTACAGCTACTATGCATGCATGGTCCTACCTTTACCTCTAAATAAAGGAAATCTGGATATCCTTCTGGAGAAAAATCATTGTGACTTTATTTAAAAAATGCTCTTAAACCCTTTTAGTTTTAAAAGATCCTGTGCTTACGTACGGTGCTTAAGCATGCCTCCCTCTTGTTGGGGCAATGGCACTGCGCAGCCTCTTATTGTGACTTTCAGCTTCACCTGCCTCGTCTGACCTCTGTCAGTCCTTCCAGGATTTCACGATGTTGCGACTGCACCAGTTCATACAAATTTTGTGCGGCCTTGCAACTTTGTCCAATCACTGCAACTTCACTGTAATTTTTGCCAATCATCGTCATCGTCATCTTCTGCGAATTTCACAAATCAAATTTGTCCCTGAGTATACTTTCAAACACGTGTGTAACCAATCAAATGCATCATTGTGCTCATTTCGTTGTTTACAGTGAGTATGAATGGAATGCATCAGCAAAAACACAGTGTGTGAATAAAAAGCACTCATCCACACCATCCCTTCCGCTGGTGGATGCCATCCCATGGCTCCATGATAACCTGTCAGAGAAGCGTTTGCCCCTCCAGGGAAAAGAAGGAGCAGAGGGCCCAATCACCAGGCGAATCTGGTAAACCATGATTTATTAATAATAGGAAACCGAAAATAAACACAGCACGTGGGCAGGAGTTGTAAGAAATAATAATCCAGACAACGTGGGGTGAAAAACGGCAATAATAAATCCAGACAGCGTGGTGAATCAAACGTGATGTTAACATAAGACACAGCAAAAAACACAAACTGAAAACACACATAAATAGAGAGGGGATCAATCAAGATAAAACAGAACAGGTGTGCACTATTAAGGTCAGCAAGTGGCACAGGACGGGTGGGGCTGAACAAACACAGAGGGGATACACACCAAACATGATAAATGGATCAAAACTAAAACACAAAGTGTGGACAGGGGCTGCAGCCCTGTCTAAACCACTACAGTACACCCCCCCCCCCGCCCCCAGGGTTGGATTACAGAAGACCCTAGGGTAACACCCATAAGAGGAAAGGGGGAAAAATAAGAAAACCCAAAAATCCTCACAGGGTGGGTGGTGGGGGAAAAGGCAAGGTGGGCCAAAAGTAGCTCCCTCCCCAAGCAAAGTCCAACACAAGCATGCCAGGTAGTCTTCCAGAGTCCCAGGACCACCGAACCGGAGAGCCAGGTGGGTCAGGGGGCCTACACAAGTCCAAGGGTCCCCAAACCAGAGCACAGTGCGAGTCGAGTGGTCTACCACTGTTCAACGACCACCAGACGGATGAACACAGCACGATGGGTGGCCGACTAAAGTCCATGGGCCACCAGATGGGAGACAACACACAAGCATTTTGCTCAGAAAATAATTCACGAGCCCTTTGCTCTGAAAACAGCATGAGGGGGCGTGCGCATGAGGAGAAACAGTCTCTGCTGGAGTGTGCACATGAGGCAAAGCAGTCTCTGATGAAGCGTGCATGTGAGACGGGACAGTCACTGCTGGAGCGTGCATGTGAGGCAGAACAGTCACTGCTGGAGCGTGCACATGGAGAGGAGCAGCAGCAGCGCTTCAGCTCACCTCCTCCGTTATGGACCCAGCTGAGGTGGAGATGACCTCAGGGAAACAAAGGGTTGAGATGAGTGGTGGAATACTAACTAACTAACTAACTAACCTGCACTTATATAGCGCTTTTCTAGTCACAAAGACCACTCAAAGCGCTTTCATTAATACTAACCCTCTATTCTAAGGGCCTATAGGAAACAGATATCTAGGGACAATTTAGAACAGCCAATTAACCTAACATGCATGTCTTTGGCATGTGGGAGGAAACCGGAGAAATCCCGGAGTAAACCCACGCATACACAAGGGGTCGGTAGCAGAAAAAACATTTGAGGGCTCAGCAGCAATAAGAGGCAGCAGCTGAGTCTCCTCACTGGAGACAAAACCCCTCACTATTAGATGTTAAAAAATGAAAAAAAAAATGGTACTTGCCTTGTCCCCAGCAATGTTGCCACTGAAGTTGTCGTTGCTGTTGAATCTACCGCTGGAGAATCAGACGAATCACTCCGAGTGGCTACAGTGATCTTCTGGGGAGACGCTGTTGTGCAGCGGCGAGGAGCTGGAGTTGGAGTGGAGGAGAGGTGTGTGGAACTTGTGAGAGCCAGGGGACGTTTCTGCGTTTGCACAAGTTCTGGTGCCCCACACGACTTCCTCACCAACCGTCCAGTAGAGGGTGGAAACGGTGCCCAATAGTCCCACCAGCTTGGGGTATTTTCAGGGTGCGCCTCCACAATCCCAGCCGCAGCGTCTAGGCACTCCAGGGCTTTCTCCAGTGTGTAGGAGGTGGGGGCTTCTGAGACAAAATCCTGGATTCCCTGGATTCCTTCTCTTCCGCCCTCCAAAGAGAGCAGTCGCATTTTTTCTCTGCTCCCGCTCCTCTCCCTCCCTAACTGACTGGATCCCAGCTTGCTATTGTCTGTGTCTGCGTGTCTCTCTACTGCTGATTCATCCAACGAAAATTATGGATTTAATAAGCTGGGCTTTGAACGCAATCGACACTGTGTTTTCAATGAGGAAATCAGGCCCGGGGGAGTCTATTTGTCCCGCAGGGACTGCTGCTGCGGGTTACATTAAGGATACAAGCAATTGGAAACTCTTGTGTCTGTGTGATCTTTCTATTATTGAAGATTTATATCTATTCGGAGCAATGGTCACCGGAATTCTACTGATCGGCCTTGGGATTGTTCTGGTGCACCGCAAATTGAAGAAGATGGACAGAGCTTATCAAAAAGCGGACCCGGCGAAGCTCTCTCATCAATTTGACCAACTGGGCAGGACTCTGACAGCGGCCAATGGAGAACTGTACAGGAAAATGGATTACATCACGATTACGCTGAGAGCTGTTCACGACTCGATTTCAAAGTCTGGCAGTGATGGATCTGGAGCACTGAATCCGTAAGAGAATGGAAAGTTTTTTCTCTGAAGTCAGTGCTATTCGACCTGTTTTTCGGCACCCTCAGCACTCAGTCCTCTTGATGATCAACAGTATAATTGTTTTCATAACATTGGCGGACAGTATCTGACTTTCATGGACAGCTGTCTGGCTCAGACTATTCCATCTGCCGTGCTCAAGGACACGTGCCTTTGCCTTAGACACTAGTCATAACATCTGCTGAGAGAGAGACTATTGCTGTTCTCCTAACTGATTTACACTGATTGCAACCAACACACATACAGCTGACCCATTTATACTGATGAAGACATATTATTCACTGCTCTCTCTGTGTCATTGTGTGGATTCTATTGTCTGCTAATTGTGCATTGAGAGTTTTATTCTTGTAATCACAATATCGGTCATATAAATGAACTTTATTTTGATAAACAATGCTTTTTTCTCTCTCCTATTGTGTCCCCTCCCCCACTCCCCTGCCTTCTATTCCCCTCCTGCTGACAGGCACCTCCATGGCTTGCCGCGTCATTGGGAATGTCATCTATGACGTTTCCATTGTCAAGTCAAATTCCTCGTATATTTACCTGTTTATTTACTTGTAAATGTACTTGGCAATAAACTTATTCTGATTCTGATTCTGATTCTGGGATGAACTGGCCTGCCCACTGCTCAGCCACAGTGGGACCACCGGCTCCGGACCTCCCTTTGCCCACGGAGTCCTTTGCAGGTAGAATCCAATTGGAATCCTCGGACTCGGCAGGTGACGAAGAGAAGGGTGGCAGTGATGGTAGCAGAGGAAGGCAGAGATTCTGCTCCCGGGGGAGGAAGCGCATGCTTTGTCTGGCTTCTAACAGATTAGTGACTCCACCCCAGAAAGACATCTCATCCTCTCGGGAAGAGCAGCTCTGAGCTGTGGCCGCTAAATCTTCAATCGCCCTGACGAGCCGATGCTCCTATCAACTCCACCTCTTCCTCCTCTTACCAGACTCACCCATTGGGTCCATTACTGGCTGCGTCTTACTGTCAGAGGAGCATTTGCCTCTCTGGGGAAAAGAAGGAGAGGGGGACCCAATTGCCAGGTGAATCTGGTAAATCATGATTTATTAATAATAGGAAACAGAATATAAACACTGCACTGGACAGGAGTTGTAAGTAGGGCTATCACGGTGGAGGAATGTCCTCTGCAGTGATGGTGGATAGCTCAACACTGCGATATGTGGTATTACTGCAAATGTTTTTAGGACCGCGTGGTCTCATAAGTTAAACCGGGTTCATAACTTATGTGGCAAACGATGGAAGCTGTGAGAAACTCACTGCAGCTCTGACTCAACTTTATGTGCATGTGTGACAACTGTGCGGAGCTCCAGTCTTTCTAAAGGCATGAACTGCTGATTCTGTTAAAAAAAAATCTTGATCATTTTCATAAAGCAGTGGCGGTAACTCCAGTGTTTCACAGGGTGTGTGGACTGGAGACTGCAGCGACATCCAGCTTATTTAAACAGGACAGCCTCCGTACAGGACCCTGCGTGGCTCCTGTCTTCATGATTTTTGGCACTGTCCGAAAAATCATGTTCAAACAAGCAATGCACTATGCAGTAGTTGTTTGGCTCTTGGAACTCAATTGTCAGGATCATAAACGCTCCGCTCAGAAGGAAATAATCCGCTTTGTGCCCTTTCAGTGTTCACTGTCATGGCTGTATTTAGCAATTCGTCCAAATGCTCCCGCCACTAACTGCCTGCTGGAGTCCATCTGGAGAGAGAGTGCTCCACATGGTGCTGTGGAAGCTTCCACAGTACCGGGTACAAACATGCTGTTGGCAATAATACTAATAATACACAACATTTAACAATTTATTTAATAATCAATAGGGGCACATAAGTGAACGCGATTTAGCCACAAAAAAAAAGTGAACACCGCGGTTGTTGTGGTTGCTCGTTATCCTCCGCGGTAGGCTTGTCCATAGCGCGGTACTACATAATTGCAGTTATCGCGACAGCCCTAGTTGTAAGAAATAATAATCTTGACAACGTGGGGTAAAAACATGGCAATAATAAATTCAGACAGCGTGATGAATCAAGCGTGATGTTAACATAAGATGCAGCAAAGAACACGGACTGAAAACACACATTAATAGAGAGTGGAGCCATCGAGACAAAACACAACAGGTGCGCACCATCAAGGCCATCAAGCGGCACAGGATGGGCAGGACTGAACAAACAGAGGGGATACACATCAAACATGATAAATGGATCAAAACTGAAACACAAAGTGTGGACAGGGGCTGCAGCCCTGTCTAAACCACTACATAACCATGTATATACAGTAAATGCTGGGTTTGTGCTGAGGAAAAACACGTCTGATGAAAAGCACCCCATTCGCGGGAGTGCGCATCTGAGGAGAGATGCCATGAAACCAGAAAACGAGAAAATATAACACTACAGTCAGAGGTGCAACCCTATACATTATTAGAAGAAAAATCACTACTACATCTTGCAAATGAGTTTTAAAGCCATGAGCCATGAGTCTGGGCCCAGAACAACACGCGCCCCTGGCAAACCCCAAGGAGAGCCCGTCCCGTCATTAGGACTCAAACAGACAGGCGGGTCATTTTCCAGAACAAAACACAAACTTTGATAGTGAATACAGAGGAACAGAATAAATTATTTTTTCTCCGCAGCCCAGTACAGGTAATTGGGGACCACTGTTGTGAGGGAGTCTTCAAATGAAGGAGCTGCCATAATTTGTTTATATCTAACAAGCATTCGAAGCAGCTGAGCTGCTGTAATGAATAATTCTTTTATTCATCTTTTTTATTTAAGTTCACAGCAAAAGTACCCTATAATGTTGGTCATTTTTTGACAAATTTAAAGAATATTTAATTCTCACTTACAGTGGTGTGAAAAAGTGTTTGCCCCCTTCCTGATTTCTAAATATTTGTATGTCTGTCACTTAAATGTTTCAGATCATGAAACAGATTTAAAAATTAGACAAAGATAACACAAGTAAACACAAAATGCAGTTTTTAAATGAAGATGTTTGTTATTAAGTGAAAAAGAAATCCAAACCTATATGGCCCTGTGTGAAAAAGTGATGGCCCCATAAACCTAATAACTGGTTGGGCCACCCTTAGCATCAACAACTGCAATCAAGCGTTTGCAATAACTGACAATGAGTCTTTTACAGCGCTTTGGAGGAATTTTGGCCCACTCATCTTTGCAGAATTGTTGTAATTTAGCCACATTGGAGCATTTTCAAGCATGAACCGCCTTTGTAAGGTCATGCCACAGCATCTCAATCAGATTCAAGTCAGGACTTTGACTAGGCCACTCCAAAGTCTTCATTTTGTTTATCTTAAGCCATTCAGAGGTGGACTTGCTGGTGTGTTTTGGATCATTGTCCTGCTGCAGAACCCAAGTGCACTCCAGCTTGAGGTCATGAACAGATGGCCAAACATTCTCCTTCAGGATTTTTTGGAAGACAGCAGAAGTCATGGTTCCATTTAGACTGTTGCAAGTCTTCCAGGTCCTGAAGCAGCAAAACAGCCCCAGACCATTACACTACCACCACCATATTTTACTGCTGGCATGATGTTCCTTTTCTGAAATGCTGTGTTACTTTTACGCAGGATTTAATGGGACACACACCTTCCAAAAAGTTCAACTTTTGTCTCATCAGTCCACAGAGTATTTTCCCAAAAGTCTTGGGGATCATCAAGATGTTTCCTGGCAAAACTGAGACAAGCCTTTATGTTCTTTTTTCTCAGCAGTGGTTTTCTTCTTGGAACTCTGCCATGCAGGCCATTTTTGCCCAGTCTATTTCTTATTGTGGAGTCATGAACACTGACCTTAACTGAGTCAAGTAAGGCTTGCAGTTCTTTGGATGTTGTTGTGGGGTCTTTTGTGGCCTCTTGGATGTGTCGTTGCTACGCACTTGGGGTAATTTTGGTCGGCTGGCCACTCCTGGGAAGATTCACCACTATTCCATGTTTTTGCCATCCATTTGTGGATAATGACTCTCACTGTGGTTCGCTGGAGTCCCAAAGCTTTAGAAATGGCTTTATAACCTTTTCCAGACTGATAGATCTTAATTACTCTGTTTCTCATTTGTTCCTGAATTTCTTTGGATCAACACATGATGTCTAGCTTTTGAGGATCTTTTGGTCTACTTGACTTTGTCAGGCAGGTCCAACTTAACTGATTTCTTGATTGAGAACAGGTGTGGCAGTAAACAGGCCTGGGTGTGGCTACAGAAATTGAACTCAGCTTTCCAAAGATGTGATAAACCACAGTTAATATATGTTTTAACGGGAGGTGGTAAATCCCTTTTTCACACAGGCCCATGTAGGTTTGGATTTTTTTTATCCTTAATAATAAACACCTTCATTTAAAAACTGCATTTTGTGTTTACTTGTGTTACCTTTGTTGAATGTTTAAATTTGTTTGATGATCTGAAACATTTAAGTGTGACAAATGTAAAAAAAAAAAGAGAAATCAGGGAGGGGGCAAACACTTTTTCACACCACTGTAACTCTTCTAAATTTTATATTTGCTGTTGCACAAAAGAGGTTTTCTGTATAGCAGAAGTTTCTGCTTAATTTACAAATAAATCACTGTTTATAGGAAATTTTTGACAATCCTGTGCATTTCATGTGGTGTTATATAGAATCCCTCCCGGCACAAATTGGTAGGAAAAGCATTGAAAAGATGGCTTGGCCAACTGTCTAAAAAATGTATGGATTTGACTGAAAAGTGAAAGATGAAAAGCCGTCTTTTTAAGGTTGTTGAAAAGGCACCTTCTTATAGACGTCTCTGTATGGTCTACATTTGGTTGAAAAAATGAAGGTGAAAAGCCGCCTTTATAAGGCTGTCCCACTTACCATTCCTGTCAATTTCCAGCCAATGTAAAACACCCCACTGGCAGAACACCAGAATGGTAAGAGGCTGAAAATCCCCCAACATATTCAAAGATTCAAAGATTTTTATTTGTCAATACTTCTATATGTACAGGACATACTGTAGAACTGAAATGCTGTTTCTTTTAGTGGTGTGTGCAATATATAAGACGAGAAGGAATAAGGATAGAAAACAACAACAACAACAATCTATGTACCGTCATGCTACTGTAGTATATCTATCTATCTATCTATCTATATCTACTGTATATCTATAGTTCAAAGTGTTTATGCAGAGGGTGAGAACGGTCCTTGACAATGTTCAGTGCCCTGCTCCTACAACGGTTCTGAAAAAGTTCTTGGACAGAGGGGAGGGAGACTCCAATTACCCTTACCATCTTGACTATCCTCTGCAGGGCTTTTTTGTCTGACGTACTGCAGCTGGAGTACCATGTAGCAATGCAGTACGTCAGAACACTCTCCACCACACCTCTGTAGAAGGTCCTGAGGATGCAGATGGGGAGAGAGGCCTGTTTGAGTTTCCTCAAGAAGTGCAGTCTCTGCTGAGCCCGCTTCCTGATCCCCAAGGAATTCTTGCTCCAGGTCAGGTCCTGCGAGATCTGCAATATATATATATATATAGTCATCAACATCCTGAACCACCTCTGGCAAACCAGATCTGGGCCACCACAGGACCGTCATCCCTTGCAGCATGTGGGCCGAGTGTAAGTGCACTGTGTCAGCCAGAACCAGGCCAGTCAGATTTTGCTGTGTGGGCATGTTTCTGTCTGCATGGGTTAACCTATTCATGTGCTTCAATTGACTGATTTGTGGTTTGATGTATTGATCAGTACTGTGTGTTTTACTCTATGGCCTTGTGCATTTTTTCAACATGTATTTTATCTTGATATTTGATGTTTAAAATACATTATTTTTCTGTCACTGTATTTCCTCTGTAGACTACCACACTTGCATTTTTTTTCACTGATTGCGTGATGACAATCAGCTGATGAAACCACCTAAGAGATCTTGGTCACTGTTTAAAATGGGTCACGCGTGCCAATTCAGATATACTGAAGCAAACCAAGAGCTTAAACGTGTCTGTTTCTTCTTCCTGTGCATCACGAAATGAATTTAAATTGATTTGTGAGAACTGGAATATTTTCAGTGTTTGTATATCACATTTTTGGGTCACCACCCATCAAGATTAAAGGACTTTTAAGTTGAACATGTCAATCTTTCCAAAACTGACCTGGATGGCTTACCATACAAATAGTCTGCATTGCCAAACTGAAAAAGCCCCAGGCGTAAAAGATACAAAATCTATGATTTCTCAAAGACTGCAAGAGATAGAACCTTCTCCTTATTTGAGTATAAATGCTAAAATTGAATTCCCTAGATGGCTGCAAAACATGAACAGTGTGCATACAGTTGCTTTTGACTGGTGCTCCGGAATAGAGTATCATTTGGTAATTTCTTTTCCACACCAAAAAAATGTTCTTCCCCATGTATTCCAGGAGAGAGCAGTTCAGATTAGCTGATAAGTCATGATAAAGATGTAGTCATCATAAGCACTACAGACAGATCTATAATGTAACCTTTACTATGGAGCAATGAATCAGCTGCCTGTGTCATGCATTGGTCATCTAAAGCCATGAACTGTCTGTAACATGAGACATACTGTATCAGGCGTGAGAGCTGACTGTTATATTTTCACAGCACAGAGGAAGTCGATCGGCCGCCGCAGCTCATGGGGTCATGGTGCAGCAACCACTCATGACTGTGTCAGAACACCAGAAGACCCGGCCTGGTTTATGAGCTTAGTGTGACTAGTCGTGTTTTGGTACGGGGGTAAGCAGGGGGGCTGAAAAGTTCATCAGCTGACCATGATGCAGTGGTCAAATTTGAACAAATGTGGTTTAGTTTTCAACATTTCAACATTGGTGTTGCAGCACTTGGATTCCAGTGGTACAAAAGCTTTCTTCTTGATCGTCATAGTCATAACTCCTTCTAAGTCAGCCTATGAACTTTTCACTCCTCCCCCCCCACCTCATAGATACTGAACCAGCGGCAGTCTATCAAACCCCATGTGACCATAACATCCTGGTGGCTCAGGCCCTTAGAGCAAATTACAATGTAGACATCACTGCATGACTTCTAATTCCATCCTTAGCTGTGTGCTTCTCTATCTCCTAATTGCAGCAAGTAGTGTCACAAAACTACATGTGAGAACCTGACAGGCCATTAAAGGAACACTGGACATAACCACCGTGTGTCCCACGCAGAAATGCACCCAGAGCTCCAGAGAGGACCCTGTGGTTATTAACTGTTCCTGTCTGTTGTTATCAAGTACCAATTCACATAGGATGGTTCACTAACCTCGGCCAAGTGTTTTGTCTGATCCTTGGCAGAGCAGGAGTCGAGGTCCATGATACAAAGCCAAGCCCCAAGTCCGGACACTTATTTCAGTGGCTTTCAAATGGAACTCGGCTGGTTGTGAAAAGGAAACACACATATTCACAGCGAGGGAGAAAGGGGCCATTTGCACAAATGCCATACCTACTGCTGTCTGTCTGTTATTGTAAAATTGATCATGTGCAGACCAATCTGTCACTGTCTGCACCTACACTACCACACTGAACTTGCAATTACGGCTCCACTTTTTCTGGATATAGGATTGCTAGATTTTATCGTTTATCTTCATTTGCAATACAGGTAGCATGACTGTACATAGACTGCTGTTGTTGTTTTTCATCCTTATTCCTTCTTTTCTCATACAGTGGTGTGAAAAAGTGTTTTCCCCCTTCATGATTTCTCATTTTTTGTAAGTTTGTCGCACTTAAATGTTTCAGATCATGAAACAAATTTAAATATTAGATAAAGATAACACAAGTAATCACAAAATGCAGTTTTTAAATGAAGGTGTTTATTATTAAGGGGGAAAAAAATCCACACCTACATGGCCCTATGTGAAAAATTGATTGCCCCCGCCGTTAAAACATAAATTAACTGTGGTCTATGACATCTTTGGAAAGCTGAGTTCAAGTTCTCTAGCTACACCCAGACCTGATTACTGCCACAACTGTTCTCAATCAAGAAATCACTTAAATAGGACCTACCTGACAAAGTGAAGGAGACCAATTGTCCTCAAAAGCCAGACATCACGCTGCGATCCAAAGAAATTCAGGAATAAATGAGAAACAAAGTAATTAAGCTCTGTCACTCTGAAAAAGGTTATAAAGCAGTTTCTAAAGCTTTGGGACTCCAGCGAACCACAGTGTGATCCATTACCACAGCGCTGTAAAAGACTCATTGCCAGTTATCGCAAACGCTTGATTGCAGTTGTTGTTACTAAGGGTGGCCCAACCAGTGATTAGGTTTAGGAGCAATCACTTTTTCACACAGGGCCATGTAGGTTTGGAATTTTTTTTTTCCCCTTAATAATAAACACCTTCATTTAAAAACTGCATTTTGTGTTTGCTTGTGTTATCTTTGTCAAATATTTAAATTTGTTTGATGATCCAGGGTTTCCTCTGGTAATATTTCTCGGTGGCGGGCCGCCTTGCCAGAAATATTACCGCCACGCCAAGAAGGAGATATGAATTTAAGAAATATATATGAAGCAATGACTTTCTGCAAGTGCGCACACGAACAACGCACATGGCCGTCATCCGCGCGGAGTTTAGAATCGTTCCACGCAAGCTTTCCAGTCAGTCAGCAGGCAGTGTCTCGCTTGCGGCAGCAGCATCTTTGTGGAAAAGGAGTGAAAACCGGGAAGCCAAACAGCAGAAATGGACTCTATTTGAAGAGAAACTTTGTGAAGAAGTCCGCCGTTTCTTTGTTGATGAAAATCCTGGCGGGTCAGCACCTTGGTGCAACCTATCGGGCGGGAGTGAAACTAGAAATGATGGTTGTGTGCATGTGTCAACCGCTTGGCCTGGGTAGATGAAAAAAGTGAGCATGTACAGCGCCGCGTGCGTGCTGGGCTCGTCCAAAGCATACGCGGACCAAGGCAGACTAGAGGGGAAGTGCAGCATGAATAAGGCTTGACTGTCTGACAGAAACATGAGTTTATTAAAGTGCTTTAAATGTGGAAAAAAAAAGTCATAAGAGGTATGTAAGCACTGGAGGCATTTATGATGGTTTTAACCCTCTGGAAATGGGAGCAATAATGGAAGGGTCGCTTAGCTAAGAGATGTGGTTAGAATTCAAATGCAGCCGGCTTCATATGAAGGGAAAGGCAAGGGGGACTGATGAATTGCTGAGGGTATATTTCACCAGCCACTACAATATTAAGTTATGTTCCCAATTATGTACTTGGCAAGTTAAGATGACCGAAATTCACCAAGTCATTGACTTTAATCCGTCAGCAGCCTTCAGACAAACTAAACGTGCCAACATTTGGATTTCAAAACAAGGGAGGTTTTTCTTGGCGGTGAGGAGATTTATGAAAAGAAAAAAAACTATAAATATATAGAAATATTATAACAGAAATAATGGCATCCTTGGTCATTTAAGTTAATTTAAATCATTAAATACAATTTTATTAATATTTTTTTCTTTGTAATGAGAGTTAAATTACTGTTCTGTTCTGACTGCAAAGTTATGGTCAAAAATATAAATTGTTATAAGGAAAAAGTAAAAAAAAAAAAACCACATTTTGTTTCAAATTTATTTAAAAAAAGTCATTTTATTTTCAAAAACAGACAAAAATAAGCCATAAAATAATCCACAAATTTATAATAAAGTTTCAAATGTACAAGAAAAGTCAATTTTACAAGAGGAAATTACGAATTTGAGGAAAATGGTTTCAGATTTAGATAAATTTACAGAGAAAAGTAGAAAACTATATGAAAATTGTTAAAAATTTTGGAGAAAAACCTCAAACCTTAAGACTGAAGTCATTACTCAAGTTTTAAGTGGGTGCTCTTTGTAGCCTTAACTAGAAATTTTTGGTTGTCTCCTTTAATTTACATGGCACTTGATATTTTCTAACCTGTTTGTATATCACCATAGACAGAGAGAAAACCTGAATTAGACAGGGCTCAGTGAGGGCAACATGAGACAGAAGAGAGGAGCCAAGGAGAGGAAAGTGTTCAGGCAGAGGGTCCAGGAGAGGTGAGAGCAGAGGAAGGAGAGAAGGATGACACCAGTAAAAAGTCCAAACACGGGACGTCTGGATGGGACCCCAAATGGCCCAATATTCCAACATTCAAGCCTTGGTTGTACAATACTTCAAATTGTAAGTTCCATATGCACAGCAGTGGCTCAGGAGGTAGAGCGGGTCGTCCAATAACCGGACGGTTGGCCGTTCGAATCCCGCTCTCCGCGAATATCCTGCTGTTGTGTCCCTGGGCAAGACACTTTACCCACCTTGCCTCCAGTGTCCATAACACTGGGTATAAATGTTCGGTGGTGGCCGGAGAGGCTGTTGGCCCAGATTGGCAGCCATGTTTCTGTCAGGCTACCCCAGGGCAGCTGTGGCTACAGTAGTAGCTTGCCACTACCATTGTCTGTCTGGAGTGAATGAATAATGTATCTGTAAAAAGTGTCTGAGTGTCTATGATAAAGCGCAATATATGTAAATGCGATGGATTGATATAACATATTCATACATATGTTTTCTAACTCCGAAGTCTCTGCTAGTCCATGATCTGTTAATTGATCATCAGATTTATCTTTTGTTCATATAAAAGACAAAAAATAAAATAGAAAGGAGATGTCTTTACCTTCTTAACATGTTTCGACAGCCTTCGTCGAACAAAAGATAAATAATAAAATAAGACAAAATGAACCTATTTGACCTGATCATCAGATTGATGTAATATCCCTTACAGAGACTTGGTTAGGGCAAGAGGATTATGTTAGTTTAAATGAATCAACTCTCTCTGGTTATTTAAACTGTCAAAATCCCAGAAGTTCTGGTTGTGGAGGAGGAGGAGCAATAATTTACCATTCCAAATTATTAGTTAATGTAAAGCAAAAAAATATGTTATAATTCCTTTGAGGGCCTGGTCCTCAGTATTGGGCATTTTAGCAATTTTAGGTTAAACCCAATTTTATTTGCCATAGTTTATGGTCCTCCCTCAGCCTACTCAGAGTTTTTATCCGAATTTGCCAAATTCTTAGCTGATTTAGTGCTGAAATCAGAACAATTAAAGTAGGGGATTTAAATATAGATGTAAATGTAGCTAGTGATTGCCCTAATACTGTATGGCATTTAATTCTACATTATACTTGATGGGGTTTTCTCAGAAAGTAGGAAATTCTACCCATTATCTCCACAACACGTTGGACCTTGTTCTGACATATGGCATAGAAATAGAAAATCTGGTATTGTCTCCTCATAACCCTGTACTGTCAGACCATTGTCTGTTAACCTTTGATTTTACTATTTCTGACTATTTGGCTCCTAAAGAAAAATATTATTACAGTAGATGCCGCTGCATAAATTTGGTAACAAATTTATTTTTTGTTTCCTCTATGCCATGTGTCAACACAACGGAAATAAGCTCTGAAGAGCTTGCTCCTTCTGTAATTGATAGCATGGTAGATAGTGTTACAGCTTCTCTGCACCAGACTCTAGACTTGGTGGCCCCTTTAAAAGAGAAAAAGTCTAATCACAGATTTCTAACTCCTTGGTTCAACACAGAAACTCGTAGCTTAAAACAGCAGACTCTGTCATGCGGTGATCCTCGCGGATCACCATAAGACGCCAAGAGTCCACCAGTGAGTTTTGCGATGATGGTTTATTTAACACACAAGACGAGACAGGACAAGACTGTGAGCCGCTCTCGGCAAAAACACACAAATCAATACATGGGCTCGCAGGGCTGACCCCAGCCACAACGAGCTAAACTGTGACATGAACGCACAAACCTGATATGAAGGTCTAATGACGTGTTGACGAGGTGTTGACCATACTCCTAACAAGATGTTGACAATACTCCGGCAACATTACTATCGCTAGTGCCGGCTTTATGAAGGCGAACACTAACGAGCAGTAATGACACACAGCTGACCAGCCTTGACAGGCGGAAGCCCCACCGAGCACCTTCACAATAAGAGCCCAGTGAGACCAGAATACAACCCACAGCTGTCAAGGCCGGCAGTGAGTTGAACTCAGCCCGAGCGCGATCAGAACCCAGCGCTCGGGTCGTAACAGACTCATCAATTAGAATGAAAATGGTGCTCCACTAAATTAGATGAAATCTATTTAGCTTGGAGAAATCATCTTTTAATTTATAAAAAAAAAAATCTCTTGGAAAAGATAGAACAAGTTATTATTCTGCATTAATAGAAGAGAACAAGAATAATCCCAGGTTTCTTTTCAGCACTGTAGCCAGGCTGACAAAGAGTCAGGACTCTGTCAAACCTAGCATCCCCTTAGAGCTTACTAGTCAGGACTTTATGAACTTTTTCAATAATAAAATTTCATCTATCAGAGATAAAATCAGTCAGATTCTTCCCACCGTTAACTTAAATACAGTAATTACTACAACTCCTTCAACTGATATTTGTTTGGATGAGTTTACTCCAATTGACCTTTTAGAGTCAGATAAAATAATTTCCTCATCCAAGCCTTCAACTTGTCTTTTAGACCCTATTCCTACCAGGTTATTTGAAGAAGTCTTCCCTTTTATTGGTAGCTCTATTCTTCAAACAATCAATTCTTCATTAACATTAGGCCATGTACCGCAGGCTTTTAAAACTGCTGTAATTAAACCCTTACTCAAAAAGCCAACGCTGGATCCAGGAGTTTTAGCTAACTAGAGACCAATCTCTAATCTGCCTTTCATTTCAAAAATCTTACAAAGAGTTGTTGCCACGCAATTATTTGACCACTTGCAGGGAAATGGTTTATTTGAAGAGTTTCAATCTGGGTTTAGAATCCATCATAGTATGGGGATTATATCATATGGGGGATTATATAATCCCCCATATAATCTATGGGGACGGCAGTGGCTCAGTAGATAGAGCAGGTCGTCCAATAACCACATGGTTGGCGGTTCGAATCCCACTTCCCCCAGTATCCTGGTGTTGTGTCCCTGTGCAAGACACTTTACCCCCAATGGGTCTGGAAGCGCCATGTCAGGCAGCATGCCACCATCAGTGTGTGAATGTGTGGGTGGATGGCAGGATCTGTAAAGCGCTTTGGTCATAAAGAGATGAGAATAATAGCGCTATATAAGTGAACACCATTTACCATATGAATATCAACGGTCTCACAGAGATCAGTGTTATGCTGAACTGGACATCAGCCGGCAGTTTTTTTTTAAATTTTATTTGTTTATACTGTATATTACCTACTATATGAATTTGTATCCATAAAATAGGATACACTAGGAGCCCTTATACCCGCAGTGGACATACAGATGTGTCAGCCGATAATGACTTTTTCTTTTCTGCGGAGGTTAGACTCAGACTCTGGAGTTTTCCTTAGCTCTCCCTTGCTCTTGGAGCAAAATCTTCCACACTGCCAATTTTTTTTTTCTCTATCCATATTTCTATATTTACATTATTTCTTTTTGCTGTGCATAAAATGGTAATTCAGTTCCCTCTTCTCTCCATTTCTCTCTCCCAGTTCAGGATACACAACATAGGAGGAAAACATCAATGACATTATTAACAAAAAGAGCACACAGATCCAAAGAAATGTCTCCCGTGTCATGTGCTGGCAAGCGCTCACCCTCTCCTTCCTGTTTACCTGTCTCCTCATCAGATGCACCTGCTGTTTCCTGCTGGGCCAGCGTTTATAAGGAAGCGCTGTTCCGTGATTCAACGCTGGCTCGGTTGGGTATACTGCTCCAGCAGACAGCTCATTTAGTAAGCGGTTGTGTTGTGAATGACCTCATCTTACACACGTTTCCTTCCATCTCTTCCAGGTTGCTGCCAACGTAGCGGTACGTCTCCGGGGATTTGGTGCGCTCACCAGCCTGTTACTCCACTTCTACGCTGCTCATCCTCTCCACCCGGTCAGACTCCACGAACCATTCCCTACCGGCAGTTTTTACCTGCTGGTTCGTCTCCTTCGCTGGGTTCTGTGTCGGTCACTCCTCACCTCCCACGTAAGTAGTGTAATTAGATTTCCATCATCCCTCCATTCCTCTCTAATCAGTCTCGTCTATCCTCTGCAGGGTTGCTGCTTCTCTGGCGAGTGACTGACTTTTTCCACAAGTGTGTGGTTTTGAAAATTCTAATAAAAGGTCAAACGTTCTCTGTGTGTTCTTTTGGTGATTGCACTTTGCACTCAGGTTGCTTGTCCGGTCAATATGACACCCCGAAATTGCAACACTGTAACTCAGTGGCATTTATAAAAAGTTGTGAACTGGGAGACTTGTAGATTTTGTTAAAACAAAGTTATTCACATAATAAAACCCCAGAGACTCCATCAGACCATGATGGTTCTAGTGTTACTAAAATAAACACACTGGTCAGTAATCAATTTATTCATGAGTAGTCCTTTATTAAATTAGTGACAAATGCTTCATCTATACATATTAAACTAAAAAAGTCTGCAATGTTAAATGAAAATCTAAATTTTGAAATATAATGAACAGAAATAAACTATTTTAGTGTGATTTAAATAAAAACATTCTATATTATTAAAAAAAAAAAGCTTTATATATTATGCTCCTCCAAACTGGGTGTGCCTGTGTTGATGACCCGCTTCCTCATCAGCTGTGCATAATTTTGTGGTGTTCTTGGTGGGTGGGGGGTGAGGCGGATGATAAAATAAGGCAGCGACGTGAAGTTTTTAAGTAAGGTTTATTGAATCATACCGCCATCATAGGAACTCCGCTCCAGCCCTTGTGTGAGCAGACTGGAGCGGGGTCCTCAGGCTCTCAGCAAAGAGACACAGGATGTGTGTGTCAGCAGCAGTAGTTGAAGAGTGAGAGAGAGATTTACAGAATAGTGCAGCATATATACCCAACTACAGACAATACATGAAAGGCATTCACAGCAGTAGGTATGGGCATTTGCATTTGAGAGACACACATAACAATAAGGAGATTGCAAGCCAGGGATCGCCTCTGCTCCAAAACTGCAGGACAAAAGAGGTTACAAGGCACATCTACATATTGTCATCAGTGTATAGACACAGTAAGGATAGGAAGCATGAACACAATGCATGAATGGCACATTAACATCACGCATGAACACAATGCATGAATGGCACATTAACATCACAGTAGTGAGCCGGAAAAAGCCAGAAGAAGTGGGCTGTCTGTAGACATTAATACACACATTGCTGTGCCTGTCCAGCTGTTGTGGGGATTACGCCACAGGGGGTCATTATTGAAATGAAGTGACTGCGTCTGTATTCATAATTTTGTTAGTAGTAATCACTGGCAAAAATTGGCCACTCCCTGAGGTGCTCTGTCTAATTTGCGCACTTGCTAATTTGCACTGCCTTAGTAAATCTGCCCCTAAGAGAGAGAGAAACAGCATTTCAATCTTGAATTTGAATCTTGAATCTTAATTGAAGGGAAATATCATATTTTAGATTTGTTTTTCATGTAAGCCATCATTCATGCTAGAATATGATACTGATAACTATACGTTGCCAAAAATCCCTATATCACTTTTATGGTCACAGAGTGGTATGAAAATATTTGGTCACATTTGACAAATAGCATAATTTCGTGATTTTTTGTTTTTTTAATTGGTGAGTTTAATTAACTAACTGTGTAAGTTTCACAGACTTTTGGACATTCCACAACTGTATTATCTGTATTAAGGGTTAGGCTTTAATAAGTTTATTAGTTTTGCCTACTCCTTTTTGAACATGCTAAAATGATGTTGGACAAAGCTGTCTGTCGTTGATATATTTATTTACTCATTGATGTTTTGATTGTAAATATTTTGCTTGTTTTTTTTAAATCATTTTATATGTTCAAAAAGAAAGAGATATATCATATCATACATTTATTTATTTATTTAGTAAGTATGCATTAATGTTTGCTGGAAATATTGCAATTCATCCCATATCCTACAGGGACCATGTTTACATGTTGTCAATTATAGAAAATTGTGCCATTGTCAAAGGATAGCCAAATGTGTGCATACCGCTGTATATACTATACATATAATATACTGTATATGTATATATATTTTTTTTTCCCGGTTCCGGTTCCGCCGGACCGGTGGCGCCACACGAGTTGGCTGCCCGTTGCAACAGCCTTTTTTTTTTTTTATCCTCCTTCTTCTTTCTACACCTTTCACTCTCTCTATATATATATCACGGACACACAGATCGCCCCAAAGGTCTCCCGAGTCGCCGGACGGAGCCTCTGTTTACAGCAGGAGACGATACAGCAGGGAAGAGCTAGTGCTAGCTAGCACTCGGCCACCACCCGATGCTAGCGGAGAGACTCAATATACCGGGAACTGTAGCGAAAACGACGCGGGTGCCGGGCTGGAGTTTGGGCGGCGTGCGGGAAATATAAGACGGAATGATAAAGAGCGATGGCAAGAACCAGGCAGACCGCCCATAAAATCTGCTGGAGGAGGGGACCCCCCGGGAGGCAGCTGGCTACCAAGGCTGCTTGGAGAAGTGCTCCGGCCACCGGCGGAGTGAAGAAGCCTCACCGTTACAGGCCCGTGGCTCTGAGAGAGATCCGTCGCTGCCAGAAATCCACGGAGCTGCTCATCCGTAAGCTGCCCATCCAGCGCCTGGTGAGGGAGATCGCTCTGGACTTCCAAGACCGACCTGCGCTTCCTGAGCTTCGCCGTCGTGGCTCTGCAGGAGGCCGGCGAGGCCTACCTGGTGGTCTCTTCTTCGCTAAGGGGGTTGCCATCATGCCCAAAGACTTCCAGCTGGCCCGCCGCATCCGTGGAGAGAGAGCTTGGACTTTCTGCTGCACATTCACCAACCATAATGCTCCGCACTGTGTGTCTATATATATATATATATATATATATATATATATATATTTATAGTAATATGTACATATGTTTACTAGCTGTTCTTGTTTTTTTCTTGCCTTCTGATTGTTGCTCTGAGTGTTGCTATCCCTGTGCTGTTGCAATCCTGGAATTTACCCATTGTGGGACTAATAAAGACTTATCTTATCTTATCTTATCTTATCTTATCTTATATACAGTATTTTGATAAATTGTTCACAGGTATACAAGCAAGAAGGTTTCATATCGATGGTGCCTGGAAGCCAATCTACACCGAGTGACATGAAAAAGGCAAGACTGAAGTGGACAATTTTATGAAGAAAGGAGACAACAGTATTTTGCTTTTTATTTATTTTTTGCAACAAGTGCCCTCTGTTTTAATTTATTTTGAAAGAACCTTCCTTTTCAAAGAAGAGAAAATAATTCGAGCCATCATTTTGAATCCACCAGCAGATATTATGGAGAAGAGAGGGGCTTAAAATTACTGAATTATATAGATATTTAAAACAAATGAATGAATTAATCTAATCTCATGGTTATGAACACAAGTGAGAAACAACACAATTCTGAGAAACTGCAATAACTTGCTAATTTCACAGAATTATATACAGCTACTTACAGCAGATACCCTGGCAGAGTCCAACTCTGACTGGAAACGAGTTCAACTGAGTGTTGGCAAAATAAACTCTTGCAACGGCTGTATACAGACGGGATAGCTTGTAGCAACAAACACCATTCTCCCGCAGCACCCCCCACAAAAAACCACTAGAGATGCAGTCATACGCCTTCTCCAGGTCGACAAATCACATGTGAACTTGTTGGGCAAACGCCCATGAACATTCAAGGATTCTTGAGAGGGTAAAGAGCTGGTCTAATGTGCCATGGCCAGGACGAAAACTACATTGCTCCTCCTGAATCCAAGGTTCGACCAACGGCCAGACTCTCCTCTGCAGTACTGTGGCATAGACCTTCCCAAGGAGGCTGAGGAGTGTGATCCCCCTAAAGTTGGAACACACCGTCTGGTCCCCCTTCTTAAAGACAGGAACCACCACCCCAGTTTACCATGCCAAAGGTACTGTCCCCAGCCTCCACACAATGTTGTAGTGGTGTGCCAACCTTGACAGCCCAACAACATCCAGGGCCTTGAGGTACTCAGGGCAAATCTCATCCACCCCCAGGGCCCAGCAACCAAAGACTTTTTTTAACCACCTCAGCGACCTCAGCCCCTGTGATGGGGAAGTCAACCCCCTCGTCCTCAAGCTCTGCTTCCTCTGTGGAAGGCAAGTCAATGGAATTGAGGAGATCCTCGAAAAATTCCTTCCACCGCCCAACCATATCCCCACTTGAAGTCAGCAGCGCCCCATCCACACCATACACAGTGTGGACAGGGAGCTGCTTCCCTCTCCCGAGTCTCCGGACACTTTGCCAGAATCTCTTCAAGGCTGACCAAAAGTACTGTCCCATGGTCTCACCAAACTCCTCCCACACCCGCCAGGGCTGCCCTTTGTCACCGATCCTGTTCATAAATTTTATAGACAGGATATGTAGGCGCAGCCAAGGAACAGAGGGTGTCATGTTCGGCGGCCACAGGATCTCAGCTGTTTGCAGATGATGTTGTCCTGCTGGCTTCATCAAGCAATGACCTACAGGTCTTCCTGGGATGGTTTTCTACTGAATGTGAAGCGGTTGGGATGAGAATCAGAACCTCCAAGTCCAAGTCCATGGTCCTCAGCCAGAAAAAGGTGGATTGTCCTCTCTGGGTTGGGGTGGAGCTCCTGCCCCAAGTGGAGGAGTTTAAGTATCTTGGGGTTTTATTCACAAGTGAGGGGAGAATGGAGCGAGAGATTGACAGATGGATGGGAGCAGCATCTGCAGTGATGTGGACATTGTAATGGTCTGTTGTGGTGAGTAAGGGGCTGAGCTCTAAGGCAAAGCTGTCGATTTACCGCTCAATTTACATCCCTACCCTCATCTATGGTCATGAGCTTTGGGTAATGACTGAAAGAATGAGGTCACAGATACAAGCGGCTGAAATGAGCTTTCTCCGTAGGATTGCTGGACTCACCCTTAGAAATAGGGTGAGGAGCTCAGTCATCCGGGAGAGGCTAAGAGTAGAACCGCTGCTCCTCCACATCAAAATTTGCCAATTGAGGTGGCCTGGGCCTCTGATCAGGATGCCTCCTGGACGCCTCCCACTTGAGGTGCTTCGGGCACGTCCCACTGGGAGGATACCCCAGGGCAGACCCAGGACACACTGGAGAGACTACGTCTCCCGGTTGGTCTGGGAATGCCTTGCAAAAATATGCAAACCAGCAGCAATTTTCACACTAAAATGGTGTTTATGACACATTTGTGTACAGTATGTGTATGGACTTTTTAAACATAGCCTCGTCGGCCTCCATCGGTCTATGATGACTATGGAAGAGAATCCTAAACGTCTACTCTGCTGGAACAGCACCGCCTGTGGCTGAACAGGCCGATGCGCGAATGGCAGTCCCTGTCACACAGGTTGCACTTGTGGGTGGTCTCTGTGCTGCTGGGTCTGTGGCGGTTCTTGCTGCGGGTCCTTTTTTCATCTGCTGCAGCAGTCAGTCTCTCTTCACCCGCCTTGAGCTGTCTGGTCAGGGTGCCTCTTCATTTGGAGCGGTCCGTTGCAAGGTCCTCCCAGCGCTCTGTGTTGATCTCCAGGGCCTTCATGTCTCTCTTGCAGACGTCTCTAAAGCGCAGCTGTGGGCGGCCAACGTCTCTCCTGCCAGTCGCCAGTTCTCCGTAGAGGACGTCTTTGGGGATTCTGCCATCCTCCATACGGTGAACGTGGCCTAGCCAGCGGAGCCTGCACTGCCTGAGTAGAGTGAACATGGAGGGAAGGCCGGCGCGGGACAGAACTTCTGTGTTGGGCACTTTGTCCTGCCAGGATATGTCCAGGATGTGGCGAATGCAGCGCAAGTGGAAGGAGTTCAGTCTCTTTTCCTGCCGGGCGTATGTTGTCCACGTCTCACTCCCATAGAGCACTGTGCTGATGATGCAGGCGTTGTACACTGCCATCTTCGTCTTGACAGACAGTTTGGGATTCTCCCACACTCGTGTGGTGAGGCGAGCGAGTGTGAAGGCTGATTTTCCAATCCTCTTGTCGATCTCTGTATCAAGGGAGAGGTTGTTGCTGATCGTGGACCCCAGGTACGTGAACTGATTCACAACCTCCAGCTCGTAGTCGTCGATGGTGATGGTTGGTGGTGCTTCCGTGCCTTGCGCCAAGACGTTAGTCTTCTTCAGGCTGATGGTAAGCCCAAAGTCCTTGCATGCCTGGGAGAAGCGGTCCATCAGGGTCTGAAGCTCCTGCTGTGTGTGGGTTGCGACTGCAGCGTCGTCTGCGAACAGCATGTCTCTGATTAGAGCCTTGCGTACTTTGGCTCTGGCTTTCAGGTGGGCGAGGTTGAAAAGCCTGCCGTCAGATCTTGTGTGCAGGTAGATTCCCTCTGTTGCTGTGCTGAAGGCATGCCTCAGGAGCATAGCAAAGAAAATCCCAAAGAGGGTTGGCGCAAGTACACAGCCCTGTTTCACTCCGCTGCGTATGTTGAATGGCTCTGAGACGTTGCCGTCGTGCTGCACTATCCCCTGCATGTTGGTGTGAAACGATTCGATGAGGCTTTGCAACTTTGGTGGGCATCCTATCTTTGGCAGGATCTTGAAAAGGCCCTCTCTGCTGACCAGATCGAACACTTTGGTGAGGTCGATGAAGGCGACGTACAGGGGCATGTTCTGTTCTCTGCATTTCTCCTGGAGTTGGCGGATGGAGAATATCATGTCTACCGTCGATCGCTCAGTGCGGAAGCCACACTGAGACTCGGGGTAGACACGTTTGGCAAGCTTCTGTAGACGAACGAGAACAACTCGTGCGTAGACTTTGCCAACAACGCTGAGGAGGGAGATGCCCCTGTAGTTGTTGCAGTCACTTCTCTCTCCTTTGTTTTTGTAGAGGGTGATGATCTTGGCGTCCCTCATGTCCTGTGGTACGGCACCTTCCTTCCAGCACTGGCAGAGGACGTCATGCAATGGCAGCAGTAGGGCGGTCTTGCAGTGCTTGATCAGGTCGGGGGTATGCCGTCGTTGCCGGGTGCCTTGCCAGCGGCCAAGCTATCAATGGCCTTGCTGAGTTCGTCGATGGTTGGCTCGGTGTCAAGTTCGTCCATGGATGGCAGGCAGTCGATGGCATCAAGGGCTGACGGTGTCCTGTCTGGAGTAGAGGTCAGAGTAGTGTTCCACCCATCTCTCCATCTGCTTGTTCTTTTCTGTGATCATCTCCCCAGTGGAGGATTTGAGGGTGGCTGTCTTGCTCTGAGCCGGACCAAGTGCTTTCTTGATGCCATCATACATACCACGGATGTTCCCTGTTATGGCAGTGGTTTGAATGTCTTGGCTGAGCTGAGTCCAGTACTCGTTGGAACAGCGCCAAGCAGTCTGCTGAACTTTGCTTCTCGCAGCCCTGAGAATCTGGAGATTCTTCACGTTTGGGTACTTCTTGTACTCAGCAAGTGCTGAGCGCTTGGCTTCAATGACGGGGGTCATCTCGGTCAACTTGGCATCAAACCAGTCCTGTGACTTCGAGGTCTTCCTCCCAAAGGTAGCCAAGGCTGTGCAGTGGATGGTGTTTCGCAGCTCTTCCCACTTCTGCTTTGCAGATTCTCCTTCTTGTGGTACACCAAGTTCCTTCTCAAAGGTGGAGGCAAACTGCTCAACAAGTTCTGGTTGGGCCATCTTGCTGGTGTCAATCCGTGCATTTCCAGGCTGTCTAGCACGATGGAATTTCTTCAGCTGCAGCTTGATCTTGCAACACACCAATGAATGGTCTGTGTCGCAATCTGCACTCTGGAACGAATGGGGGATTAGCACGTTCTTAAGTGAGGTGCACCTGGTCAGGATCAAGTCCAGCTGGTGCCAGTGCTTTGAGCGCAGATGTCGCCAGGAAACCTTGTGTTGGGGCTTGGTCTTGAAGAATGAGTTTGTGATGCACAGATCGTGATATGTGCAGAACTCGAGCAGCCGCTGTCCGTTGTCGTTCATTCTGCCCACGCCAAATGGTCCAAGACAAGAGGGCCAGGAGTCGTGGTCAGCACCCACTCTGGCATTGAAGTCTCCAAGGAGAATGAGTTGTTCAGAGTTGGGGATGATCCTGACAGTTGTTGCGAGATTCTCGTAGAACTCGACTTTTGCCTCTGGTGTGGCTGTCAGTGTTGGGGCATACATACTGACGAGGGTGACTGGGCCTTGAGTGGTGTTGAGGAGGAGGGTGAGGAGTCGTGCAGAGCCATTGCTGCCCGGTTCCACCATCTTCAGCAAGGTGTTCTTCACTGCGAAGCCCACTCCGTGTTCCCTGTGTTCGTCACTGCCCTTTCCCTGCCAGTATAATGTGTAGTCCTTCTCTCTCAGTGTGCCTGCGTCAGCCAACCGTGTTTCCTGGAGAGTGGCGATATCCACTCCCAGTCTCTTCAGCTCATTATTGATGATGGCAGTCTTCCTGGTGTCGTTGATGTACTTGAGGTTAGCAGCGAGTCCTGTCATCATAGTGCGGACGTTCCAAGTTCCCAGTTTTAGAGTTGGTCTCTTTTGTTTTATTGTCTTGCCTGGTGCGAAGGTTCTCAGCCTGCTGTTCGGACTTCTCCTCATCCCCATGCACCCAATGAGGAAAGCAAGCTGTGGCGGGACAACACCTTACTGGCTGGGGGCAGCCCAGCTTGAGGCGGGCGGTAGCTGTCCAGTGAGATCCGATGATCTCTCCCACCGTCGGGAACAACCCCTGGTGCCGCGCTCTACGCCAATTGAGCGGTGGCTTATAACCGGTAACTGTCATTCCCCGTGTTTTGTCTACGCCAAAGGCGAAGCTGGAGTGTCCTCTCCAGTGATCCGGTGTTCTACCTTCCAGCGTTGGGTGTTGGTAGGATTCAAGCCTGGGCAGGAAGATATGGAGGACAAGATGTTGCCCATGCAGCATGTCCCCACTCTCCACGTCACTGATGAATCCAAAGAAACAGCAGGGCTGCTACAGTTTGGCACCAGCGCTGTCACAGGAGCTGCCAGAACAATGTTGAGCACAACAGAGGCCTTAGGCCTCCGACTCCGGATTTTTCCTCAGGGTTGACTCCTGAAGCCTTTCCCGTGACCGGGTGTGCCGCAAGGCAGCGGAGGTTTGAAATCAGGGTTTACCTTCCCCTAGATGGGCTACCTTCCCAGGTTGACGAGCCACCATCTACCCGAAGCATCTGGTTTTTAAGGCGCCAGAGATCCGCCCTCGCCCCTTCTTCTATTAGTAAAAGCAGTTCCGCCGGGCTTAGAGACTAAACCACACGGGCAGGCTAGGAGTTGGACTTAGTTATCAGAGGCTTTTCGAGACGCATGCCGTAAGGAGCATTTTATGAGTACTGGGAGCTTAACCCCAGTGCCGCTCCTGGCTATGACAACCTTGGAACCAAACATTGCACAGATAATAGCTGTGAAAAAAAAAATCAATAAATTACTTCTTGCCTACACACTCTGGGAGAAAATTTCTTGATTACAGATTTGATTTAAAACTGAAATTATATTATTGTTGTAATGCTGTTTTATCTTGTCAAAAATTTAAAAAAAATAAATTGAGAAGGGTTCAAGACACCTGTGACACAACGCTGTGACTATTTTGAGAGAAAATTTGTCTCAAATATATTAAAACATATTCATTATTCATTCAATATTCAGCAAGGCCCTGCGAACATGATGAGACATTTTGGAAACACGCTGTGTATGCTGTTTGCAATTTGTTGTCAACATTTGCAGCCCAGTTAGAGAGGGGCTTAAATATGCTGTATGTCTTTCTATGTCTTATTCTGACTTTGCAAGATGATCTCTTGTGAAACTGAGTTTGACATCCCTGATCTAAGCTGCTTTAGCTGTAGGTCAGCACAGCCAAAGGTCTGAAAGTGAGCCATTAATCACTTATTCCGTATCCCTTAAACCCTTTCATTCAATGAATTGAGCCACCAGTACAGTAGCCACAGTGGGGGAAAGGGGGGTTATGCAGTTCTCTGTGTTTCATCATGTTTTATTTCAGGAAGAGATGACCTGATTGATGATCATATAAAGCCTACAGATTGATTTTTAATGCATTAACTGAACTTTTTGAGTCCGTGCGGGTGGTGAAAGATTTTAAGTCTCTCACAAATTGACATGACATTTGTATAGATCCACAATAGAATATCTAGCACAGCTCCTGTCCTTTGCTTTTCTTTTTCCATCCAAGGGACTGAAATAAGTCTTAGGATATTTTTACAGTAATAATCCCATTAGATGAGGTGAGCGCTTAATTACTGCATATTTTTAGAGGCCTCCTGGGAAAGCCCACTGCAGTGGCAGGGCTATTTGAAACAGTCTAACACTGCGGCTGATAACTCTGCTCAAACTCTCCTCAGACTTTAATCTCCTCATTAGGCATAAAGCTAACGACTCTGGCTCCAGAAGGTGAGTTTGGATTTCAGTGTTGATGGAGGCTGGAATTATTAAAGACAGAATCCGGTTGTGGTTTGAATTGGATGGAATCCTGTTTGCTTTTCATTTTGGAAAAACTTGTGAGATAGTTCTCACTCTAACACATATTAGTTTTGAAACTTTTTTCTTTTTTAGCCTCTCTAGTCTAGCTATGAGGCCATCTCAGACATGCACCCTCTTCCCACCCATGAACATATAGGTCTCGTGTACAGTGGAGAAGGTTTACTGACTGAACACAAGTCACTCAAGTCATCTTGTTGAAAACTGAGTTGCTTGTCAATATACTGTAAAGTAAGTTTATTACACTTGAGTACATCAGTTGCTAGACAGGGGTAGGTGGAGTAACTACAAACTGTATTCAAGTAAAAGATTTTTTTATATTTGTTACCCAAGTGCATTTCGGAGCAGTCACAAAAATGACTTGAGTAAAAAAGTATGTAGAAAAACTCTCTCTAGTTAACTCTTGCCAATTATTTTGCAATACTTTTCCTAAATACAAATTTATATATGTCATGGTCTGAGCGCCGATATCGTCCACGCTTGGGTCATGCAGTATTTTCCTCCCATTCTGTGTAGTTCCTGGTAGCTCTCTGAGCTTTTATTTTGACAACGTCTCAGAGGGGCTTCCGGCTGTCAGAGCTGAGCTCCTCTGTGACGGCTGGATGACATTCAGCCGATGACTGCCTCATCAGCTGATTAATCCTTTGCCCTATTTAAGGGAGCAGCTTAGGTTACTCCGGGCTGCAACCTCATGTACGAATAACGCTGGTCTCCCCAACGTTAGGCTGGAGTCCCTATTTCCCGGCTCCAGTCATCCTCTTGATCCTCCATATTCCCAGTAAGTGTATTCCTTAGCCTATGTACAGTATATCGTCAGTGTGTCTTAGCCATAGTCTTTGATTGTGTTTTTCCCCACGAGGCTCATTATTTCGTATCATTGTTCCTGTTCTTTAATAAATATGCAAACTCACTGGTTGCCTATAGCGTCTCATTAGTGGCCCGCGAGGACCACACCATGACAATCTATTTCCATTTAAATTTGTGATTATTGACTTATAATTATTTTATCAAATGTGAGTTTTTCCACATAATTTGTAACTTTTCATTCATAAATCTGAAACTTTTTCAAATCTTCAACTTGCAACTATTTTCTGATAAATTTATGACTTCTAACGAATGTACTCTTGCCAGTTTCTGAGCTTAAATGTGGTACTCAGGGGAAAACAAAATATAAACTATCCACATGTTCCCTCTCCTACAGTCCAAATTTCATAAAGAAACAGTGATAACTCAAATATTTCCTTGAGCCAAAACTGAAAAATTATTTCAAATGTGATGAGAGAAAAACATCAGTCACACAAAATTCAAATCCCTGATATCAAAAGTAACTTAGACTACGACCAAAGGTACATCAGTAAAAATGCAGCTTTTTCCTCACATGTACTCAAGGAAGAGAAAAAGGTATCTTAGAACTACTCAAAAAAAAAAATAAATATGAAAACGTTGCTTGAGTAAATGTATTTGAGTATATGTAAGCAGTGAGTATCTTCTGTTGCTACAACAGAATGTTTATGGGCTCAGTGTTGCATGTAAAATAATTTAGAATAACAAAACATTCATTTTCTTCTTTCAGCTGTTCCCTTCAGGGGTCTCCACAGTGGATCATCTGCCTCCATCTCACCCTATCCGTTCATCTTCCTCTGGAATACCAACCCTCTCCATGTCCTCCTTCACTACATCCATCAATCTTCTTTGTGGTCTTCCTCTTCTCCTCGTGCCTGGCAGCTCCATCTTCAACATCCTTTGTCCAACATCTCCACTATCCCTCCTCTGCACATGTCCAAATCATCTCAGCCTTGCCTCTCTTACTTTGTCTCCAAACTGCTCAGCCTGAACTGTCCCTCTGATATACTCATTTCTAATCCTGTCTCTCCAAGAATAACAGAACATTAGTTAAGAGAAAGATGTATGATCCCAGAATTTTGTTGGGAGACAGATCATCAATCCAGGCAAATTAGAATAACCAATTGCTTCATTAACCTAATGACCATTGTTTTGAACTGTATAAATCAATGACTCAGCAAGAACATGCAATACTCCACACATAACAGGCCCTGATGACTAGGAGGCTCAAACCAGGAACGTGCATCACTGCGCCGTCTTGAACACTTGGTGAGCATAAAAGGTGTTACCCAAAATTGGCTTCATTCCCATTTAGACAAGCTAAGTTTCTGCTTCAAACTGGATGATTTTACAGTTGTGTGAAAAAATGTTTGCCCCCTTCCTGATTTCTCATTTTTTGTATGTTTGTCACACTTAAATGTTTCAGATCATCCAACAGATTTAAATATTAGACAAACATAACACAAGTAAACACAAAATGGCCCGGTTGGCTGGACTATCCCAAAAACAGTTCATCAGATGAGTGGCCCCCTCCAGCTTATCTTGTACTTCTGCTCATGTCCATAGAGCCAGGGACAGAAGCCAGGAAATGTGTCTCTTCTTCGCTCCAAATCTGCTTGGTTTTGGAATCCATCGCTTGCTCCGCTTTTTGGAATGCAACATGGCGGTCAGTAATGTTTTGAAGCTGGTCAGTTAACCCCGCCCATGGCTGTGGGATGTAACTGACGTAACCTGGTGCTGCCACTGGCCCAGCTAGGAGTTGGGGCCACATTAGCCCCACTTTTGAGAGCCTGGGACTGGTGTTTCAGCTGGTGGAAAAGCAAAGAACTGGTGCCAATCATGCTCTGGCTCCAGTTAAGCACTGGAACTGTCTTGGTGGAAAAGGCCTATAATAGGACATGATGTGCTGTCCCCCAAAAAATCATTTTTTATAGTGTATTCATGGCACAGCCTGGTCAAAGTTGACATGGGGTCCTACAAACCTCACCAGTCCAACCTAGTGAGATACCTGTTTAACTATTAAGAGTCTGAACCATGCAGCTGTATGATAAAATAGCCATTCCAGAAGTTTTTCCAGGTGGGATTTTCCCAGTTAGTCACTGGATGTGATCAAAGTCAGACTTGTGACTACACACGTGTTCAAGTACAGCATTTTTAGAAAGTCCAAAAACCAAGATACAGCAGAAGCTTCCACTAAAGTCACTACTGTGCTCTCTCTGCTGGAAGTAGTAATAAATAGTATATTATACTTGAGCTTCCACTTCTTTTAATTTGAATTCCTTCACTTGGGTATGGTGCCATCATAATAGTCAGAAATCCAATTTTAGGGGGTGAGCCATTCAGCAACTTCCTGGAACTTGGAGAATCCCTCCTGGGAAAACTCCTTGAACATAACGGCCTCAGCAACTGTTACAATGTGTTTGGCTCCCAGCACGACAAGCTAAAATATGTTTTCAAATTGGTCAGAACCAACCAACAGTTCACTCTTCATGCCAACAACAAAATTATTTGCTAAATTAACAGAATATATTGTGGCATACACTGTACCTCACTGTATACACATCCCAAGCTCAAGGGCATGGCAGATAGGGAGGGTGCACCTTCAGTGTTGCGCTCACTTCCTCAAATACGTCTGAAGGAAGCCTTGTGGACAATACACAGACCTATCTGGATGACTACACACTTTTAATTGGTGGATGAAGGCAGATTTTGTGTCCTAAATGAGCTTTGGAAAACTTGATTCTTCTCTGGCTGGCAGGCAGCAGGGAGGGAGAAAAGCGATGAGGAGGATGGTGGAAGTGGGAAAAGAACAAACCAAAAGCAAAGCCTCACAAGGCTTTCTGAGGACAACAGACTGATGACTGCAGCCACAAAGATGCTCACTCGTTTACTAAAAACAGCTATTAAGCACTGAGTCCGAATAGGAATATCATGTCAAATGCAGTCGGGGTTGGTGCGGAGCAGTCACGGAGCGAGGGTCTTTAAGCTGGAGGTCAATTAGGCATGCTAAACAGTCTGGGCATCAGCTCACCCCTTCTGCTGATTTGTATTCTACACCCACCTCCACCAACTGATCTCAAAGTCTCCCCGCATTTCGCCACTCTGAGGATAACATAGAATGAGTGTGAGAGCGGAAGGGAGGGGAGCAGGTAGGGGGAGGGCAAAAAGGAGGAGAGTGTTCTTTTATCTTCAGCGGCTTAATGGAAGAAAAGAGACAATATTCCCCTCCCATGTTAGCTCTTCTCAAGGAAACAAACGTTTCGTCTGCACTTGGAGGTGTGCAAGGAAACAAATGGCTGACAGCCGGAATGGGGACAGGGAAAGGTCAACAACATGTCACACAGTCAGATGAAAAGCCCAGCTACTCGTTCAATCCAACAGTGCAGCAAGCATTGGATTTACAAGGGAACAGAAGGACCAAACATCTTCCATGATTCCCTATTAGTCTGATGAGGCACTCGGGTTTCCACAGGGGTGTTGACAAGAGCCTATAAATGCTGTCCCTATTGTTATTTACTCAGACCAAAAATGCATGTGTCCACCCCCCCACCCCTGCACCCCATCCAACAGGAAATGGACATAACTTCCTCCATTACAAAAACCAGAGAAACCACTCAAATTCATACATCTGAAATGTAATCATACATCAAAATCAGCGCCTTCCATTTATTTCCCCAGGCCACGGTAACTAAAGAAGGCAAAATTAGCTATTACCTTGTTTTCCATATTCTACTTTTTTCATAAACCAGTACTGCAATATGTTCAGGTTCAGGGGACTCGTCTTCAATTTGGAACAATTTAGCCAAGTGATGGGTGTAATTTGTTCCCCACGTCAAGTTGCCATTTGCATTTAAATTCATCATTACCAGAAGCATTTTTGCAGAGATTTCCCAAGAACGTAGCTGTCATGGTGCTCTGCTGGCGTGATGCAAGTGCCCCCTGCCTATGAGCCCTGCCGAAGAATAGGATTCATGCTTTCTGGCAGGGGTTCCCCTGTGGGAACACAATGGTATTTAAGAGGGCAGACCCAAAGCATTTTCATACATGAAGACCCTCTCTCTCTTTGGGCTATAGCTAATAAGCACACAATTTGTGAAGAAAGTATAATTCCAATCTACAAGGCTTGGCAAATCAACACAGGAGGAGAGCTTCACCATGAAATTACATTTTAACACCTACAGTACTATGTTATAATCGAGGGTACTTCTCTCAAGTGCAAAATAATAGCAGAATAATGCAAGCAGAGATGCTAGTGGTTTAATTGAGAGCTTTACTTGTGAATAAATTCAGATATTTTAAAAGTAAAAATGATCTAAAACCATTCTTTTGTGAGAACCTCTATTTTCTAGAAAGCTCTCAGTTTAGTGCAAAAAAGACTGTTGTGAGTGTAAGTACATACGGTATACATACAGATATACTAGCATGCTTCATTGTGTGAAAGGAATAGTTTCTATATGAGAACCATGAGGATTACCACTGTTTTCCTAGATATCAGCATAGGGATAAGCACTAAACAGTAGCACAGAGGTGCATGCTTGTCCCATAGGCCTTGGGTTGATGGATTATAGTGTCCTCTGGAGTGCTTAACACCCAAGTGCTCACTATAGCTCCATGTAATCTTGCTTATTGATATAATAAATATCTAGCAATGGATAACTCACAAACTACACCTCAAGACTTTCACCATTTTCCCTGGAGTCTAATTGTGTTTGGTGTTACTACGGCAGGAAAAGAAGCCTCCCTGCTGCAAAGGCACACATGTAAGCACCAACTTGGAAGGAAAAAAAAAATGAACACAGCAGTAGAATAAGCTCCAGCAGAGAAAACACTGGATGAGGAAATGCAGCTGGCTTATGAAGAAACAACATTTCACATCCTGTAGGCCGGCTGTTGCCTGTAAAGTCCTTTCCACTCATTTAATGCTCATAATCTCAGCTCATACTGATGCATTTATCTTCATTATGAGTTTGGAGAGATTTTAATCAATGCCACTGCACAAATCTGTAGGAGGGGTAGAAAAACGAGTTTGGATCTCAGAGCTCAGTACTAAACTCTTACTAGTTTAAAGTTTAAAAGGGATTAGATGTTTATACACTTTGGAGAGCTGAGCCCAGGATGGGGATGTTTTCATCTTTCAATGCACAAAAAAGGAAGATTTTCATCAGGAAGCTGCACTGTAAATGAATGACCAATAATGGGCAACACTGAGACATTTTACACATTCATTTATCATTTGACTTTGTGGCAGCTGAAAATTCTGGAAATGGCCTACTCGCACTGAACACCATGATTATATATCTGGTTCAGATTAATCTGGCTTCTCCATATCCAGTTTGCATTCTCAATACATGAAGAGTTCTTTTGCAAAAACAGGTAAGTTCAATTGGGTTCCAAACAAGAAAAAAAACACTTTTTCCATCTGTAGGTTTATAGGTGTTAGTATTTTCAAATCAGATTCTAAAGGTGCGTTCACACCAAACGCGAACAGGCAAATTTTTTTTCACGGCACGATTACATTATAAATCATTTTAAACACGCCAACAGACATGAATAGTGAGATGCAGACAGGTGAAGATGTCTTTAAAACTTCTGCAGCTGTGCTAAACCTGCTGTGGAAAGCCCCCAAATAACGTCATGCTTAGGTTTACATTATCCGACCAGGGGCTCACCTGAAAATGTCGTCTCAAGCCTCCAAAACTTCACAGATGATGGGTGTTTACGTTGCTAGCTTGCTAGGACGTCTGTGGCCGGAAACCGTGGGTAAATAACTCCAAAATCCCAATTCAGCTGAAGAGTTCCTGGTCCTCCTGTTTTCCGGTGAGTGAGTTTCATTTTCGAACTAGTTTACTCTGCAATGGTGATAATTTTACTCCGGAGACAGCAGAATCTCAAAGCTAGCACTCCAGCTAGCTAGCGGACATGAAAGTGCAACTACGCAAATTTGCGCGTAATTGTGTCTTCCCATTCACTTTGTATGGATCCATGCCGCCCGTTCGCGTTTGGTGTAAACACACCTTAAGACATGGTCACTTCAAATATGAGTATCTCAGACAAAATAAAGCAGAAAATCAAACATCAACTCATTGTTACTTTTTGGCAAATTATTAGTACATTTATTGAAAAACAGTCCACAAGCCTTTTTTTTTTTTTTTTTGCAAAAACAGGTACGTCCCAAAAGCCATGTTATTTTGTATGGAACATACTTGAATGTCTATAAGCATCAATGCAGTATGATTGACACACTGATTTAGGCATATCCAGTCAGTAAAATTGAATAATATAGCTATAATTCTCACACAACACAACACACTGCCATCTACAGAAGTTCTCTGATGACTCTGCGATCGTTGGCCTCATCTCCAATGGAGATGAAGCTGAGTACAGAGGGCTTATCCAGGACTTCGTAGACTGGTGCCATCGGAACTGCCTCCAGATCAACGCAAGGAAAACTAAGGAGCTGGTGGTGGACTGCCGCAGGCATGGGCAGCCCCTCACAGCACCAGTAAATATACAGGGAACAGACATTGAGATGGTGACATCCTATAAGTACCTGGGTGTTCATCTGAACAATAAACTAGACTGGTCACACAATACTGACGCACTCTACAAGAAGGGACAGCGCAGGCTGTTCCTGCTGAGGAGACTCAGGTCTTTTGGTGTACAAGGGACGCTGCTAAAGACATTCTATGACACGGTGGTGGCATCAGCCATCACTTTTGGAGTGGTCTGCTGGGGCAGTGGCATTACTGCAGCCGATAGGAAGAGACTGAACAAACTGATTAAGAAAGCTAGCTCTGTCCTGGGGCAGCGCCTTGATCCGGTGGAGGAGATAGGAGAGAGAAGGACGGTGGCTAAACTGTCATCTCTGCTGGAGTCCGAGTTCCACCCTATGCAGGACGTACTGAATGCACTGAGGAGCTCATTTAGCAGCAGACTACATCATCCCAGGTGCACAACCGAGAGGTTTCGTAGGTCCTAACTACCAACGGCTGTCAGACTGTACAACCTAAGCAGGGCTGCTCGCAGAGATAGCAAAAAGACGTAACAAACTAATAGTTTTTTGAATGCAAAAGATGCAATAGACTTACACAATGGTCCCCTCCGGCATACAACTAGGAAAATACCGGTCGCTATGGAGGGTGAGAATATGTATGGGCACATAATCATACCATGTAGGATAACTAAGTAGACGGTTATGCTGTTTCATCCCATCTAGCAACAATGCTCTGCACTGTGTGTGTTTATATTTATATATCTATATATTTATTCCATCTAGCTACAATGCTCCGCACTGTGTTTTTATATATCTACATATTATTCCATCTAGCTACATTGCTCCGCACTGTGTGTGTTTATATATTTACATATTTATTCCACCTAGCTGCAATGCTCCGTACTGTGGGTGTTTATATATTTACATATTTATTCCATCCAGCTACAATGCTCTGCACTGTGTGTCTGTGTGTGTGTGTATATATATATTTTATAGTAATATGTACATATGTATATTAGCTGCTCTTGCTTGCTTGTTTTTGTTTTGTTTTTTTTCTTGCCTTCTGATTGTTGCTCTGAGTGTTGCTATCCCTGTGCTGTTGCAATCCTGGAATTTCCCCGTTGTGGGACTAATAAAGGCTTATCTTATCTTATCTTATTTTAATTATATTATAATATCGACTTCCGGCGGTTGCAGCCTGAGCACGTCCCCCTCAGCATCGGCAGCCGTTTAGTGGAGAGAGTAGAGAACATCAAGTTCCTCGGAGTGCAGATCTCGCAGGACCTGACCTGGAGCAAGAATTCCTTGGAGATCAGGAAGCGGGCTCAGCAGAGACTGCACTTCTTGAGGAAACTCAAACAGGCCTCTCTCCCCATCTGCATCCTCAGGACCTTCTACAGAGGTGTGGTGGAGAGTGTTCTGACGTACTGCATTGCTACATGGTACTCCAGCTGCAGTATGTCAGACAAAAAAGCCCTGCAGAGGATAGTCAAGGGGGCGGAGAGGGTAATTGGAGTTTCCCTCCCCTCTGTCCAAGAACTTTTTCAGAACCATTGTAGGAGCAGGGCACTAAACATTGTCAAGGACCGTTCTCACCCTCTGCATAAACACTTTGAACTTCTTCCATCTGGTAAACGATTCCGGAGCATCAGAGGCAGAACCACCAGACTGATCAACAGCTTCCTTCCACAAGCTGTCAGGATGCTGAACAGTTGACCCGGAATCTCTCATACACACTACTGCACCTATGGACATTTTGTATATTATAGTTAGTTATTCTTTTTTTCCCCCAAGTATGTCTCAGGGATGTGTGAATGGATGGGGGGTGGGGGTGGGGGGGAGCTATGTGGGAATGTGTCTTATATCATGCTGCTTCTTATATGGATGCCGAGAGAAACGCAATTTCAGCTTGCCTGCACTACAGTTGTATGTACAGCAATATGACAAAGTTTGATTTGATTTGATTTGATTTGATTTAATAAAGCTATAATTCAAGATTCAAAGATTTTTTGGTCAATACTACTATACATACAGGACATACAGAAGAATTGAAATGGCATTTCTCTCACTCTTCATTGGTGTGCACAGTTTAAAAAGAAAAGAAATAAGGCTGGAAAAAAGAAACTCCTTCCACATATAATGAACTATATAGTGAATGCTCAGCAGTGAGAGAAGAGCTTCACATCACAACATAAACTACCTTAAGGTATTTATATTTAATAATTCAGCAAAAACAATTTAATACATATTTACTACAAATTACATGCAGGTATTCATTTTCTTACCACCGTTAGTCTGTTACATTTTACTCTCACGTGATGACGTCATTAACCGTGCCGCAAAAACAAGCCCAGTAGTGTCTAAAAGCGGTTAATTTAATTGCTATATTGAGTGTACCCTGCCTCTCGCCCAAAAGATGCTGGGATAGGCTCCAGCCCCCCGCGACCCGAAAAGGATCAAGCGGAAGAAGATGAATGAATGAATGAGTTTACTGTATAGTCCACTATATCTAAATTCATTATATAGAGAGCAGGGAGTGAGTGAGTGAGTGAACATTCCAAACACAGCCAGGGAAATCAGTCAGAGCGAGCAGACCGGGAAGGCAGCCAAGATGAGTCACATGACCCAGATACCAAGCGCTGACTTGCCCTGTGGAGTTATCTGCTTTTGTAAAAAAAAAAAAAAAAAACAAACCAAAACACACTCCCGGTGTTTATCGGCTTTTGAAAAAAAAAAACAAAAAAACATGAATTTGTAGCATCTATAACATAGGACATATCGGCTTTTGAGACAAAACAACTTGAACTTCAGGTAGGTAATATTAACAGTTATTTGATGTAAAGTGTCATGAACCTTCTCGTGCGCTCTTCCACAGTGCATGGAGGAGGAGAAGGAAGAATGGACTTACATGCAGGTCACACCAAACACACATTTATTGACACAAAATAGACAGATCCAAAATAACATAGCCTGCTCGGGTAAAACTTAAGAGTCCTCCAGGACGCTCGGCTGGCACGGGAGAAGAAGCTGGGCAACAGTGCTTAAAGCGTAGCAGTTCTGCTGCAAGGGGAACGCTACAGACAAGCATAGCAGCACAACTGCAAACAGAAACGCAAACAGCTCTTACTCACCGTGCAGGAACAGTCCGAGTTATCCAAATCTGACCGCGAGCACACACACAAACAATCCTTCACCAACGTGACTGTCACACGGCGAATAACGACCGTGAGAACTGGTACAATGGTCCAGCGGTGTTTGACTGACAAAGCCCTGCCTAAGTACAAACACCGCTGGCGTAACAAATTGGAAACACCTGGGCAAGGCGCACGACAGATAATTACCGGGGCAAACACCTGACTGTCAGAGAGAGAGGGGGCGTGGTTGGACCGGCGAATGTTAGACAGCGCCCACCAGGAAGTGGGTCAAACAGCTGGCCAACAACCGCCAGCCAGAGCTGTGGCTACAGGCATGGAAAAGAAACAGCACACAGACATGAAAACAACGAGAAATCAAAAGATAACAAAACAAAATAAACCCAATGCCTGAGCCACCAAGAACGGTCAGAATCGAGCCTACAGGAAACACGGGCTCGGTCCGTGACATAAAGAGTGAAATATTCACGGAAGTGGCGTTTATCGGTTTTTGCAAACAAACTCTTCATATGTTAGCATCAGATTTTTGAGGATTTATAGTGAGTCTGTGGGGGACACAGAGTCAACATCCTCCACCCAGACAATGGACAGTGAAGTGGGAGGCTGACTGGGGGGTCGAGTCGAGACAGTGGAAGTGCAGACACTGGCTACAGGGAGGAGGAAGAAGCAGCACGCCAGTGAGGGTTATGATAATGTAATGAGATGTACTACGTCATGCTAATGCGCCGTGCAGACTGTTTATTCAATGTGGATTGTGGTGTGAGCTCCCAGGTCGTGACCTGGGAATCATTCTTGTCAACTTGACTTGTGGAGAGGAGAACAAAGTCTGTGCTGTTCCAGCCCGTTGTCACACTTGCTCCTTTCTCTACACTGGTGACCCGGAGACATATGATGGAATACGAGGCGAACACCCCGGAGACGGCCCCGTCTGGAAGCACCAGCACCGCCTCTGCTGTTTCAGTCAAGCTCCCGCATTTTTGGCTACACAACCCAACGGCTTGTTCCTACACACGGAGGCCCAGTTCGCAATCCGGGGACTGACAGCGGACGACACAAAGTATTACTACGTCGTAGCAGTGCTGGACGCACGCACAACGCAGCAGGTGGCAAGCTTGCTCCAACGACCCCCAGCTCACAACAAATATGACTCCATCAAGACCGTGCTGACTCAGCGCTATACACTGTCAGACTGTGAGAGAGCGGAACGACTCCTGATGCGCTCCGACTTAGAAGACGGCCCAGTGCTCAAATTGATGGAGATGGCGTTGATTGGCACAGATGGTGAGCCGTTCCTGTTCGCACACCTTTTCCTCCGTAACCTCCCGACGGCGGCCAGGGCAGTCCTCACCAACTCACCGCTGCTGGCCACGCAGAGCTACCGGGCGCTGGAAAAAGAAGCGGAACGGATTATCCTGGCAGCCAGATCCTTTGCGGTGAATGCAGCGGCGCCGGAGCCCACGGAGACGACTGTCGACGGCAAAGAGCCTTCCATGGTGGCCGGCGCGGAGGCCAAGAAGCACCGGCAGGGCGCGCTCTGTTTCTACCACCGCCGTTTTGGAGAAGACGTACGGTGATGTGTGCCACCCTGCCAATACAGAAGGTCGGGAAACGCCCAGACCGGCAGCCGTTAGCAGCTGCGGCCGCCAGTGACACAAACAAGCTGCTCTACGTGACGGACTCACGTTCAGGGAAATGATTCCTCATGGACTCGGCTCCCAAAAGAGCCTCATCCTGCCGTCCAACGCAGACTGGTTGGCTGGGAATAGCGGCCCCGAGCTGGCAGCCGCAAACAGCTCAGACATTAAAACTGTTGGTGAGAGGACACTGACCATATGTTTGCATGGCCGCAACTACCAATGGTCCTTCATCATAGCGGCATGTAACTACCCCATTTTAGGTGCGGATTTTCTGTGTGTGCATGGGCTATTAGTCAATATTGCCAATAGACGGCTGATTAATGCTCTGTCTTTTTATTCTCTGCCCTGTACTGCTCAAGGAACCGGGTCCACATCACTCGCCAATGTCACAGCACCAGGAGATAAATTCCAACAACTACTCACACAGTTTTTGGCGGCCGTCACTAAGCATGGGGTCGAGCACTTTATCCCCACCACGGGGCCGCCTGTTATCACACGCTCTGGGCGCCTGGATGCAGCAAAACTGGCCAGTGTGCGTGAGGAGTTCGCCAATTTGGAGAGATTAGGCATCATCAGGCACTCCAACAGCCCATGGGTGTCCCCGCTGCACATGGTGCCTAAAGCTGAGGGGTCGTGGCGACCATGCGGCAACTTCCGCCGGTTAAACAAGGCTACAGCACACAATCGCTACCCCATTCCCCATATTCAGGATTTTTCCATCCACCTCACCGGGGCACGCATTTTCTTCCAAGGTGGACCTGGTCCGCGGGTACCACCAGGTCCCGGTGCACGAGGAAGACATACCCAAAACGACCTTCCAACGCATGATGGATGCTGTGCTGCACGACCTGCCGTTTGTCATTGTCTACCTCGATGACATCCTGGTGGCCAGCGCGTCCGAGGATGAACACGTCGCCCACCTCAGGACTGTTTTCCGGAGGTTGGAGGAGCATGGGCTGATAATGAACCCAGCAAAGTGCCAGTTCAGAGCTATGATGATCAACTTTTTGGGCCACCACATCTCAACGGAGGGCGCGATCCCGTTACCGGACAAGGTGCGCGTGGTGGCGAATTTTCCACATCCTCAGACCGTAAAGGCACTCCAGGAGTTCCTAGGAATGGTGAACTTCTACAACCATTTCCTCCCTCGCACAGCCCAGCTCATGCAACCGTTGTACACTGCACTTAAGAAACCCAAACTGGTGGACAGTATTGACTGGACACCCGAGTGGGAGCAGGCGTTTGCGGATGCCAAGGATGCGCTTGCTAGGGCCACATTACTGGCACACCCAGACCCGTTGGCACGGATTGCGCTCACTACCGATGCATCGGATGTGGCCATAGGGGCCATTGTGGAGCAGTGCGTTGCAGGTTCTTGGCAGCCGCTCGCCTTTTTCAGCAGATGTCTCCGCGACAACGAGCGTAAATACAGTGCGTTCGACAGGGAGCTGCTGGCCCTCCACCTGGCCATACGCCACTTCCAGTTCTGGCTGGAAGGGGGCAGCTTCACAGTGTTCGTGGACCACAAGCCGCTAACTTACGCCATGGCCAAGGTTTTGGAACCATGGTTGGCCCGGCAGCAAAGGCAGCTAGCTGCAATCTTGGAGTTTACCACTGACATACAGCATGTAGCCAGTAAACTCAACGTGGTGGCGGAGTGTTTCTCACGCGCGTTTGTGGCCCCAATCCACGTAGGGATAGATTACACTGCCATGGCCGCTGAACAACCCAGCAATACCGATGTTTACGCACTCCAGTCTGGACCAACAGGGTTAAGGCTGGAGAGCAGAGTACTGTGAGCCGGGGGCCCGTCCATACTCTGTGACGTCTCCACAGGCCGTCCGCGCCCGGTTGTCCCACGCACTTGGTGCCGCCATGTTTTCGATGCGATTCACTCCCTGGCGCACCCAGGGGTGAGCCCATCAGTCAAGCTAGTGGGGGTGAAATTCGTCTGGCCAGGTCTGCGCAAACAGGTGAAAGAGTGGGCGGCAGCTTGCGTCACCTGCCAGCGGGCCAAGGTGCACAGGCACACAAAGGCCCCCCTAGAACACTTCCATATCCCGGCTAAGAGGTTCAACAATGTCCACGTGGACCTGGTGGGGCACCTCCTGCCATTGCAGGGGTTTATGCACCTCCTAACGGTAGTGGACCACACCACGCGTTGGCCAGAAGCCGTGCCACTGGCGTCCACAACATCCGCAGAAGTAGCATGCACTTTTTTGACCACTTGGGGGGCACGTTTCGGCGCTCCGTCTGACATCACGTCTGACAGGGGCCCCCAGTTCATTACCAACCTCTGGTCTGCGATGGCCTGGAGCCTGGGGGTCAGCATTCACCGCACTACCGCATACAACCCTTAGGCCAACGGCTTATGTGAGCATTTCCACAGATCACTCAAAGCAGCGCTCAGGGCTTCTCTTACCGACGCCAATTGGGTGGACCGACTGCCGTGGGTTTTGTTGGGTTTGCACGCCGCACCAAAGGAGGATTTGGCAGCCTCCCCAGCAGAACTCGTGTTTTCACAACCGCTGCGGCTCTCCGGGGAATTTTTGCCCAACAACCCAGAGCCTGACACTCAAATACCCCCGTGTTCCCCACATGCTGCGGAACCGGGGAAAGTACCGGGCCTGGCCCACCACTGTTTTCCCCACGCTTTCGTCCCCAAAAACTTGCAGAATGCATCATTTGTGTTCGTCAGACACGACGCACACCGGACCCCGTTGCGCCCGCCATACGACGGGTCGTTCAGAGTGCTGCAACCTGGGGAGAAACATTTTGTGTTAGACTTGGGGGGACGCATCGAAACCGTCTGCATTGACAGGCTCAAACCAGCATTCGTGTTGGCAGATGGAGGAAGTGGCGTTGGCCCAGGTTCCCCAGCGTGGATGCCCCACACTGGGGGCCCCGCAGGTAAATGACTCTGCAACAGCAACAACAATGCCTTGTGAGGATGTGTTTTCTCCCCCCCCCCCCCCGCTTGTCCCCCTGCAGACAGACATGCCTCCCACGGTGCCTTGTCACCAGAACAGCGCCTCTCAGCTGGCGACCCCCATTACAGCCGATATGGACGTCGGCTGAAGCCCACAGGACAAAAGGGTTGAAGCCCATTCTGGGTGATCGGGGAGGGGGGTATGGGGGACACAGAGTCGACATCCTCCACCCAGACAATGGACAGTGAAGTGGGAGGCTGACCGGGGGAAACAGTGGAGGTGCAGACACTGGCTACAGGGAAGAGGAAGAAGCAGCATGCCAGCGAGGGTTATGGTAATGTAATGAGATGTACTATGTCATGCTAATGCACCGTGCAGACTGTTTATTCAATGTGGATTGTGGTGTGAGCCCCCAGGTCGCTAGGCAAGGGATTAAAGTATAAAAGGGATAGAGCCTGCGACCTGGGAATCATTCTTGTCAACTTGACTTGTGGAGAGGAGAGTAAAGTCTGTGCTGCTCCAGCCCGTTGTCACGCTTGCTCCTTTCTCTACAAGTTTATCTAAAAAAATATTTAAGGTTGAATACTTCAAAGAACAAGACAGAAAGCAGACAACGGCTGTGCCTCAGAGTTTTGCCATTAAGAGGGAGTGTGGCGTCAGTGAAAACCTCACTGCAGTGATTCAATCGAAGGCCTAACACGAAGCCTGTTGTCCAGTGCAGAAGTCAGTGTTTATGTGTGTCCACCTGTTGACTACGTCTAGTCAACCGACTCGTGCCGGTGGCTTTTTAGCTTGTAAACTGCAATGAGGGAGTTTTTAGGCAGCTATGATAATGTTATGACCACATAGGGATTTTGAGTCTCTGATTGGGATGGCTTGTCCATTCTGTCATCCGTTCCTCCACTACAAACAGTGGGGTTGATGCAGATAGTGGTCAGAGGTTAAGAGCAATTTAGCGTCTGTACATTCCCGTGTTAGCTTATGTGCATTTTGCTCACTTTTTCTTGGTATTTTCAGATTACACAAAGAGTCCTTCACCACAGAGGTATCACGGTTGGCTACTGTTGGCAAGACACTAAATCCAACTCTAGCGTGTCTACTTTGTTGCAAACAGATGTGAAGTATCTAGCCAGATGTTTACAAGGGTCACACGTCACAAATTACAATTCTCATGTATTATAAAAAACCACTAATATTAACTATAATTTAAAGATTAATAAAACACAGTAGAAACATAGTGATACATATTTGGTGAAATGTCTGAGTGCGATTATCAGGAAATATAGTATGTCCTGGAGTCCCTACTGTCCAATCAGATTACTCGGTCAGAACTAATGGTTGTATAATGAGATTTAAATTTTAACAGTCTTACAATATTCCATGTGTTAGCCGTTACCACATATGGGTACTGTTTACCTTAAAAAAAACTTGTATTTTAATATTGTTTTAAATTGTATCAGCCAAAACCAACAATAAAAAGTGCTTACCATAAAGTATGTACTACAAAGTACATACTTTATAGTATATACCATAAAGCTGCATCTTTTTTTCTCATGATGACTTAATTTAGCAAAAAAAAAATTATCTAATTAAAGTTAGTTAGTCATACATAGTAGCAATAATATTGATAATTATGGGCAAACAATGGACAGGGGTCATTTTTTAAACAAATCACAACTTAGTTATATGTTGACTGACAAAAAAACAACTACAGCTTCTCAAGTTTGCACCAAATCTCTCAACCAGGGAATATATACTGCATTAAAACTGACTTTTTTCTTGCATAAAGTAAATGATAAACCAGCTGAAAACAAAAAATGAAGTAGCTTTTTTAAATCATCATGTTAATGAATGAATGATTGAATAAATGAATGTTAATACTAACTAACTAACTAACCTGCACTTATATAGCGCTTTTCTAGTCACAAAGACCACTCAAAGCGCTTTCATTAATACTAACCCTCTATTCTAAGGGCCTATAGGAAACAGATATCTAGGGACAATTTAGAACAGCCAATAACATGCATGTTTTTTTGGCATGTGGGAGGAAACCGGAGAAATCCCGGAGTAAACCCACGCAACACGGGGAGAACATGCAAACTCCACACAGATCACTGTTGGTCGGGGGCTGGGATCGAACCCACGATCCCACAATCCCCACAATCCCCCGGCCAAGGGTAAACTGTGCTGCCGCAGTGCTAACCACTGCGCCACCAATAGAACAAAGCCACAAAATGGTGAGAGTCACTGACACCTTGTCATTCATCAGTCCATTTTATATAACAGTTCCAAATTCAAACAATGTCTAATGTCCAAACCTGTCTTCATATTGTACATCACAGCTGTCCATCACCATGACAACATGCCACCATAAACTAATTTCCCCTTTGATTACCAGCTAGCATTAGCTAAAATTGTCCAACAGTTATCTATCATTTTCCCCATCTTCAGAGTAGCGAAAATATAAGATCTTACTAACCCGTCGAAACTTGCAGACGTTTAGCTTTGTCTAGTTCTCATTCACAGCCACTGCAGATCATGGAGTCTGGAAGAAATGGAGCTGTATTGCTGAAAACACGGAAGTCTTTGTGCAAGTCGTCCTTTGAGTAACCGAAAAAGAAAATAAAACTTGTTCACACTTTACTGTCAACACTACAGCCCAGGTGTTGACAGTGACAGGTCTAGGTGACAAGGAAAACCAATACAACTGGAGGAGGATGTCCTGAAATGCTATGGAATCTGGGCAGGAAAACATTATCTTTAAATATCATCTCTGAATGTAAATATAAGCACTCAACAATTTTTCTTTCAAGGTGTCACTTAACTTATTTACAATTTTATGCAAACATTCAAGAAGAATTAGCCAAATTTTAGTCAATAAAACACATCCTGTCAACCTGTCAACCTGCTGTCAGATCCTGTCAGGCGGTGGATTTCTGTGTTTTGGTGCTCGGTTTTTGACTACTTTTTTTGGCTTTTGAGAACTGAATTTGGATTACGGACTGGACATCTTAGTTTCGACCCCTGTCTGACTTAAGACGGCAATAACGGCATCTACGGACTGGGAAACGAGAGCGGAGTGGAGTGGAGCGGCCCGCCATTCAGCTAGCTAAACAGCTGTTTATTAGCTGTTTAGTCAACGTACATCGTCCGGGATCATGGGTCCCAAGAAAGCTCAGCAGACTGAGGAGGTGGACGATATTAAAAGATCGCTCAACTTCTTGGCTGAAGAGATTTCTGCTGTTAAGCTGCAGCAAAAAAACATCCTGGGCCTGCTCGAGGAGGTGAAAGCGCTGCGGATCCAGAACGCCGAGAAGGACAAGAGGCCCTCTATTTTTATGCACTGGGGTACCTACATTTACTGTAATGCTGTAACTTGAATATTATTTGAGGATACTTCACAACATTTTCATATCAAATTGCCAAAGCATTACAGGTTTCAAAGCGAACTTGGTTTTCTTTCTATCTTTACTTTACTTCTATCTTTACTTTGATTTTATTTATTTTTTTACCTTTTTGGAATGCAAACTGACACCTTGAAAGAAAAACTGTTGTATCTGAATTGTGCAAACACAGACCTGGAGAGAGGACCAAACCTGATCCTGTCATGATCTTGGGCATGGTCTAAGGACCATGCCCACACTCTAAGTTCATTTTTTGATGTCATTAACTTTTCCCTGTCGCTGTGACTGTTACTATTTGCAGTATTGCCTTTTGTGTTCTTTTGTGATTGGCCTTTGTGTTCCCCAGTCCTTAGTTTGTTGTGTCGTCCCCGTTGTCCCTGTTGTTATTGTTCTCTATGTCCCCCCCTTGGTCTTCTGTGCAAGTCTTGCGTGTATCCCTTGTACTTGTTTACCTATTGTTCTCAGTTCCTCATGTTTTTCCACACAGACAGCCACTTTCCCTCATGTGTGACTGTTTAGCCCTGATTATGTCTAGTGATTGTTCATTCCCCTATTTATGTCAGTCTTTGCTCCCTGTTCAGTGTGAGGTCATTGTTGCAATTCCAGTCGTCATGGTTCTGTCATTTCTTCCAGTCGTGTGGTATTCCTTGTGAGTTTTTGCCTGCCTAAAGTTAGGTTTTCAGCCCCCGTGTTGTGCTTTGTGTCCTTGAGTTTTGTTAATAAATCCTCTTGCACCTATGTCCTGTGTGCTACCTTGGGTCTTATTTAAAACCGATATCTGGCAAAGGCAGACATACAGTATGACAGATCCAGAAAGAATCCAACCAATTCTTTGTGCATACTGTTGAAAATGCAGTCATTTTTTCCCCTCTTTGAGCCTTTTCATTTAAAATCTGAGTTGACTAAATGCATCAGACAAAATGTGACTTTGATGGGAAACGAAAATGCTGAGGACTGTCATGATGAAGCCAGTGCACAGAGTGCAACCTCATGTGTAGTAGCTCTGTAAATGTCACCGGAGGAAATAACTGACTTATCTGCTTAGGCTGAGCTGCTCTTAAACATTGTTCCTCCAATCTGGAGCCACAGCACCATGCTGTGTGCAAAATCCTTGCCAAGGCAACTTTAAAGAGACAACGGAAAAAAAAGACATCAGGAAAAGGACAAATCACTAGCAATGAACCACCCCAAGCTGAGGATGAGTGATAAATTCTGTGAAAGAATATGTCAGCTGAAAAATAGACAGGCTAACAGGAATCATGAACAGTTGTATAATTTGTAACATTTTTATTACATGACACCTAACACCAGCAGGTTAAATAAGAAACACTGGCCACATCACTCTAAAGTCATGTTTCGCTGGGTAACTAAGCACACTGGCACGCAAACATGACCCAAAGTCTTGAATCAGCCTACACACAGCCAAGATCCAAGTCTGACACAGCATGTGCTAGATGTGCCAGGAAAAAGTCTGATCCACTGAAGCCAAAAACACAGGGACAACGCACAAGAAGCAAAGCATCAACTCTCGACATCCTGGTGTCATAAAAGAACAGCATTGCTATGCTTATTCTCAAATTATCAGAGCTGTTTCAGCACAGCCAAGGGGAGACTATTTTACTAATTCCCAGATGCACTTATATCAGTGCCAAGGAGGTTACGGGATCAGGTGGGTCTGTTTAGTTGTCACTTCTCTTAGCAGGATACCTCCAAAAGAAATGGGGGCAATTGTACAGATATGTTACATGTTCCAAAAGAGTTGGGATTTTGGCACAACTTAGAAGTGATTTTGCAGATGTGCTAATAAAACATCATGAGGGAACAATTTTAAAAGTCATTAACTGTCAAAACACGTGAAGATAGATGTCATTATAGCGAACTCTGTGGAGTATGTGGCTAATTCAGAAGGGTTACGTCCCAACCTTTTTTGCCATGAAATCAACAACCTTTCTTTCATTTTCTTTTTTATTTAAAAAAAAAAAAAAAGGTTTTAACCACAGTAGGTTAATGGGTTTTTTTTTTGTTTTGTTTTTTTTAATAGAGTCAAAGTGAGTAACTGGACATAGAATGTCATAAATTATACAATAAAATCCATAAGTTATCAGTTGGAGGTCTTTGAATGTCTTGGGAACTTACATTCCAAAATAAATCAATTAGTAATATGAATTCAGGGTTTCCTCTGGTAACATTTCTCCGTGGTGGGCCGCTTCACCACAAATTGTACCGCCACCCCAAGGCGATATGATTTTTTTTTTTTTTAATTTAAGTTTTTGTAAAGGGTATACAGGTCATTACAGCATTGCATTGTTTACATTTTCATCACGTTCCCTTATTTTTTGCTATTTGACAACATTGGTAGGATAGTTATTACAACACCCCCTTTTTTTTTTTAAAGTGAAAGAAAAAGTGAAATTAAAGAGAATTAAATAAAAAAAATGAATAAACAAACAAACAGAACAGCAAAAAACAAACAAACAGAAAATTAAGTAATTAAAAGTAAAAGAGCATCTGAGTAGGGTTGGAACAAAGAGCGGGACCATTATTGAAATGGTATTTGTCAAAGATTAGATCTAATGGAAGACACATATGCGATCCAGGGTTGCCAAAAGCACCTCAATCAGCACCTCCAAGTCCGAGTCCATGGTCCTCAGCCGGAAAAAGGTGGATTGTCCTCTCCGGGTTGGGGACAGGCTCCTGCCCCAAGTGGAGGAGTTTAAGTATCTTGGGGTCTTGTTCACGAGTGAGGGGAAAATGGAGCGAGAGATCGACAGACGGATTGGAGCAGCATCTGCAGTGATGCGGACGTTGTACCGGTCTGTTGTGGTGAAGAGGGAGCTTAGTTCTAAGGCAAAGCTGTCGATTTACCAGTCAATCTACGTTCCTACTCTCACCTATGGTCACGAGCTTTGGGTAATGACCGAAAGAACGAGATCGCGGATACAAGCGGCTGAAATGAGCTTTCTCCGTAGGATTGCTGGACTCACCCTCAGAGATAGGGTGAGGAGCTCAGTCATCCGGGAGAGGCTCAGAGTAGAACCGCTGCTCCTCCACATTGAAAGGAGTCAGTTGAGGTGGTATGGGCATCTGATTAGGATGCCTCCTGGACGCCTCCCACTTGAGGTGTTTCAGGCACGTCCCACTGGGAGGAGACCCCGGGGCAGACCCAGGACTCGGTGGAGAGACTATGTCTCCCAGCTAGTCTGGGAACGCCTTGGTATCCCCTCTGAAGAGCTGGAGCAGGTGGCTGGGGAGAGGGAAGTCTGGGCTTCTCTGCTTGAACTGCTGCCTCCGCGACCCGGACCTCCGGAAAAGCGGTAGAAGATGGATGGATGGATGGATGGTTGCCAAAAGTTCATGAACCCATCCATGTCCTGTCTCAGTGCGAATGTCAACTTTTCCATCGAGTAAATGTCTTGAATCACGTTAAACCAATCTTCAGGTGTAGGACAGTCCTTCAACATCCATTTTTTAGTTAGGGCTTTTTTACTTGCCAATATTAAAACATTGAATAAGTATTTATCTCCTCGTCTTTCCAGTGAGTCCGGTAGTAAACCCAAATACAAAGTTACAAAAGAAAAGGGAACTGTTATTTTGAATATTTTCCCCAATATTGTCTGTACATTGGTCCAATATTGGTGGATAACTGGGCATGACCAAAACACATGAAAATGATTTGCAGTCTTTTCACCACACAAGCGCCAACAGTTCAACCCCTTATGGGTAAATTTGTTTTGTGCAGGTGTTCTGAAAAATCTTACCAAGTTTTTCCATCCAAATTCTCTCCACTGCAGGGATGAGGTACTTTTCCATTGCTGTTTATTTAGCTTTTCCCATATTTCCAATTGTAAAGTGAAATTCCCCTCTTTTTCCCATCTCTCTTTTATATATGATGTGTTGTCTCCTTTTAAGTCTTGAAGACCTTGGTATACTTTAGAAATGTATCTGATCCCTGGGATCCCTTTATATGCCATTAAGAAGACCTTCAGAGCACCTGACTGGGCCCTTTCCAAATCCTCCTTTTTAAGTATATTGTTTATGTGGTGTCTAAGCTGAAAGAACCTGTAAAGATCTTGATTTATTAGACCTTGTTTTTTCAAATCTTCAAAACTTCTTAAAGTTTGCCCCTTAAAAAAAATCATAATATTTTATCAGCCCTTTCTCTTTCCAATCTTTAAATCTAGTGTCTGTTTTATTGGGGGTAAAGTCTTGATCATAGGCAATCCATTGCAGAAGTCGATAGGGCTCTTTAGCTTGATTCTCTCTGACTATCTTAAACCAAATTTTTAGCGGGGTCTCTATCCACGGGTTAGTGTTATTCAAGAGTTTAGTTAAGGCATTGTTCCCTATTATCGCCTGTAGGGGGATGTCACTTGTTGTTTGGCATTCCATCTCCTTCCATTGTGCAGTGTAGACTGGGTTACATATCTCTACTAAAGTTTTAATTTGTGCAGCTATAAAATAGTCCCTGATATTTGGCAGCGCGAGCCCACCTTTGTCTTTGTTTAGCTGTAGGGTTCTATATCTGATTCTAGGTCTCTTACCCTGCCATATGAATCTTGAGATCCTTCTGTCCAGCTCCTGCCATGTTTTTTTGGGAGGTTCTACCGGTATTGTTTGGAAAAGGTATAGAAGACGTGGAAGTATATTCATTTTGACTGCTTCAATTCTTTGTGCAGTACCTAAGAATGGTATCATATTCCATCTTGCTAGGTCAGATTTTATTTTTGTCACCAGTGGATCATAGTTTAGTGTTATAATTTTGTCGAGTTGTTTCGGGATATTGACCCCCAGATATTTCATAGATTCCAACTCCCAGTTAGTTTTGAGTTCATTTAGTGAAAAATGATTTGGGTCATAGTTGAATGTTAGGACTTGGGTTTTATGCATGTTTAATTTGTACCCTGATAAATCTCCATAGTCTGAAAAAACTGAGATTAGTTCTGGTAGAGAAGTGTCTGGCTGCCCTAGGTATATTAAAATGTCATCAGCAAAGAGTGCTATTTTATGTTCCTTCTGACCAAGTGTAATACCTTGAATTTCTTGATTTTGTCTTATCCATTGGCTCAGAGGTTCTATGAAGACTGCAAAGAGCAGTGGAGACAGGGGGCAGCCTTGACGACATCCTCTTTCCAGCTCAAAAGATGATGATAAATTACCGTCAATCCTTATTTTAGCTGTTGGTTTTTTATATAATGCCTGTATAGTTCTAATGAGGTTGTTATGAAAATTGAAACTGGATAAGATTCTATATAGGAAAGACCAGTCAACCGAATCGAATGCTTTTTCAGCATCTAATCCCAATATGACTGCATTTAAGTTATATTTTTTTATATGATGAATTATGTGTAAAGTGCGTCGAATGTTGTCTTGTGTCTGTCTTTGTCTTATAAAACCTGTTTGGTCTAAGTGAATTAAGTCTGTCAGTATGTTTTCTAACCTTTTGGCAAGGATAGTGGTAAAAAGCTTATAGTCCTGATTTAATACACTGATTGGTCTGTAGTTGGAGCATTCTAGTTTATCCTTTTCAGGTTTAGGTATAACTGCAATGACCCCTTCTCTCCAGGAGGGGGGGGGATTTCCCCTGTGTGGAGGACGTAGTTAAATGTTTTCAGGAGGAGAGGAGATAGTTGCTGTTTAAAGGTTTTGTACCATTCTGCTGTATAGTCATCTGCTCCTGGGGATTTGTTAGCTTTAAGTTTCATAATTGCTTTTTCCAATTCTTTAGGTTGTATTTCTGACAGTAGGGTTTTATTTTGTGATTCCGTAAGTTGGGGAAGGTTTAATGTGTTTAGGAATGTCTCGGATGTGTTTTTATGTTTCTTGTGGGAGTATAAGTTCTTGTAGTAATTCTCGAAGCTTTTAAGAATATCCTGAATTCTGAATTTTATTTCCTTTGATACTGGGTCTCTGATTTTGTAGATTGCTCTTTCCGTTTGTTGTTTCCTCAATTTATAGGCTAGTAATTTTGCCGATTTACTGCCTGCTTCATAGTGTTTTTGTTTCAGAAATGTAAGTTTCTTCTGGATTTCTATTGTGTAGATCTCATTTATTTGATTTTTAATTTCTTTAATCTTGAGCGAGCCATTAGAATGAGTGTTGTCTTTGTGTTCTTTTTCTAGGTTCTTGAGTTCTGACTCTAGTGTGATTAGTTTTTCTTGTCTCAGTTTCTTTTGGGTTGCCAGTTTTGCAATAATTTTTCCCCTTATTACAGCTTTGCACGCATCCCACAGTATTAAAGGAGATACTTCTCCATTATCGTTTTCTTCCAAATATCTGAGAATATCTGATTCCAATTCATCTTTCAGTGGTCCTTTCAGGACACTTGAATTCAACCTCCAAGAAAATGTATTATTTGTGTATTTTTGGATGTTTAAGTCCATATAGATCGGACTGTGGTCGGAGAGATCCATCAGTCCTATTTTACATGTTTTTACTCTTCCAATGTCTCTATTAAACATAAAAAAAGTAATCAATCCTTGAGTAAGATGAATGTGGCGTTGAATAAAAAGTATAATCTTTTACATTGGGGTTGAATTCCCTCCATACGTCACAGATTCCCATTTCTTTTAGTAGCATCCGAGTATTCTTGTTTTGGGTGTTATTTTGATGTGAAGAATTACCTGTCGCATCCCAGTATGGATTCAGTCTTAGATTGAAGTCTCCACCACATATCACTAAACCTTGGGCTTTAGTTATCATTAGGTCGAATACACTTTTATAAAATTTCCATTTAGCCCCTGGTGGTGCATATACTTTCAGCAGGGTGATATCTTCTCCCTCTAGCCGCCCAGTTACCAAACTGTACCTCCCTTCTTTATCTTTGTGTTCTGATTTTTTTTCAAATGTAATTTTGGTTGATATCAATGTCGCTACTCCCCTCCTCCTCCCTGATTTATATGAAGATGAAGAGATCCTTTTAAACCCTTGTCTATTGAGTTTAGTGTGTTCCACGTCTGTTAGGTGGGTTTCTTGTAAAAATATTATTTCTGCTTTGTCTTTTTTCATTTTGCGTAGAATCTTGGATCTTTTAACTGGATTCAGGATCCCTTTTACATTATATGAGGCTATTTTGGTTACACCCTGTTTCTCCATTGTATTTTCTTATTTAGTATAACAGTGTGGTGGCCCTCTTTTTTGCTACTCAGAAACTGAAAGAACATTAAGAACATAAAAAGCATTAAGAACATAGTGTACGAAACTTTAAAACAAAAAACTGTCAAAAAAACTTCCTGAGCTGGGGTCTCTTTAAAGACCCTGTAAGAGCCCTGATGGAGTGTAGGCTCTGAGGGAAATTCCTCAAACTCTGTTACGTGTTGAGGGCCCTCTCTTACCCCTGTAAGTTGTCCCATGTTTTTAACGTGAATTTCAGATCCCAATCCGAATTTGTAATGATTTTTTTTTTTTTTTATGCCTATACCCTATGAGATTGTGTGCACCCTCCCACCCCCATCACAGCAAACATTCACTCTAATACAGTATTTGTTAGTGTGGAGAGAACATGTGGGTCATTGTTACGTTTCTATTTTAACATGATTTTTTTTCCCCCTTTAAATTAAGAAGACATTTGTTTCTAATGCTATAACTGCCCCATGAAAGGTTTTACCACATGCTGATTCTGCATCTCCTTTAATGTTTGTTACCTTGTAGGAGGGGGGGTGGAAGTGCAGAGTGACTGAAAAGAAAAAAAAAAAAACAACAAAAAGGTCACTATTCCTTCCTGGAACTGGAAAGCTTATCTTTGTAGCTCTGGGGCTGGATTTCCCGCTGCTGGCCCGTGGTTTTTGAAGGTCTCTGAGTGGACCACGTTTGAGCTCTGATTTTCTCGCTCAGATCCGCTGCGGGTTTAAACACCGTTACCGGGAGTCCTCTTCTTGCCATGTCAGTTGTTGCTTCTTCCGCTGAATTATAGAGACATGACTCTTCCCCGTAAAAGACCCTTAGCTTCGCCGGAAATGGCGTCTGAAAGCGTAGATTCTGTTCCCGTAGAACCTTTTTGGCGTCGTTATATTCCCGTCGCTTTTTAAGAACCTCAGGGGCGTAATCGTGCTCCACGAAGACTTTTCTCTCATGATGCATAAATCCTTTTTTTGCCAAGCCCATCTTACAACCTCTTGTTTTATTTTGAAATTGGCGAATCTCACCACCACAGAACGTGGGGGCGCTTCCGGGGCTGGCTTTGCGGCTAATGTACGATGGGCTTTTTCTATCTTCAAATCGGTGGTTTGTGGAATATCCAACTTCTCTCTCAATAAGGATTCCACGCATTCCGCCACTGTGTTGAAACTATCTTCAGCTCCTTCTTTCAGACCGTGAATTCTGATGTTATCTCGTCTCTGTCTTCCTTCTTGGTCGGTTAGCTTAGCCTCCAGCCTTGACTGTTTTCTGTGTAAATCCAGCACAGAATCTTCAAGCACTTTTACTCTTTCTTCAGCTTCCAAGATTCGGTTTTCGGCCTGGTCCATTCTGCTGTTCGCCCTTTTTAGATCCTCTCTGAATTCACGAAATTCGGCCCGAAATCGTCGTATTTCGTCAAATAGCGATTTCAAGCTAATCCCTTTGTTAGCTAGGCCCAGGTCCTCGTCTTCTGAACGGAAGTCCTCCGGTTCAGATTCTGCGGCCGCTGCGCGTCCTGACCTGGGGAATGTCAGTTTCTTCTGCTTGTGGTTAGGCATGGTGTTATTGTCTTTTGATTTTTAATCTTCCAAAAATCCGTTAGGTCTGATTTTGAGGATGTTTTCCTTGGATTGAGTCTGGGAGTTTCAGCGTTAGGTTGCTATCACCATGGCGTCCAGACCGGAAGTCGGCAATATGATTTTATTAAGAAAAATATATGAAACAATGACTTTCCGCAAGCGCGTACACCAACAACGCGCGTGGCCGTCATCCGCGCGGAGTTTAGAAGCGACTCGCCCATGCGAGTTCTCGACTCAGTCAGGAGGCAGTATCTTGCTAAGCGTGACTGTCAACAAAAACATGAGTTTGCCTAAGTACTTTAAACATGGAAAAAAAATCAGAAGAGGTATGTATGTAAGCACTGGAGGCATTTATCATGGTTTTAACCCGCTGTTAACGGGGGCAAGAGACGTGGTTAGAATTCATATGCAGCCAGCTTCATATGAAGGGAAAGGCGGGGGACTGATGAGTTGCTGAGGATATATTTCACCAGCCACTACAATATTAAGCTATGTTCCCTATTATGTACCTGACAAATTAAAATGAGCAAAACTGACAAAGTCAGTGACTTTAATCAGCCCCGCCCACGCGAGTTTTCGAGTTAGTCAGCAGGCAGTGTCTCGCTAAACGTGACTGTCAACAAAAACATGAGTTTGTTCAAGTACTATAAATGCAGAAAAAAATCAGAAGAGGTATGCATGTAAGCACTGGAGGCATCTATCATGGTTTTAACCTGCTGTTAATGGGAGCAATAATGGAAGAGTTGCTTAGCTACGAGATGTGGTTAGAATTCATATGCAGCCGCTTCATATGAAGGGAAAGGCGGGGGACTGATGAATTGCTGAGGATATATTTCACCAGCCACTACAATATTAAGTTATGTTCTGTAGGAATTGCAGGAATGAAGAGACTGGTAATTTATCTCTTTTCTTGCACGAGCAGGTGTGCCGTTCTTATTCTCCAGCGGCAGTGACAAAAAGCAACAGTTGAAAACGCTAGCTCTAAACTGAGGTCCTTCAATGGCTGCCTAGAGAGGTGCCTGATGAGAAAGCCTGAGAGCACAACTATAACTGCCTAAACAGATCATTCTGTACATGAACACATATTGTGGTGAATTATGTCTTCAGAGTCCGCTACAGTTCCCTATTATGTACCTGGCAGGTTAAGATGACTGAAATTCACGAAGTCAATGACTTTAATCTGTCAGCAGCCTTCAGACAAACTAAACGTGTCAACATCTGATTTCAAAATAAGGGAGGTTTTTCCTGCTGTCTGGGTGGTGAGGAGATTTCTAAAAAAAAAAAAAAAAAACTATAAATATAAAGAAATATTATAACAGAAATAACAGCATCCTTGGTCATTTAAGTTAATTTATTTCATTAAATACAATTTTATTAATATTTTTTCTTTGTAATCAGAGTTAAATTATTGTTCTGTTCTAATTGCAAAGTTATGGTCAAAAATGTAAACTGTTATAAGAAAAAAGTAAAAAAAAATACTACATTCTGTTCCAAATTTATCTAAAAAAAATAATTTTATTTTTAAAAACAGACAAAAATTAGACATAAAATAATGCACAAATTTATAATAAAGTTTCAAATGTACAAGAAAAGTCATTTTTACAAGAGGAAATTACAAACTTGAGGAACATGGTTTCAACTTTAGATTTACAGAGAAAAGTAGAAAACTATAAGAAAATTGTTATAACTTTTTGAGAAAAACCTCAAACCTTCAAGACTGAAGTCATTGCTCAAGTTTTTAAGTGGGTGCTCTTCGTACCCTTAACTCTACGAAAAATTCTTGGTGGTCTACTTTTAATTATTAATTTCAAAGCACTGCTTTTACATGAGTAGAATTTCTGCTTACTATACCCACCTGATCGTATAATTTAATGCATGAGTACATTACTATAATGAATGTTTCTTTCCCTTCCCTACTCTCTCAATGGAAAAAAAGAAACACTAGAATAAAAATACAAAAAATACACATATTTTTGTCATTTATGTAAACCATGACAAAAAAATCCTGCAGGACAAAACATGACACTTGATATTTTCTAAGCTGTTTGTATACCACCATAGACAGAGAGAGAAGCTGAATTAGACAGAGCTCAGAGAGGACAAGATGAGACAGAAGAGAGGAGCCAAGGAGAGCAAAGTGTTCAGGCAGAGGAAGGACAGAAGGATAACACCACTAAAAAGTCTAAACACAGGATGTCTGGGTGGGACCCCAACTGGCCCAATATTCAAGCCTCGGTTGTACAATAGTTCAAATGGCAAGTTCCATATGCAGCGTTACTGTGAAAAATTTTAAAAAGAAATAAATAGTATAATAGTATAAAATTAAAATATTCCGGTATGTTTTTTTTGGGGGGGGGGGATATGTTGCCACCATGCCAAAGTCTTTAAGCCAGAGGAAACACTGGAATTAATCTATATTTACCTAAAACATGAAGGAAACTCCAAATAAAAGTCAGCAGTTGGCTACCGAGACAATTAGGGGCGGTTTTATTAACACACATTTTCAAAATGTAAACTACAAATTTGTTTTAGGTAATAACCAGGCAAGTTTTAGTATTCACCATAGGGGGAAGGATCCCTGGAGGAAAAGAATGTTTCTGGATGATCTTTAACATCCGGCGTCCTACACTGGTCTCCCTATATCCAGCGGCATGTGATGCCAACCTTACCCCTTACTTTGTTATCGCAGCAAGCGGCCACGCCACCTAGCCTCTGACATGCTGACCAAGAGGCTGGCTAAAGAAGCAAAGGAAGGACCGCATAAAGGAGAACCTGAAGGCCTTTGGTTTGATAAGGACTGGATCAACATCACTAAAGACAGAATGTCCTGGCACGCCCATATCCATCAGGGCAAGGCACTATCGGAGCGCAACCACAGTACCTTAAATAACAGCATTAATCTGATGCTGTGAGCTAATGCATGCTCCAGTTAGAACTGGTTAGTTTGTTTTAATGTCTCTTACCTCCTATTGCCTCCTTTTATTTAAGAACTGACAACAATGGACAAATAAGCCATTGGTTACTCAAAAGGCTGTTAGGAGTTAATGGAAAAAAATAGAAAAACTTTGATTAAAAGTTAAAAATTAAACATTTTACCTTATTTACTGAGTATGAAACAAGCTGCTTTAGCTCCACTCCCTCACATTAACATGAGAAATGTCTAAATGGCTTCAAAAACTCAAAAAACAGAAAAAATCCTTTTTTATTTAATTTCTAAGTTAATGTGTCCAACTTTCTGGAACTTCTGTTTCATAAGTGGCTTGGAAATCCAGTGTGAGAACATTTTATAGACAAGAATCAAGTCAAGAGTGTGAATTATACAAACATTCATGCACCCAAAAGAAGGAATAAAAAATGTGAAAGTATTAAAATGTTGATTGTTGGAATCTGAAGTTTCTCATCCATCTGTTCGAGTTAATAAATAAATGGGCTAATATGTTTGGGGTTTTTTTTAATTAAAACTCACAGCTACAGGGGCTTATAGATCCACCATTGATGGTGGGGGATAAATGATTGCACGTCTCTGACGTCCCGGTTATGAAATATTAATGACTGTCACAGGGAAGTGTCAGATATGCAACATGATACACAATCAATAAAGACTTGTAAAAAAAAAGAGCCATGTTTTCACAGAATCAGTGACAGCCAGTATCGCCACAGTGAGCACCACTGTGGGGTAAGGGAGGGGTCTTAAAGGGGTCATTTGCGGCGACATGAAATAAAGCGGCGTTGTTGGAGGTTTTAAGTAGAGTTTATTATATCATACCGCCGTCACGGGATCCCCTCTCCAGCCCAAGTGTGTGCAGGCCGGAGCGGGATCCTCTGGCTCTCAGAGAAGGAGGGACACAAAGTCTGTGTCCTGAAGCAGAGGTTGAAGTGTGAGTGAGAGAGAGAGCATGGATTTCAGTCAGCTTAAATACCAGTTACAAACAATGCATGAAAGGCATTCACAGCAGGGAGTATGGCATTTGCATTTGAGAGGCATACATCACAATAGGCAGATTTGCTAGACTGTGCTCTAGGTGCAGAACAAAGGGGTTAACAGGCACATCTACATATTGATCTGAGTCTCTAGGTCACAGTAAGGACAGGACGCATGAACACAATACATGAAAGGTGACATTATCACAGTAGTGTAGCGGAAAAAACCAGGAGTAGCGAGTTGTCTGTCCTTAGTCTGTTTGTGGGGGTTTTCCCAAACCGCCACACATTGACTGAAAAATGGTGTTTGTAGGTTTTAAAGGTCTGAAATGTGTCTATTGGTTACGGAATTATCAAAAAAAAAATGCAAAACAGTCAATTCTCTTGAAAAACACACAACTTTTATTTTGTTTTTCTCTTCCAGAAACGCCAGAAACATTTTTGACTCTTCCGGGTAAATCGTATACGTCAAGATTTCACAAAGCCAACCCACCACCGTCCTTGAGACCCGCCCACTGCTCTATTATTGGCCCACCAAACTGTCTGTCATGTAGATGGGAGGAGTGCTAAAGATAGCCTATTAGCCCCTGAGCTAACACTGGCACCAGGAGGCTCGCATCAAGCGTGGCTTATATTATTTTCTTCAGATCACCCTGACAGCCATCCAGTCAACAATATACCTTGCTCACTCCAGCCCATCTTCTGATAATTTCATTGTGATTCCACAGCAAATTGCCAGCACTGCTGCGCCGGTTGCTGTAATCGATCTGGCCCGGGACCCGAGGCTGCTGGCTCTCACAGCCAGCAGCCTCACCGTCCTCCGGGGCTCCGTGCGACTCTGCTCCTGCGGGCAACGTAAAGGAGCTGCCTCATGACAGGATGTCCTCCAGCTGGCCATGGGAGCAGAGCAGAGTCCTGGCAAAAGCATTTACTGTGCATGCGGTTAGGTCTGGATAATTCAAATCCTGAGAAAATTAGCTTTTTTTATCTATGTATATGTGTAGATATACAGAATATGCCCTGTTGCTGTACATTATGTACAAAGTAATAATAATTACACTATTGTTAGACTGGCAGAACACCTGATATATAGGGAGTTAAACAGCCATTTTGGATAAACGCCAGCATATTTCAAATGCCCGCTGCATGAAAGTCAAAGGTTAATCAGATAGAAGGATCCTTTGCTTTAGGAGTAAACGTTTCCCTGAAGATCTAAGGACTAAACTGCCATGTTCATGTTTTATGGATCACACTTGGCGCAGCATAAGCCTACGCACAAAGGTGAGCAACCTCCCTAGAGGCTACATATATGCAAAACATGCAGTCATAGCCTAAAGTGGATAGGTTCATTGCCTATGGCTTGTACTGGAAATGGGAAAGCTCTATAACATTACCAAAACAAGAGAGAAGAAAGAAAATGATCGCAGAGATACACACAGTTGGAAGAGAAAACTCTAATGCTCTCAAATCACTACTTATCAGCTATAGTCAGAAAGGGCATGTGTGATGTGCTTTATGGAAAGAGTTTTACAATATTCAAACTTTTAAAGACGGATCTGTGTACCAACTTTTAGCTCAGTAACATTTACTGATCATGGAGCTGCCTTTTAACAGGCAGGAAGAACTCTACCCACTTATTCTGACATCACAGAGAGCGGGTTCAGCAGCAGATGGAGGGACGTGGACGGCGTTGCAGGGTCATTCTCACCAGCCCACCTCACATAACAATGATGTATGGAAGGTAATAATCATGGTCTATGGCTTTACTGCTATTTTTTAAACTTCTGATTGAATATTGCTTTTGTTTAGGTGGAATATCTTCCATTTATAATCCTTATGTCTTCAGGAGAATTGAATTATCATTGGTGACATTAGCCTGCACTCAAATAATGATCAGAATGATGAATACAATAAGCCTTTATGTCATCAATTAAAATCCCAAATCACTGACAATGAAAAGGAGAGTATGATGAGTTTATTTAAGATTTTACATCCAAATGAGCTCTAATTGCCTAGAAAAGATTACACCAAAGAAAAAGAAAGAAATTGAACAAGTTAAATCTAAAGTAAAATCTACCACAGGGACACATTTCTGTCTCATTTAAAAAGCACATGTAGCAGTAATACCACTATTTCTCAGTCTGCTGCAGAGATTTCTGAACATGTATTAGGAGAGGAGTCTGCCTAGTGGTAGCGTACTGACATTCCAATTTAATAGAAGCTGATTAGTCCAGTTCCTTTACAGGCATCTCACATATCCGATGGGTTTATTAAAGTAAAGTTGAAGCAATCCCACTGATGTACAAGTGGGCCAGTGCAACTTCTGCAGTCTGGTTCGAGTGAAGACTGATGAATCATCTCAATATTCCGCAGCAATCGTTAAAGCTGTAAGGGCACTGTGCTGTGCATTTACAATCAAGACTCAACTCATGTGTGATTATCTCCATTCACTGACTCGGGATAATCTCTCATAACTCATCAGCGGGTAGATGACAGAAAAACATAACAGCATGAATACAGCAGGATCTGGAATATGGAAATAACACATCCACGAGTGGACAACCTTTTCTTAACCATTTGGTCCTTGTAGTTTTCTCAGTGTTTTCTTTCCTTTTTTTCTACCTTTCCTTGTCAAGTTTCTGGAAGCTCATCAAAACTCCAGACTCCTGTCGTGCCACATCCATCACACATCCCCGCTGGTCTGGTTTACAGCCTCTGCAGAGCCCCTCAGTGAGCGTGGCGAATGCAGAGGCGGTGAGGTAGGTCAAAGGGTCGCAAGATTTAACAAGAAGCATCTGAGAGCTGAGAGATAGGGAAGGCAGGTGTGAAGGAAGACCGCTATCTTTTTCTGCTATTTCTGTGCGAGTGTGTGGTCATTTGGGGTGTAAAGTCAACAGTCATTGAACATTTCTGATGATTCCACTTAGGGCTGTTAAGAGCAGACCAGTGTGACACAGTGAGTCTATAAATGACAGCAGGATTGTCCCCACTGCATGGACATTTGTTTTTAAGGCTGCATTCAGACCATGATTGCCTGGGGGTCTCGGTTTGACTGGGCGGGGGATGCTGAGAATTTTCACACCTCCGTTTGGTTTGGTTTGCATTCACACTGCAGCGGACCAAAACTGCCTTGACAATATCACGCAGTTACAACAACTGCTCATTTGGGGCACTGTCGCCGAAACCACCACTGACCAGGAAGAAAAAATCTTGGTGAAGAAGAAAAATCAGGCTCATCGATTGGTCAGGACTGAAAACAGAAATCTGTTCCCTTCAGCCGGGTTGTTTGCCACAAATGAGACATTTTTTAGCTTTTTTCTTCTTCAGCTTTCACTGGTAAAAGGATTTCTCAGATTTGCGCGATTGTCTTTATTGTTATTTTCCACCCAAAATGTCTCAAAATGTTCTCAGACTGCGTGTTGCTATGGTTACAAAAACATGAAGGGCACTTCTGCCCGATACTCCGCTTGGATTCACACTGCAAGCAAAGTGCACCAGACTTTGTTTGCAAGAGAACTAAGACCCCTGTTTTCAGGGGGACCAGACTTCACTTCTTTGGTGCACACCAGAGTTCCAACGCACAGTTAGATGGCACCAAACAAATCAAACTATCCATGGAAGCCGCTGTTTGGTCCTTTGGTCCGGACCAAACAGCAGCTATCAGAATGCACTCCAAGAGATGAAAGGGTAAAATAAAAAGATATAACAGGATAGTGTCTCAAATTGATGTCTGATTTTATGGGAAGCCATGAGGGTTGGAAAGACACATGGTCTAACAGTATTAGCATCGGGGTGGGAATCATGAGGGACCTCAATATATGATACTATCACGATACTACGATTCCTTAAGTGTTGTGATAGCATATACCCCCCACCCCGATTTCAACATCAAATTTTGTCCCTAAAGTACAACTGTCAATATCTGTTTCATAAAAGTTTTCACTCTTTTCAACTCACTTTTGTTTCAGTGGCTGCAGGCTATCACCTCTCCATATTCCGTATTTCTCTCATATTTCAGGGAGCTTCATTTTCCAGGGTGACAGGTCTCTGCACGCAGGGAGGGTGGCGGACTGTATAATTTACTTGGCTCACTCTGAGTTGGGAGGTGGCTTTGTTGAAGGGTGTCTGGAGTTGGTTGTTCACCGGCATTTGGCATCCCTCGTGGTTTGTTTTTAGTAGGGGTGGGATGATAGAGAATGTTTTCGTTTATCACAATAAAAAACATGTTGCAGAGAATTCTGTTATTTCGATCAATCCTTTGTTGCAATGACCGCCCAAATCCTTGCATGATAGTGCACAGAAAGCTGTTCCTCTCCAGCAGTCCTGGTTTCCTCAAGCATTCTGAGCTGCCACCACCAGGGGGAGCCTGTTTGCTATCAAGTCTTCCCAAAGGTCTTCTTGCCTGCCACTGTTAAATGCCGTCAGGCGAGCAGGAATCAGAGCGGCCAGGCTCAGTACGTCTCCACCCGCCCCCCAAAAAGATGAAGCCCAAGGTCAAGCACCACCATGGATTTCAGACACCAGACCAACAGGGAGACGAGCCACCCACCCGCAGAATCCACCGAAGGAAAGCACCTGCTCCCCAGAGCAACACAACCAGCCCGCATACATACCCCAGCCTGCCCACCAAACCCCACATGAATACACCAATGACTGTAAGAAAGCATGTTTTGGATAACTTAACTTGAAAAACTTAACTTGAATAGCACTGAACAGAAAGTTCATGATGGTAGGGTATTTAGTGTTTGTGAATGTGGACTTGGTTTATGTTATGGACACTTTAGCTAAATGCTAACTAGCCGAATCATTTATGCATAGTTGTGCTAACATTACTGGTTTCTTGGATACTGTCTTTTTCCCTTCATGAGTTAGCTAAACATGAACAACTTTGGGGTCCTCTATTAAACTGATTCCATTTGTTGAGCATCACTCTTGCATGGAAACCTTGTATCTCCTTACACACACACACACACACACACACACACACACACACACACACATATATATATACTATATATATATATATATATATATATATATATATATATATAGTGCAAAGTATTCACAGCGTTTCACTTTTTTCCACATTTTGTTGTGTTACAGCCTTATTCCAAAGTGGATTAAATTCATTTTTTCCCTCAAAATTCTACACACAATACCCCATAATGACAACATGAAAAAAGTTTTTTGGAGATTTTTTTTCAAATTTATTAAAAATAAAATACTAAGAACTCACATGTATGTAAGTATTTACAGCCTTTCCCATGAAGCTCAGAATTGAGCTCAGGTTCATCCTGTTTCCACTGATCATCCTTGAGATGTTTCTACAGCTTAATTGGAGTCCACCTGTGGTAAATTCAGTTGATTGGACATGATTTGGAAAGGCACACACCTGTCTATATAAGGTCCCACAGTTGATAGTGCATGTCAGAGCACAAACCAAGCATGAAGTCAAAGGAATTGTCTGTAGACCTCCAAGACAAGATTGTCTTGAGGCACAAATCTGGGGAAAGGTACAGAAAAATTTCTGTTACTTTGAAGGTCCCAATGAGCACAATTTGCAAAAATCTCAAAAAAATTTTTTTTTTCCTGTTGTCATTATGGGGTTTTGTGTGCAGAATTTTGAGGAAAAAAATAATTTAATCCCTTTTGGAATAAGGCTGCAACATAACAAAATGTAGAAAAAGTGAATACTTTCTGGATGCACTGTATACACACACACACACACACACAGAGTGGTGAGAAAAAGTGTTTGTCCCCTTCCTGATTTCTCATTTTTTGTATGTTTGTCACACTTAAATGTTTACGATCATCAAACAAATTTAAATATTACACAGAGATAACACAAATAAACACAAAATGCAGTTTTTAAATGAAGGTGTTTATTATTAAGGGTAAAAAAGGTCAAAACCTGCATTTCTCTGTGTGAAAACGCGATTGCCCCTCTCCCGTTAAAACATAAATCAACTGTGGTTTATCACATCTTTGGAAAGCTGAGTTCAATTTCTCTAGACACATAAAGGCCTGGTTACTGCCACACCTGTTCTCAATCAAGAAATCACTGAAATAAGACCTGCCTGACAAAGTGAAGTAGACCCAAAGATCTTCAAAAGCTAGACATCATGCTGCGATCCAAAGAAATTCAGGAACAAATGAGAACCAAAGTAATTGAGATCTATCAGTCTGGAAAAGGTTATAAAGCCATTTTGAAAGCTTTGGGACTCCAGCAAACCACAGTCAGAGCCATTATCCACGAATGGCAAAAACATGAAACCATTGTGAACCTTCCCAGGAGTGACCACCCGACCAAAATTACCCCAAGAGCGCAGCAACAACTCATCCAAGAGGTCACAAAAGACCCACAACAACATCCAAAGAACTGCAAGCCTCACTTGCCTCAGATAAGGTCAGTGTTCATGACTCCACCATAAGAAAGAGACTGGGCAAAAATGGTCTGTATGGCAGAGTTCCAAGAAGAAAACCACTGCTGAGCAAAAAGAACATAAAGGCACGTCTCAGTTTTGCCAGAAAACATCTTGATGATCCCCAAGACTTTTGGGAAAATACTCTGTGGACTGACGAGACAAAAGATGAACTTTTTTGAAGGTGTGTGTCCCATTACATCCAGCGTAAAAGTAACAGCATTTCAGAAAAGGGACATCATGCCAACAGTAAAATATGGTGTTGGTAGTGTGATTGTCTGAGGCTGTTTTGCTGCTTCAGGACCTGGAAGACTTGCTGTGTTAAATGGAACCATGAATTCTGCTGTCTGCCAAAAAATCCTGAAGGAGAATGTCTGGCCATCTGTTCGTGACCTCAAGCTGAAGTGCACTAGGGTTCTGCAGCAGGACAATGTGTCACGATCTGAGTGCAGGGGATTCCACCGGGCTCAGTCTTTCTGTCTTTTTTCATATTTGTACTGTGTTGTCATTTTGAGTTGTAATTCCTGTTTGATTTGTCACGTATTCTGTATTGTGTCTTGGTATGATTTAGTTTCCTGTTTACGTTCATTATAGTTTGTTATTCACATTTTTGAGGTTACTTGTCTTTATTTTGCCACCGCTTTATATTTTTATTCTGTTGTGTGATCTCTCTTTAGGTTGACAGCTGTCAGTACGTTTCCGGTTTGTTGCCCCACGGAGGCGCGGCCCTGTCAGCTGTCAGCCTGCTCTCTCCTCTCTCATTACTCCCAGCTGGTCTAAATTTGTATCATTGCTTTCTCCTGCCCGCTCATGTGACCCACACCTGTCACTACTTGTGCAATTTGTTTCTTATCCTATTAAAGGCCAGTTATTTTCTTTTCCCGTTGCCACAGTCTTGTTGAGTTTCTCCTAATCTCCACCAGAGCCCTGTCTCACTCTGGTGCGCTTCCTCCGCAAGTTTACTCGTTGCTTGTATTTTGTGTTAGAGCACTGTGTAGACTTTATTTTCAATAAATTTCACAAATTCACAGTTCAGCGTGTGGGTCTCGCCTCTCTGCCCGGAAGGGCAATTCATGACACAATGATCCAAAACACACCAGCAAGTCCACCTCTGAATGGCTTAAGAAAAACAAAATGAAGACTTTGGAATGGCCTAGTCAAAGTCCTGACCTGAATCCGGTTAAGATGCAGTGGCATGACCTCAAAAAGGCGGTTCATGCTCGAAAACCCTCCGATGTGGCTGAATTACAGCAATTCTACAAAGATGAGTGGGCCAAAATTCCTCCACAGTGCTGTAAAAGAGTCACTGCCGGTTATCGCAAACGCTTGATTGCAGTTGTTGCTGCTAAGGGTGGCCCAACCAGCTATTAGGTTTACGGGGCAATCACACAGGGCCATGTAGGTTTGGATTTTTTTTTTCCCTTTAAAAATAAACACCTTCATTTAAAAACTGCATTTTGTGTTTACTTGTGTTATCTTTGTCTAATATTTAAATCTGTTTGATGATCTGAAACATTTAAGTGTGACAAACATAGAAAAAATAAGAAATCAGGAAGGGGTAAATACTTTTTCACACCACTGTGTGTGTGTGTGTGTGTGTGTGTGTGTGTGTGTGTGTGTGTGTGTGTGTGTGTGTGTGTGTGTGTGTGTGTAGACAGTGGAGACAAAATAATTTCCTCAAAGTCGCAATCCATATCAGTTTTACTTTTGCCATGTTGTCAGTTGGAATTTCTTTAAGGAATTTCATGTTACTTTTGACATAATGTTCGTTTAAAGCGTAATAAATAATGGTTTCCAGCCAAATTTACTGTATAGTCATTATGTTCCATTATGTTTTAGTGAAATTTTCAAAGTTTTAAGCATAATGTGATAACTCCAGTGATAATATCTATTGCTATAATTATGGGCAGAATTATGAGATTAAATTTTCTTATTGGGCAGCACGGTGGTGCAGTGGTTAGCACTGTTGCCTTACAGCTAGAAGGTTCCTGGTTCGAATCCCCAGGCTGGCAGGGGTTGGAACCTTTCTGTATGGAGTTTGCATGTTCTCCCTGTGTTGCGTGGGTTTACTCCGGGGGCTCCGGTTTCCTCCCACAATCCAAAGACATGCATGTTAGGTTAATTGGTTGTTCTAAATTGTCCCTAGATATCTGTTTCCTATAGGCCCTTAGAATAGAGGGTTAGTACTAGTGAAAGCGCTTTGAGTGGTCTTTGTGACTAGAAAAGCGCTATATAAGTGCAGGTTAGTTAGTTAGTTAGTTAGTTATTGTCCCATGCCTAGTTTTTAGTTTAGCTGCTTTTGCTGGATGGCTCTGAGGGGAGTGTGATGGCTTGTACGACTGATTTTTTTTTAGTTGTTGTTTTTATTTTTTTTCATGGTGCAATCCTTACAGGTTGAGGGTGTCATGTCAATGTCTTTCATTCCATCTTTGTTATAAAATCCTCAAAAGGCCCAAAATTTGAGTTAACTTTTCAACACATCCAACTGCTTTCTAACTTGTTGAGCTCCCCATAACAGGGAAAGTGTTGCTGACATGTCTTCTGTGTGGAATAGTATCGAAGTGTCGAGCAAATACATGGCATTTATTTTTTCAATAACTTTAATGTATGTAATGGAGGAAAATGTAAGTATCAGATTGTGACTTGGTATTGGCTGATCCTCAATCTTAAATGACTCGGATCAGATCAGGGACAAAAAATCTTGATCACGACATCCCTACTTGTTAAGTTTATAGGGTTTTCACTCTTAAAATTGATTCAGACAAATTAAATACAGTGGTACCTCTGCTTACGAATTTAATTCGTTCCGGAAGAATTCTCGTAACGTGAAAAATTCGTAAGTAGAGGCGCGTTTTACATGTAAATGCCGTAATCCGTTCCAAGCCCCCAAAATTCGGGCATAATTTTTTTATAAATCGTAAAAAACGCATCAAAACATGTAACAAATACATGTTACAATTAGATTACTGCACAATAAACATAAAATGAGAGTTTAAAATGAGAGAAAGAATAATAAAAGAGAATAATAAAAGAGAAAGAATAATAAAAATTATGTTCATTTACCCTTTAACTGCTATCGTCGTCGAGGTCGTCACCGTTTGCCTTCTTTGGTTCATGTTCTGATCCAAGGACGTTTGCTTTTGTCGGCTTGTAAGTGCTTCGTTTTGTTTTAATACCGTGCTGATCGTTGATGTATTACGGCCATATTCTTTGGCGAGATCAACCAAACGCATAAAGTTTTGGGAAAAAAAAAAAAAACTTCGTGGCCAATGGGATACCAGGAAGATGCTAGGCGATAGCCAATGGCAGAGCAGCTACAGGTATGTTTACGTTCGGTAAACTACGGAAGCTGCGAGGAGCGCGTACTTTTTTGCCTTTCGTATCCTGAAATTTCGTTCGTAACTAGAGGCAATATTTTCCCGTTGAGGCGTCTCGTAACCTGAAAATTCCGTATGTAGAGACGTTCGTAAGTAGAGGTACCACTGTATAGAGGCATCAGGTGAAAGCTAAGGTCGGAATGACAGCAGGTTAACTCTTACAACTGATCTTCACCACTTGCAAATTTTGTTAGCATGAAATTTCAAAACACCAAAATATTGGTGAGTGAAACAAGTTCACCTAAATTGATGGGATGCCATGTTTTCGAACAAATCTGTTAGCATGCACGCCTCATGCCGACACTGCCTCGCACTCCTGTGCACCAAACAAGTCAACATTTCAACAGCACAAGCTTACCCTGAGTCAGTGTGTGGTCGGCAGCAGAGCGTTTCCACATGCAGTCTTTTATAACTGAATAAAAATGCAGATTCACAAATTCCAGAGCATGAGAAGAGTAACCGGTGTCAACAGCTGCTCGGTGGTCTCCGCCATTTGGGGAATTCTGTCACACAGATCGAGGCATCTGTCTCAGCCACAAAGTAAACAAGTGGAATGCATAATGCTATTAACGCCCAGCATTGATTGTTACTTCAGCCTTATCTGATCAATGCTGCTGCAGTGTGCAAACAGAGGAGAGTTTACAGCCAAGACTGCAACACAACATGCAAAAATAAAGCTCAATGATTACACCGGAGTCCTAATTTCAGCGATGCATTGATTCCAACTTGCTACTGACACTGAGTGACTGAGCCCTTGTGGCAGGGTCTTAAGTACAATATTTGTATCTGCAATTTTCTCTAATCATTAGTTTTTGGAGAGCAAACGCTACAGATTTATCACTCACGCTGCCATGCCCTCCTAGCAGCCTCCTGAGACTTGGCAATCCCCTGAAAGATCCCTTGGGTGTTGCAAATGAATGTGTCTGTTACCCCAAATGCAAAAGAAGCCCGAGGCTACAGAAGTGAATCACTCTTTGAATTCAGCCTCTCATCTCTGTTTCTCTGTACTGTGTTTTACCCCGCTCTGTTCTGGGGCCTAATTAGGCTCAAGAGCTACCAAGAGGTACACCAGTTATGATGCTATATATTGGACTCCGCTTCTGAAAATTGATCATTGCACTTTAAAAAAAAATAGAAAACAAAAAGACAGAAGAAAAAAAAATCAAAGATCTGTATCGTATATAGAAATATTTCCATGTGTGAAAAATGTCACCAAAAAAAATCAGGAATTTTTTGTTTTACTTATTCTTGTCACTTTCACATGAGGTTAAAAGTGACTTTCAACATAAAGTGGAAAATGTACAACTTTCAAGTCATCTGTCACAAACTTTAGTTCTGAAATTCAAAAGAAAATCTGAGAAAGTTCAATCACACAGCCCGAATCAAAGCAGACAAGCAAGAAACCCCAAGTTTGGGGGATACAGCCTCGAGTTTGTGTTGATGTAGATTAAAACGAGACAAGAAATTCCATCTAATAACAGACTACACATAGGATCACACACTTGCTGTTTTTTAATAAGGTCACATCATGATGGGGGGCTTTATACTACATGTGCAGACTGGTGTGTGTGTGTGCATGTGTGATATTTCAGACATTTCCATCTTTAACTGGAAGTTGAAGTCTGACACCCTTTATGACATATTTGTTTTGATGGATTTTTAAAACTTACATTTTTCACTGTTATTTTATTTTTTACTAAAGCCATTCTATTGGTCATCTTTTATGTCATTGGGTGTTTTTTCTAATATTAAACCAATGATAAGCATTATTTAAAAATCATGAATAAATCTTGCAACTGTTAAATTATTTAGAAAAATACTTATATATGTATATTTAATTTTCTATCAAATAGCCTCTTTTATTTTTTGTTAAAACAATTTCAAGTTACATATTGACAGATTAAGAGTGAATGAACAGTCACTTTGCTCATTTAGTGGATTTGAAACCCCACAAAGATCCAGAAAAAGGTCTTTATATGAAGATCACTTCTGTTTGACATATACTGGATGAATATGACATATTTTTCTGTGTTAGCACTCAGGTCTAGCATCAGAATTAATATTATGTTTTTTTCTTTATTTGTGAGATACAATTGCCCCCAGGCAACTGCCTTACTGCTCCTCATTAGATTAGATTAGATTCAACTTTATTGTCATTACACATGTATGAATACAAGGTAACGAAACACAGTTTAGCATCCAATCAGATGTGCAAAGGACAGCAGTGCAGTATATGCAGTAATTGACAGTATGTGCAATTAAGCAAATATATGCAAATATATGCAGCAGTGCAGAAAGTTAAGAGTACTGTTATGTGCAAATAATGTACAATTACATTACATTACATTACATACTGTGGTGTGAAAAAGTGTTTGCCCCCTTCCTGATTTCTCATTTTTTGTATGTTTGTCACACTTAAATGTTTCAGATCATCAAATAAGTTTAAATATTAGACAAAGATAACACAAATAAACACAAAATGCAGTTTTTAAATGAAGGTGTTTATTATTAAGGTTAAAAAAAAAAAATCCAAACCTACATGGCCCTGTGTGAAAAAATGACACCCCCCCCCCTCCCCGCTGCCATTAAAACATAAATTAACTGTGGTTTATCATATCTTTGGAAAGCTGAGTTCAATTTCTCGAGCCACACCCAGGCCTGATTACTGCCACGCCTGTTCTCAATCAAGAAATCACTGAAATAGGACCTGCCTGACAAAGTGAAGTAGACCAAAAGATCCTTAAAAGTTAGACATCATGCTGCAATCCAAAAGAAATTTAGGAACAAATGAGAACCAAAGTAATTGAGATCTATCAGTCTGGAAAAGGTTATAAAGCCATTTCTAAAGCTTTGGGACTCCAGCGAACCACAGTGAGAGCCATTATCCACAAATGACAAAAACATGGAACAGTGGTAAACCTTCCCAGGAGTGGCCGGCCGACCAAAATTACCCCAAGAGGTCACAAAAGACCCCACAACAACATCCAAAGAACTGCAACCCTCACTTGCCTCAGATAAGGTCAGTGTTCATGACTCCACCATAAGAAAGAGACTGGGCAAAAATGGTCTGCATGGCAGAGTTCCAAGAAGAAAACCAAGACTTTTGGGAAAGCACTCTGTGGACTGACGAGACAAAAGTTGAACTTTTTGGAAGGTGTGTGTCCCATTACATCCGGCATAATAGTAACACAGCATTTCAGAAAAGGAACATCATACCAACAGTAAAATATGGTGGTGGTAGTGTGATGGTCTGGGGCTGTTTTGATGCTTCAGGACCTGGAAGACTTGCTGTGGTAAATGGAACCATGAATTCTGCTGTCGACCAAAATATCCTGAAGGAGAATGTCCGGCCATCTGAAGCGCACTTGGGTTCTGCAGCAGGACAATGATCCAAAACACGCCAGCAAGTCCACCTCTGAATGGCTTAAGAAAAACAAAATGAAGACTTTGGAGTGGCCTAGTCAAAGTTTTGACCTGAATCTGATTGAGATGCTGTGGCATGACCTTAAAAAGGCGGTTCATGGTTGAAAACCCTCCAATGTGGCTGAATTACAACAATTCTGCAAAGATGAGTGGGCCAAAATTCCTCCACAGCGCTGTAAAAGACTCATTGCCAGTTATCGCAAACGCTTGATTGCAGCTGTTGCTGCTAAGGGTGGCCCAACCAGTTATTAGGTTTAGGGGGCAATCACTTTTTCACACAGGGCCATGTAGGTTTGGATTTTTTTTACCCTTAATAATAAACACCTTGATTTAAAAACTGCATTTTGCGTTTACTTGTGTTATCTTTGTCAAAGATTTAAATTTGTCTGATGATCTGAAACATTTAAGTGTGACAAATGTAAAAAAAAAGAGAGAAATCAGGGAGGGGGCAAACACTTTTTCACACCACTGTAACTATGATAGTATTTATGAGGTCAAACATCTGCCTGCGATTGAAGTTGAAGGGCTGAACAAGACACGACTGAAACATACTTCAGATGTGTTACCAAAGCTTGCTGGCACCAGTGGATGAACACACGATCACACCAACAGGTGCGACAAAACACTTCACTGCTACCGCTAACTTTTCTGAATAATTTACTTGGGGTGCTTGCTATGCATGGGGCATAGAAGAGCAGCGGTGTACCAGCAGCGGTGCTATGAGTAGGTGTTATTACGCACGAGAGAGGACGGCTGTGTGGAAGGTACAGAAGCAGAAACATCATCAGAATTCTGCTGTCTAAGCCCAACAGCACACCAACGTCATTATTTTTTAAAAGGTGCAAAATTCTGTGAGAATTAATAACTTTATTTTATTTATATAAAAAAAACATCATTGCAGTTCATTAATTATTACATGACAAAATCGGAATTATTTGATCCTGGTTCATGATTCCAGCTGCAGAAACCAGTTTTGGTTTTGGCCGCAATGTTATAATTCCATATAGGTTCCAGTCGTACCTGGAATTAGATTAGTAAGAAAATAAGAATGAGAGAGACGGAGCATCAAATCTGTAAAACAAATGGGGTTTATATCCACTGCATGATTGGAAAATTGATGGCTGTAATGGAGCTCTGAATATGTAGCTAAAATGAATCTCAATTTATTCAGCATACCAGACAGCAGATAAGGCTATTTTACTCAAATGTCCTAAATGCAGTATTATTTTTGTATATTATTATATTATTATTTGTATATCTTTTATACATGAAAACCCACAATTTTGTGAGTTGGAAAGATATGATATAAAATGATGTCATGATTCTCTTACAGTAACTGTTAAGACACAAAATTATGATAGCAGAGACACATATTTTTTCTTTCCTATAAGTTAAAATATAGGTACAGTTGACAATGTTTTGTGTAGGAGTTAAAACAAAATGTTCTAGTTTCTGCACAATTAGGATAATCATGAATATGCAAAGATCATCTATTATTCAAACATGATGTATCCGAGCACAGCAGCATTCTGAATTTCCCTCCCAGCTTAAACTGCTCATATTTTGCACTTCCTTGAGGTCCACATATAGGTCAGGCATGAAATCCTGGGTCCGATGTTCGTCTCTGCTCGTTGACAGGTGCACCACCGCAGGATGAGCTGGAGCTGCACTGAATGATGTTCCTTGTAAGCTATTGTAGAATACTTAAAGGACGTCAGAGCTGAAGGTCTTTGTACACTGTCGTACCGCTGTTCCAAGTGATATGTCATTGTGACTCTTCGCTGACCGTCAGATTAAAATGCATTCTTGTTTGTTCCCTGGTTCTCTACTCTGAGTTTAGTTTTACACTGCCGTTAAATTCACTGTTTTTCCTCTGAGTTAGACTTTGTAGTTTCTCTTCCAGCCCCCCTTAATTTTTACCACCTCGGGATGAAAACAGAAGGATGAAATGAAAAAAGTAGAACTTTTGAAACCCCTGTGCTTTATCAATGCGTAATCCAAAACTCAATGCGGGTTCAGTTTGCAGTCAGGCAGCAGGTGTAAGCCATGAACTAACTAACTAACCTGCACTTATATAGCGCTTTTCTAGTCACAAAGACCACTCAAAGCGCTTTCATTAATACTAACCCTCTATTCTAAGGGCCTATAGGAAACAGATATCTAGGGACAATTTAGAACAGCCAATTAACCTAATATGCATGTTTTTGGCATGTGGGAGGAAACCGGAGAAATCCCGGAGTAAACCCACGCAACACGGGGAGAACATGCAAACTCCACACAGATCACTGTTGGTCAGGGGCTGGGATCGAACCCACGATCCCACGATCCCCACAATCCCCCGGCCAAGGGTAAACTGTGCTGCCGCAGTGCTAACCACTGTGCCACCGTGCAGCCCAAAAGAAGAAGAAAAAGCAGAAGTTTCTGTTCAGACAGTCAGACAACAGACTTTTTTGGCATATACTCCTCCTTTTGTTTCGTTTTGGGTATCCGGGTGTTGCCAGAGCATTGTTGCCATATATATGGACATATGGACCATATTAATGCACAATTTTGACCTGAATGCTGGAAAAAAGAGGCTAACAAGGAGCACTGACAGCTAAGCTAAAGCAAAAAGGTAAGATAACAACTGGTGCGGTAAGCGGTCACCAGTTGCTTGCAGTATTTCTGCAGTACTTTTGTTTGTTTTGTTTTATAATATTCTAGATAGGTGTCATTTTTTATATTAATTATGATTAAAAATTTCAAACGTTTGACACCATTAGTTATTATATTATCATGAGGTGATCCTCAAAGTCTTTTGGCTTTCTCTACCAACTTTAACGGTGACTGGCAGGTGTAGTTTTTTGTTCTGTTCCATATGTGCCACAAGCCAAAAGGCAATGGCGCTGTTGATCCATATGTCTCTACAGCAAGCTCACAGAGGCTGCAGACCAGAACACTATCACTCCAAACGTATCATGCTAAGGTCAGACCCACATACTGACAGACCAAAGCAAACTTAAGCTTTAACAACCAAAGTCACCTGTTAAGTATCTGGATGATACGAGGGATTTCACTGATTAAAATAAGGTGAAGTGAGGTCTTACTGTAGTCACACTGTTTACAATTCTTGTGGTTCCCAAATGTGGTTGATGGTTTTTGAGATCCACGCTGTTGCTCTGCGCCAAGTTGTGCCGGTCGAAAAATAATCAACACCCAAGTAGAAAAAGATAGCTTGGATCAATACAATTAAGCAACTCAGAGTACAGGGGGTAATTTGCAGAGAAATGGTGTCGAGGATGTGACCTCAGCCCTTCCGTGCGTTTACTGGACACATTTACTGACACCACATTTTACACTTAACATTATTTGTCCTCTTGTTTCCTTTTTCTCCTCATTACTTTAGGGGTGACCTCCACGACAAAAGTTCCAAAAGCCAACAGCATGCAGTTAAAAGCTCTTAGAACCCATGAGTAATCACTGTGTGCACCCAGGTGGCCCTCAAGTAAAAACAACGAGAGTCTTCTTTTGAATCCAAATGAGAAACAATTATAGACTATAAAATGCGTCATTGTCTTTTTGCATGCATGGTTAAACCAAAGCTGTGTTCAAAACTTTAACAGTGGAAACTGCTTGCCAATCATGACACAATGCACCGAGGATTCATTGTGACTACAGAAATGCATTGAAAGATATGAAACTCAAAAACTGGTCCAAATCAAGTCTGGAAAGAAACCTCGGCATTCTCTAGTTTACTTCTTATAATCTCACTTATTCAGTATCGTATGATGGATTTAATGTGTGAACTTTATTTTAATCACGCAGTATGTTCTCTAATGTGAGACAGCTTTGTGGTTTGAAAGAACCCTGACATCTCCCCAACTGACAGCACCAAATTCTGTGATGGGAGTGAGGCTATAATTACTAAAATTTCATTCTGGGATGAATTAGAAATTCATGCACATCTGGAGCACTGACCTGTGCTGACTCGCTTCCATATGCTGAGTCCACAGTGACCTCAGCACTCAGCAGCAAGGTCAAAGTGAAGAGACGTATGCAGCGGGGGGAGTGAATATTGTGAGTCATTATAGTAATCATGTAATAATCAGTGCGGAGCGGCATTATATATTTTGGATTTTTAACTGAGGTATCAAAGAGGATTTCCATCATCAGTGGGACGGCATATACACAAATATCTCACTAGAGACCAACATATCCGCTTTAATCTCGTTTTGATTTTACTGTGATGCATATCTGTGCCAACACTGGTTTGCAAGATTTTTAAGGGTAGTGCATCTATTCCTTTTGTTTTTTGTTTTACAAACCCACTTAATCCTTTGCCATATACCAATGTAACATAAAGAAGCACCCACCATTATGTTACCCATTGCTCTGTAACAATTAGCTTCTACCAAGCAATCTGATTGAACAGCAGGGAATCCAGGAGTTACTATATTCCCGGATAACCACTCTGGCGCTTCACCAGATTTTAACCACTCCACTTCAAAGGTGATCTGGTGGAAGATGAAAGCAGGCAGGACAGCGAGCTGGACGACACAAACTTTATTTCACTTCCAACACAGAATATCTCCCGGGGTCTCTGGGCGCTCACCTCTTTATTCCCACCTTTGAGACCCGGGGATAAAAGACATTACACACAGTACACAAAGCATGTCTGGCACTTTAACATACAGGACACAAAGCCTTACTTATCACCATCTCTCACACTCTGGTGAACTCCGGTGTGACTCCTGTCACCCCGGGGGTCGACTACTCCCTTCTGCTACCTACTAACACCCCCCGGTGCCACAGTGCATGTTCCTTCTTCCTCATCCAGTCCTTTTATCCATCTCCCCCCACCGACCTCTGGTTCTGGGTGGAGAAACCCCCTGTTAAGTGCCCCCCCACACACCAAACACCCAGAAAGGGGCCTAACCCCTCAGTCCTTTGGCCTTGAGCTGCAGCCATAGCGGCTGTAGCAGGGGACCGCTGGTCCAGTCGAAGCACCTCCTGACGAGGTGTGTGGGAGGGAACATTGGTCTATGGAGGGGAAGACGGTTGGGAGGGAACAGGGTTTGTTTCAGGAGCACAATTCTCTGCCGGGGGAACACCAACTTGCAAAACCACCCTAAGTGGGCATTTGCGCTGGGGAGCTTGAGCCAACATCAGCTGTTCATCTGCCAACACATAAGCGGGCTTCAGCCTGTCAACGCAGACGGTTTCCTTACGCCCCCCCCCCAAGTCTAGCACTAAATGCTTTGCCCCAGTTTCCAGCACTCTGAATGGGCCATCATACAGTGGACTCAGCGGGGTTCTGTGTGCATCGTGCCTGACAAAAACAAACTTGGCGATCTGCAAGCTCTTTGGGACAAAGGTGCGGGGAAAACAATGGTGCACCGAGCCCGGCATGTTAGCAGCCCCGGTACTGTAAAAACACTGCATGGGCGGATCAGTCCCGGGTGAAGGGTTTTCCGGTAAAAATTACCCGGGGATCCGCAACGGCTGAGAAAAAACAAGTTCAGCCTGGGAAGCTGCTAGATCCTCCTTAGGTGCGGAGCGCAACTCTAATGGGACCCAGGGCAGGTGGTCGACCCAATTTGCATCCGTGAGTGAGACTCTGAGCGTTGCCTTAAGCAACCTATGAAAACGTTCGCATAACCCGTTAGCATGGGGGTTGTACCCGGTGGTACAGTGGATTTTGACCTCCAGGCTCTCGGCCATCGCGGACCAGAGTTCCGAAATGAATTGCAGACCCCTCTCGGAAGTGATGTCTGACAGGGATCCGAACCATGCAACCCAAGCTGACAAAAAAGCGCGAGCAACCTCAGCGGACATGGTGGAAGCCAGCAGGACCACTTCAGGCCAACGCGTGGTGCAGTCCACGATTGTTAAAAGGTGCGACGACGGAGGGGGGCCCACCAAATCCACGTCGAACCTCCTGGCCGGAATTTGAAAGGGCTTGAGGGGGGGGTTTGGTGTGTTTGTGCACTTTGGCCCACTGGAACGCAACGCATGTTGCAGCCCATTCTTTCACATCCCTGTGTAGGTGAGGCCAGACAAATTTTGCCCCCACCAGTTTAACCGAGGTGCACACGCCAGGATGTGAAAAGGAGTGGACGCAGTTAAAAATGCCGCGGCGGCAAGAGCTCAGAACCACCGGGCGTGGGCGACTGGTGGAGACATCGCAGAGCAAGGGAGGGCACCCTTCATGCACCACCCTGCTCTCCAGTTTCAACCCAGTAGGCACGGACTGGAGCGCGCAAATGTCTGCGTCCCCGGCTTGCTCCGTGGCCATGGCGGGGAAATCTACTCCCATGTAGACCGGGGAGACTAACGTGCACGACAGGCAGTCAGCCACAACATTAAGCTTACCCGCTACATGCTAAATGTCAGTCGTGGGACTTCCGGTTATGGCGGCCACGTAGGAGGACGTGGTTCACTCTGCTCTGCTCCTAAAAATAAAAAGTTGGCAAATAACTCTCTCAAGTGGAACAAAACCTATCCCAGCGTTTGGGCGCGGATATGCCGGTAAAGCCTAAGGCTGGGAAATTGGGTGGAGGAAAAGCTGAATCGTCGAAACAGTCCAAGCTAACGGACTTCCACGCTCGTGACAAAGCAGAAAATCCAGAGACTATGGCGGAACAAGCTAGCGGAGGAGCGGTGACTGCTGGCAAAGGCACAGGTGCGGTGCTCGCTGCCATTAGCTCAATGAGAGCAGACTTTTCCTCTAAATTTGATGGGATTATAGCAGCGATAGAAGGAATGAGAAAGGAATTAAGTGACTGTCTGGAACGAGTGTCGCAGGTGGAGCTCCGAATTTCCCGCGCTGAGGATGACATCACCAGCCTACAATTAAAGGTGCGCACATTGGAATTAAAAAAATAAACGTCTGGAAGATAGTGCCCTGGATTTAGAATCCCAGTCGAGACAGAACAATCTGAGGCTGGTGGGTCTCCCAGAGGGCACGGAGGGGCGGGACTCATGTTCCTTTTTGGAAAAGTGGATTCCAGAAGCGCTGAACAATGCGGAGCTGCAGTCATCGGTCGTTTTAGAAAGCGCCCACCAAATTGGCCCACTGAGAGATAAGGCACCACCGAGGACGCTGATTATGAAGTTCCTCAGCTACAGAGACAAGATGACGATCTCCAACGCGGCGCGAGCCAAAGGAGAAATTAAATACCAGGATCAACAGGTGCGGTTCTACCCAGATTTGGCCACAGGAATCCAACAATTAAGGAAACAGTTTGACCCCGCCTGTAAAGAGCTGCGCAACCTTGGGATTCGTCATGGAGTGATTCATCCTGCAAGACTGCTGGTCACATATAAAGGGAGAACCCACACCTTCAAGACCCCAGAGGAGGCGCAGGTGCTTATTAAGCAGATCCAAGAGAGACTGGTGGAAGCTAAGCACGAAGCATGAACAAGATATAAGGTAGAATATTTAAGCATTTGCACAGGCATCTGACTGATCTGAAGCAAATAGCAAGATCACAAAATATAGATTGTATTATATAAAAAAAACCAAACAAACTAGGATGTACAAAGTTGCTATAAAATTTTGGAGTTAAGTTGGAAAACTACAGAAGAGAGTTAATGTTATGTCATTAAAAGCAGTAGAGTCAGGGTGATTGAGAGGAGAAAGAAAGAGTGGTTTTGTCTGATCCTTGTGAGTGAGGAGCAGTCAATGGCTATAGCGGGAGACGGAATTTTTTTTTTTTTTATTTTGGGGGGATTACCACGAATGTGGGAAGGGGGAATTTGTTTGTGTGTAGTTTGTAGGATGAATGTTCAACCACTCATGTTTTTGCTTCTCTGTGTGAGCATGTTTATATTGCGAGGTAATCCCAAACTCCTTATTGATCGTAGACCAAAGCGTTAATCTTAATTTAACTTCATGGAATTGCAGAGGTCTACAAAATTTAAAAAAAACTTAAACAAGTTATGAATAAAATAAAAGACATAGGTTCAAAAATTGTGTTTTTACAAGAAACTCATCTAATAGAGGAGGATGTAGAAAGAATTAGGAAAAGATGGCAGGGAAGTGTGTTCACCTCATCATTTTCATCTCGAGCCAGGGGAGTTATGACTCTCATACACAAAACTGTCCCATTTCAAGTGAAAAATGTAATTGGAGACAAATTAGGAAGATATCTAATCATCCAAGGATCTTTGTTATTAGAAAATATAAATTTGGTGAACTTATACGGTCCCAATATAGATGATCAAAACTTCTTTGCTAATTTATTTCTTATTTTATCATCACTTACAGGGCGACATATAATAGCAGGGGATTTTAATTGTACATTGAATCCCGGTATAGATAGATCAACAGGACTGGACTGTACGCACAATGGATGCAGGATGATCATTAATCATTTTATGAAAGAATTGAGATTGCTAGATATATGGAGAGAAATGAAACCACAAGTTAAAGCCTACTCTTGTTATTCTAATACCTATAAGACATTCTCACGTATTGACTATTTTTTGATCTCCACAGAATTAAAGTCCAAGATTCAAAACTGTTTCTATGATAACATTGTGATCTCTGATCATGCACCCTGCTGTTTAATATATGTAGATAAGAAATTGACAAAGGTTCCAGGTAGGTGGCAATTTCAGCATAAATGGCTTCAGGATGAGGAATTTGTTAAGTACATAGAAAAACAGATAGATGAGTTCTTTGATATCAATACTACACAAACATCAGCATGTATAAAGTGGGAGGCTTTCAAAGCTTTTATTAGGGGGCATATTATTAGTTATACAGGTTCAAAATCTAAGAAGACTCGAGAGGAGAGAGTCCAATTGGAACATAAAATAAAATTCTCCAAGAAAAAGTGTATGCAGGAAGTGACCCAAAGTTAGAGAACAAATTACTGATTCTGAGAGCTGAATATGACAAAAAATCAGCGAATAGAGCTGCCTCGAGTCTTCTAAGATTGAAGCAATCTTTTAATGAACAAGGTGAAAAATCAGGGAAATTATTGGCATGGCAGATTAAACAATTAGAATTTAAAACACCAATTACCAGTATTATAAGTAACGGAGAGGCAGTTGTAGATCCTTTAGAAATTAACAGTGCCTTTACAGATTATTATGAAAAACTATATGATACAAAAAATGAAACTGACTTAACAAAACTAAATGGTTTTTTGGATGGATTATCTATACTGTGTATTCCAAATGAAAACAGGGAGATACTGGAGTTTAAAATTAGTCAAGAAGAAGTTGGGCTAGCCATTGATAATATGAAATCAGGAAAAAGTGCAGGACCAGATGGTCTTCCAGTTGACCTCTATAAAAAATTTAAGAATAAATTAATAAAACCACTTTTGGAAATGGTTTTAGAAGCATTTCAAAATAGTAATTTGCCACTATACATGAATAATGCCTTAATTATACTGTTGCCAAAACCAGGTAAACCCTCTAATAAATGTGAAAATATGAGACCAATAAGCCTATTAAATGCTGACCTTAAGATAATCTGTAAAATTTTAGCAAGACGACAATAAGAAATATTACCAAATATAATTAACCGAGATCAGAATGGCTTTATAAAGGGAAGACAAGGCTTCCATAATGTAAGGAGACTATTTAATATTATCTATTCTAATAAAGAAGCACCGGATACAGCTCTCCTATCATTGGACGCCGAAAAGGCCTTTGATAGGATCGAATGGCCCTTTCTTTTTGAAGTCCTACAAAGGTTTGGACTTGGAAATAATTTCATAAAATGGGTTCAGATAATATACAGTAATGCTACAGCAGAAATCCTAACAAACAGCAATATCTCAAAATCAATAAAAATCAATAGAGGATGTCGACAAGGCTGTCCACTTCCACCCTTATTGTTTACTATGGCAATTGAACCTTTAGTGATGGCAGTACGTTTACATCCACAAATATATGGAATTAAAATAGGACCAACAGAACATAAAATCTCCCTATATGCCGATGACATAATTTTGTTTATGTTGAATCTTAAAAAATCAATTCCGACTTTGTTGAATTTAATAAAGAATTTTGGGGAAATATCAGGATATAAAATAAATAAAACTAAATCTTCAATATTAATGCTAAATGAGACTCAGAGAAATCACCCAGCTCCTGAGGTAAATCAATTCAAAGTTGTAAATCAGTTTAAATATTTAGGAATTCAAATTTTGCCTAAGCTAGAATCAGTCGCCAGTGCCAACTATGAAACCTTAATGACAGACATTAATGAGTTACTTCAGAGATGGATGTCACTACCAATGTCGATGATTTGGGAGAATTAATATACTTAAAAGTAATATCTTACCCAAAATACTTTATTTATTTCAATACATTCCTTTACCCCCACCTTCAGATCTATTCTCAAGAATTAAAAAAAAGTTAGTGGAATTTATATGGAACAATAGGAAGGCTAGATTACGTCTGTCCTTACTATATTTACCATTTGATCGTGGAGGTCTGAAATGTCCAAACTTTATGTTGTATTACTGGTCAGCACAACTGAGGTCTATGACATATTTTTCATCAAATGATCTCCCTCACTGGACTGAAATGGAATCATACAATTTACCTTTACCTCTTCCCTTATTCATATACTCAGACTTGGCAAAAAAATTACAGAAACAAGTTAAAAATCCATTTGTAAAGCATATGATCAAAATATGGTGTGAAACCAAAAAATATCTAAAAGAACCACACTTATTGTCACAATTTAGCCCAATATGGGGTAATCAATATTTTAAACCAGGGAGAGCGGATGCTGTATTTAAAGTATAGAATTTAAAAGGGATTCAAAAGATTCGAGACTTATATTTGTCAGGTTCAGATAACATAACGTCTTTTGAAGAACTGAGGATTAAATTTAATCTTAATAGAACACATTTTTTAAAATATCTTCAGCTTAGGAACTTTATTCGATCAAATCAAAATAATACTCTCACCCGACCTACTTATTCATCCTTGGAAAAAATCTTGACGAAAGATAGTAAGAGAAAGGGTATTATTTCAGAGTTTTATAACTCATTGACATTATCCTCAAGTGAAAACTCACAGAAAAGATTGAATTATTGGAAAGAAGACCTGCAAACTGAAATTTCAGAGGAACAATGGGAATTGGCTTGTGCAGAAGCTCAAATCAAATCAATAAATGTACGTCTTAAATTGATACATTTTAAATGGTTAATGCGGATGTATGTTACACTGGTGGAGTTAAATATATATAACAAAAACATACCAGATACGTGCACAAAATGTATGGAAAGTAAAGGAACCCTATTTCATTGTTTATGGGAATGTAGGAAAATTAGAATGTTTTGGGAAGAGGTGAGGGTAACAATTGAAAAAATAATTTCAAAACAAATCATATTGAATCCTAAACTGTTTTTGTTGGGTCTTCATCCAGAAAAGCATAACTTTAATAAGAGTGAGAGAGCATTCATAGACCTCAGTTTGCTTAACGCCAAAAAATGTATTGCACTATTGTGGAAAAAGACTCATAGACCAGATGTGACTCAGTGGTTAAGATAGATGTTATCAAACCTTCCACTAGAAAGAATAACATACATACTGAAATCAAAGGAAATTGTGTTTGAGAATATATGGAGACCTTTCATTGATTATGTAAAGAATTTAAACATTACTTTTGAAGAAGAAGGTGAATGATGTGTGTGGACCTTGTAAATTCCAAACTGGTGAATGTATAATATGTTAACTTATGTAATGGATTGCCTGGACTAAACAGAGGAGCATTGTTGAAGACCTGTTTTTGTTAGTGGTTGTTGGTGTTTTTATTACTTTTTTTAAAAAATTACTTTAGTGTTAGTGTTTGATTGTTTGTGTTATGTTTGTAAAAAAAAAAAAGGTTCAATAAAAATATTGTGGAAAAAAAAATGTCAGTCGTGAATTCCGAGATGGCAGCCAAATGTCATTGCTGCCGAGCTGGCCATGGTTCTGAAACTTTGGACATTGTGTACGTTAGTGGTTTATGATCAACGGACGCGGTGAACTTGCGTCCCTCCAGCTAAAACTGGAAATGGCGTGTCGCCAGGTGGAGAGCCAACAACTCTTAGTCAAACGTATTGTATTTGCATTCGTTGTAACGCAAAGTATGGCTGAAAAATGTGAGTGGCTGCCACAAACCGGCGACATACTGTTCCACCACTGCCTTTATGGCAACGTCAGATGGACTAGTGCTAGCCACTAAAATGTCGTCTAAGTAGACAAAAATGAAGGGCAAGTCGCGAAGCACCGCATCCATCATTCTCTGGAAGGTTTGCGGCGCACCCTTTAACCTTAATGGCATGCGTAAAAACTCAAAAAGGCCAAAAGGAGCTATTACTGCTGTTTTGGGAACGTCCTCCGCGCGGACTGGGACCTGGTGGTAACCGCGGCCCAAGTCCACTTTTGAAAAAATCACGCATCCTGGCCAGATGCACGGAAAAATCCTGGATGTGCAGGATGGGATACCGGTCGTGTTCCCTGGTATTATTCAAGTGCTGGAAATCACTGCACGGTTGCCACAACCCATCGGCCTTGGGCACCATGTGTAGCGGAGATGCCCATGGGCTTTTGGAGTGCATAACGATGCCTAGTCGCTCTAAGCTGGCAAACTCCTCACGCGCGCTGGCTAGTCTAACCGCGTCAAGGCGCCAAGGGCGAGCAAACACCGGCAGGCCTTTCGTTGTTATGAAATGCTCGACCCCATGTTTGGTTACCATAGCAGAAAAAGTGGGAACCGTGAGTGCTGGGAACTGTGAAAGCAAATGCTGGTACTTATCCCCTGGAGCTATAACGTTAGCATATGTTGTTGGCCCAACTCCCCGAGCTGTGCAGGGCAAGGAGGAAAAAGAGACAGCGTCCACTAAACGTCTGTTGGCAACATCAACTAACAATCCATAAGCACATAAAAAATTAGCACCTAAAATGGGAACAGAACATGCAGCTACCACAAAGTCCCACTGGTAATTGCATCCATGTAAGCATACCATCAACGTCCTTTCGCCAAACGTCCTGATGGTGGATCCGTTGGCAGCCATAAGCTCGGGGCCGCTGCCTTCTGCCAAACTGTCCGCACTGACCAGCAGAATGAGGCTCCTCTGGGAGCCAGAGTCTACTAAGAAGCGTCTCCCAGAACGTGTGTCCGTGATGAAAAGCAGCTTCTTCCTGTCATCAGCGGTCGCAGCTGCTACGAACTGCTGGCTTCTTGAATTGGCATGGCGGCAGACAACATTGGGCATTCGAGCCAAAATGGCGGTGATAGAAACAGAGCGTCCTGTTCCTGCATCTCTTGGTGTCCGTCCCAGCCACCACCAACGGCTCCTCGACCTCGCTGGAGTCCTTCATGGATGCAGGTGTCGTTGTGTGCACGCTGAGGGCTCTGGTCACCAGGATGATGTGGTCTGCTTCTTGCGCCAGCACGTGGTAGTTCTTGGTTGTCAGCAGCGGTGAGTTGGCAAGAATCGCCCTCGCTGTAACTGGTAAGTTCCTGGGGAAGAGGTGGGCAAACAGGAAGTAGCCATCATCCTTCTCCATTAGCACAAGCATGCTCTCCATCAGGTCCACACACTGTCACCCATCTCTGAGCACGTGAGGAGTTTTTTTCTGCTCTCTCACTGTCCGAAAGGGTGTAACGTTGGAGCAGCATCTGCTTGAGTGTGACGTATTTCCCCTGGGCTGGCAGCTCCTGGAGCAGGCTCGTTACTTGCTGTGTGGTGCGCACATCCAGCACAGCGACCACATGATAATATTTAGTGTCGTCTGTGGAGATCCCGTGGAGTGTGAACTGGGCTTCCACATGTAAAAACCAAGTGGTCGGATTGTGGAGCCAAAAGTCCGTGAGCTTGACTGTGACAGCGCACGCCACACTGGTGTTCTCCCTCTGGGTTGCCTCTGCGGAGGTGCTCGGCCCGTTCTCCATTGCACGTCTTAAGCTGGATTCATGCTGCACCTCTGCTGTCTACATACATGTAACCAGAAACTTCATGTGATGAAATTTACGTCATCGTTTCCACTCCGCTAGTGTCTGCAGTGCTTGACCGCGGACGACCGCGTGCAGCCCAAATTTTGTGACCGTGCCACCTGCCCACGACTTGAACGCATTGAAAAGTGCATGCGCAAGACTGAGCATCCCATTCACGGTTGCGATATCGACACAGCATACCAAGACAAAGTATACAAAGAAGATAACGAGGAAGTGGAAGACGAAATAAACATACATGAATCACATATACATACTTCAGCAGCAGCAGCAGCAGCATTTTCGTGGAAAAAGGAGTGAAAACCGGGAAGTCAAGCAGCAGAAAGAAAGCAGCGTTTCTTCATTGGTGAAAATCCTGGTGCGTCAGCGCATTGGCACTACGTATAGGGCGGGAGTGAAACTACAAATGATGGTTGTGCACATGCGTCAACCGCTTGGCCTGGGTAGATGAAAAAAGTGAGCATGAACAGCGCCATGTGCTTGCCGGGCTCGTCCAAAGAAACGCGGAAACGCGGAAGAAAGCGGACTAGAGGGGAAATGCAGCCTAAATAAGGCTTTAGGGTCACCACTGTGGAAGGTGAAAGCAGGCAGGATAGCGAGCTGGAAAACACACAAACTTTATTTCACTTCCAACACAGAAAACAGAATATCTCCTGGGGTCTCTGGGCGCTCACCTCTTTATGCCCGCCTTTGAGACCCTGGGATAAAAGACATTACACACAGTACACAAAGCATGTCTGGCACATTAACATACAGGACACAAAGCCTTGCTTATCACCATCTCTCACGCTCTGGCAAACTCCGGTGTGACTCCTGTCACCCCAGGGGTTGACTACTCCCTTCTGTTACCTCTAAGACCCCCCGGTGCCACAGTGCGTCTCCCTTCTTCCTCATTCAGTCCTTTTATCCATCTCGACCCCCCCGACCTCCGGTTCTGGGTGGAGAAACCCTCTACTATAGCCCCATTTCCACCAGTATCACCTGGGCTTTACTTTTTTTTACTTGTTTCAGTTTTTCGCCATTTCCACCCAAGTCCTCACGGTTTAACCGTTACGATTTTCATGCCTGTTCAGAGGCTGGGTACAAGCGAGCGAAAAGCGAGGTGTGAATTGACGTCAATCGACTGCTAAACGCTGATTGGTCAGGGCGTAACGTCACCAAACGCGTCCGTTTTGTTTTCTGTTGAAGCTACACGTCCGCCATTTGTAATTTCAGCGAGTAACCGCGGTGACTGGATTCACAATTGTGTTTTCATATAACGATGTCCACGCGCAAGTTTATTCCATGAACAAACGATGAGGTGCAGACTTTTCTGTCCCTCGTAGCCGATGACTACATCCAGAGCGAGTTGGTGGGGCAACTTGCAATGAAAAAATATACCAGGAAGTGTCCGGCCTGCTATTATTGGCAGAGAATTTGGACTCGACACGGCCACGGAATTGGAAAACGGTGACGGTGAGTGTTGTTTTGTTATTGTCCGTCTTCTTGCCTTTCGGTCAACAGCGCACTTTATTTTAGCAATAAAGAAAGTTGTTTGATTGTGGGCAATTGTGGTGATGGCTAGCCCGCTAATAGCTAGCTACCTCTGTACCTTGCTGCTACCTGGCATCAAGCTGCTGAATCGCGCTTTTATTTCAGTATTCACGTGAACAAAACGCTGACGTAAGCTTATTGTATTCTGGTTAAAAAGTTTTGTGTTTGCGGTACATGTTGCACTTTGTTTATGAGCGTTATTGTGTGTTTTTTCCTTCTATACACAGTTTTCAAATCCCTTGGGGTCCGCCTCACTGGACTGCCCCGGCATCTCCCGGTCAAGTGCTGGTAAGGCACAACAAACTGAAAATTACCACCCGGTTGTTTTTATATGTGATTGTTTTCTATAGACGCATAACAAGGAATTTAAAATGTCTTTCTACGTTTATAAAAATACTAGATTCAGGGGTGTTCATAGCCACAGTGGCCCAGTGTTATAGGTGTGTTGGTGGTGAAATACTGTTGTATTTTCACAAAAAAAAAGGAGCACATGTACAGACTTCAAATCAAAATGCTTGATTGAAATTCTTCAAGTCAGCTAACACTATTAACCCATTCTGATTTATGAGGCCACAGTACAAAGAAATTCTTTTAAAAATAACCCATTAAATCAAAATACTTTTTACAATTAATCCTTTTTGAAATGAAGGGGGGGCTAACCACATCACCACAGAAGTTGCTTATAGTCCACTCTACTGAGGGGCAACAACATGACAGTTGAGCTTAAATACAGCAACGAAGCATCCCACCACAGGCTTTCAACAGTTTAATTCCATAATATTTTTTCTGACATGTTTTGATCCGGTGTTATCTAAATACAATGACTTCTGTCTTTCATATAGGCAAGCTGAAAAGCAGCAACATTGCAGACCTTGCATCACTGATGGCCCAGAATCATGCTGAGGAGATGCGGATCCATGAAAGGATGCTCGAACAGCGCGAAAGACACCTGCAGTTAGCCGCATTAAGAAGGGATGAGCTGACAGAGACGGCTTCCTTCCACGGAGCCTTCCGAAACCATTTTGGCAGTCTGGTCGAAGTGCTGAAAGCTCCCCATTTGTTAACATGTTTTGGGAATATTTGTAATGTAATAAAATGTTAGTCTTTTGGATAAAAGTGTGGTTTGTATATTATAACACTGGATGATAAAGGCGAATAATTACATACACATTCCATTGCCTCATATGACCCTAATCCTGCTGTTCAGCCATAAAGGTGTCAAGATTTTTAATGGTAATGTAATTGTTATTGTTAAATTTAATAAATATTACCACTGCTGTATCCATTGCTCTACATTGGGTACAGTTTTTAAGTAAAATTGTAAGCAGTTGCACAGGTGTAATTTACATTCAGCAGTAGACACTGATAAAGGTGAAAGTCGAATTGGGTAAAAGGTAAGTACATGTGAATTGAATGTTATATCGGCATTCCAAATTCTGAGAATTCCAATAAATTATAAGCAGTCTAGTATAATATAAAGCGAAAATACCCATACATGTAAACACAAATATAACATTTTCGATGTTGTAAACGTTGACATGTATATGATAAACCTATGCGATTGTGATTCAATAGATCCATAGTGATCTTTGGTTTGAAAAAGAAAATTATAATTTGGTGTTGGGCAGTGTGACAATGTCAGTGTATTTAGTAGGATTAAAAAAAGTTTCATCATAAAATTTCTAGGTTCACTGGCAATTCCATCAAACCAAAAGTGAGTTGTCTAGCTGCAGCATATTTTTTTTTTGAGTCATTTCTACGTTGTTTTAGTGTGTAATTAGCCACCACTGAACAGATAACCCTTATAAATAACAATAGATTGGAAAAATGATACACAATGGGCCTAGATTTGGATTGGCTTTTTTATAATATCAATTATTTGGTAAGTTAAAGTTAACTGGAAGTATAACAAGTTTCCACATATAATTCCAAGGTCAATTGGCAATTCCATCAAATCAAAAGTGACTTGGCTAGCTGCAGCATTTTCTTTGCAGTCATTTTCTACGTTGTTTTAGTGTGTAATTAGCCACCACTGAACAGATAACCCTTATAAATAACAATAGATTGTACAATGATACTCAAATGATACACAATACAAAAAATGGGCCTAGATTTGGATTGGCTTTTTTATAATATTTTTAATTATTTTGTAAGTTAAAGTTAACTGGAAGTATAACAAGTTTCCACATATAATTCCAAGGTCAATTGGCAATTCCATCAAACCAAAAGTGCGTTGTATAGCTGCTGCTTTTTTTGGGAAGTCAGTTTATCATCAGTGTATCATTATTACACAATATACAAAATGGGTCTAGATTTGGATTGGCTTTTTTTATAATATTATAAATTATTTGGTAAGTTAAAGGGGTTTAGGATTAAGCTTCTGCATAATTTTAAATTACCCCGGTGTTTCAGCATTTAATTAACCGTCTGTTAACATTTAACCGTTTTGAACAACAGAGGCGACGTAGCTTAAAAGTGCACAACATTTTATTTAAAAAACACGTTTGACATATGTATGCACATGAACACTGAACAAATGAAATGATCTCTGCTTCATATGCAGCTGCTTCAGATTCCTCCTGGGCAACCGCTATTCTCCTCTCCTGCTCCAACGTGTGTTGTCTCAATCCACGTCGTCTTCTCCTGTAAAATTCTCTTGTCTCATTAAAGACATTCATTGTGTTAAAAACCGTGGAAATCCTCCGCTCGTAATCCGCTATTTTTTTCTGTGTTGTTGAGGAGTCAATCTCGTCCTTTATACGTCAGCAGTGTAGCGCCACCTCGATCCCCCCCACCCCAGCAATACTCGGCTTTCCGCGGTTGTGATGGAGGCGCAGCCGCGGGAGAAACAAGTAGTAAAGAAAAGAAAAGAGTAGCGCAGAACTATATAGTGGAAATGTGGCATATGTGCCACCACAATCTAATAATTACAGTAACTGTTAGTAACTTGTTATGATATTTGGTAACTGTGATGTGTTGATATGTGGTGTTCCCTAATTTCCACAATAAGATGCTGTCTGAAAGGAGACAGGCTTCACATTGTGAAACTGTGTTGTTAGCAGTGCTAGTAGCTCAGTTATTTGGGTCATTTCACTCATCAATTTAGTTACCTTAAGTTTAGATGAAAACCTCACGGCAGTCTACTTCATCTGAAGACACCAATAAGAAGGGAAAGGAGTGTAAACAAAAGTCGAAATACTAAATGAACTAAAATGACTAAAGATGGATTTAGCATCAGAGAGCAGATTACATTTTGAACAGCGATAAAAACCTGCCATTCTTAATGTTGACCTTTAGGGGGGACCTGTCCAGAGTGGACCCAATCTCTCGCAGAACAAACCTGTCACCTTGGACTGGATAAACGATCGAAACACCTGGCATGAGCTGATTAGAGTAGCAGTGTGTGAGAGTGGCGGCTCTTCATGTTCAATATGATGAGGCTGAATGATTGATTGAAAGCATGTGAACCCAGGTGAACAGACAGCCAGTACTCTAGCTTCCTTCTTGTTATCATGTGATCATGATCGGGCTCTCTCAGTCTGTCTCAAGCTCTCGCATTATTTGGTATAATTCTCACATGAGCTTGTCATGTGAATCTTTTTCTGATCTGTGCCATTTCAAAACACAAACACAGCTGGTGGGGAGTGCCGCAAGACTCAAATTGCATCGCAGCTGTAATGGACTGCAACCAGAGTCAGTAGAAATTGAAGGTGATGGATGGACGGATGGATGGATGGACGGATGGATGGATGGATGGATGGATTTTGAAGCCATCCCTTAGGCGCCACTGAAGGAAATGCATATTTTGGAACTTTGGTGCTACTTAAAGTGACACTCCACCAAAAATCTATTTTTTTCTGTGGTTAACATGTCTGTAACATGTTTTTTGTGGCTTACAAGACATATCAAGAGCAAAATCAGACCCCAGTGCCAAGTCTGTGTTTTTCTGTTGAGAATTTCCAGTTACACTCCACCCCCGCAAACGGGCGACTTTGGACAGAGTGTTTCTAGCTATGTAGGAATTCCTACTTATCCTGATTGGTTATAACATTAACAACAGGCTAAGCACTGGGCATGGCTTAGGCTGCATGTCCACCAAACGCGTTTTTTCCACTCTGGGTGACCGTTTTGTATTCATTCTCTATGTAGTCCAGCGTTTACAGCACTGAGCGCCCTCGGCGCTGAAACACTTTGAGCGGTGGCCATTTTTTGTTGCGGTGCTCAGGGCAATCAGCGTTGAAAAAAGTTCAACTTTTCAGACTGCAGTTGAGCTCGTCAGTCAGACCTTTCTAAGCAGCCAATCAGAATAAGGAAGGGTAGGACATAGGATGCCGATACAGTCTCTACTCAGACTCCTGTTTTCCGTGTCAACATATTTTACATCCAGAGCTGCAAGAAAACATTTCCTGTCCATTGTTATTTAGAGACTGCTATTAAAAAATCAGTAGAAAGTCTGACCATAGGAAAAGCGGAAGTGCTGAGCTGAGAGTGACAAGCTGTTGCTGGGATACAGGGCACAGACTTTTTTTTTTTTCCAGAGCGCCGTGCACAAATGCTGAAAAAAAGACGTTCAGGGCAGTCGGGCGACAAAAAACGCATTTGGTGGACACGCAGCCTAAACACCTGAGTTTAGGGGTTTAGGCTGCTCCTCCAGGGGAAGAGGGAGGAGCCGACGTGGATCTATTTGTCCATGGATGGAGGCTCATGGTCTACCTACCACTGACCACGCTGACAGTCAGTGTCCCTTCCTGGGGATGGCATGAAACCAACCGTGGCCGCCTGTAGTTTTCCATCGCTGTGGCTACTGTATATCAGAACCTCATAGTGCACGTGGGGTGAGGTCAGCTCGGAGAATGGAGTCCACCGGCTGCCACGCTGCACGTGCAGGGTCTTGGAGGACCGGAGGCACATGGTCAGAAGGCCAAACCAGAAAGAGACGTCTGCTCTCAGAGGATGAAGGCGCCAAGACCGCCACCCGTCCGTTTTGCATTCATTTGACAAGGTTCGGTGAAGGAGTGTTTGGGGGAACACAATAAAATACCCAGAAAATACCCCCAGGCACTCCCTTCCGTCCCCACCAGGAAGGATGGAGGAGGAGACAGTAAATCCCCCGTTCCCTCTGGAGGAGGGAGGTAAGTTGGCCATTGTTTAGTGAAGCAGTCTTCCATGTTCTCAGGTCAGAGGGGAGGGGAGGGGAGGTGCTGACCTTGCAGCATACACTACTGGTGGTGGTGGGGTGGGTGGGTGGAGCTAATTAGAATATTCATAGATCCGCACATACGTAAGTAAGTGGAAGATGTAAAGGCTCTTTCCAAGCAATTCTAAGGCAATTGAAGTTTTTTTTTTCTTTTTTTTTTGGGGGGGGGGGTAAAAAGCCACAGCATACTATTTTGGCCAAAACACATTTGTTTTTGAGGTGGTTTTAGAGCCGCCGGAGTGCGTATTTAATATTCAGGCCCATGCAATGCTAGTTGGTTTCATTTTGCAAAATTAACTACGTACTTTGATTTGAAAATGTCAAGTACTCAATTAACACATGCTAAGTTGAGAAGGTTGTCTTATTCTGTGCACAGAGGTTATTGAGTATGTAAAGAAAAGACGGGGTCACAAAGCTTCATGTTATGTAAGAAAAAAACAGTTTAATAGAAGAATGGAGGTGTATAGTAAAATGAGCACATCTTTCTGAAGAAATTCTTCATTAAAATGATCAACTAGATGAAACATTGTTAACTAAATAATGACCTATGAACTAAAACTGAATGAAGACGTTTGATATCCACCACTGTTTCTTCTTCTAAAGACATACCTATCTGATCTATCTCAGTTAGGCTGCGTGTCCACCAAACGCGTTTTTTGTCGCCCGACCCCCCTGAGCTTTTTTTTTTTCAGCGTTTGTACGCTGCGCTCTGGGGAAAAAAAGTCTGTTCCCTGTATCCCAGCAACAGCTTGTCACTCTCAGCTCATCACTCCCGCTTTTCCTATTGTCATACTTTCTACAGATTTTTTAATAGCAGTCTCTAAATAACAATGGACAGGAAACATTTTCTAGCAGCTCTGGATGTAAAACATGATGACATGGAAAGCAGGAGTTTGAGTACAGACTAGAACTGGTGTCCTATGTCCCGCCCACACAGCAGTTCTGATTGGCTGCTTAAGGTCTGACATTGACGAGCTCAGCTGCAGTCTCTGAAAAGTTGAACTGTTTTCAACTCTGAGTGCTCTGAGTGCCGAGACAAAAAATGGCCACCGCCGAGAGCGTTTCAGTGCTGTAGGCGCTCAGCGCTGTAAACGCTGGACTACATAGAGAATGAGTGGAAAATAGCCGCCCAGAGCTGAAAAAACGCATTTGGTGGCCACGCAGCCTTAATGGTGAAAATGGTGGTGAAAATGTGCTTGCCTCTGTTTTTGCACCTGTTCTTGTCTCCTTTGCTCTGAACACAAACATTTTTTGTTCATAATTGCTGGAATAAAGTGCTTCAAATCCAAGTAAGGCAGCAGAAGTAACAGGAAGAACAAAGAATCAAAATTTTACTCCCTGGAGCAAGTTGTGTTCTGTAAAGTTTTTAATTCCTTTCATTATTGTCACCACAGAGCAAACTCCTCTGTGGCTTCAGATGTGCTGTTTATAGTATGTGTGTCTCTTTGTTATTACTACTGTTAGGAAATTTAATGAACATACAGTATATCCATACATGAAAATTTCAAATATAGCAGGTCAACTTTGCTTTTTATTATTTTTTGTCATATTGTATGTATATGGTTCCAGTAGGATGTGTTTATTCTACAGACAAAAAAGGAGGTCAGTGTATGTACAGATGAACACTCAACTAAGGGTTATTTTCATATAACATTTGAACTTTTTGATCTCACCAAGCATATCCAGCAAAGTCTAGACTAAACATAGGGAGAAACAATTCATATACTGTAGGAAACTGGTGTCCTTAAAGTAATAACAGCTGTGACAAGTCACTATGTTTTTTGCCGTTTTAAGTTCTGGAACTTGTTAATTAATGACATATTATCAGAGGAAGCAAACAGAGGCAGAGACAGGCCTGTAATGACTTTAATGTCTGAAATCATGTGTCATGTCTGTGGACACTTGATTTAAAGTCTGCCACCACATGAAAGCAAATTAAATGTACTGACAGGCATCTTTTAAGGTTATGCATATGTGAGTGAGTCAACAAAAGACCCCGACAGAGTAAAACCTTTGATTTTAACTTGATGGCAAATCTGATGCATCTACAATGAACAACAGTGGAGACTGTGAAGCAATCTGCAATGGTGACTGCTGAATCAGCTGGTCTTAACTCTGGCCTAATATCATCAAGTTCATCTAAATATCATCAGCAACACATGCTGATGCTCTGGACTGGCCATACCTTAAAGGAAGACAAAAACCCAAGTCATCAGTGACCCAGGTTTGGCAAAGCCATACTATAGAGAGTGAAAGGGGGTTCATGTAGAACCGCAAGAGCAGATGTTTCCATTCTGCCCACTTTCACCCAGGATGTTACATGCCACACCAGAGACAATAAAACACTGGACTTATTTTATGCCAACACCAAAGAAGCATACACCTCATCACCTCCTTACCCCCCCCCCCCCCCCCCCCGGAAGATCCCATCGCAATCTGGTTCATCTCTCGCCTGTACAAAGCCCTGGTACACAGAGAACCTCCTATTACCCGCACAGTGAAGAGATGGTGTGAGGAGGCTGAGGACGGTCTGAAGGACTGTTTTGAATCCACTGCGAGGGAGCAGCTTTGTGATCTACATGGGGAGGACATCGACAGCCTCACCCACACCATCACAGACTACATCAACTTCTGTGTGGAGAACACCGTACTCACCAAGACCATACGGTGTTTCTCAAACAACAAGCCCTGGAGCACCCCTGAAATAAAAACGCTGCTGAAAGAGAAGAAAAAGATCTTCAGGTTGGGAAACAAGGAGAAGCTGAAGTCCATACAGAGGGAGCTGGTAAGGAATATCAGAGAGGGGAAGGACAGCTAGAGGAGGAAGATGGAGGACAAGCTGCAGCAGAGCGACGTCAGCAGTGTCTAGAGGGGCCTCAAAACCATCTCTGGGCACCAGAATAGCTCCTCCCAGGCCGTGGGGGGTAGGGAGTGGATGAACAACCTGAACCTGTTCTTCAACAGGTTTGACCAACTGCCCTCTTCTCCCCCTGCCCTCCAACTGCTGCTGCCTCCACCTTCATCTAGTCCCCCTGTCCACTGCCCCCCCACTCGTCTTACACCCCCAGCTCTCAGTGCACATCCCCTGTTGTTTTTCCCCTCATAGGCCCAACACCTCCTCCTCCCAGCACACAGCCCCCCTGCCCCAGTCTGTCCCTCACTAAGGCTGCATTCACACCAGGATAGTCCGGGGGTCTCGGTTCGATTCGGCGGGGAATGGCAAGAATTTTCACACCTTTGTTTGGTTCGGCTTGCATTCACACAGCACTTCACTCAAGCGGACCAAACTGCTTAGACAACGTCCCGCAGTTACAACAGCTGCTCGTTTGTGGCACTGTAGCCGAAACCACCACTGACCAGGAAGAAAAAATCTCAGCAAAGAAGAGAAATCCGGCTCATCAATCGGCCAGGACCGAAAAGGAAAATTTGGTGTTATGCCAAGAATTGCTCGCTTGCCAAGATTTGCATCCCATCCACCAAAACTATAAAATGATATATAATACATATAACACTACAACCAGGCTTGTAACCATTTGTGCATTTTTAGAAGTACCCATTATACATTTTTAGAACTAAAAATTGTTATTACCTCTTGTAAATTATCTTTAAATTATGTTTATTCGACGATGGAATGCATATCTGGGCAAGCAAGCAATTCTCAGCAAAACACCGTTCCCTTCAGCCAAGTTGTTTTTCTGCCACAAACAAATAAAAATAAAAAGCTCCGCTGTCTGTATAAACCCCTGTGCTGCCATCACGTCGCTAAACATTTTAAAAACATCGGTATTCTTGTGTGTAGCCACAAGCAGCTGAGAAATCTGGTCCTCAGACCAAATATCTATCAGAGCCTGCATCTCCTCACTACTCTAAGTCCAAGAGACATTTTTTTTAACTTTTCTCCTCGGCTTTCTCCGGTAAAAGTATTTCTTGGATCTGCGCGGTTGTCTTTATTGTTATTTTCTACCCAAAATGGAGGCAGAAAGACCAGGAGTTCTTCAGCTGAATCAGGATGTTGGATTTATTTACCCACAGATTCCTGCCACGGACAGGGCAGGGATAACTTTTTCAGCTGAGTGGCAACTTCGCCTGTCTGCATCTCACCTAGATGGTAAATTCAAGTCTTTTCATGTATTTACATTGAGTTATAATGTAATCGTGCTGCGCGAAAAATTCGTTTGCATTCACACGGCAAGTGAAGCACACCAGACTTTGTTTGCAAGTGAACCGAGACCCCCCGTTTTCAGGGGGACCAGACTTCACTTGTTTGGTGTGCACCAGAGTTCCAACGCGTGTTCAGACGGCACCAAATGAACCAAACTATCCACGGAATACACACTTTGGTCCTTTAGTCCGGACCAAACAGCAACCGTGTGAATGCGCCCTAAGACTCACGTGAGATCTGAGCTGAAGAAGATTAAAGCAAGAAAGGCTGCAGGTCCGGACGGCATCAGCTTGAGGCTCCTCAACTCCTGTGCAGCTCAGCCGTGTGGGATTGTGGAGCACATCTTCAGCTTGAGCCTGAAGCTGGGGAAGGTACTACAGCTGTGGAAAACATCCTGTATGGTACGTGTGCTGAAGACACCACACCCCAAGGACCTGAACAGCTCCAGCTGCCTGCGGAAATGTCTCCAGATCAAAGAAGACCAAGGAACTGGTGTTCCTAGTGTCTGGATTTATATTTATATACTGTCCGGTAATTTAACTAACTGTAATGCTGTAAACACCATTTAACAGCAATGCTCTTGCACTGTGTATATATGTATATTTACTGTTTGTATACCCACTTACTTTATCTTATTCATTATCTTAGTTATTATTGCAGTGAGTGCTGCCATCACTTTGCTGCTGCAATTCTGTATTTTCCCCACTGTGGGACGAATAAAGGTTTATCTTATATTACCTTATCTTTTACTGACCACCATGTTGCTAGTGCAATGGTGAAATTTAATGAGTTATGTAATATACTAACAGGCTAGAAGACCAACATGGCCACCAGACATAAGATTATACAAGTATGTGATCAAGATTAATGGTAAATGGCGTTCACTTATATAGCGCATTTTTACTCATCTCTAGATGACCAAAGCGCTTTACAGATCCTGCTATCCACGCATTCACGCACTGATGGTGGCGGAGCCGCCATACACAGGGGCTGGCCTGACCCACCAGGAGCAACTGGGGGTTCAATGTCTTGCTCAAGGACACTTCGACATGCAGACTGCAGACAGAGCGGGAATCAAACTCCTCACCTTCCGATCAGTAGTTAGCCACACTACACCTGCGCCACAGCTGCGTTGATCAATGTCTGGTCAAGGTGGATCCAGTGCCACCATGACATCCCAGTACAACATCGCTCTGTCTGGTGTTGTATTGCTTAATTAGTGATGCAGTGGATCTATTTATTTGTAAACATAAGCTTTATGTTAAGTACCATACACCACAGACCAATGAATGACCACAACGGCTTCAGTGTGATCTAAAGCTGTCTAATTTTTGGACCACTTACTGTAGATTAGAATGAAAGGGAAAGAGTTGGGTTGTACCATGGATAGATCAACAGTCCGTTACAGAGAGAACAACTACATACCCACAAATACTGACAATTTAGAATCACCAGTTAACATGACAAACATGCCTTTTTACTGTGGAAGGAAATCAGAGTAAACCCACAGATACACATGCAAACTCCACAAAGAAAGGCCCTTCTTTATCACAAACCTTGTAGCTGTGAGGCAACAGTGCAAACCACTGCATCTTCACATCAGTGCACCCTAAACAAATTAAACTGTATGTGGATGAGTCGTGTCGCTTTTGAACAGTGTGTCCATGGATGGCAGAGGTCCCACGAGCCAACAACACTCTGCTGCAGGTGAAATTATTCTTGTCTGAGCTGAAGTGTTACCATGCCGAGTATTCTGGAAGAGCAAATATGTTCAATAAAATACTCATCTTTTCAAATCAAATATAAGCTCAATTCAAAAGGAAGCCAAACTTGTTATAATATGAAAAATAAAGTTTGGAGACAAAGCTTACACAGGGAATCCATGAAAGACTGGGGAAGTCATTGTTGTTATTTGATGTCAGTGTTAATATTTCACCGCCATATGAGCCTGATGGTCCACTGTGATGTATTAACCGTGGCTGACTTTCAAACTCCTTTATGTGTCTGCAAAAACTTTCTCCCTAAACATTTTATGGGGTGGCTACATTCGATTGGCCTTGTCCCCCTGCACATCGCCACCATGAGCTCAGAGAAGCTTCTTCTGACTCACATATTCTTTAAGACTTTGATCCACTTGTGCTTTTTTGCCCCAGTAGTGAGGACACAGATGACATGTGTGCCGCTCCTGAGTGCCAGGCTTTGACCTAAATATATTTTGTGGTTTGATGTCTGCTTTTTAATTTTTGATCATTATAATAATTTAAAAACAGACACAAATAGAAAAGGGGGGGGGGGGGTGTGAATGGCTCATAATATGGGTGGCCTAATTCCATATAAATCCTGCATGCTCGTATACAAGACTGAACCTGAGCAGCAGTTTCCTTTTTCTTTTTCTTTTTTTTTTACCTCTAACCTTTTAGAGGTTTTTTTTACCTCCTTGATTTTATATAAAAAGCTAAATAACAGCAAATTACACATTTACTTTGACCAAATTTGCAAAAGAAAAAAAACCTCTTCGAATTTATGACAAATTCACAGGAAAAATAGCAAGTCGATAATAAAGTCAAATTTTACAAAAACTCTTCACAAGAAAAACTTCACAAGAAAACTTTCAAATTTAGGGAAAATTTTGAATTTACAAGAAAAAGAACTGCATATTAAAATGTAGTACATTTATGAGGAAAACATGTCAAATTTACAAGAAAAGCTGCAAATTTACAACTAAATATTCCTAATTTTATAAGAAAGGTCATATTTTTGATGAATATAGATGTTAATGCAGTCCGCTGAGGTTAAAGAAAACTGTGCAGGATATCTGGGTATTCACTCTGGAACGCTAATAAATATTTGAAGCCCCAAAATGCATATGTGGAACAGTACAGCTGTAACCGAGTTTATGTTTTCAGTTGTTTTATACAGACTTCAGTTTATCCTGTTGGGTGTATTGATGTGATTTTATGATGATTTAACATGCAAAAGTACAGAGGGAGAAACTAAAATGTGGTCTGGTCAACAAATAGAAGTTTGGCTGTGAAAATCAAAGTCCATCTAATTCAACCAGTCTCTGCAACATTTCAGTGGTAGCAGACCTGTAACGACAACAGCTAAAATGATTAATCGAATGATAAGAAAAAGACCACAATAAGTTGCCGTTTTCGTGTGTGTGTGTGTGTTTTCAACACAATCCTCCATCATCTTCAGCCAGCCACAGCTGCTTTTCTCCTTCTGCACGCTCCCATGCGAGGCGGAGCTCATGCTCACATAGTGGGAACAGCCGTAAAAAAAGTAAAGCAGCAAGTTGGTGTCCACTCACATTACAAAATTTGTCCCAACTGAGCCTAAACGTCTACTCCTTATTAACAGCAACTTTCTTGGTTACTCATGTAAGCTGGTTAACCGAGCTGAGACAGCTAGAGACAAGTTGGAGAACGGCATTCTAGAGGGAGTTTTCAAAATGTCTTCGAACATTCTCAGCGGTTATCATTTTCCTCTCCTGAGTCGCACGGTCTCATGCTGGTCTCACAGGAATTTTAAACACGTTCAAAAAAATTGGGCGACAGCTATTTCTAAAAAAAAAAAGTCAAATTTTTGAGCAAAAAAAAAGCAAATTTACAAGAAACAGTTTGCAAATTTACAATATGTCAAGTTTACAAAAAAGTTGCAAATTCATGTGAAAAAATATGTAAATTTACATGAAAAAATGGCAAATGTATTTTAAAATGTTAATATAATAGTGGATTAGATTGTTATGGTGCTTCACATGACATCTCAAAGCACTTACAGTGAGTCCTTTATTCATTCACTCCAGACAGACAGACATTACATGACAGACAGACGTAAGCTACTACTGTAGCCACAGCTGCCCTGGGGCAGACTGACGGAAACGTGGCTGCCAATCCACACCGACGGCCTCTTCCACCACTACCAAACATTTACACACATTCATACCCAGTGTCATGGACATTGGAGGCAAGGTGGGTAAAGTGTCTTGCTCAGGGACACAACGGCAGGATGGCTGGGGAGAGCGGGATTCAAACTGCCAACCATCCAGTTATTGGATGACCCGCTCTTCCTCCTGAGCCACTGCCACCCCAATTTTCACGAATGTTGACAATTTAAGATGCAAAAAGTTAATTTACAAGAAAAAAGTTTTACATTTACAAATAAATGTAATAAATTAATAAAAAAACGTTACAAATTTACGAGAAAAGCTGAAAATTTTACAGAAAAAATTGTCCCCCCCTGCATCCCCTTGATTTACATCTAGGTGGGTGAGTGTAGCAACCTTCAGCAGTGGTTAGTTGAATGTTAGAGCACGTAAATGCACCAGTGATAGAAGAGCATACACACACGGGCATCGCTGCTTCACTTCATGCTTCATTGGTTCAGTATGTTTTGAAGCTTTCATCAATCAGTCAATCTGGGAAACTGATCCACCTCCTCCCTTCGAACTCACTGCGGGCTCCTCCCTCACAGGACCAGGGAACAGCTGTCACCCCACAGGGCTTGGGCCACAATGAAATTGGGCTGTCTGCTGCACTCTTCACTCACCGAACCGGAATGGTGGAACATGGACCACTAGCTAGCAGCACCACTAGCATTTTGTATCTAATCTTCCATACCTAAAACACTTGGGAATGTCAGGAGGCTGCTAGCAGAACATGTACGGAGTATGGACGGAATGCATACTAAACATGTGCAGAACACATAACGAACACGTATGGAACATGTGTAGAATGCATACAAACATGGACGGAATGCATACGGAAGATGTGCAGAATGCGTACAGAACGTTCCGTAAGGTATCGACCATTCTGTGTTTTAGTAATCTCCACAACACAGGACCGGTGGCTGGAGTTGTTTAAAGCTGGAGTTGTTTGAAGCCGAATTCACAGCATCGACCAGTCGGAGGTGAAATCACCACGGATACAACTCATGCCAGTTTTCTTGTTAAAACAGAGTTTATCACAGCAGTCATCTGGTGGGTAGAGGAATAAGCAAAGCTGAACTCTGTTCTCTCTTTAGTCAGCCTGCATATTTATTTAAGTTTACAAATTTCTACACGTTCCTTTCCGCAGTTTGGTTACATAAGAGGCACACTGGTAAAAGTGTGAGAGGTGGGGGTGGGGCCCCTGTAGGGAGTTCTGTATAGGCCTACCACGATCATTGCAAACTCTCCACACTGTCACTGCTGAAGTGATTCAAATTTGGTCAGCCCTTGAAGGTCCCCTTCTGGCCTGGGGCTCTAAGCATTTGTCTGCCTTGTCTGCTGATACAGCACCTCTGACTATTAGGAATTTTATTTTATTATTTTTTTTAATTGAAGGCTTGCAGCAGCGCCTCCTCTAGCAAGTGCTGCCCTAGGCAACCGCCTATATGACCTATGCCACAGACCGGCACTGAGTAACTTAGTCATTCAGTCAAAAATACACATAATTTTTAACATATGAATATCAGACTACTAATAAAAACTGGGAACAACCCTACCCCTGTATGCATCATGTTCGGATCAATGGTCCGTGGAATGTGGTGGTGCGGTGTGCTGTGGCGTATAGCAGGCAGGGGCTCTGATTATCACAGCCAGCCTACGAGTCCCATTTCCATGTTGCGGTTCTCCGGTTGCCAGCAGCAGTTGTGGCTGTTTTGTTTCTCTCTTTGGTGTGGTTTCTTGCGCTTACCTGCCTCCACTGAGTATTTTGTCCTGGTTTGACAGGGCCTCGTCAAATACCTCACTCCACCCAGGGCTGCCCTTACACCATAAACTGTCCGGCTGGCAGCTATTACAATGTTTTCTGGTTCCATCAAAACAAAACAGCCACTTTTTTTCCCCAAAAATTGTATCAAAAGGCTTTGGGGTCCGGATGAAAGACCCTCGGGGTCCGGATTCTTACAGGGATCTGCCATTTGAGGAGCCCGGGTATATTTTCTTGCAATGTGCAGTTAAATGGTGATATTCAGTTTGGGGAATTTATAGTTTCTGTTTTTTGCCTTTAAACATAAGGGAAAGTGAAATGAGCCATATTTCTCAGAAGTTTGAATCTTTTTTTCTAGAAAGTTTGCCACCATTTTCTCAGGAATTTGTGATTTCATCCATAAGTTTATGGCTTTTTCCAAATGTTTTCTTTTTTCAGAAATCTGTATTTTTTTCCTCATCTCATTTTTTGTGAATTTTCTATTAAATTCATGTTGGTTTTTTTCTTAGAAATTCGTTTTTGTTTTTCATATAACCTTGTGATTTTTTCAAATTTATGATTTTTTGGTGAAACTTTGCAACCTTTTTCCAGAAAATTTCTGATGCATCCATCCATCTTCTACTGCTTTGTGCAGGGGTCCGGGTCACAGAGGAAGCACTCTAAGTAGAGAAGCCCAGACTTCTCGCTCCCCAGCCACCTCCTCCAGTTCTTCAGGGAGGACACCAAAATGTCCCCAGGCCAGCTGGGAGACACAGTCTCTCTAGCACATCCTGGGTGTGCTGCAGGGTCCCAGCAGGACATGTCCAGAAAACCTCAAGTTGGGAGTTGTCCAGAAGGCATCCTGATCAAATGCCCAAACCAGCTCAACTGGCTCCTTTCACTGTGGCTGAGCAGCAGATCTACTCTGAGCCTCTCCCAGGAAACTCAGCTCCTCACTCTATCTCTAAAGGTGGATCCAGCAACCCTACAGAGAAAATCTCATTTCAGTCACTTTTGTGTGAGATCTCATCCTTTTGGTCGTTACCCAATGTTCATGACCATGGGTGAGGATAGGAACATAATAAATCGACAGCTTTGTTTTAAAGCTCAGCTCCCTCTTCACCACAACAGACTGACACAACATCCGCATCACTGCAGAGGCTGCTCCGATCTGTCTGTCAATCTCCCACTCCATTCTGCCCTCCCTCGTGAATGAGGCCCCGATATGCTTGAAGTCCTCCACTTGGGGCAGGAACTTGTCCCTGACCCAGGGAGGAAATTTCTGTCTTTTGTTTTTTTTTTAAGGTAACTTTGTGACTTTTCTAACATGAGTTTGAAACTTTTTTTCTTCAAATGTGTGACCTTTATTTCAAGGAAATTTTGTGCTTCCTTTTCCCCGTAAGGTTGTAACTTTTTTATGCAACTTTTCCCTAATAAAAGTGTGGAGTGTTTTTTCTCATACCATAAATGTGTGACTTTTTTCTCAGATTTTTTGTGACATTTTTTCTCATGTCATGAATTTGCAACTTTTTTTTTCATAAATCTGAGTTCATTTTTGTCTCCATAACTGATCTGTGACTGTACTGTGACACTTACCATTTTAGTAACATGAAAAGAAAAATTACCAAAAGGAAGATGTCATGGGCCCCCAAATAATGAAATCTCCTGACTAGCAATGTGTGGAAACTTCACTGGAACTATAATGAATGGATCACAAATCACACAGAACACAAAATAAGACACATTCAAAGTGACTGAGGACTTAGAGAGACATTTCACTTCATACTGTGGAAGGAGGTGTCCTTTGTAAAAGAGCATGTAAAGGCAGAGCACAAAGCAGTCAGTACGCTAGCTGCCACTTGACTTAATCTAACGTCTTGCTACAAAATGCCATGGATGACGAGTACAAGGGAGCTATCATTGACATATTCGGAGACAGAAAGCTTGTTGCTTGTAGAGATGGCTTTCGTTCACTCAGTCTGACAGACTAATGGGAAAAGAAGCTAAGGCAGAAAGAAAATGTGATGAAAGTGAAAGTGACCCATTACTCCCCTCCACCAGTAAACCTCCTCAGCGTCACTCCTCGCCTCCCAAGTTTAAGAGCCTTAGCATTCATGGCTCAGATTTGAGCTCACGTCTATGTTAATGGCATTTCAAAGTCAATCAGAAGTGTCATGAGGCGTCTGGAGATTAGGAGCGAGGAAGAGCAGCCTTTGGCATGGACAGAATCAAAGTTATTCAGAGGAATAGGTGAAGATGCACTTTGTAGGATGAGAAGTGACATTTCATTTGGATCACATGCATTCAACTCACACTATCCATCCATCTATATATCTACCTGATATATAGAGTGATCTCTGAGTGTCCATTTATTCATCCAATATGCATTTGTCAATCATTTATCGATATATTCAAGATTCAAGATTCCTTCGTCATTTCACTTAATATTTGCATACACAAGGAAAGAAAAAAGCAAGCTAGCAGCAAGACGTACAATATACGTTTTTTTTTTGTTTTTTTTTAAATATAGTTTAGGTCAAGCATTTAGAAATGACTGTCAGAATGTTTAAGGGAGGAGGTTTGCATGTGCTATGGGCAGGGAGCACTGTCCATTAATGATCCTAACAGCTAGTGGGAAAAAGCTGTTTAGCATCCTCCTGGATCTGCAACTGATGCATCTGTATGGAAAGGATCCTTAATGATGGAGATAGCTCTACAAGTGCATCTTTGCTAGTTGAGTTCCATCAGGAAGGGGAGGGGGACACAAATTACCCTGCTGGCTGTCTTCACTATCCTGTTTAGTTGTTTCTGGTCATAGGACTTAGAGCTCCCAAACAGGAAGTGAGGCTGTACGTCAATACGCTCTCAACAGCGTCCGTGTAGACGGTGGTGAGATGATCATTGGGGATACCTGCTTTTCTGAGTCTCCAGAGGGGGTGGAGCCGCTGCTGTGCCTTTTAATGGACGCTGTAGTGTTGATGGTGAAGGTCAAGTCGTCAGACAGCTGAATGCCCTGGAACATCACACTACTGACCCTCTCCACAGGAGCCCCATCAATGTGAAGTGGTGGAGATGTTCCCCAGCCCTCCTGAAACCAGTCCACACTTCGTTTATTTTTTCACATTGAGGATGAGGTTGTGAGATCTGAACCATGCTGTAAACCGCTCAACCTCAATCCTGTATGCCGATTCATTGTTCTGGATGAGCCCCAACACTGTCATATCATCAGCAAACTTGATGTGATTACTGCTGGATCTGGCAGTGCAGTCATGGGTAAGCAGGCTGAAAAGAAGGGGGCTCAAAACACAGCCTTGGGGTGTGCCTGTGCTTACTGTGATGATACTAGATAAGCGGTTTCCTTATCAAGTACCATCACAGTCTATGAAGTCTATGAAGAGGAGGCAGGCATACATGTTCTTCTGCTCTAGGTGAGACAGGGTAAGGTGAAGCATGATGGAAATTCCATCTTCTATAGATCAATTGGTCCTGTAAGCAAACTGTAGTATATCAAGGGTCTACAGGTACACAATTTTTAATGTGCTGCATGACCAGGTGTTCAAAAGCATGTCATAAGTATAGCTGTGAGTGCGACACGGTGAAAATCATTGAGGCAGGTGGGGTTTGGATTCTTTGGCACAGGTATAATGGTGGCACTTTTGAGGCAAGAGGGCACCACCGCCTGACGCTCAGCAGTCTTTTAGCCCACGTCCAGGGATGTTATCCAGCCATGCAGCCTTGCGTGGATTGACATTAGCCAGGGACTTCCGTACTCCAGCTGTGGTCAGCTGGAGTACTTGGTCGTTCAGTGCTGGCAGTGGTGTCCATGCCATCTCAAAATGTGAAGTGAGTGGGCAGAATGACACAAGTGCAGTGGCGGGGGTTTATAGTCTGTGACGGTATAAAATCCCTGCCATAGATGATGTAAGTCCTTGTCATTGGTGAAATGATTGTTCAGTCTCTGTGCATACTGCTTCTTCACTTTCTTAATTCCCTGGGTAAGATTGTTCCTTGCCAGTGAATACACTACAGAGTCCCCAGATTTGAATGCAGTGTCCCGTGCCCAGAGCAGTGAGCGCACTTCTCCTGTCACCCACGGTTTCTGATTGGCAAGTCTATTGATATCCTGACCACTGTCGCATCCTCAGTGCACTTATTTATGTAGCTGATAACACTCTCTGTATATTCCCGTAGATCTGTGTGTGATGTCAAAACAGTCCTGAAATAATAATACATCAGATTTATATAGCAATTTTCATAGACGCTTTACATTGGATACATTAATCATTCACTCCACAGACAATGGTAGTGGTAAGCTACTACTGTAGCCACAGCTGCCCTGGGGCAGACTGATGGAAATGTGGCTGCCGAGCCACGCCAACGGCCTCTCCGACCACTACCAAACATTTATACACATCCATGCCCAGCGTCATGGACACTGGAGGCAAGGTGGGTAAAGTGTCTTGCCCAGGGACACAATGGCAGGATAGCTGGGGAGAGTGGGATTTGAACCACCAACCCTCTGGTGATTGGACATCCAGCTCTACCTCCTGAGCCACTTCCACCAGCATTTCCCTCCTCCATTCCATTGTGGCTGAGCACCAAGCTGAACGGCAGGAAGTTCCATTTTTATATGGTCTTTGGCATGACCCGGCCGGGACTTGAACCCTGGCCTCCCTCTCGGTTGTGGGGCAGATGTTCTATCTCTTGGCCACCACTCCAGTATATAATACTGCAGTTGATGGCTACTGGCCTGTCCTGTTTTACACTGGGTCTATATGCTGGTGTGAGCATGACAGTGATGTGGTCTGAGTTGCCAGTATGGGGAAGGGGCACTGATTTGTATGAGTCTTTAATATTTGTGTAAAGCCAGAGTATTGTTTTCCCTGGTAGCCACATGTACACGTTGCTAGAATTTAGGCAGAACTGATGTGAAACTTGCCTGGTTGAAAGTCCCAGCTGCTATGAAAAAAGCATCTGGGAGCCCCTTCTGCTGCTCACTGACGTTACTGTAAAGTTCTGACATTGCTTCCTCCACATTTGCACTAGGTGGTACATAGACTGCAATTATAAAAAACGCCAGCAGCTCTCATCTATCCATCCATCCATTTCTACCACTTTTCCAGAGGTCCACATCATGGAGGCACCAGCTCAAACAGAGAAGCCCAGAATTCCCTCTCCCCGGCCACCTGCTCCAGCTCATTTAACAGAGCCTCAGCAAGAACAGCAACACAGCAGTTTCTCACATTGTGTTGAGAAGCACTCCAAAGTCTGATGTGACCCGAGTTGTTATTGGGAACATGAACGTTCAACAGCAAGAGTGTGGGTATAGCTGGTCTATTTGGATTAGCGGCAAGCCGAGCCTGGACGCCTCTGTGCTCGCCCTGCTCCCTTGTCCTGTCACACTGTTTATGGTGACTCTTGTAGATTATGGCATAACAAGCTGAGTTCACCCAGTGCACTTTGTAAACATTTGTAAACATAGTTAGAGACTCTGCTTTTAATGTCCAGTAAAAACTGATGTTCATACTGTTGCACACACAAACACGCATTTTCCTTCCACACACCATGCATCCACACACATAAACACTTCAGCTCCATGGAGAGAGGCCGCAAACATCGGTCGCGCCACCATCATCCTCTCCGCCTGTTAGCTCTGGCTACATTCTGTATATATTCATTTATCTCACGAGTAATTCTTTTACCAAGTTCCAGCCCATCCATCAATATACTACTGTATGTAGCCATTTTCAACCATCCATCCATCCATCCATCCATCCATCCATTTGTGGATAACAAACCATCACTGATAAATTTCCACTAAGCTGCAGCTGCACTCCTCTACTAGAGCAAATAAAAATAAAAATAAGTCTTCATTTTGAAGAGGCCAGCACCTAACACAGTAGACACAGGATGTTATTCGAGTTTCATCATGTTGATTCTTTCTCTATGTAACAGCACTCCAGGTGCTCAGCGGGATACCAGGCACGGGCTTGCCTAGTCTCCATCTTGCCTCGTAACGACAGTTTGAGGCTGTTATCATGAAGCAGGCCAAAGGTCCCACAAAGAAACACTAAAAGGAATATGTGATTTCCCGCAAGCTTTTTTCCTTTAATCCCAACTTCATTCTGTTTGGAAAGGAAAAATTCTAACAATCCTTTTTCTTTTCATTCATTTCTGCTTGATTCTCTTTGAGGAGAGTATTCTGCCTCCAGTCCTAACTCGGTCCACGACCATTTCATCTTCCAGTATGCCATTCCAAGAAGCCTCTTCACTGTGGATGGCGCTAAGCATTGCAAAAAAAAGTCACAAATTCTTAACGCTCTTCATCGAAGCTCTTTTGGAGACACACAAACACCTGCTTCTATAACTTTCACCTTGAGTTGTTGAATTTGTTTTTTTTCTCTCAGATGCTTTGGCCTCAATTTTAAAATGTAGTTTAATTTTCCTGTGAAATCACATTTTAACACTTGCTCACACTGAGTAAATCTCGCACGTTAGTATCTGACTCAAAAACACCATGTTTTTTTTTTTTTGTACTTATTTTGTACCCGTAGGTAGATTTGTTTTGCAGTCTGGTGACAAGCCACCAGCTGCCAGTCGCTGCATGCGCAAGCACCCCGTATCCCTAACCTGCATGTTTTTAGCATGTGGGAGGAAACCGGAGAAATCCCGGAGTAAACCCACGCAACACAGGGAGAACATGCAAACTCCACACAGATCACTGTTGGCCGGGGGCAGGGATCGAACCCACGATCTCATGATCCCCGCGATCCCCCGGCCGAGGGTAAAACTGTGCGCCACAGGTGCTAACCTCTGCGCCAACCGAGGCACTTAAAAATCATTTTTAACAGACCTGTACAGATTTATATTTTCAATATTATTGTTCCACCAACATAGATAATAAACATTGATATGGGGCTGTGATTTGTGCAGCATCAATGAATATATCGCTGCAGTGAAACAGTCATAAATGAGCATAATATGATAAATAATAGAACTACTGTTACTTCACACACATGTAACTCAAGCTAAATATTGTCCAGTGTGTACGTCAGTATGTATACACATACCTTGAGGTCATGTTACTCCCACCAGCGCCCATTTGGCTGTTAGCTGCGATGGGGGAGTCCTTCACACAGCTATGATTACGTTATCACCATATAGGAATTACAAATCTCCCATCAGGTTCATAAATAGGGCCTTAGCTTCTCCATTTTGTTGTCCATTCCCACTGTAAAATGGTCACAGTGATGTGGATAGTACAGCGATTTAGCTTTGGCACATTTCTGCCTTTGTTTCTGCCTGCTTTGCTCACTTTTTATTGCCATCTTCAGATGAAATAAAGAGTACTGTGTGGGCGGACACTGTGGCGTCAGCTCTGCTTTGAGTCGGGCCCACAACCAAATCACCAGTTACCTGTATATATTCATTGATACCCTCATCCAATATTGTATTAATCATACACTGTGATTTCCCATCCCGATCTTTATCTTGTCCTCCTCCAAGCTAAATGTAGGAAATCAAGTCAGTCCTTTGCTATACTGAGCTAACCAAGCAGTAAGCATTAAGCACCATCTAGTGGTTTGAAAAGTTAGTTGTTTTTTTATTTCTCTGGTACCTAAAAAGCTGAATTTGCATTTGTAACATTTATTAATACTTTTATCACAATATTCCCATACTAGTGTCTGAATCGATAGAAATATTAACAACAAAGTATCACAACTGATTGTGGTGGAAATGTCTATTATCCAGTCAGATAACTCAGGTCTGATTGTGTATTAACCCTTTAACATCCTTCTATTTATGGACATAAAAAGCACCCTCACTGTCTGTGTCGCAGTGCTGCGCCTGTCATGTGATGTTATAAAAACCCCCAGATGTAGTGAGTATTGCATCTCACAAGGTGGCAGACATGTAAAACTTACTGCTGTTGCCTTGGAGGACCAAGTGCCCCCATATAACCCCCCCCCACTTCTGGTCGTCATACGAGATAAAATGCGGTGGAATAAAAGCGAAATTGCGGTGGAATAATCATAACAGTTTCTGGATGTGGGAGAGAAAGCGAAAATGACCGAGAGAAGACAAAATAGCGACGAAAATGACGACCAGGATGGACCAAAATGGATGAAGCAAGCCGCCTGGCACGCGGTAAGTGATGAATTTCTTTGTTTGTTTACATTGTAACTGATTTTCTGGTTCATATACTTTAAAGATAAGGTAACAAAATGCCCAAAACAACAAACAGTGACAAAAAACAAAACCATCCTTTGTGTAAATATGTCCAAAGTCCACTTTTGACTGAAAGTTATGTAATTCGATATGGCTGCCATGGCATTATGAAAATTAGATGCATAAATTTACTCCTATCTCAAACTTTGGATCATATTCTACATCTTTCTAATTGACAGTAAGCCATTATCTCTTACTACTTTCAAGTTATAGCCTTGGAAATCTCTGACATCTGGAACTGAATATTTTCTTGAAAAAAATCCTTGACCACCAGGGGAGAGGAGGAAACAGCGCAATGGAGTGCCCATAGGCAGTCAGTGGGTAAATTCATATCCAGATTTTAAAAGTAAATAATAAGATGGTTATACCGGGTTTCCTCTGGTAACATTTCCCGGTGGCAGTTCGCAACGCCTGTAAATTTCCGCAGGCATCCTATAAGAATTATAAATTTAAGAAAAACAATGAAGTAAATAGGGTCCACAAGCACACACATGAACAATGTGCGTGACCGTCATCCGCACAGAGTTCAGAAGCGCTGCGTCCACGTGACCGCTTCAGTTGCCAGGCAGTGTCTCGCTAGCATGACTGTCCAAGAGAAACATGAGCTTATTAATTTACTTTAAATGCGGAAAAAAAAAATCAGAAGAGGTACATAAACACTGGAGGCATTTATCATGGTTTTACCAACCTGGCTGGTAACGGGAGGCAGATATGGAAGAGGTTGCTTAGCTAATAGATGTGGTTAAGCACGCGAGTTGGTTCATTTTGTCTTTCTTTATCATTAGTTTTTTGTTTTCCTTATTTCAGACAAGAATGAAAAGGAGTATGTTTTTACCTTTAGCCTTAGTTAATATAATCGAATAATTTATGTTCACTGATTATGCACCTGGAAAGTTAAGATGACTCGAATTCCTTAAGTCAATGACTTTAATCTGTCAGCAGCATTCAGACAAACGAAATGTGGCAGCATTTGGATTTCAAAATAAGAGAGGATTTTTGTCTGCCTGTCTGGGTGGTGAGGAGATTTCTAAAAAACAAAAACAAAACTATAAATATATAGAAATATTATAACAGAAATAACTGTATCTTTGGTTATTAAGTTAATTTATTTTATTAAGTACAATTTTTTTTTTTTTTTTCTTTGAAATCAGAGTTAAATTATTGTTTCTGTTCGTGGCTCTGCAAAGTTATGGTCAAAATGTAAATTGTTATAAGGAAAAAGTAAAAAAAAAATTACCAGTCTGTTTCAAATTTATTTAAAAAAAAACGTCATTTTATTTTAAAAAATAGACAAAAATTAGCCATAAAATACAGACATTTATAATAAAGTTTCAAATGTACAAGAAAAGTCAATTTTACAAGAGGAAATTGCAAATTTGAAGAAAATGGTTTCAAATTTAGATAAACTGACAGAGAGAAGTAGAAAACTATGAGAAAAATTGTTATAAATTTTGAGAAAAACCTCAAACCTTCAAGACTGAAGTCCTTACTCAAGTTTTTAATGGGTGCTTATTTGTACCCTTAACTCAACTAGAAATTTTTGGTTGTCTACTTTAATTATTTCAAGCACTGTTTTTACATGAGTAGAAATTTCTGGCATGTTTTTGGCATGTGGGAGGAACCAAGAAATCCCAGAGTAAACCCACGCAGACACGGGGAGAGAACATGCAAACTCCACATAGATCACTGGTGGTCGGGGGCTGGATCGAACCCAGGATCCCCCGGCCAAGGGTGAGTTGCTGTGCATCAAAACTGGGGATTCTAAATTGTCCTTTATTGTGACTGTGAGAGTGAATGGTTGTCTGTCTCTCTGTGTTGGCCCTGCGATGGACTGGCAAACTGTCCAGGGTGTACCCTGCCTCTCGCCCAAAGATGCTGGGATAGGCTCCAGCCCCTCCGCGACCCGAAAAGGATTAAGCAGAAGAAGATGGATGGATGGATGGATAGAATTTCTGGCTACTATACCCAGCTCTGATCATATAATTTAATTATGCATGAGTAAATTACTATTATGAATGTCTTTTTTCCTTCCCTACTCTCTCAATGGAAAAAAAAAGAAACACTACAATAAAAAAAATAGAAAAAATACACATTTTTGTCATTTACAGTATGTAAACCATGAAAAAAAATCCTGCAGGACAAAACATGACACTTGATATTTTCTAACCTGTTTGTATACCACCATAGACAGAGAGAGAACCTGAATTAGACAGAGCTCAGAGAGGGGAAGATGAGACAGAAGAGAGGAGCCAAGGAGAGGAAAGTGTTCAGGCGGAGGGTCCAGGAGAGGTGAGAGCAGAGGAAGGAGAGAAGGATAACACCACTAAAAAGTCCAAACACTGGACGTCTGGGTGGGACCCCAAATGGCCCAGTATTCCAACATTCAAGCCTTGGTTGTACAATAGTTCAAATGGCAAGTTCTATATGGAAAGTTACTGTGCAAAATTAAAAAAAAGAGAAAGAAATAGTATAAAATTAACATATTCCGGTTACAATAGTGTCATGTGTTTTCTGACTCCCCCCTCCCCCCCGGAAAAATATGTTGCCACCGCGCCAAGGTCTTTAAGCCAGAGGAAACACTGGTTTTACATACAGTATTTGGTACAGATAGAATTTAGTCCTGGGCTATCTGTAATCTCAAGACCATTCGATCAGCCAACCTTGAACTAGGGCTGCAACTAAAGATTATTTTAGTAGTCGACTATTCTAATGACTATTTTTTTCAACTAGTCGACTAATCACGTTTATTTTTCTCATGTCCACCATCTCTGCTTCTTGTTGGGGCTCTAGTCTAGTTTCTAGTCTAGTCTAGTCTAGTGCATATTTTACCCCAGCCGCTGTTTAATACCTCTTAACGTTCTGTCTCCTGTGGGTGGGAGGCATTTAGATGACCTTTTGTCTCAGCTGGACACAGTATAACACAGTCTAACTAATATTCAGAATGAGGACTAATATTAACAAAGATAAAAAAGAGATAGTGACTCATGTAATTCAGTCATTTACTGCATTCAACATGTTAGCCATGACAGCTCAACCCTCCGCAACCAGAGAGCTTATTGTCAAACAGGAAAGCTAACATTAACGGCACATACTAACAGTATTGTCATTTTTCTAAAGCTTGAAACAGTTAGTCAATGAAAATAAGCGCCGCTAACTTTCTTTACTAGCTAAAACTTAGCGAAGTCCAAGCAGACGGTAATGTCGCGGCTCCCGGGTGCCATCGTTTCAGATGCTCATGCATCACTGTAGTGCTGCCGTGGTAAGAGAGGTCTGCCTTGTAAAGTCTGCATTTTACTTGTTTTGTTTATTTTTTTTTGTCTTCTGTAAAATGTTCCCAAACAACAGAAAATTTGGGTCTGCTTTTTTTCTGATCCACTTTGACTGGCTTATCCTTTCTCTTCCCCATACTGTGCTCCTCTTCTTCTTCGCTGGAAATTGTTCACACATGCTGGAGAACAGAGGCGCTACTGCCCTCAGCACATTGCAGTTACAACTGAACATTACCATGGCATGCATATAAACTTTCTAATTAAACAATTTGACGACAATAAAAATATTTGTAGATAAATTTCAGCCCTACTTTGAACCTCTATCTCTGTGCAACATTAAAGTCCCTGACAAATGAATCAGTAAATGTGTTTTGAGTCTACCACAACAAACAAGTGTTATTTACTGCCCAGCCAAATTTGAATGTTTAAGAATAGAATAGAATAGAATAGACTTTACTGTTATTGTACAGTTGTAAAGTAAAATGAAATTGCGGCCAATATAATATATAATAAAAATATATTAAAAAAATATTGCCAATTATGTAAAACCAGCTTTAAAAACCTTGAAAAATCAGCCAGCGCTCTCTGCTCTGAGATGGTGGGGGCGTGTCTGCAGCAGGCAGTGAAACCACGCCCACTCCCAGGACAGGATCAAGTGTCAGCTGTCAATTAAACAGCCGAAACCTGGGGAAAGAACTGGAAATACACAGTGTATCTTTTTTGAGCCAGAAGAGCCGCATAAGCTACTATTACTTCTAAACTGTCTCTCCAGGATTTTGTGATGTCGCGATCACGGCAATTCCCACAAAATTAGAATTTCGTCCAATGAACGCAACTTTCCCACAGTTTTGGCCAATTGTTGTCAACCTGCTCCAATTTCGCCAGTCAAATTTGTACCCGAGTAGCACTCAAACGTCATCAGTATGTCATCAGTCTAACCAGTCAAATGCGTCACTGCATTGTGCTCACTTCCATGTTTATAGTGAGAATAATTATAAGTTGTATATATAGAATGCCGGAACTTGCATTGAGACATTCAGAGATAAATTAGTCGAGCTGTACAATAATATTACTAGTAAGAAAATGGTAGTAATTTGTGGAGATTTCAATATTGATTTACTAAATCCATTTCAACAAAATATAATTACAGAGTTCATGAATTCTATGTACAGCATGAGTCTATATCCCACAATAACACATTCCAGTAGAATCACAGTTCACACTGCTACACTTATTGACAACCTGTTCGTTAATATTATTGATAAGAAAATAGAAAGTGGATTATTGATAAATGATATGTGACCATTTGCCAACCTTTGCACTTATCCATGGCCACACGGAGGCCAATACAGAAAAAAACTTTAAAATCGTTCAGATACAAATCACAAAATGCAATCAGTTCTTTTAAAGAAGACTTGCTGAAGCAGGACTGGACAAAAGTCTATGTATCAGATGTAAATGAAGCCTATGACACATTTATGAACATTGTAACCACTCTTTATGAAAAAAATTGTCCATTAGTAAAGAAAAAGCTTAAACAGAAATTTGTTGACAAGCCATGGTTAACCAAAGGATTACAAAAGACGTGTAAAAAGAAAAAAATTATTATATAAAGCTTTTCTAAAGAAAAGGACAAAAGAAGCAGAGCAGCGGTATAAAATATACTAAAATAAGTTAACATATATAATGAGATGTAGTAAAAGAGACTATTACAGTAAGGAACTGGAGAAAAACAGAGGCAATATTAAAAATACATGGACAATACTTAACAATATTCTTGGAAATAAAAACAGAAATACAAGCTACCCAACCAATCTTTAAAAAAAAAATAAGCTTCACCTGCAGATGAATTTAATAACTTTTTTGTTAACATTGGTCCTAATTTGGCTCGAGAAATACCCATTACGGCACCTACAGGCGATACAGTAAGCAAAAACACTGCTATAAAAGACTCCATTTTCACAAAGAACACAGATGAGAGAGGTCATTGTTAAATTGATAAATCGTTAAATCGTTTAAAAGTAAAACATCTACGGACTGTGATGGTATTTTTCTTTTTTTGACATGCTCTTAGTCAAAACATATTATTGAATGCTTAGTGAAACCACTGACGTATATCTGTAACCTGTCTCTCGAAACAGGTATATTTCCCAGAGCAATGAAAACAGCTAAAGTAATTCCGATATACAAGACGGGTGACAGAGGGGAATTCTCAAACTATAGACCTATTTCACTATTACCACAATTTTCCAAGATACTTGAAAAAATATTCTGTGAGAGAATTGACAACTTCATAATGAAGAATAATTTATTGTGTGAGCAGCAATATGGGTTCAGACACAAGAGGACAACTGCATTTGCTCTAATGGAATTTATAGAAAAAATATCAACTGCCGTTGAAAATAAAGAGTACTCAGTTGGGGTATTCCTGGATCTTAAAAAAAAAGCATTTGATACAGTGGATCATAATTTATTATTAAAGAAACTACAAAATTGTGGTATTAGGGGGGTAGCACTGTCCTGGTTATGTAGTTACTTAAAGAATAGATATCAGTATGTATGTGTTGGTAACAAAAACTCACAGTTACTGAAGGTTACTTGTGGAGTCCCACAGGGTTCAGTTTTGGGGACACTGTTATTCAATATATATATATAAATGATATATGTAAAGTTTCGGAAAAAATGGATTTAATATTGTTTGCCGATGACACTAACTTATTGTGCAGTGGAAGCAATTTGGAACAACTTCTGGATGCACTCGGAAAGGAATTAGGAAAGCTTAAACTGTGGTTTGATTCAAACAAATTAACGCTCAATTTAAGTAAGACAAAATTTATAGTTTTTAACAACCATCATAACAACTTAGTATCTAAACTCAATGTAAATGGTGTAGAGATTGAAAGGGTATCCGAAACTAAATTTCTTGGAGTAATAATTGATAATAAACTGTGTTGGAAGTCACATATTAATTATATTAAAGGTAAAATATCCAAATCAATTGCAATACTACACAGAGTGAAATATTTGCTGAATCAATCCACATTATATACTTTGTATCATTCATTAATACTCCCATACATGACATATTGAACTGAAGTATGGGGAAATACATATAAAACAAACATACATCCAGTCTTTATGCTTCAGAAGAGAGCTATTAGAATAATAAAGAAAGCTGCTTTCAGGGAACCAACAAACCCACTTTTTCTTAAATTAAAAGCTCTCAAGTTGAAAGATCTGGTTGACTTTAAAACTGCAGTAATAATGTTTAAAGTGAAGAATCTATCACTGCCCACAAATATCCAAAAGTTGTTCCAAATAAGGGAGAAACAATATCATCTCAGAGGAACATGTATATTTCAAAAACCTTCAGTGAGAACTACCACCAAGCAACACTGTGTTTCAGTGCAAGGATTCAGATTATGGAACGATTCTGGACCTGAATTAAAATCATGTACAACGCTTGGACAATTTAAACAAAAATTAAAGGAAGAAATACTCCAAACATACATACAAAACGACATGTAAAATCACATAAGGATTATCATATTCAGTCTGTGTTGTGCTGCTGCTTAGTTTTTTATTACATTTTGTCTTAGCTTTGTTCTGAACTGTAATCGCTCTTGTTTTGTTTTTCTTTTGAATTCTTGGATGGAATATGGGTGGGAAATATAAGCTGCGGCTTCAGCCATCACCCATTTCGGATAACTTATGTTGAACTGTATGATCAGAGGAGTTATTGTCTAATTTGACCTTGTTGGATTTTTTTTCCCCCTTTGTTATATTATTACCTCCGCCAAGGAGGTTATGTTTTCATCGGCGTTGGTTTGTCTGTCTGTCTGTCTCCTTTGTTTGTCTGTCTGTTTGTTAGCAAGATAACTCAAAAAGTTATGGACGGATTTTCATGAAATTTTCACAGATTGTCAGAAATGGGGTATCCTACAGATGATTAGAAAACCGCCATTACGCAAAATGCCATTTTCGTGAATAACTACTAAACCACTAATCCTATCATTGTCAATCCAATTGCTAGTCATATGTTTTCATGGTCAAGGAATCTGAAAACGTACACACAAACACTGTATGGGGGAACTGTGGCGCTTGGCAGAGGTCTGCGCTCTCCAAGTGCTTTTCTAGTTCTTTCTTTTTTTTAATCTTTACTTTTAATCTATCTGAAATAAAGATTCATTCATCATCATCATCATCATCAGTATAAACAGAACACAGAAAAAAACAGAATGTGCGATTTAAAAAAAAAACAAAAAACACACACCCATGTTTTTTTTTTCCCAACCCATGTTTTTTCCTCCGTTTCCCTCAGCCCACTAGTGAAATCTCCTCGAGTCTCCGTGCTGACCGTGTGTACAAAGTGCCCGGTTTGTGTTGAAAAATTTCTGCCTGCATGAAAGCACCCTGATGCAGGAGCATGTGTGAGGAGAGATGCCATGAAACCACAAACAAGCAAATCTAACACTACAGCCAGTGTTTTAACATTTTATACAGTCATGTGAAAAAATTAGGACACCCCATTAAATATTCAGTTCTTTATTAAGAAATGTTCACATATCTAACCTTGTTTTTGTTTTTGGTTTTTTTTGCATTTTGTAAGATTTATTTTAGCCATTTTAAGTGGGAATGAATGTGGGGGTGTTCTAAAAAAGATGGGGGGGGGGGTCCAAATTTATTCCTCACTATTTGTTCAGAATTACATTTTACTGAAAATTTGAAAAAAGACTTTAATTCATTTTTAATTCTTTAGTTGTATTACATGAATCTCCCAGTATTTTTAACATTGATATTAAATATCCATATGCCCAAATATGTAAAAAAAACAAAACACACACACAGGCTTATACAGGGTGTTCTAATTTTTTTCACATGACTGTACATCTTTGGAGGTAAAAATCACTACTACATCTTGTCAGTGAGCTTTAAAGCTGTGAATCTCTGGTTTGGATACAGAGACATAGACTAACACGCGATTCAGGCGAATCCCCAGGATAGCCCTGCAACTAGAGCCGCACTATTAAAAAACATCCCGCAAAACCCTGGGGTGCATGCACAGCTGGGTTTAGGTCTGTGTTCCGTAGAGCAGCCCTGTTTTAGGCCCGCCCAAAAAATCCTGTCAAGAGCCAGAAAACTGTTCAGCAGTTGAACTCTGATGTTTAGCTCTGCATACTTATGAGCCTTTTACCATAAGTTAAGCACCACATTTGTAATATTTATTATGTTTAGAGGAAAAATGCTGAATTCACTTACACAAAAACTGACACTTTCTCAAATATAACCCCAAAACAGTAAAAACTGGAGTCCTAAACCTCTGACTTAATCAATTCAAATCCACCTATGAGCACACAGCAAATCCTGTGTATGACAAACCCAAACATCAGCACCACCCTGTCCCACTAGATATTTTATGTCAAATTGCTTTTACACAAGGGGCCATAACGGAAAGAGGATAAGCACTCTGATTAATGCCTTGATTACATATGACAGCAGTCAGCACAATGTATTAACTTTGGAAATTTGTTTTCAGCTTTGGCCCTATTACAACAAGAAAAATTAAAATATTGTTTCTTGCTCCCATTTCACCAAAACTCCGCAGCTTCAACCTGCAAACAACACTGCTGCAATCACAGAGTGGGGATGAGAGCGAGCCTTTCTCAGATCTCCAGAATCAGAATATTAATGATACTCTGAAGCCCCCAGCCAGCAACAATGATCTATGAATCCAATATGCTCAGATAAGTTCCCTGAGCCAAAGCCCAGTGGACGGAGCAGAAGGCGTGCGTACTTACATTTATTTGTTCAGTGAAGTGGCTCCCCAAAACAGGACCGTCGAAAAGCAAACAGCCAGAAAGACAAAAAGTCATTAGCCAGTTAATAATGCAGCGATAAGCATCTGTGTCTTGGGAATAATTCTTTTTTCCATGTTCTGTATCACAGTTCTAGCGGTAGCCCCCCTCCGCAGAACCAAATTGTCTCTTTTCTCCCCGTGTGCCCGCATTGTTCTCAGCCTGATATATATGAGCAGATAAACTTTACACCATCTCTTTGAGGCACACTGAATTTATTTGATCTTATTTAACAGTTCATGAGTCTCTCTGTGACTTATATTTATTGTGATTTTTTTCTCTTTTTTCTCGTTTCGAGGAGAGAAATCTCTCATACGAAGGCAGTGATAGCACTGTTGGAAAATATGATCTCAGCGACTCAAGCAGCCCTGTTACTCAGAAAAAAATAGATAAATAACAAAATAAAATGAGAGCTATTGCATCAAATCTGCCTGACAGCATGAAAATATTGAAAGCATCGAGGCCATCTAGATCTTCTAAAGTACACAAGTGTCAGGTTCAATGTTCAGCCTTCTTCTTATTTTTCCTCAATGATAAAATAAAATAAATGGATGCTAAACTCCACAGAATTTACAACAGCTGTCTCAAAGAAACCATCTGCTCCTAAATGTCACAACCAATCACATTCAGCCCGTCATGGCCAACAAGACGTGCAGGGCCCTTCTGACATTGTACAGTGAAAAAAAGTTACACACAGCTGCCATGACACCCCCGACAGACGAACACCAATCCAACGTCGCCATCCGGCAAATGGAAAATGTTACACACGCCACCCTGCCACCAAGCATCACCGCCTCAAGTGGCTGATTTTTAAAGCAGCTGAAGTACACCGCCGCTATGGTGAGGGCTGTTACACTATCTCCATAATGGGGAGGGGGGGGGGGGGCTAAAGGTGCCATTTGATATGCAGAGGGGAGTGAACATGACCGGAATTACCTGACACAGCTTGTCCTCCAGACCTGAGAGAAGAGCAGCTTTAAAGATAATTATTTTCACCCTAATCGCCAAGGACAACCTGCCCAAAATATATATTAAAAAAAATGATAGAGTAGGAAAAAAGTTTGAGTGTCATAGTCACTAAAAATTCAGTTGGTGGTTTCCTGAGATTTTTTTTTTCTTCATATTGTGAAGTTCTAGTAAGTTGTGCCAAAATGGAGTCAGCTCTTGTTTTATTTTGATGAAAGGCTTTACTTTTGCATTGCTGGTTTAATTCCTACCTATGTCTGCTTCCCCTCCTTCCCCTCAACGAAACAATTTCATTTAATTCACACTATTTTTAGGGCTGTACCTAAACATTCAGCAGCTGTGGAACCACTCTCTCTGCAGACAACTAGAACTACACTCAGCAGAGATGCAGACCCATGCCTTTTGCAGCCCTAGTTCCCCACCACACACACTTGTTTTTTGTTTTTGTTTTGGCTTGTTTTCACTATATTTTACTGTGGTGCAAATTTAGACACCGCCGACATCACCTCAAGCACTGGCCTGACAGCATCTTTTTTTAACTGTGTTATTGATCCACATTAATCAAAAAATGCATTAATTATCCCAGCCCTGTTATGATCAGAGCATGGTTTGGTGACCATGCTCACACTTTGTGTTATTTTGATATCCTTGTGTTTATTTTTGTTCTCCCTGTGATTATTCAGGATTAACATTTGCATTTATTGCCCTCTGTGTTATCCTCAGTCACCTGTTATTGTCCTCTGTGTCATCACCTGTTTGGTCCTGGGTCTGTGTGTGTATCTGTTTGCCGATTTTTTTCAGCTCCTCATGTTTTCCATACCTGTATCCACCGTCCTCTCTGTATTGCTCCTGTACTGTTGTCCTGTATGTTTATTGTCATGTCTCATGTGCATCCTCTCTGTGATTGTGCAGCCCCACCCATCCTGTAGCTGCTCCCCTGCTGTCTCTGATTGCCCCTGATTGCTCCCACCTGTCCTGTGTTGTCTTGATTACGCCCTGTCTATATATACCGGTGTCAGTCTGTGTCAAGTGTGGTGTCATTGATGTTCCTACCTGTATCTTGTGAAGTTCCTGTAATGTTTTTTTTCCATGTTCATGTTCCTGCCGTGGTCCATGTCCCTGTTCCATGTGAGTTTTGCTTGCTTAGTTTAGTTTTGTTTTCAGCCCATGTGCTGTTATTTATGTGTTCCACTCTTTGTTAATAAGTCATTGTTTTTGTACCATATCCTGCCTGTGCCCGGAGTCCTCTTCACCCTCACTGCCTGATAGGCAGTACGTGAAAAGCTCTAATTTTAACACTGCTCAGTGAGCTAATGATAATCTAACCGAGTCTCCAGGACTGTTGTGTTTGCACATAATAACTCTTTAATAACCATTTTTTTAAATTGAAATTAATTGCTCAAACTTGCTCAAACTGGGAAAAGTCAGTGACCACAAAGTAACCATTAAAGGATCACAACCAAAAGAATGTGGTAGCCGTCCATTTTGTAGGGCTGGAGAGCTCTTCAGCTCTGCATTCAATACCATCCGCCCCGCTCTGCTCCAGGACAAGCTGTTCCTGCTCAACGTGCCTGACTCCCTCTGCAGGTGGATCACCGACTTCCTGACGGACCGGAGGCAGCATGTGCGGCTGGGAAAGACTGTCTCGGACTCTGTAAGCATTAGCACCAGATCACCCCAGGGCTGTGTACTTTCCCGCCTGCTTTTCTCCCTGTACACCAACTCCTGCACCTCCAGCCACCAGTCTGTCAAGCTGATCAAGTTTGCGGACGACACCACCCTCATCAGGCTCATCTCCAACGGCGATGAGTCTGTCTACAGGAGAGAGGTGGCCCGGCTGGCGTCCTGGTGCAGCCACAACAACCTGCAGCTGAACGCTCTGAAGACAGTGGAGATGATCGTGGACTTCAGAAAAGTCACAGCCCCTCTGCCCCCCCCTTACCCTCACAGACTCTCCCATCACCACTGTGGATTCCTTCCGCTTCCTGGGCACCACCATCACCCGGGACCTCAAGTGGGAGCCGACCATCAGCTCCCTCATCAAAAAGGCCCAGCAGAGGATGTTCTTCCTGCGGCAGCTGAGGAAGCTCAAGCTGCCCACCAAGATGTTGGTGCAGTTCTACACGGCCATCATTGAGTCCATCCTCACCACCTCCATCACCGTGTGGTACGCAGGAGCCACCGCCAGGGACAGACTAAGACTGCAGCGTGTCGTGCGCGCTGCTGAGAAGGTGATCAGCTGCAAGCTCCCATCCCTCCAGGACCTGTACATCTCCAGGACCCGGAGGCGTGCAGGTTGGATCATAGCCGACCCTTCACACCCTGGACACGCACTGTTTGCCCCCCTCCCCTCAGGCAGAAGACTTCGGTCCATTCAGACTAAAACCTCCCGCTATATGAACAGCTTCTTCCCCTCTGCCATCAGACTGCTGAACACTAAGTGACTTATTAGACTCTCGTGCACTACGTACAGCAGCTCAACCGGACTCATGACAATTATCACTGTTTTCTTTTTGCATTACCGACTGCACTATGTGGAACTCCACAATATCTGCTGCTTGTTAATAAATTTAAAAATTGCATAGATTAGCATTACTTATTCTACCTTTTATTGCATGCATAGTTTTTTTTTTTATCTTTAGTGTTACTCTATGTTTAATGTTGCAGCATTGCACCGAGACAAATTCCTAGTTTGTGTACTGCATGAACAATGGCAATAAATCTTATTCTGATTCTGATTCTGAGTAACTGTTAAAACAGTCAATACTGTCCACATGCCATTCTCAATTAAAACATCAACAACCTTTTCAAAAGATTAATATTACTCATTAGCTTCACCAAGGAGTAATCTAACCCATTAGATTTTGGAGGCGATCCGGGTCAGGATGCCCAAGATACGACCTTGGCTCCACTCTGTCAGATATGGCCTTGGCTCTGCACCTCCAAGCCCGTATCTGGTGCATCTCAACCTGGATCACCTTCAAAATTGAATGGGTTCCTCCATAGTCCAAGGGCCACGTGTGGTGAAAATTTCACAAAAATCATTGATTAGTTTTTGTCCTAATCATGCGAACAAACTCACACAGACGAGCAAACAAACCCCTTGATGGAGGTGTGTGCTCTCTGAGTGAATCTAGTTTAACAGAGTGGATGGAATAATTATTTTTACGTTTAATAAAACTGTGTGATATCAAACAGATGAGGGCGGCACATTCAGTTGTGGGTTTTCAGTTGTGGTAATACCAGAGATCTCATGGACTTAATTTAATTTGCAGTACTGTAGTAATGTAAAGTAGTTAAGTATGCTTACTTGAATAGCTGTTGCTGCCAAACGTCGACAATCGAACTTCTGTCAGAAAACAGCCACAGATGCTATGAGTCTGCCAGCAGCCGCCTCAATAATGTGAGCCCCACAAGAAGGCCCAACACTCAAATTGACCGCTGGATTGGTCTGTAGGATTACATTCTCAGGTTCATCTACTCATTCCTAAAAAAAACCCTGCAATCTGCAAACTGCAATAGTTGTAGGAAATATTTAAAGACTTCTATCAATCATGTAAAATTAATTATTTTTTTATACTATGTGGACAAGTGAAGCACCTGCACAAGGTTTTTTAAACCATCAAAGGGCCGGTTTCATGTTCAAGGCTTAAATAAAACCAGGACTAAAATAATCTGGTTTAAATTAATCCACACTAATCCAGTGGCTTTCTGAGATGTTACTTCACTTCAGATTAACTTGTTCCAGGCTACCGAGTCTCAGACTAAGATAGTCAAGGACAAGACAGATTGCCTGTTGGAAACTAGGTCAGGTTAACAATGGGCACGTGGTGCAAAATGTGTTGTAGTCTAGAACTAGGGTTTAATCCCTGTACGAGAAACTGGCCCTTCACGTCTGAGTCATCACTGATGACAGCAGGGGCTAAATGCAGAGAAAGCACAACGCCTATTACTTGCAGCTTTTTACTTTTAAATTATAGACTTTTTCCTTTAGACAGATTTCATGGTTAATTGTAATTTTTACAAATAATTAAGACTTTATTTTTAGATTAACAAATTAAAGAATTTGTAAGGACACCCGGGACTAGCAGATAAAAAAAAAACAAAACAAAACGCTATTGAATTAGAGCAGAAAGGCACCACATGACTTCACACAACCATCACACAGCCTCGTGCTATGTTTTGTTTTAATCAGCATATTAATAACTTTGGTGCGCTCCAAATCTCTGCTCAGTGGAGACGCACACGCTTGCAAATCCTTGCATCTGTGCTTTACAGCTAGGAGGTGTCAAGAACATCTCCTGAATATCAACGCCGCACAACAGAAGCATCTCGGCTCACGCGCCTTTCCCTTTTACCCGCCATGCTCGTATTAATCCCGCTCTAATCCTCAACTAAATTTTAAAGTCCAATGTCCTTCTCTGCTGGATTTCACCAAGGAAGACCATTATACTGCTCTTTGTTCACCTAAGCTCTGCTTTAAGTGAACCGGCTGCCCCTTTGAGACAGAAAAAGTTCATGGATTTTATTTTATTTTTTTCTCATCTCCTCTGAAATCCTTCGAAGTGATTTCACACACTGGCTTTACGTTGAAGGAGTGGAGGCTTTTATGATTGGCCGTATATGTGTAAGGAAGGAGCTGGAGCACTGAATACGTGAGTGGCACCAGGCTTAAACATTTCACAAGGATATAATCAGAGTAAACAGCAGCCATATGCTGCAGTAACAGGTGCCTTTGAAAGCTCTGAATAAACAGCAAAATGAAAGACTAAATGATGGATGGCCCGCCATTGCTCAGAAGTCCCATGTGTTGGATGTTTTTTTTCGGTGCAACGATCATAAATGACCGTTTGATTACAATGTTTCCCCCGTCCCGTATGGCACCTGGTCTTCACTGTCCCAATTTCCTGGGTTTTTGAAAAGACACAGACACATTTAACAGGGGGTCTACTACCCAGCTGAAATGAGATTTTTTTCATCCTCACACGGCTTCTCCACCCATTGGAATAATTACATTTTTTTCTAGGGCACCCACGTATCCCCCCCCCCCCCTTTGCATAAGAAAGCAGAGTTTTCTCTCAAAATGAGAGCAGGGTGGAAGGCTAAGTCCAGAGGTCACTGTGGTGTTCATTTATCCTGCATGGAAGGCTGGCTATGAGTGATGCGAAATGAAGAAATTCACAGCAGCCCAGCTTCCCAATATAGGAATGCCTTCAAGATGAAATCTGCAAGATCCTTATGCAAAACATGTATTATCAACCCCAATTACAATGTGTGGTTGCAATACACAGCAGTGTTTCATAGAAGACAATCTATTCTGTGTAACAGCCAAGCTTGATAACGCTTTAAAACAGGGAACACATTAACCATTAATTGGGTGATTATTATTGTTGATACTTGTAGCCTGCCAGGTCTTTATTAGTAATTATAAGACAATCATGAACGTCCCCATATTCAACAAGGTCTGTTAAATTCATAGTGGTGTTTTCATTGGTTTAAACCCCCTAAAAGTCATCCACGGGTCACTTCTATGTATAAAATTAAAATATTATAATACTTGCATCACAAAGAAATACACATAACATTTACTTAGTTAGGTTCTTGAAGGGGACATAAGCAGTTTTTCTTCCGCAAGCTGACAGTTCACAGAAGTATTAATGAAATGTCTGCAATATTAAACCTGAGGAATTTATTACTGCAATACAATAGCTGGATGGGCTTCTGTGTATTTGGTGTTCATTGTGCCCAGTGAGGTATTTTGGGCCATCTAGTTTTAATATGACTTTGATTGTATTTTTTGATTCTGAACTGAAGATCATTTCCACTGCAGATTATTTTCCAATAATAAATTGTAAAATCTTGTCTGACTTGACACTGAGTAGAATTTTGAATAGACAGAATTACAATGAGCCTTGTGTGCTAGAAATCACTGGTTAATGATTTTTTTTTTTGGGGGGGGGGGTATTTTTTTTTGTCTAATTGTTTTTTGTTGTCTTTCTTTTCTGACACAAGTTCTGTGAAGTACATCACTCTCTATATAGTGTGTTTGTGAAATTGACGTGAATGTACAGTATATCTATAGAGATTATTTTGGATATTTAGTAATTAGTTTGTGGCCACCTTTCTCATGTTTTGTTGATTCAGTTAAAAAGAAAATGCAGTAACATTTTACACCCATCCTTCTTTAAAATGACCCATGTCAGTGTGTGTCACTGTCACATCTATAGGCTTTAGTTCATTTCAATTGAATTAAGAGTTCGTTTTCTCCAGTAATGCTGTTCATTTTGCCTGCTGAGAACATTTTAATTTATTTCTTTCAAATGTCTAAAGCACACAGCAGGACAAATGACACACAGACCTGGATTTGTGAGGAGCTGCAGACTGGTTGGATGAGTGCATAAACACATCCAAAAGACAAAAATACAGAACAGCACTTGTTAGCAAACGGTCCATGAAAAGGGGAATTCAGAAATCAGCTGCTCAATGCCACAACGACTCTACAAAGCTCTGTGAGGACGACAGTAAAGTGTACAATGTACTGAATAAAACGGGGAGCTTTAGTGTTGCACAGAAATCTGTGACCCCTCACAATCTGCCACTTTATTACTACTTCTGCTTAATAAATAATACAAACATTAAAATAGAAATTTTCGGGAACCCTGTTTACCTCTCAAATTAACATAGACACTTCTGTTATGATTTTCCGACCACACACATGCAGACAACGTCACCGTATGCAGTCACACATTCTGATGGATCACACATTTCTGTGCAACTATGGTAAGGAAACTAACTTCCTATATTTACTTTTCTTGTTCCCATGGCAAAAGCAGCTGGCCAATAAGAGGAGAGAACCTTCTCATATGATTCTTACGTGATTTGACGTGACACATTTTGGTCCGCTTGAATTTTTCCCCGTGTGAAAGAGAACCGAACCAAGGAGAACTTATCAAATGATTTGGGCCAAAGTAAATGAATTTAGGTGTGAAAGCACTCTAAATGCTATTCAGCCCCAGATCAACCCTCCCCCCCACACACACACACATCTTTCGTCATTTCTAAGATCTGTGGTTAACGCTAATGCTAACTTGTAAGCTCATAGCTTTGGCGGCAAACACAGCCTTAGCTAATTAATGTAAAATTAGCTAAATGTGAGAGTATAAAAGCCCAAACAAAGCATTATCAGAGACAGGGGTGTTGGTATTTATAGACCGAGATTATATGACCGGTGCCTGGGTGTAATAAGGACAGAAACAACCCTGAATGACTGAATGGTTGCTAACCGCTACTGGTCAAGTACAGTTATCAATAGTAAAATAAACTAAAATAAGGTCTAGGAATGACCTGTATGATCAAGTGTTGGTAGATGAACCAACTGGGCTAAATAATGTATATTGGGGTGAAAGATTTTAAAGAACATTATCATAAAACAACAACAACAGCAATAACAACAACAATAAAAATCAGCTAAGCTAACATTAGCAGCTAGACCTACCAAAATATAACAAAACAAGCCAGAAAGATGGGAGACATTATGGCTGACTGTGGATTAATGAACCAGCTGGTACTACAGATGACTAGTAGGTTAACTAGCTTTACGAAGAACAATTAAAACCACAGTTGAACCAACTCGCGCTGTTGAGCTTACTGTTCAAAAAACCTGTTCCGAGACAAAATTCATAGACAAAAAAAAAAATCAGACAAAAAAATAACAATTAAAGCTGCAAGCAGCTGTAAGCAGGCCCTCGCCCCCCCGCGCAACCACGGACCGCGGCGCCCATCGTACCTAGCTGGCTCAGAAAACTTCCCATCATCTTGGTAAGCGCTGCATGAATAATAAAGTAAACCATTTGACGCTGTACTTCCTGTGAGCAGTAGGTGGCTCTATTACTTTTGTCAATCATTTTTATGTAGGAGCGTGTGGGGAGGGACTAATATCCATCGTCGAAAATTTGGTGAAAATCAGACAGTTTGTCCAAGTTACAACTTTCCGATGTTCTATGGTGAGGAGTCAACCTTCGCTGTGCCACCATGGCAACACTTCCCTGTCAGTTATGTGTTGTCCACCCATATAGGATTACATATGACAGTCACCTCAACCTATGTTCCAGATTTCATGACTCCAGGTCGTTCCCAACCATCCCAACAAGATCACGGATTGAATGGTGAGGAGGGCGTATTCGTGGTAACTGCAGTAATGCCACGCTAAAGGTGATGTGCAGTTATGATCAACCAGATTGTCTGATAAACCTCAGAAAATTGCATGTCATTCTGGCAAGCGGAGCGTGAGTATGGCATATGAGTAATGGCCACTTCCTGTCCATTGGCTGTAGGGGGCACTGTCACTATGTGTCATTCTTTATTATAGAAATTATCAGTATTGGCTACCTAGTCACCACAAAAAATTTAGTTGAAATCAGTCAATGTATGCCAGAGTAAAAGGCATTGGAAGGGTGATGGCAATACTGCAAACTTGGCCATGCCCCTTCCACCAAACCGTCAGGCATTTGGAAAAGTTTTCAACAGCTTTTGATGGCACATGGATATAGATGATTGTCACCACAAATGGTACCAATAAGACTATTTATTTCAGAGATATTGAAGAAAACCTTTGGTGTAACCTTCATGTCTCCAAGAGAGGGTGCTATTGCTACTCATGAAAATTCATAGCTGTAATTGTTCAGAGGCATACCCATATACATCATACCTAACTTGGTGCCAATCCGACATTCCATTCCCGAGGTATTAAAAAAACAACATGATGCAAACTTTCTGATGCAAAACTTTTTGCCTCCTATAGGTGGCGCTGTAGAGTTCTATGAATATTGTTCTATAGAACTGCTTGGAATTGGACTGACATCCATAATATTGAACTTGGTTGAAATCTGACAATGCATACCAGAGTTATTGCCGTCAGAATGGTCATAGAATGACCATGGTGAGGCATCAAACTTTGCCACGCCCCTACGGCCAAACCGTTGAGCTTTTGGAAAAGTTTTCAATCACTTTGAATGGCACACGGGTATAGATGATTGTCACCACAAATGACCTCAATTGGACTAAAACTCTAAGACGACTTCGATCAAATGTGCGAGGTGGAAATCAGGTCACCGCCATGTCCTGGCAAAATGGACGACTTCCTGTTGGGTGTAGGCCATCACTTCAACGAAGTTTTTTGCATGTCTTGACATGATAAACATCTCATGCAATTTTGATCTTTCTACGCGAAAGTAAGCGTGTGCCACTCGCCTTTGACTTCACATGTTAGGTGGCGCTGTGGAGCCATTTTTGTGGGGTTATTCATATTTCCTCTAAAATATTACATTATTTGCTAGTCTTGAGGTCCCTGCAAAAAATGGTGAGTTTTCATGCACGGTGACTACCCCAAAAATGAGATCTTGGAGAAGAAGAAAGAAAAAAAATTCTAACAATTACAACAGGGCCCGAGCGTTGTCAGTGGCTCGGGCCCTAATAAACCCAAATGATATGAAATATACACTCAACTGTGAATTAATGAACCACCTCAGAATACAGACATCTAACTCAGTGAATGAAATATATACAGAATAGCCATAAAACCATGGTTGCTAAGCTAGCTCCAAAGTAACATACTTCTACTGTTATTAAAAGGGGCAAAAATGAAGCTGTGAGTGTGGTATCATGCCAGTGAGCTCTGGTTCTCATGCTAAATACATAACCTAATCAAAACCACTCATTTATTGAGAGGTACCGAGACATGGTTGGATCCTAACAAAGTGACAAATTGTGTTATTTCCCTTTCCAGATATCCAGACTGTTGCAGAGAAGCACTGAAAAATTGAACTTTTCATCATACGTATATTACACTTAAAAACAAAAATGGATTGCACTTCTTGGCCTTTAAGATGTCAAAACTAAGGAAGGCTGCAGGTCCAGACAACATCAGCTTGAGGCTCCTCAAGTCCTGTGCAGACCAGCAGTGTGGGATTGTGGAGCACTTCTTCGGCTTGAGCCTGAAGCTAGGGGAGGGTACCACAGCTGTGGAAAACATCCTGCATGGTACCCGTGCCGAAGACTCAGCACCCCAAGGACCTGAACAGCTCCAGACCACCGGCCCTCACATCACACCTGATGAAGACCCTGGAAAGGCTGCTCCTCACCCATCTCCACCCCCTGATGAGACCAGCGATGGACTCACTTCAGTTTGTCTACCAGCATGGCATCAGGGTGGAGGATGCAGTGATCTTCCTTCTACATCGTTCCCTGTGTCACCTGGAGAAGCCTGGGAGCACTGTGTGGATCATGTTCTTCGACTTCTCCAGTGCTTTAAACACCATCCAGCCAGTGATCCTGAGGAACAAGCTGCTGTGTGCAGGGGTGGACCAGCACCTGTCATTGTGGATCCTGGACTACCTCACAGACCGACCACAGTTTTTGAGGACCCAGGACTGTGTGTCTGGACACCATCATCTGCAGTACGGGGGCCCCCCAAGGAATAGTTATGGCTCCCTTCCTGTTCACCCTCTACACTGCTGACTTTTCACACAACACACCACACTGCCATCTACAGAAGTTCTCTGATGACTCTGCGATTTTAGCCTCATCTCTGATGGGGATGACTCAGAGTACAGAGTCCTGATGCAGGACTTTGTGGACTGGTGCCTGCGGAACTGCCTCCAGATCAATGTGGTGAAGACCAAGTAACTGGTGGTGGACTGCCGCAGGCATGGATAACTCCTTTCCCCCCACGGCACCGGTAAACATCCAGGGAACAGACATTGAGATGGTCACATCTTACAAGTACCTAGGTGTTCACCTGAACAATAAACTGGACTGGTCACACAACACCAACATGCTCTACAAGAAGGGGCAGCACAGGGTGTTCTTCCTGAGGAGAATCAGGTCTTTTGGAGTGCAGGGGGTACTCCTGAAGACGTCCTACGACTCTAAGGTGGCATCAGCTATCACGCATGGAGTGGTCTGCTGGGGCAGCAGCATCCCAGCAGCCTACAGGAAGAGACTGAACAGACTGATTAAAAAAAGCCAGCCCTATTCTGGGGTGCCACCTCAACCCAGTGGAGGAGATAGGAGAGAGGAGGATGGTGACTGAGCTGTAATCTCTGCTGGAGTCCAAGTTACACCCCATGTGGGACACACTAAATGCACTGAGGAGCTCATTTAGTGGCAGGCTGCACCATCCTAAGTGCTCGAGAGAGAGGTTCTGCAGGGACTTCCTACCTGCTACTGTCTAGACTTTATAATCTGCACTGCTCATACAGGTTGCACATAACACCACTACTTTGCACAATAGGGATTGTTCCCTTCCAATACACCAGTAATACAATTACAATTATTATTTAAGGTGGCAACAACACTGTTCATTCAACTGTGAAATATAGTGTCTGAATTTACATTTATGTATAGCCGGGTAATTTAACTTAACTGTAATGCTGTAAATACCAGGGGTGTTGGAAAAAAATCGATTCACGTAAGAATCTAGATTCTAGTTCTTCCAGAACTGATTCACAAATACTAAAAACTGATTTATTATTATTATTATTTATTTATTTTTTTTTTCTGTGTTGCTGGGGTCCCTTCATGTGACACGTACTGCCGCTTCGTGATACGCAATTACACATTAATGCTGCCAATGCAGGAGAACCACACAGAGCAGTTCACTAAGCTAGCAGCCGGATGAAACAGTCAGAATAAAGAAAAAATGGAGCAGCAAGAAATCTGAGACAGGACCATCTGCTGTTCGCAGACTCCGTCAACACCCCTTCAACTTTACGCTCCCTCAGCAAGTTACGCCCCCACGTTATATCACTCCACAGAATGGCTGGCCATAGCTGACGGTGCAAATATGGCTGAGCAGCACTGAGCTGATCATACACTAATTCAGGTGTCGTAGCCTTGTAGACGGGCTGATGGTGGCCACACATTTCAAAGGATGAATGTAAAAGAATCTAAAAATGAGAGCGTTTAGTCCATAGACGGTAAAAAAAAAAGTTTATGGTTTAGTCTTTGGATGAAGCTTGTTTGCGTGACAACGCCCTACCCTGTTGCCCAGCAACCCTGACAGCCGCAGCTGAGGGTTTTTTAAACATTTTTTACAGCGATGGAAGCAGTGCTGTTTTCATTGAATAAAATCCAAACTTGTTATTGATTAAAAGTAGACAAAAACGACTGATAATGAACAGATTAAAATAAAACTACAAAAATAAAATCATCACAATAAATCTGGACTCAAATTAGGTGTCAAAAGTAAAATGCATAAATGGTCATTTTAGCTCAGTTTCTAGCTTTAATGGATGAAAATATATATATAGTTTTAGTTGACAAAATTAACACTGGATGGAAGTTTATTTTTGTTTGTTTTCAATGATTGCATTTACTCTACCTTTAACTGGAGAAGCTTCACCAGGCAAAGGACCAGGACCAGATAATCAGCCAGAGGTGAAAGAAGTGGAGAAAGTTCTAAGTGCTGCTGCTGAACAACCACACTGCACCGCTTTAACAAACTCCCAGAAAATTCTGAACGGGCAAAATAAATCACGAAATCTTGTAACAGCACTTTATTTTGTTTTATAACTTTAATTTGTTTTTTAAGTCTCCGAAGAATTTAGACACTTAAGTTTATATTTGTGTAGGTTTACCTTATGCATTAACTGCATTAATTTCTTATTGAATTTGTTCATTGCATTAAGTTACTGTATAGGTAACTGTACACTGACTGCATACAGTCAGGTAGCACTACTATTTAAATGGATGTTCAAAGTATTTGTGATAGAATTTAATTCTGTTGTTAAATGAACGGCATAGATTTCTAGAATGCTGGAGGGCGACCAAACCTTCACACTGTGTGAAAGCTGTTAGGAATTGTGAGATGCTGAAAAGGAACATTTTCAAAATTTATCCCACTTGTGTACAATTTCATTTTTGAAACTCACGAGTTTTCAAGAAATAAAAACAGAGTTACTAACCTAAGCCTACTTTTTCATTTAACAGTATTTTGTTGCAAATCAGTTGATGTAGTTTTAAAAAAAAAAACCCATCAACACACTGTACTCTGCTTTCAAGCTTATCTCAGCATTTTCTGTAGTGCAGTGGGCTTTTTTTTCCCCTGAGATTAGTGGGTTTTTGTACTGAATCAAAAATCTTTTTGGACAGAAAATAGATTCTGTATCAAATCGTGACCCCAAAAATTGGAATCAAATTGAATTATGTGACTTCTAAAAATTCACAGTAATTTTAGTAAATACCATTTAACTGCAATACTCTTGCACTGTGTATATATACTGTGTATATATGTATATTTACTGTTTTGCTATCCAATTCTTTTCTTATCTTATTATTGCTCTGAGTGCTGCTATCCCTTTGCTCTTGCAATCCTGTAATTTCCCCATTGTGGGACTAATACAGGCTTATCTTATCTTAACTTAAATGCCAGGAGATCTTAAGAACAAAACAATATATTCCAGGGCTGAAGTGAATCCAGGCTGCAATGATCCGGCTGTAGAATCTGATATATTCATGTTAGTTGGTATAGACTGCATAGGATCAGCAGTAACTGTATCAGAAAAACTTTGCACATTTAAACATTTGGTTATTGCCTAATTGTAGGCTTGTTAAAGTTTTTGTGGCGGACAAAGATTCATTAAAAATACTGCTTACCACCATCTAAATGTTGCTGTGATTGGCAGTAAGTGCCTTTTGTTGGAGGTCGAACTCTGAACAATGTACCACCCATAAAGCTTTACCTTCCACTCTTCTATAGCAAAAGTCTGGTTGGATTTTGCTACATTATGCATCTGAGGTCATTTCATGATCCACCTGTGGTGCGCCAAAGATCAATATGTCATTTTCGTGTGAGATTACTGTCTATAATACACCATAATACCTGTAACCTTATGGTCTGCATGGAGAGTCTGTGCTGAATGCTTATGAGTGAGGACCCCGTGTTGTAGAGGGGAATAAAAATGAAAATGATATGTCTATTATAAATTCTATACATTGTAAATTTAGAGCCCCAACCATGCTGAGTACATAAATGAGTATACATTTCAGAAATTAAATATTTCTGTTCAAAAATTATTTTCGCCCTAGTTGAAATATTTTAAGAATTTCAGGTACTTCTGATAATACTGAATCATAACGCATAATCAGCATTTGAAAAAGGCTACAAAATTGTTCAATAATGCCTTGGGCTCGAGGTAGGGAAGATAATTTTAACCAAACTACTGTGAAACAAAAAGTAAATAAGGCATTAGCACAAAGTTTACTCAAAAATGACAAAAAACCCAATGCATTAATAATAATAATAATAATAATAATAATAATAATAATAATACATTAGACTTATATAGTGTTTTTCAAGACACTCAAAGACGCTTTACATAGGGGAGGGGAAAAAGTGTCAATGACTGAATGCAGTGTTGAACAGATGGGCTTTTAATGATTTTCTGAATGCTGGGAGTGAGGGGGAGCTTCTGATGGTTTAAGCTTTGGGAAGGTAAGTTTTGCTCCAACTGCAAATTTTATGGCAGTTATGAAAAAAATGGGGGGGGGGGGTACTTCAGTGTCTCTGTGAAAAATTAGAAATAATGTGAATAAAACCGTTTCAAACTCTCTGGATAAAACCTCTGTGTCTCAGTTTTCTGAAAACAAAAATGCAGTTCTCTGGTTTAATCTGATGAAGCAGTAACAGCATCTTCTGTCTCACTAACAAAATGTGCACAGAAAGTTCTGGTTACATGAGAAATAAAAACTCACTTCTGGGGGTTTTAAACAGCATTTTTAAATTTGCTAGGCTTTGAATTTAGTTAATAGGACCTGTATTTTGATGCAAATGGCGGCCTAAAGGCAGCGAGCACTGATGACGCTCTGTCGTTCCTTTGGTGGATGGTTGTTAGACTTTCAGACATTTTTAGTATGCACAGCCAAAGCACGCAACATTTATTTGCTATCTGCACTGGACTGTTCCCCCACCGCCGTCAATACAAGGTTGAGAGAGCTGAGAGATGAAATTAGTTTCTGAGCGACAGTTAGGTCCTGATATAAATGCCATTTGAGTACCCTGCAGACAGAAACACAGCTAAGACAGGGCACTGTGGTCTTAATGCCAGTTACATTGAGCCCCTGCCACCTTCTGCTGATCGAGGCGACTAAGGGATTTAGCAATTATCTGTTGAAGATAACCTGGCATCAAGAAATTCATTTTGTTTCATCAGGCAATTTGTATTCTCGGCAGTAAGTCGCTGCTCGAGTCTGTTCAAAACCAGACAAGGATTAGATTAAGAAATTGACTGCTGAGAGGAACTTTCCAACGCCTCTGTTTTGGTTAGGTTTCTGAGGGCCTCCTCATATTGGTTCATAGATGAAATGCACAAACCTCGACTAATCCATTCAGAAAGCCACCCATGTTATCGGTGAGCAGATAAGAGACAGCACTCTCCTATTTTCTCATACGACACCTCGGAATGAGAATCTTTTGTGGTGTTTAATTAAGACGTGTTCTTAGCCTGCATGCCAGAAGGGAAGAGGTGAGCAAAGGCAAACAGTTTCTGTCACCACTTCCACAGGTCTTCATTGTAAGTCATTACAGTCCACCATTCAGCAAAAATAATGACACCAATCCTTTAATATGATAAATATATTGACACTGTGATAGCTTTGTCAAAATTAATTCCATATTGAGTAGACACAATGAAATGCAAAACTTTTTATACAATGGTTTGAAAATTAAAGTTTTTAGTGTACTCATATTCATACAATGTTAATTACATAAGATCATACTAAAACTGAAACTGACCTGCAGTCAGGGATTCTATCTATCCATCCATCTATCCATCTATCCCTTCTCTGAACATGTCCAAACCATCTCAGCCTTACCTTTCTTACTTTGTCTCCAAACCACTCAACCTGAGCTGTCCCTTGGATATTCTCATTTCTAATCCTGTCCCTCCTAGTCACTCCCAGTGAGAATCTTAATACCTTCAACTCTGCTACCTCCAGTTCCACCTCCTGTCTTTTCATCAGTGCCACCATCTCCAAACCATACATCATACAGTCTTGTCAATCTTCCCTTTCACTCTAGCTACTATCCTGTCACAAATCACCTCTGACACTCGTCTCCACCAACTCCACCCTGGCTGCACTCTCTTCTTCACCCCTCTTGTGCATTTTCCATTGCTCTGAATGGCTGACAGTTATTTAAACTCATCTACCTTCACTACCTCTACTCCTTGCATCTTCACTGTTACAGCTGTCTCCTTCTCACTCACACCAATGTATTCTGTCTTGCTTTGACTGACTTTCATTCCTCTTCTCTCCAGAGCATACCTCCACCTCTCCAGATTCACTTCCACCTGCTCCCTACTCTCACTACAGATAACAATGTTGTCTGCAAACATCATGGTCCACGGAGACCTGCCTGACCTTGTCTGTCAGAATGTCCATCACCATGTCAAACAAGAAGGGGCTCAGGACTGATCCCTGAGGTAACCCCACCCCCACCTGGAATCCATCTGTCACTCCTACAGCACACCTCACCACAATCTCACTGTCTGTATACGTGTCCTTCACCACCCTCACATACAGTACTTTTCTGCAACTTCTGAAGTCCACATACAGTACCACACTTCCACTCTTGGCACCCTATCATCTGCTTTCTCTAGATCCCCAAAGACACAGTGCAACTCCTTCTGACCTTCTCTATACTTATATCAATGCTCTTAAAGCAAACATTGGATCTGTAGTACTCTTTCTTGGCATGAAACCGTACTGCTGCTCACTGGTTGTCACCTCTCCTCTTAACCTGGCTTCAATTTTTTTTTTTTCCCCAGATCTTTATAGTGTGACGAATCAACTTTAGTCCTCTGTAGTTACTACAGCTCTGAGCATCACCCTTGTCTTGAACATTGGTACCACAACACTTCTTCTCCATTCCTCAGGAAGCCTCTCACTCAGCGGTGATGTTTGATATGGGCCACATGGGCGGTTTCCCATGGTGGCATTATCTAGGGAGTGCCACGAGAATGAGAAAAAAAGACTCATTTTTGTTTGTGCTAAGCTTATTTATATTTGGGCACCCTCTACAGTTCTATAAATCTGTGATACATTTTTGGATGTGCTACCCTCCATCTGTGCATATGTGCAGACCTGTTTTCTGATCTCCATTTCCATACCTATCATCTCATGCTACCTTGCTAGAGAAATCCATCCATCCATCCATCCATCTTCTTCCGCTTAATCCTTTTCGGGTCACGGGGGGGCTGGAGCCTATCCCAGCATCTTTGGGCAAGAGGCAGGGTACACCCTGGACAGATCGCCAGTCCATTGCAGGGCCAACACAGAGACAGACAACCATTCACTCTCACAGTCATACCTAAGGACAATTTAGAATCCCCAGTTTGATGCCAATTACCCTAACTTGCATGTTTTGGGGCATGTGGGAGGAAACCGGAGAAATCCCGGAGTAAACCCACGCAGACATGGGGAGAACATGTAAACTCCACACGGATCACTGTTGGTCGGGGGCTGGGATCAAACCCAGGATCCCTCGGCCAAGGGTGAGTTGCTGTGCTGCCGCAGTGCTAACCACTCCGCCACCACGCTGCCCGCTAGAGAAATCACCGTTTCTTAATGCCTTCTGACTTGTACACATGTAGATATATTTCAATAATGTAAAGTCAGTGGTGTAATTAAAATTAGGCAGCCTTTCACAAATTTTAATTTTAAGGAAAGCAATATTTAGTCAAACTTTAGAAGGTGCCTGTCCAGTAAATGGAATTATGAAATAATTGTTTGATCCATGATCCATAGCCATTTTCAGAATATGTAAATAGATTATCAAAACATGCTTCCCATGCTCTGATGGTGAACTTGAAGTGACTGGAGGTCTAAAATAGCTTACAGTGCATCCAGAAAGTATTCACCGCGCATCACTTTTTCCACATTTTGTTATGTTACAGCCTTATTCCAAAAGGTATTAAATTCATTTTTTTCCCTCAAAATTCTACACACAATACCCCATAATGACCATGTGAAAAAACTGAGGTTTTTGCAAATTTATTAAAAATAAAAAAAACAAAGAAATCACATGTACATAAGTGTTCACAGCCTTTACCATGGAGCTCAAAATTGAGCTCAGGTTCATCCTGTTTCCCTGATCATTCTTGAGATATTTCTGCAGCTTAATTGGAGTCCACCTGTGGTAAATTCAGCTGATTGGACATGATTTGGAAAGACACACAGCTGTCTATATAAGATCCCACAGTTGACAGCGCATGACAGCGCACAAACCAAGCTTGAAGTCAAAGGAGTTGTCTGTAGACCTCAGAAACAGGATTGTCTCGAGGCACAAATCTGGGGAAGGGTACAAAAAAAATTCTGCTTTGAAGGGCCCAATGAGCACAATGGCCTCCATCATCCATAAATGGATGAAGAAGCCCTGGTCGTTCTGAAGAAGTTCGGTTTGGGGTCGTTATCATGTTGGAATACTGCCCTGCGTCCCAGTTTCTGAAGGGAGGGGATAACGCTCTGCTTCAGTATGTCGCAGTACATGTTGACATTCATGGTTCCTTCAATGAACTGTAGCTCCCCAGTGCCAGCAATACTCATGTAGCCCCAAACCATGACACTCCCACCACCACGCTTGACTGTAGGCAAGACACACTCGTCTTTGTACTCCTCACCTGGTTGCTGCCACACACGCTTGACACCACCTGAACCAAATAAGTTTACCTTGGTCTCATCGGACCACAGAACATGGGTCCAGTAATCCCTGTCCTTAGTCTGCTTGTCTTCAGCAAATTGTTTGCGGGCTTTCTTGTGCATCATCTTTAAAAAATCTTTAAAAATTCCTTCTGGGATGACAGCCATGCAGACCAATTTGATGCAGTGTGTGACTTATGGTCTGAGCACTGACAGGCTGACCCCCACCCCCCACCCCTTCAATCTCTGCAGCAATGCTGGCAGCACTCATACGTCTAGTTTCAAAAGACAACCTCTGATATGATGCTGAGCACATGCACTCAACTTCTTTGGTTGACCATGGCAAGGCCTGTTCTGAGTGGAACCTGTCCTGTTAAACCGCTGTATGGTCTTGGCCACTGTGCTGCAGCTCAATTTCAGTTTGTTGGCAAAACACATCTGCTCCCCATTCACACCTGAGACCTTGTAACACAAACGAGTCACATGACACCGGGAAAGAAAAATGGCAAATTGGGCACAATTTGGACATTTTCACTTATGGGTGTACTCACTTTTGTTGCCAGCGGTTTAGACATTAATGGCTATGTGTTGAGTTATTTTGAGGGGACAGCAAATTTACAGTTAAACAAGCTGTACACTGACTACTTTACATTGTATCAAAGTGTCATGTCTTCAGTGTTGTCCCATGAAAAGATATAATAAAATATTTACAAAATGTGAGGGGTGTACTCACTTTTGTGAGATACTGTCAGTTATTTAGCAGTTTTACTTTCCATGGGTAATCCCTTTGTCTCTTATTCTGTGTGTTTCTGCTGTTTCGGTTATCTACTGTCATGCTGCTGTTACACTGTAATTTCTCAGTTTGGGATCAATAAAGTACATCTATCTATCTATCTATATATCTATCTATCGTGGGGCGCAAAAATTTAGCCAGCCTTTGACAAATGGCAAGAAAAGCATAAACACTGTAGGAAATTCAAAGAAGGTGAATTATCAGCACTCAGTAATGCATTACTACTACTACTTAGGGCTGTGTGATATGACAAAAAATTCATATCACAATATGTCATCTTATATCACGATAACGATATATATCATAATATGCATTTTCTGTAAATTCTACAGTTTAGATAATCACATAAAAAGGACCATCTCTTTTTTTTAATTTTTTTTTATATGTACCGTTTTCCCTCATAATTTTGCAGTGTTGTTATAAAATAGTTTTGTAATGTGCACTTGAGACTTGATTCTTATAAATTTCAGGTTTTTCTTCTAAATCATATATGAATAAAAAGTAAACATCAATAAGTTAAATATTTCCTGAGCCAGTGGAGGATAGCTAAAAAAACAACAACAACAAAAAAAGAGATAACATAAAAAAATTTCTGAAAATGAGAAAATGACCCATGGCTGTCACCTACATAAATTAGCTGTTAGTTTAAATCATTGAAAATGTCAGTGTGGAGCTAGAGCCTGCCATTCTGGCCTGATTTAACCTGTTTGCTTCTTAGTAAAAATATTTCAGTTTGGTCATGATCTGAAAATCAAAGACACAAAAGGTAATGTAATAAAATACATGTGATGAATTTAACTTTATTCATTATCGCTACTTGACTAATTAAAATGATTAGAAATCAAATAAATTACATTACAAGCCAACTTGCTCCTCTGATCCGTTTTAATCTATTTATTATTTATTCTGCGTGTATGTGCCACCATCATGCACTTTTGCAGCTTTAATAATTTTTTTCAGACAAAACTAAAAAACTCAGCAGTAATTTAAACCAATAAAAAAACAACGGTCTGCTATGGTTTCCAGTTAGCACAACTTAGCATCGTTATTTACGTTTTATAATTAGACATGGTATTAACGTTACTTATTAAAACAAGGTTAATGAACTTTCCTCTCTGACGCAGCATGATGGAAAACAGTCCCACATCCCTGGCAAACAGGACTAGCAGTTATCTGAACTGGTAGTTTGGAGTTAGCATTAGCGTCCACTGGACTGAAGCCTAGCCAGCCACACAGCTGTTCCGCTGTCCGAGACGGGAGAGACGGGCCGCTGACCAGCAGTGGTGAGGAGCTTTACTGAATAAACGGCAGTATGTGCATTTTAAATAACAATAGAAATGATAGAATATTCTATGAAACAACAGACGTTTTTATATCGTCATCCGATATATATCGTCATATCGCACAGCCCTACTACTAGTACTTCATAAATTGAACAAAAAAATAACGAAATACACATATGTGCGATGTGCAAAAGTCTGGACACCATACTACTGGATTTAATAGGGACTACTGTAGAGACTATTCATAATTCAAACTAGTTTGGCTTTTACCAACATATTTCTAGTTATCCTTTCTCCACCAGTACAAACAAAGCATTCATTTCAAAAAGAAAGCTAACAGTTTATTCAATTGAAAAATACGAGGCTCGTTCAGAGGGCTCCCTCTGAGGTTGAACGCTGTGAATGTTATGCGATATCAATGATCCTTGTAGGGCCAGTATATCAGTGATGCAAATGCATGAATTATTCAGTATGGCTTTCAAGTATGTGGTGCATTGTTTCAATATGTATCAAAGGCCATTAGTAAGAACGAGGGGAAATAAAGAGATGAGCCTCTATCTGCACCAACCTTGCGCTGATACTATCTGCTCTGTTCTAATTACGACAGGGACAATAAGAGACGAAGCGATGCTGCTGCTGACAGAAATTTATTTCTCTGCTTGCCTCAGATTGCCTTCCTGGAGGGTTCCCTCACAGATGAGCCTATTCATAATCCAGGAGATCACAGTCTCTTTTCTTTTTTTATAGTTTCCTTCTCTGTTATGGCATCAATTCATCTTAACTCCTCTAAACCTGCCTCCAGGGTAACGGGCAGAAACAAGTGGTGGAGATGAGACGAGGAAGAAACTTTTTAAAAGTCAGTTTAGATGCTACTTCATCAAACAGGGACGGAAGCCTAAGTAGATGTGAGAACTGACAAAGTAAGGCGCATAATTTTGACAAGCTCCACACTGCAAAGTGTTGAGCGGTATTGGTGGAGGTAGAGAGGGATTTCTGGCAACCATTTTCTGCTTTTCCCAGTCAGAATATTACCGGACGTGGTTCACTTATGCCAAACTGATTCATTTCCTAAAGCCTAATGCATACAAGCACCGACCCATGAAGCACTCACTGAGCTTAGGTCCCCGTAGTGAGTGGTGTATGGAGGACTGGCAGCACTTAATGCAGCGTCCACTGAGAGACAGCTTTCAGAGGATGAGATGCAGTCTGCTGTGACCCAGACCACTGGGGCCCCAGGGAGCATCCAGCAATTTCCACAAGGTCAACAGTTAAAGAAATAACAAGGACAATCAACGCAGAACAAAAAAGGAAAAAAGCAGAGCAAGCACTCAACATTCTGCCAGCTGTCTGCCCAAAGCCATTTTCCCCTCTGCCCTGACAGTCACTTGTGTTTCTGTCAGTGAGTTTTTAAATTGCAGACAACAGCAGGGATGAAAAGGACAACATATAACCTCCAGAGAGAGAGAAAAAAGTGCTCAGTGCAGGATTGTGACGGAACCAGTTCATCTTTGAAGAAATGAAAACTTCAGGTGGACAAGGTGAGCACAGCTTGTCATCCTGCTGTTAGCAGGCTTAGTGCTCCAGGAACCAGTCTGCACTGGCAAGAACTACATTGCACTCAAGTGAGATGCAGAATCGCATGTGATACAGCCCTGGGGTTGCAGACCTTTTTTTTTTCCAGCCACATCATGTACTAGTACAGGGTTATGCCCAAACATCACCAACCTGAGGTCAAAGCTAATATTAAGATCACTTGGCTTTCAAGAGGGGCTCCAGACATCCTTGTCTAAAGGTCAACCTATCTGCCATTCTACCCAGTCTCTGACAGCAGCATTTATGATATATCATGAGCCACTTAGCCTAAGCAAAGACTGTGTCCACATTATATTCAGGTACACATCTGTTAAGTGACACCACATTTTTCCACAGTAAGTCTCAACCATTAGCCCAATGGTGTGCCCCAGTTTTAGTTTTGACTCTGACTTTTCTATTTCTTTTATTGGCCTGAATGCAGTGCTCTAGCCTAAAGCCCAAGCTCAAAACCACAAACAGGCCTGTCCAATGCATTTTGCTATTACAATGGCAAAAAAAAAAAAAAAAAAGAAAAAAAAAGAAAAGATTTTGCACCACAGAAAATTGCTAAATGGTTTCTCTTACCTCTCTTAATTATTCAGAGGTGTGTCCTGGGCATAAAATGCAATAAACCAATCAGAATGCCTTGTCACATCACCTTTAACAGGCAGGTGAACATAATCTATGGTGGACTGCTATTATAATACCGTGCTTACCTGGCAGGGCAGACCAGTTTTCCACCAAGGAAACGGACGTGCTCATGCTGGAGAACATCATTTACAGGACAACTATCATTGTACCGAAGCCCTTGAAGATAAAACAGGTGTGTGATGAAATAACAGTGAGTGTGTGCCGGTTTTTTGGCGCCCACACATTTTTAAAGCATACTGCTTCAATACCTATCAATATCCGTGTGGGCCCCACCACAGGTTGAAACTGGACTGTCCTATGGGTCCATGTGGGTTTGTCCATGGCTTCCATGTTGGCCCGTCTGTTTGCCCACACGCACTTTACCTGTTTACCCATTTTCAACTTAGTTTCTCATAAATTTGCTATTTTCTTGTCAATGTATGACTTTTTCCCCTCATAAATTTGACATATTTTCTTGAAATATTGAAACTTCCTCATAAACTTCCAACTTTTTTCTCATAAATATGTTAGTTTTTCTTGTAAAATTGTGACTTTTATCTTGAACATTTGCTAACTTTTTCTTGTAATTTTGAAAGTTTCTATCATGGGAGGACATATGTGCAAGCATGTCCCACTCTTTAAGTTATTCTTTCTCTCAGTTGTCATTTTGGTCATTCTGCCCTCGTCTTTAGTTACAGTTCATAGGAGGGGGAGAGAAGAGGGGGAGTACAGGGCACTGGTAGATAGATTTGTGGAGTGGACCGAGCAGAATCACCTCAGGCTGAACGTCAGCAAGACCAGAAAGACAGTGATTGACTTCAGGAAGAAGAGGACGCCTTCACAGCCACTGCAGATTAGGGGGGAGGATGTGGAGGTAGTGGAGGACTACAGATACCTGGGTGTGATGATCAGCAATGGACTGGACTGGAAATCCAACACTGATGCTGCGTACAAGAAGGGGATGAGCAGACCACTTCCTGAGGAAGCTGAGATCCTTCAACGTGTGCAACAGGATGTTGGAGCTTTTCTACCAGGCCATTGTCATCAGTGCCATCTTCTTTGCTGCTGTCTGTTGGGGTAGCAGTATCAGAGCCAGCAACACCAACAGACTTGACAAGATTATCAGGAAGTCTGGCTCTGTGATTGGTCTCAGGCTGGAGACCTTTGAGACAGTGGTGGAGAGGAGGACGCTGAACAAACTGCGATCCATCATGGATAATCCTGATCACCCCCTCCACCACACACTGGACAGACAGCGGAGCACTTTCTCCAGCAGACTACTACAGCTTCACTGCCAAACGGTTAGGTACAGGAAATCTTTCCTGCCGCATGCCATTTCACTGTACAATAACTCACTCTGATGTTGAATTCTGGTCATAACTATGCTGCCATACTGCACCTTGCAGTCTAATTGGTACCTCACATTTCACCCTGCACCTGATAGTCCTGCATTGTATAGCAGGTATGATTCATGTACCTATACGGGTCATCATCTATTCATCTATGATGTATAAAAGTTCCCGTTCTCCCCACATATCCTGCCATTGTGTCCCTGGGCAAGACACTTTATCCCAGTTGCTCCTGGTGGGTCTGGACAGTGCCATGGTGGGCAGCTATGCCGCCATCAGTGTGTGAATGGGTGGATAGCAGGATCTGTAAAGCGCTTTGGTCATCTAGAGATGAGAATAAAAGCGCTATATGAGTGAAAGCCATTTACCATTTACCATAAGTTATTTATGCAGTTTTACTTTCCATGGGTAATCCATTTGTCTATTATGCCGTGTGTGTTTCTGTTGTTTGGTTGTCTACCGTCACGCTGCTGTTACACTGTAATTTCCCAGTTTGGGATCAATAAAGTACATCTATCTATCTATTCATTCTGTGTATTATCACCCTTGTTTCTGTCCTGCTCTGCAGCTTGTGTGTCCTCGTTACGACAGCGCCCTCAGTTAATTCCTGTTCCCCGTGATTGCTCTTTGTTGTTAATTGTTCATGGCTGTGCCACCTCTGTTAATCATTGCCAGCGCTTCTTATATGCTTCACATCCTACTCTCAGTAGGCCGTCTCTGTCAGTAATCTCCACACGTATGGAATGTATTATTTTTCTGCCACGTTTACCCGTGTTGTGTTTGCTGTTACAGCTTTATTTTCTGTTTCTGCCCACGAGCAGTGTTTTCTTTCATTTCGAATAAAAATGCTTAAACGTCGCCCAGCAGTTGAGTCCATCCTTAAGCCCTGGAGGGTCAAACATGACAGTTTCTCATAAATTTGCTACTTTTTTCCTTGTAAATTTGTGTTTTCCCCCCAAATCTGCAAAATTTTTCTTGTAAATTTTCAACTTTTTTTTACTGTAAAGTTGAAACTTTTCCTCATAAATTTGGGACTATTTCTCATAAATTTTCAGTTTATTTATTGATTGATTGTATTTTGTATACTTCATTGATCCCCAGAGGGAAATTCAGGGCATCCACCTGGATGGATGAAGCTGCCACAGTGTGGAGCCAATGCCTTTACCATTCACACACATTCACACCTAGGGCCACTTTAGAGTGTCCAGTTAACCTAACCTGCATGTTTTTGGCCTGTGGGAGGAAACCCACACGGACATGGGGAGAACATGCAAACTCAACACAGAAGGGTCACGGATGGTCAGGGAGCGGGATCGATCCCGTGACCTTCTTACTATGCTAACCACTGCACCACTGAGCTGCCCAATTTACTACTGTTTACGTTTTTTATATTTATTTACTCATATATTTAATACTTTTTTGTTAATTTTCAACTTTTTCTATTTTCCTCATAAATTTCTGACTTTTTTTCTTGTAGATTTGCTACATTTTTCTTGTACGTTTGAAACTCTTTTTAAGCAATTTTACAATTGCTTTCTAGTAAATTTGCAACTTTTTTCTCATAAACATTCACTTTTTATTCATAAATTTGTGACTTTTTTCTCATAAATTTGCTCCAATTTTTTTTTTTTTAAATCTGTCATGTCTTTCTTGCAAATTTGTGAAAAAAAATGTTGAAAATTTACAACTTTATTGCGTAATTTTGCCTGTGGTGCCAGTGTTACTGAAACCTGCTGATGGTTTAAAGCAGGTAAAGAGATCCCCTGCTTACCTGTGCCACAGCTAATGTCCATGTGGGCAAACACAGATGGGGCCAACATGGAAGCGGTGGACAAACCCACATGGACCCATTGGACAGCCCAGCTTTAAGCTGTCATGGGGCCCACATGGGCATGCTGGCTGGGCACTGACTTCTTTTGGTCAGAAGTACAATATCACTGCACTGCTGTAAACTGGCAGCACACCATCTTTGTGCTCAACTGCACCCCTTTTTAAAGACACTTCTCCTACAGCAGCAAAGCATGTGCTAAGCCGTTTTAATGTGCACAGTGAGAGCTGGAAGAGAATGGGCAATATGCCACTGGCAGAAGGTAGAAAGTGTGCCACAAAATTCAGATCATCAGCTCACTATGTCTTTGTTGCCAGACTCCCTACACCTCTCTTCATATAGGGGAAAAAAAATAACTATACAACTCTTAGTTGCATGGTGATGTTCAAGGCAGGATGCTGAGGTCAGGATTGTGAGGTCCAGCTCTGCAAACCCATAAACTGTGAAAATTGTGCTCAGTGAAAACACAAGCTTGTGCTGATAATTGCTTCTAGATTTTAAGTAACTCTCAAAGTTACAATAACCCTGATTTTGTGTAATGAAAGAAATGTGAGCAAACGGTTTGTCTTTTAAGATAACAGAATTATGACACCACGCGTGAGCAAGAAGTCCCCAGACTCCTCACAGCTGCAGCACACGTTCACAACATCAGACGACGTGCTGATGAGGAAACTGACATGTTCTCTCTAATAACACCATAAGAGTTCACTGGCTACCGATATCTCCATGTGCAGTATATAACACCAAGTAGTAGTTTAGTTGTATCCTGAAAACCAAAAGCTAATTTCACAGTGTGAACACAATCACCACACCTGTGCAGCAGTCATCACTCACTGAAGAGCTTTCTCTTCTGAAATTCTGGTAATTGCCTACATTTTCAACATATTACTTGACTGAGTTTTTCAGCCTGCAAGTTGGTCTTTAAATGCAACTCTCTGGAGACCACAATGAAAGCTTTTAATCAACAGGAAAATCTGCAGCAACGTGCCCCAAAATGTCGAGTAGATCAGCCAAGGATGCACCTGTATAATGTACTGTATTTATTTTATTCCTTTCACAATGTCCCACGGTCACATGCTTTCTACAATGTCTGCTATCCTATAAAGCAGACAGCTTGATTAATGTTTTTCATAGTTCTGCTCTGGCACTCATGGGACTCGGTTACGATTGGAAAGGATTATGATTAAAAATTGAAAAATTCAACAGTGACTTGAAGCAGCAGGCAGGACAAGTTTACTTTATTATACTGACACAGCGATTTTTCAAAGAGGCTTAACCCCAAGTGTTTTCCTTGTCTAATCGTAGCCACACAGGGGACTTGGGGTGTAAACCACGGCCTCCAGCGCCGCCATCCACCCCGACCTCACCCTTGTGATCTGTGCAGTTGTGTGATCTGTGGGCTTTAGAAAGCCATCATTGCTGGAAATAGTCCAGGAGGTGTTTACGCTCTCAGAATATATTTCCCCAAACAAATCAGGTGTTTACAAATGTAATTTCAAGGATATAAGAATTTAAGCGAGCCTTGATGTTTACACTGCTGGGCAGGGAGGGGGAATTCAAAGTACTCTGGAGTGTCGGGAGGATTTCACAGCAGTGCCCATTAGGGCTGTTCCATGTACTAGTTTGGCTTCTCTGAATATTCAGCAAGAATCCAGAGGGAATATGTGAATATTCTTTAGTCTTTTTTTGTTTGTTTCCTAGTGAACCGCATCAGCATTTTTTTTAAATTTGGTTTTGAAACTTTTTCATATAAATTTGCAACTTTTTTTCAGAAATTGGCAGCTTTTCTTCCAAATTTAAGATTTTTTTTTATTATGAATCTGAAACTTGTTCCTTCTAATTTTGAAGTTGTTTTCTTTAATTTTTCAGTTTTTCTGATGAATTTTAAAACTTTTTTCCTCATAAATCTCCAATTTTTGCCATATAGATTTGATTATTTTTCTAACACACACACACACACACACACACACACACACACACACACACACACACACACACACACACACACACACACACAAGATTCTGCAATGTGGGTATGTACTGTATGCATGTGGCAGAAATTTTGTCCCCCTGCTAACTCAGAGACCACTTGACTGTGGGCTCTCATCTCTTGCATGGTGATGCCATAATACCTGAAGCGTGCACCTGGCATGGTTTCATTGACCGCTCTGCCATAAAAGAGATCAAAAGTGACCCTTTTTAACCGACCTTTACCGGATGAGGTGTACGCCAGGAGAGGAATCAAGCGGACCCAACATGGTTGGTGGAGTTTAAGATCTGCGAGTCTCTCTCCACAATACAGGCATTGTGGACTGACAGGGAGATGGAGGTACAGGTTACCACTGGGTGCTGGGACACCAAAACTATATTTATATTTACCTATATTCACTTAAATCTGCTCATATAACCCCCTACCAGTGTATGCCAGTGATAGAATCAAGTGAACCCTGACCATTCGTGTCAGGGAGACTGAAGCTGGAAGCAAGGGGACTGACCTACATTTAATCCTCTTATTTGTGCACTGCTTTAAATGTGTTCTTTCCTTGCTAAAATGGGTGTTCAAATTATGTCTCTGTTTATTAAATAAACAAAAGTGAAGAAGAACTTTTTATGTGATTGCTGCAACAGGGGAAAAAAGACAAGACGACAAAACAGTACGCTGCTGTAATCTAACAATAATGTAATTATTGGGGTAACTAATGTTCTGTGTCTGTTAACTTCCTCAATATGCTTTTGAATTTGTTGTTTATCCCACTTGCTTTGGAAGTGTGGGAAATGTAAAGAATACAAATGTCTTCTGTTAAAAATAATGTATGAAACGGAGATAGGCCCCACCCCTTACGCCACATGGTGTGGAAGGGATTAACTAAAAAATAATGTATGGATTATTATGGATTTAAAATGTTTGTAAAAACACCCAGGAAGATGTCTTTTTATGAAGAGCTATCCATTTATCCACCAAAACCTTTAAAATACACCCCAACAAACTTCCCTTCCAAAAAAACCCAAAGCATTAAAAAATAAAACTAGATCATTGTCAAGATGCATGTGCAGGCTGCACGGTGGCGCAGTGGTTAGCACTGCGGCAGCACAGTTTACCCTTGGACGGGGGATCGTGGGGATTGTGGGATCGTGGGTTCGATCCCAGTCCCCGACCAACAGTGATCTGTGTGGAGTTTGCATGTTCTCCCCGTGTATGCGTGGGTTTACCCCGGGATTTCTCCGGTTTCCTCCCACATGCCAAAAACATGCAGGTTAGGTTAATTGGAGACTCTAAAGTGGCCCTAGGTGTGAATGTGTGTGTGAATGGTTAAGGGATAGCGCCGTATTGTGGCTGCTTCATCCATCCAGGTGGTGGATGACCCTCAATTTCCCCTCTGGGGATCAATAAAGTATACTAAATCTAAATCTAAAAATCTAAAAAACCTACTGATGATCAAAAATGAATACAAAAAATCTATTAATACTGATGATTAATTATTATATCAAGCACATCAATTTTTGTTTTATCCGCTTCTTGAACAGTAATTTGTTTTTATTCATCCATCCATCCATCCCATCTTCTACCGGTTTTCCGGAGGTCCGGGTCGTGGAGGCAGCAGTTCAAGCAGAGAAGCCCAGCTTCCCTCTCCCCAGCGACCTGCTCCAGCTCTTCAGAGAGGATACCAAGGTGTTCCCAGACCAGCTGGGAGACATAGTCTCTCCAGTGAGTCCTGGGTCTGCCTGGTCTGGGGATCAATAAAGTATACTAAATCTAAAAAAATCTAAAAGATCAGCAGAAAACAAAAATTTAATCAGCATCCATATGAACATTGCAGATTTACAGGAAAAAGGTAGTAAATTTATGAGGGCAAAAATTGATAAGTTTGAGAAAGTTTTTACTTTACAAGTAAAAAAAAAGCAATAATCCTCTGTGAGTGCTACACAAAAAACAAGGCATTACAGATATTTGGAAACATGAGCTTTTTTTTCAGTTACGCTGCCAAACTCTAGCCTTTATAAATATTACACTTGACATGCAATGCTGACATTGTTGCAGGTAGGGTGCTGTCTGGGAAAGGGACCAATTATATGGAAGGCCATCCTATTCAAAATGTTTCCACAATGTGTAGTTCCATTTCTGGAGAGATATGCATCAGGTCAACATAAGTTATTCATTGCAGCACAGCTGAGCTGTGGGAGGAGCGGAGGTTTGTCAGCAGGTCCTAGTAGTATCATCAAAGGTAAACACTACATGCTGTATGTTTGGGGGGTGGGGGTTGTATGTTTGATGCTGTTACCATGACAACGGCATGACATGTTGAGTACTGCATGGTAAGGCCACAGCCACTGATCCAAGCACTACTTCTAAATTAATAATATATTCAGATGTCAAACTACAATCTTCAACTGTTAGACAATTCTCATAAAACATCTGTCATCAGCTGTGTGATGTTGTGAATGTAGAATATTTGTGAAAAATCTGAAGTGGCAGAAGTTGGAGACGAAGCAGCAACAAAAACAAGGTTTGGGGCTAGATGTTCTGGTTCATTAAGATTCAGAGTATCCTGTCTCATCTTGAATAACAATAACATTAGCTCTGTAATCAGCTGCTATTTTGTATCTTTTGTGGCTGACTAACTGCCACTTTTCCACATTTAGTGATACTGCTAGTGGGCCTTTCTGCAACCCTCTTATCTTTCCCCAGATGAGAGCAAATTCTTATTGACAGTATTGCTTTTATGTCAGCCATGTTTACTCTATCAGTGACAGAGGTGAATAGCAATATATGTACTCGCTTGGTAAGAGGCAGAAACACCTTTTTTCAATTAATAAGATTAGAAATAATGCAATCATTATGATGACTCTTACGGTTTTATTGCACTTATAAAATAGGGACAAAATAAATGAAAATGCACTGTACATACAAAGGTTGTATATTTTATGATTACATCCCATTTTAGCTTCTGGCATTTGCTAAAAATGCACGTGCCTTTTTTCTCCCCTTAACAAGATGTACTGGCTTAATTCCAGATGAGCTACGTACATAGGTACACCTACATTACAATTCATCATCTTGTTACATTTTCTGCTTTAATAAATTTGCAAAGTGGAAGGAGCCAAGAGTTTCATGATATATCCCTTTATTGATTTTTTTGCCACTTTGCTATCAGTTTTCAGTCTCCATTGCTATTTGTGAACACTTAATCAAGTCTCATGTATAGATACACTATACTAAAGCTGTGATGTTATTATTGTCATTTTAAAGTGCCGCTATTATGGACTTTTCATTAGTGTTGTAGTGAAGACCACACTAACCGAGACCAAGGCATGACCGAGGCCAGCATGTGCCAAGATGAAGACAAGACCAAGACTTTTGGGGTTTAAGACCATGTCAAGACCAAGTTGAGACCCATATCATATATTATATACATATTAGGTCCTTCTCTGAGTAAATACAAGGGTGCTTAAATCAAAACAACCATCTTTAATTGGCTCAGACACCCTCAACCATCTGTAATTAACACAAACATGAAATGTCCACATGTCCAACTCTCCCCCCCTCTTTATTTTCTCATGTCTACATTGGTAAATGGAGCGGGGTTGTGACCACTAGTGATGACATAAAATTCAACCTGCAAATGACTTTGTTACATTTAAGGGGAATGTTTCTTTGTAATCATACTAATCATATGCACAAATAAGTCCTGCTCTTTGAATGCTCTTGATTTAAAATCCTGAGTCTATTTTTTTCCGAGACCAAGTCAACACTCAGTAAAAATGACTCAGAATCTGAGATGAGATCAAGACCTTGAAAATGTGGTCTCAAGACAGCCTACAGTCCTACAACACTAATTTCCCCACATGTTTAAACAGTTTTTAGTGGAATTAATGAAATATCCATCAGATATTTTGGTCAAAACACATCAGGGTTTAAATATTCAGTACCATTTTAACCCCACTGAAGGAGCCTTCCTTGGAGTAGAATGCATAATGGCATATTGCTTTATTTTATTTTATTTTTATTTATTTATTTTATTAACCAGTCCTGCAGCTTGACAAGCAGAGCAGACATATGATGCCTTGTTGTGCCAGACACACTGGCCGTTATTTATCAAATGTGCGTAAGACAGAAAAGTGGTCATACGATCATTTCATAGTGCAGATCGTATTTATCAAACTAGATGTGATCGTATGGTGCACTCAAATCTCACGTCAGCTCTGAGTTTTGGTATGCAAATTTTCATGTCGCTGTAGACTTCCGTGCAGCAGAGAAACCTGCTGTATGGGAGAATTATTTTACCATATCAAAATACAATGACCAGTCCAACCTTTCAGGCAATGTTTGCCTTGTGTCATATTTAGATGAGTTTTGACAATTTAAAGACTAACGAGGCTGCTTTATTAATTCCAAATGTTTTATCCATATTTATGTCACTGCAGATAATTTGATGTGTGTGTGTGTGTTTTGTCAGAAAGTACCCAGAAAAATCAAGATAGGAGGCTACAGCAACGCCCACCCCATAACCGCAGGCAAGTAGGACAATGCCCCCATCACCGAGGCATGGCCCAAGGCCTCCCAGTCCCAAGACAACCAGGCACCCACCCTGGGCAGAGGGCAGAAGGAAGCCCCATGTGGGGCATCCGCACCCACAGGGTGAGGGCCCCCAGGAGACCTGGAGCAGCGAGCTGCATGACATTCTTCTTTAACTGCTATTGAGCTCAATCTCCCCAGCAATCACAACCAAAATTTTACAAAATAAGCCAGAATATTGTGATATATATAATCAATTATGGATTAGTGAATGAGCTGTGAAGAAGGATGTCTTACCTAGGAGAGAACTCTAAAAATTCCTGTTGGGCCACTGAACGAACTAGCTTGCAGTACTGTAGGTGTTTGAGTTGAAATACTCACTGAAAAGCCCCTGTTCTAATGCTTGAGTTTAAATATTGAATGTGGGGTCCCTCCCACCACTAAATGGTTGAAAAAACATTGAAAAGATGGCTTTGGCACCCGTCTAAAAAATGTACAGATTTGGTTCAAAAGTGAGAGCTGAAAGACCGTCTTTTTAAGGTCACTGAAAAGACGTCCTCATATAGACGTCTCTGTATGGTCTAAATTTGGTTGAAAAATGAAGATGAAAAGTCACCTTTTTAAGGTTGTTTTTAAAAAACAACAATATACACTCACCAACATCCTGATCCTTTTGAGTTTGTGTGTGGCGGCGCACCTACACGAGCATCTCTGGTCAAGAGGCAGAGTACAGTATGGACAGATCACAGCACCTGGTATTCCCAAGCAGTCTCTAATCCAAGTACTAACCAAAGCAGACCCTGCTTAGCTTTCAAGACCAGACAAGACCAGAGGTGTCTGGGGACACCCAGAACCCGAGGTATGGGCATCACTGGCTTAGAGATAGAACATCCACCCCAGAACCGGGAGGTCGGGGTTCAAGTCCCGGCCGGGTCATGCCAAAGACCATATAAAAATTGAACTTCCTGCAGTCCAGCTTGGCGCTCAGCAAAAAATTGAACGGAGGAGGGAAATGTGGGTGGCAGTGGCTCAGGAGGTAGAGCAGATCGTCGAATAACCCAGTGGTTGTAAAATTATATTTGACTTTTGAGTCAGACCCCCACCACCATCATCAAATGTCAAAAACTATTCTGAGGATAAATTTGGGCCAAATCCTGTGGACTAAACAGCACAATTATTGGACTATTTTTTGCCCAATTTTCCACAACTTTTTTCTGATTAAATATGGTCTATATTAGATGGACTAACACAGCCCAATTTTCAGTGTCTATTTGTGCGCTAAATTAAGGCTTGGACCTGATTTAGTCCAAACTACGTCTAAATTATGACTTGTGCTTGGGGGGGGGGGGGTAGGTCTTTACCAGGTCTGTATGATTATCATGTGATAACCTCACGGAAGACAACAGCAAAACCAAACATTTTGGGTAGAGCTGCAGTCCTTGTTTCTGTATGAGAGGAGAACCTCTGTGCAGGCAGACTTTAACCTTTTTGCCTCTGAAGACCTTTTATCATAACAAAAATTCTCCAATAACACATTAAAATAAAGGGAATAAATGCCCTGAAAAAGCATAACAGGAGCACTTTAAATGTTTGGACTGTGGTAATGTCCATCCTGACAAGTAAATGCTCCTGCTGAAAGCACTGTTCACAAATGTGTGAAAAGGTATATCGTGCAGACTGGCTGGATAATGCCCCATCTTATAGCATGGCTGCATGTGCAGCTGCTGAAATAGTTATTTTGTCCCTTCAATACTGTAGTACTAATGAATTTGAAATAACTACCTGTACCGACTGAACGCCCAGTAACCACTCACAGAAACTGCTTATATACTTTATCTACAATGATGTGATGCAAAAAAAAGTTTTCTAAATACTTCAAGATTCTTTTTTTTGCTTCTGTTCAACTTTTACTTAAGAAGAGTATGAATCTGGTAAAGATGAAAAAAGGTTCTAAATTATATCAAAACAATACAGCCAAAAAGAATAGAGAAGAACAGGCATACTCCTCCACTGTCTTGGACTTCAAGCGTGCCCGTCTCCGTTCCTCTGTCTACCAGCAGCTTCAGAGCTGACGAGGCCCACCCTTTCCCTCTGACAAATATCAATTACAGACATGGCTGAGGCGAATTGCTCTGAGTTCAGGCCCCGGTGGGATCTCATTGTGAATTGGATTACCCGACTCTTACCACTGCTACAGATCTGTAGGAGCGTGGCGCTGCCTGTCTTCCTGCTAAACCCTGACATGTCCGTTATAGCAGTTTGACCCTGACTGACATGGCTGTGAACCCCCGGGGGAGAGCAGGCACTTGCTTGATAGTGCTGGGCCAACATTTGTTATACAACAAGCTGATGCTGGCAGGTTTCTTCTTGAGATGGTAATTTAGTGAAAATAACTACTTTAGCCAGACATCCAACACTGATGCCGATCAGAGATGTCAGAGCATCACTCCTTCACCTACTGAGGAAACCAAAAAATCTGAATGCAGAGTAAAATACAACAAACCAGACGTTTTAAAAGTGAAGGTTAAATATTTTAAACTATTAAAACGACTGCCCAAGTAGCTGAAGATGTTAATACAAGTCAGCACAGATCAGTGTTGAGTTTAAATATAATGCACATGTAGTGTTGAAATGTTACTCCACCTGTGTATCCTTTTAATAATAAATACAGTTGCTGCCACATCAAACTTACAGAGAACATACACTTTAACTCAATACTGAACTCTTCTTGAGTGAATTTGAATTTTTCAATCATAGGAAGTGTACTACACTCCGTTAAACACCCACACATAGTCAGTGCATTTTTTTTTAAAAGGACACCAATAGGAAGTTTATATTTAAAGTAACAGTATAAATTAAGTGTGTCTTTGTTAGTGTACCATAGGGGACAGTTCACCCATCAGCATTGCCTCCTATCCCACGGAGAGAATGCAATGTATATCCCAGCTGCAGAACACCGGAACAATCCCACATCCTCTCCAGGATGCTTGCCAGTGCATGAGTTTTCTGCAGCAGTAGGAAGAGGGTGAACTGCCCTCTCCAGGTCATGGAAGAGTTCATGTTTCAAGTAGTGCAGTTCAAGTATATTGCGCTCTTATTCAAGACTGGTCAGAGAGCTGAGAGACAGACTGACAGGTTGACCGCTGCAGCGTCTGCAGCCATGTGGGTGCTGTGCTGATTCACTGCGATGAAGACAGCACATTAAAGTAAAACTGGGGAGACAGAATGGGTCTGGGTAACTGAGCTTTAAACTGCTGGTAGAAAACTATTGTATGGATATACAGTATTTATTGGTTTTTCAGTAATAAAGGACAACTCGTGTATCATATGAGAAATAGCTGAGTTTAAATCACAGCTTGCAAAAGAGCACAAATACATTTTGATATGAGCAGATGTGGTCCTTTAGGAAATGGTACAATGACTGTTAAGAACAGCCACATTAAGTACTGTGTAACACATCTGTAGTAATTCAGCACACACTCTACATTACTCTGGCTAATGAAAATGGGCTTATCAAGAAGACAAAGAATGCTGAGAATATTAGAGTAGCAATGCCTATACCAAGCAGACAAGGTTTCTTCATCGAGACTGACATTTACAACAAGTTTATATATCAAATTTGAATCCTGAAGGACATTTTTACTTTAAAATCCTGAAAAAGGTCATACAGAATGCAACGCTATGAGAGGGGCTGAGTCGAGGTTTGGGATGTTTGACTTCTCCAGCTCATGGGCTGTAGTGTCGGTAAGGGAAGTGACAGAACTCTACGCTGGCACAGCCACTAGCGTGTGGGTCTGTGTATGTGATGTACCGTACAGACCTGTGAGATGTCAACGGAGGATTTTTACATCATCATGAAAAGCACTTTGAGTGATCAAGTACTTGAAATGCTATCCTTTTTTACAAGCTGGAAAGAGTTGAGTAAGACTCAACCTGCTGCTCAGGGGATTTCAGCGCAGTTGGCACACACTAGAGATTGGTATTTTTGCTGAAATACCTGTCAGTAATACCTGGTAACTATTTCCATCCATTATTCCCTAGGATGGAGCCCCGCATCCAGAAGCCTTTTGATACAATTTTGGGGGGAAAAAAACAAAAAACGTCAGGGTAAAGCAGGGAAAAATGCTCAGTGGAGGCAGGCAAGCACGAGAAACCACACCACACACCCCACCTGGAGCAGAGAAAGAAAATGGTTGTGACCGCCACTGCCAACCTGAGGACCACAACCTGGAAAGGGGCCCTGTGTTCCCCGCCCACTGCACACCCCACTCCATGGACCAGTGATCCAAACACGATGAAAACAGAAGCCGGGGAGCCACCGTCACACAGCAGCATGGCAGAGTTTTAATTAGATGTATGATATTCCTATGTCAGAAAGTCTGTGTAGTTTTGACTGAATGGCTACGTTCCTTGTTTATTTTATTTCACATTTATTTAATACTTGAGCTTCTCTGTGCTTCCCAGCGTTGCTGAGCAGCCTGTGTGTCACTGAGTCAACGTGCACGGGCACTGAGCGATGCCTGTGCTCACCATCACTAGGGTCCAAACGCCTGACCGCTACTACCAACTGGGTCTTGCCGTTACCGAAGGTCAAAGAGCGCGCCCGTTGCCTGTGTGTGGTGCGCCCATCACCACTGCAACGTGCACTAATGTTCCACTGAATGCTACAGATTCCCCCAGCTGCTGCCACAGCAAGACAGCCTGGTGACACAGGCGGGAATCCAGGGGCTCCAGGGGGGACCTTTTTTCTTTAAAATCTACAGCTTTTCTAATAAATTTGTAACTTTTTCTCACTAATTTGCTACATTTATTTGTAAATGTTAAATTTTTTCTCGTAAATTAATTTTTTGCATCTTAAATTGACAACTTTTTTCTTCTAAATTTAGTACTTGTTCCTCATAAATTTGCTGTTTTTGCATCTAAAGTCTATTTTTTTAGTAAATTTGTAACCTTTTTTCTAATAAATTTGTGGATTTTTTTTCTTGTAAATGTACATATTTTTTCCTCATGAAATTGCAACTTTTTCTCATGAACTTGACTTTTTGTACTTTTCCAACTGTTTCTTGTAAATTTATAATTTACTTTCTCATGAATTTATGACTTTTTTCTCGTAAATTTGCAGCTTTTTTCCCATAAATGTACATTTGTACATTCTTTCTCATAAATATACAACAGTTAGTTCAGACCAAGCAAGTAATTAGGACAACAGAGATTGCAGGAGTTATTATATTTGCAGGACAATTCACTGGACATGTATCCCTACCCTTCAGTCATGTTCTAATAATTTTTAATTACAGCATCTGTTGGTGTTTTTTATGATATGTGAGACTCATAATGTGCGACAGACTTCACAACCTGGAAATTGTGCTCTTCTGTTCCGGGTTCATGCTAATAGTTAGCCAGGCTAGCTGCATCATTTCACTTTTAAAGGTAAAGAACCTTAGTGAGCAGGCTCTCATACCCCTTGCACCCTTTGCGTATAAATGGCCCCTAAAGATAATTGTGATCCACCTGGAATGGACTGGAAAAGAATAAGTCCCCCCTCCCCAAAAGATGGAATCCCTCATTTTAATCATTGTTTCTGTATAAACAGGAAGTCAATCAGAAATGTAGAAGCTATAGTGAAGACAGCATAAACAAACTCCCTGCCCCCATAATACACGGAACCTTTCATTAGACGCGTGTGAAAATCAAATGTGTCCCAGGTATTGATGAGTTAAAGGGGGAATTTCAAGCAAATTCTAATTAAACAAGTGGACACGGCTGCAGTGCTTTGGGCATGTACTTCACTCAGCTATGGGTAAGTTGGTGAGCAGAATATTATAACATATTTATATTCTGTTTTATAATTATCTGAAATACAGTTGTACAATGTTCTACTCTACATCTGTCAAGCTCAACTTCTGACAGAAAATAAATATTTCAAGTTAATCTTGTTATAGCGTCACATCTCAGGAGTAAAAAGGAACCTTTAAGCTTGACAGAAATAGTGATTTGATTCGCATCGCAATATATACTGATATCGATCAATATGAAAAAAAATTATCGTATCTATGTGGCATCACGGCAAAATGATGGAGATGGGCCGGGGTGACATGAGCTACACCATCGACTGTGGATCAGAGAACCAGCATCGCTCATCCGAGCTAGAAGGAGGCTAAAAGCTAAAGGCTAGAAGCTAGTCAGCTAATGGCTAACTGATGTAAGAGGGAGGGCGGAATTGAACAGGTGACGGATGTTTCTTAAAGGGACAGACTTTAAATCAGAGCATTTCAAGAAAGCCAGGAAAACTACAAAACAAATTTACTTCAATGATTTAAAAAAATAAAGAAAATGTGAATAAAACATGTCACAAACACTTCATTAAGATGCATGTGAGCAGTTAAGGTGTGTAAAAACTGCAGTCAGTGACCCTTTTAATAATATTCAATGGTACCAGTTGGGAAAAAAAAAATAAAATGATAATCTATTGTCACTTATTACTGTCAACTTCTGAATCCCCTTTGTGGAACTGTTGTATAAAAGCAATATTACACCTGAGGAACATCTTCTTAAGTATTGCATGCAAGTTCAAGTTGCACTGAAAGATTTGGGAATACTAAAATGAATATTGTAATTTCTCAAACAGTATAAACTCGAAGAACTTTACAATCTGTTTCATAACTTATATCACAGCAAAAATAAAGTACAATGGTGGAGTTATAGGTCAACCTGCAGTACATCATCTGTGCCACGTTGTGCAAGGAAGTAAAGCACCTACCTCCTCAGGCCATGGCCAAACAAGAAAATCAGGACCCTTCGTGTCACTCCAGAAGGGTAAGTGTTTTTGCTGAGCATGCAGGAAGCATTGCTAAAAGGTCAGCACAGTCTCTAAGTGGGGGAGCTGCTGAGATATCTGACGCTCAGCTGTGCCTCCAGCGATTATCTCAGTCAAATATCATGAGTCACGGAGCACTTTGTGTACGATCTTATGAAAGATGCCCTTGGCGGATAAAGTTGTGATCCTCCACATAAAACCTTCACCAACTTTTGAAAGGTTACATCCATCAAGGTGTCCCACGTCTTCCTTTGTTCAAGTATGTACAAGCACAATTTCGGCAGAATATCCAGCTCCTGTGGGTCCACTCTCAACAACGCATCACTGAGAAGACCACAGCAGCAGCCTAAGCCTTAAATAGAAAAATATTAGCACAGCAGATTATTTAGATCTCTTGCCTTTGCACTATGCAGCGTCAGCCCCCCTGTGCTAGCTGTTAACATGTTTACGTTGGCAGCTTCAGACGGTCTGTCTTCCAGTGAGCCCACAGTGATATTCTTCGATATCATAAGCACAAACACACATTGACAGCTGGGCATTTATCCGACTGCATATTTGAATATCTATCCCCCTAGTGTAATAGCTGTAATACTGAGTGGAAATGTCTTCAGGCACTTTATACATCAGTGAGAACCATTCACTCATTTAAGCTTGTTATTGATGCAAATTTGGATAACAGCTCAATTAAGGTGCTTCAGCACTTGTCACGGAGGCTCAGGAGGGCTCTGACAGTTTTACTACACTTGGCATGGTTTTACTGTAATAGCTTAAGAACAATTACAGTAAAACCATGCTGTAGTATCTGCAATATTTCTTCAGCATCATACGATATTCACTATGCAGCTGGTTTTTAAGAAGCAGCTAGAAGAACTACCAGTATTGTAGCAAACTGATGGCATGCTAAATTAAGGCAAAAATGAGAACGTTAAACATTAAACTCACCAATATATGTGTAAAAAATTATTGGCTCATCATTTATTTTACCACATATAAGAAGAAATTATTTGGTCGCTTACATGCTTGAGTTGTGCGCATTGTGTGTGGATAGAAAAAATATCAGCTGGAGACAGGATATAAGTGCGTCGACTGCACTTTTTCCACATTTTAACAGCTCACACTGGTCTTAATGAAATGTTTTTGACATACAGAAAAAATTACAAGACCACAACAAAATCTTTCCTAAATTAGCATCTCTACATGTACAGCAGTCATTGAATTTGAGCATCTGTTGAATTCCAACACAAGGACATGACCATCTACTTTAGGAGGTACTGATCATCTAAGCACGGTGAGATGCACATAAGCTGTGAATAATGATCAGTTACTACACAAATACAGATTTGAGTTCTTCCTAAATTACATTTTAAGTATAGTAGTGTTTAAGGATGAATACAAAGTCATTTTCTTTGCGTTGTGTGATCTAAAAGCATATCAAAAAGCACATCTACAAGTTGTTATTTTAGCCAGTTGTCATTTTTTGTAAATCTTCTTCTTTTTCTTCTGGCTGCTCCCTTCAGGGGTCGCCACAGCAGATCATCTGCCTCCATCTCACCCTGTCCCTTTCCTCTTCCTCTGTAACACCAACCATCACCATGTCCTCCTTCACTACATCCATGAATCTTCTCTGTGGTCTTCCTCTTCTCCTCCTGCCTAGCAGCTCCATTTTCAACATCCTTTGTCCAACATCTCCACTATCCCTCCTCTACACATGTCCAAACCATCTCAGCCTTGCCTCTCTTACTTTGTCTCCAAACCGCTCAACCTGAGCTCTTCTGTAAATAAATCCTCTAAATGATGATATTTTGACTTGGAATGTGGGTGAGCTATTTTCAGTAAGTTCAAGAATAAAATGGAATTGTTCATTTTACTCAAACACATACATATAAATAGTAAAACCAGATAAACTGATAATTTTATCCGCACCGTGGTGCAGTGGTTAGCGCTGCGGCAGCACAGCAACTCACCCTTGGCCATGGGATCCCTGGTTCGATCCCAGCCCCTGACCAACAGTGATCTGCATGGAGTTTGCATGTTCTCCCCGTGTCTGTGTGGGTTTACTCTGGGATTTCTCCGGTTTCCTCTCATAGGCCAAAAACATGCAGGTTAGGTTAATTGGAGACTCTAAAGTGGCCCTAGGTGTGAATGTGTGTGTGAATGGTTAAGGGATAGCACCGTGCTGTGGCTGCTTCATCCATCCAGGTGGATTCCCTCAATTTCCCCTCTGGGGATCAATAAAGTATACAAAATCAAAGAAAAAAATAAATAAATAAAAATTTGCAGTGATCTCTTTGGTCTCTTAAGTTTTTCCATTTTTTTTTGCAATGCCCCTGCACTGTGTACATATCTCTGCACATATGTATATTCATGTACTGCTTTGGCTAACCAGTTCTTATGATCTTGTTGACTATTGCTCTGAGTGCTGCTATCTGTTATGTCTGTATTTGGAGCCAAGGATGAGGCCAGGTGTCAAACTGAACATACGTTTATGATAGAGGCACCACACAGCACTGGCACAGCCGTCAGGCAGAAGAGGTGGCAAAGAGACCGCCCCTCCTGCCCGCTGCCCTCTTTTAGCTGCGGGTGGTGGCGGAACCGGAACGTGGAGCCGCCACCCGTACCACACAAATAAGAGACCTAACTCTAACACAACATCTCCCCCCTTCACAAAAGCAAAAAACACACACACAAGCCACCCACCCTAATTTGGAACCCAAATCACACACTAACAGCAGTAATAAAACACAATACAAATGGCCTAACTCAGTCATTCCAAAATAACTTAAACTAGGGGAGACAGGTGGACTGCTGTCCCACCCCACACGGCAAAGCAGATTATTCTGCCACTTAAACTAAATGAGTCCATGTAAAACTAAAATACTGCCGTGTCTCCTAAACTAAAATAAAACAAATTAATCCCAAAACTACATACATAGAAACAACAAAACATTCTGAACACTAGCATAACCATCAACTTATACACACAATAAAACATCCCAAATACATGCACATTAATCAACCTATATACATATGGCTGGAGAAAACAAGTCCGTGGGCCCCCTGGACCGCCCTGTCATCAGTCTGCCCCTGGAGGCAGCCAGCCTCCCGGGCTGCAGCAGGTCGCCTCAGCACCGGTGCGCCTCTTCTTCATCACTACCGGCTGCTCCACTCTTCCAAGCCCATGTCCCTCAGTCCGAATCCAATCCTTGACCCCCAGAGGGGTTTTGCTCAGCTTGCAGGGTCTCTGCATGGCACATCGTTCTACCGTGCCTAACGGTCCGGCCCCAACCTCTTTTAATTTTGCCGCCGCCATCATTGTTGTGACTCCTTGTTCACCAGTACCTTCCAGACGAAATCCGGGAACAGATGGAGCCAGCCACTTGGCACCACCCAGTTCCCTCATCCAGGGCTACTTGGGTTCTGGCACAAGAACCCTCCTGTGATGGCCCTGGGTGGGGTTTGTCTTGTTCACTCTCCAGGGTGAAAGGTAGTTCCTCATCCCACAATGCGCCATCTACCACTCTCAGGATTGGACAGCCCCACGTCTTGGCTGATTTGCGCCGAGCCGTCGGTTCCAACGTTCCCACCATGGCCAACCGTCCTCCTCCACAACCACAAAGCGGTAGCGGGTCTCTCTCAATTCTGACGTGTGAGGAAAAACATCTCATGGTCGTTCAATCCGGCACGGAGCTCACGATCCCGCGCCAATCCACAACAACACTTCAATCCCGTCCAACTCCATCATACATTATGCGTGACCACTGATGCTCAAAGACACAGCATGGACAACCATGGGGGTGCGAGAGTCCTCCTTGTGTCACGGACCTCCTCGCTCGGATCTGTGGCATCCCCTGATGACATGAAGCAAGTAGCCACACGTGCCGCAGCGCTCCGCTCTAGCCGAACAATCTCTGTCTCTGAAACGGTGCTTCGTGGACCCACAGCCCTCACCTTTGGGCTGTCCTGCAGCAGACCTCACATCCACAGCGCTGGCGTCATCCTCCACGCTTTCCACGCTAACCGGGTCCACTGCATGCGCGGTCGGCGGTGATCCCAGATATCAGTGCAACAAGCACTCACTCAGCTCCAGTGACAGTTCATCCGTGGCTTCCAGCTGTTGAGCTAACCCAATGACTGTGGGCAGCATCAATGCGCCCGAAAACGCAAGCAGCCTTGACCCCATCGCAGCGCTGCCGGTATACTCCGCCAACTGGTCGCAAATCACCTCCTCTCTCAATAATCCAAACTGGCATTCGCTGACCACCAGCTCCAAGTCTGCCACAAACCGCTGAATAGACTCTCCCACCCGTTGGCGGCACTGTCGAAACTGAATCTCACAAACCATGACGTTTTCCAGGGCGCGAAAATAGCACACCATTAGCTCAACCACTGCAGCCAAGCAATCACAGTCACTCAGTGTGCTCAGAACATGCTGTACCTCCATCTCAGGATTGTGTACCAACAACTCACGTACCCACAACTCCTCCAGCTTCCTGAGGTCCAGTATCACCACATACAGTACGTCTGGAAAACAGCACACCACCTCGGCCAGGGGACCCGGTGGCTCACCAGAGAGCTCCAAGAACGGCTGAATTCCAAACCCACATGCTTCCATACCTTGTTTTAATCCACTTTTATCCTCGTTGCCAAATGTTATGTCTGTATTTGGAGCCAAGGACCAGGCCAGGTGTCAAACTGAACACACGTTTATTATAGAGGCACTACACAGCACTGGCACAGCCGTCAGGCAGAAGAGGTGGCAAAGAGACCGCCCCTCCTGCCCGCTGCCTTCTTATAGCCGCAGGTGGTGGCGGAACCGGAAGGTGGAGCCACCACCGTACCACACAGATAAGAGACCAAACTCTGACACAGCACTATCCCTTTGCTGCTGTAGTTCTGGAATTTCACCATTGTGGGACTAATAAAGGCTCATCTTTATTTTGCGAAAAGTACGTCCTCCTTTACTGTGACAAAGCAGACACTTTTGACCCAGAGTGATGATCAAGCCATGCATTTAAAGAACCCACTGCAAACCTTTTTCCTGCAGGGAAACAATGTTCCCAGGAGTGTTACTGTGTCTGTCAGATGCTTTGTTCAAAACTCATCAGGATTTACGTGCTGCAGTACCATTTTACACCCAGCTGGAAGAGCCCCCCTCATAACAGGCAGCAGATGTTGACTTTCCTCCTATGGTAAAGTGTCCTTCCAGTGGATATTGTGTTTCAGAAATATGTGATGTGGTCCCATACAGGTGCACTTACTACAAGAGACAGCTGCGACATAGAATTTTACACAGTGGTCGGATCCAACAATACTGTGTAATGGCTGCCCTTTTGACAGCTTTGCCCCTGCCCTTGAAACTGAGCATACCACTGTCATGCCCTAATGCAGGGGTGTCCAACCATGTGCCATGGAGAGCCAAGACCCTGCAGGTTTTCTCTTCTACCCAGTCTCTTCAGCAGGTGTTTTCACTTATCAGCAATCAGTGGGAAGAAGTTCACAGAAATCTGCTGTTGAAGATACTGGTTGGAGGTAAAACCTGCAGGGTCTTGGCCCTCCATGGCACATGGTTGGACACCCCTGCCCTAATGGGTCAGAGGTCTTTTGCTGGCTCCTAGGTGTGCTTAATTACAAATTACTGACTTTAAAAACAGGTTTTAGTAGTTTTAACGTTGGAAGCTAATGAGTATTCACTATACTAAAATCAACCTGAGACTACACCAGGAGCACGTCTGTTACATCACACTGTTCATGAAGTTTTGCTCAGTTTTTAAAAGGGCTCCAAACCACAGAGGGACATTTCAGACGCAGACAGTCTGGACGGAACATCAAGTTTTATTATCAAACCTGACCAGCTGCTCTATACCATTTCTGTCTGACTCCCTGCCCTCCCAATCTGCTCTGTTTTGCTTGATATGGTTGAGGCAAAAATAGACCTGTTGCATATTATCAGAGGGAGTCTCCTCAGGGACACTCAGATGGAATCGCGGGCATCACCTTGAGTGGGAATGATGAGCTCCAGCTGTGCAGCTACACCTGGTAGGATTTGAGGCTTTAGGTTAAGTACTGCACAATGTTATCCTCTGATGAAAATAACAGAATTTTATACCGCCCTTGGAAGAGTCTTCTGTTCAGGTAAATGACAAACCCCACTGACACCATCTCCAATTAGCCAATCAAACACAGCTGTAATGAGGCAAACATCCAGAGGCGCTCCGTGGCCGCAGGCAAGGCAGGCAAACGCTTGGGGCCCCAGGTCAGAAGGAGCCCCCGAGGGCTGAGCAACTTTGAATCACTACAGCAGTGTGGAGAGTTCGCAATGACCGTGGTAGCACAGAACTCCCTAAAAGCGTCCCCACCTCTCACTCTTGCAAGTAAAGGGCTGCCCTAGAAAGCTCATTCAACTGACCCAGGCTTGTACTTGTAACCTCACTCAGCAAAGCTAAAAGCTGCGATCAGAGGTAACATATTATAAAGGCAGTGATAAACTTGCTCTGTCAAACCTGTGCTTCAGTCTCTGTGTGTTCACACACTGGGAAAAAAAAGATTTTTTTTCACCTCTCAATTATTCCATTGTTTCTTTTTTAAATGTTATTGAGAATTATCATTTCAATGTTTTTATTTAAAATATCACTTTTAATTTGATGTGTTACTTCATGTTTGATAGTAATTTTATATCACTCTTTCTTTATATAAATGTTTTATTGAGCAAAAAAAAAAAGTAATTCGTTGACCTTTTACAAGCCAAGAAAAGTTGCTTAATTTATGGCAGTGAGGGGGCAGTTTGAACTGGTTTCAACAGTTCTTTTTAGTTCAGTAATAAAGACCATGAAAAAACAGTGAGGTAAGTGCGAGCACGGCAGCTGTGACTGTTCTAAAAGCTAGGACAGAAGCTGTGCGCTCAGGGCAGAGAAGAGTGGCGAGGCATTGGTTCTGACCGCCGGTGGCCTCTGAAGGACCAGACTGGGGAGGAGGTGGTGACAGACGAGATCATTCCAGACAGAAACACATCAATACAGAGGAATCAAGCGAGGGGACCAACAAAAGTGACTGGCATGGACAGAATGGCTTCCGAGCAGAGGAAAGCAGACAGTCAGAGGCCAGTTTGCTGAGGCAGCGTCCTGGACCCTGCAAAGCCAGACATCTCCTAAACAGGTGAATTTGTTCTGTTTATTACCTCCGCCAGGCCGAAAGGCCAGGAGGAGGTAATGTTTTTGCCGGGGTTTGTCTGTCTGTTTGTCTGTGTGTTTGTCTGTGTGTTTGTCTGTCTGTCTGTCTGTCTGTCTGTCTGTCTGTCTGTTGGTTAGCAAGATAACTCAAAAACTTTTGGACGGATTTCAATGAAACTTTCAGGCGTTGTTGAAAATGGTACAAGGAAAAACTGATTAAATTTTGGGGATGATCTGCATCACTGTCTGCATACAGGAATTTTTTAAAGCATTTTTCCACACTGTGACATACGGCCATTTTCAACATGTGCGCAGGCGCAATGGAGGGCGCTGGGCGTCGTGTCTGACCAACACAAACTCCGCCTTCTTCAACATTTTAGCCACAAAAGCATGCGGAAAACACTGGTGGCCTGGGCCCGCCAGCGTGCCTGTGCCAGCCATAGGCGCTGCGCACATTGCGCTGGTCGTCGTGTCTGACCAACACAAACTCCGCATTCTTCAACGTTTTAGGCACAAAAGCACGCGGAAAACACTGCTGGCCTGGGCCCGCCAGCGTGCCTGTGCCAGCCATAGGCGCTGCGCACATTGCGCTGGTCGTCGTGTCTGACCAACACAAACTCCGCATTCTTCAACGTTTTAGGCACAAAAGCACGCGGAAAACACTGCTGGCCTGGGCCCGCCAGCGTGCCTGTTTTTGCGCCACGCTGCAAAACCTGACACGGCCACCTGTCCGCCGCCCGATTATTTGCCACAAATTCCCCGCCCAGCTATAGGCGCTGCGTAAAAATGACCTCTCTGCCGGGAAAGATTCTAAATTCTGTTTTGCCGCGGAGCGCAACCCCAATATAATATAAAACCCACGGCAACCTGTCTAACCAATCTGCATCCGTCAGTGGAGGAGATGGACACACCAACACTTCAGTTTATTACCTCCGCCAAGGAGGCAATGCTTTTACAACCGTAAAACGGGGCTATAAGGGACGGCGGGGTAATATGGGACACTTTTCTAAATGTAATTCTGCTTTTTTAATTTTGCTTCCGCCTAGATTTGATGAAGGATTCATGGATATTTGACAATAACAACACAACTCAGCGTCCTGCTCAAAATAAAAAAAGCAGAATTACATTTAAAACATTTCCCAGAAAAGTGTCCCTTATTAACCCGCCGTCCCTTATAGCCCCGTTTTACACTACTGAACCACTAATCCTATCACTATCACATTGATTGTCATTCATTAATTGTCTGTTTATTGCACTGTCCATGTCAAAGACACAAATAATCATTGTGAATCCAATTGCTAGTCATATCTTTTCATGCTCAGGGAATCTGAAAACGTACACACAAACACTGTATGGGGGGAACTGTGCCGCTTGGCGGAGGTCTGCGCTCTCCGAGTGCTTTTCTAGTTTGTTTAGTGCTTTTAAGTCACGAGATTAGACAGCTGAACAAAATAAATAGGAGCTACTGGCTCTAAAAAATAATCACATTTAACCACAGAGGTCTCCCCCACACTTCTTCAGGAGAGGGGTGGGGGTGTCACGATGAGGGAAGCTTATTGTAAGTGTTTCATAATGACCTTGGGTGAATAGTGAAATTTCATAAAAATAACATTGCAACAGACTTCATCAGACATAATGAAGACAGTTTTTTTTGGCAGCAGTGGTGAGTCTGAATCCCTTTAATTGTCTTCCTAATATTAAGTAACCTACTGCCATCACTGCTGGTTATGGTCCTGTGCTTATGTGTTTGTGTGCACACAACCTCATGAACATAGGGGGTGTCAGATGATTTATTATATAAGGGTGATGAACACTTGTTGGAGGGACCCCCTGTGAATTTTTGCCTAGGGCCCCAAGAGACTAGAATTGCCTCTGCAAACATCTACTATGAGCAAAGTTTGATCAGTAAAAACTAGTATGAACGAACGCAACATATTTCAGCCTTAAAATGGGGGTAAATCTGGCGGGTGTGAAGCAGCTTCTTTTCACTAAATGTACTACTTTTAGAAAAAACAAATTCTCAAAAATGTGAGATCTTTTTCATCTAAATTTGCAACACCTTTTTGTTTTAAATTAGTGACTTTTTCCCTCAAATCTGGGACTTCACTCTACTAAATGTGACTCGGTTTTCAAGTAAATGTGTGATTTTATTATGATAAATTGATTAATTAATTGTAAATATGGGACTTTTACTCATACATTTGAGTTTTTTTGCATGGAATTTTTGCTGTTGTGGTATTTGGAATAGAACAGACATAAACAAACATGATAGCTGCTAGCCACTATGCTAACTGGGGAACTATTAAACAGCTCACTATGCTTACATAAATGATCAAAATATGAAACACGAACTTTATGATGAAAAAACAATCTGCCTGCACACTATTTCCAGTATGTACAAAGATAAGTGAAAGTGATAAAATTGATTTATTGATGAGAAAGCACCAAGGAATGGGACAATATAATGGAAGCAGAACCAAAAATGTGGGTGGACTGGAATGTGAAAGTACGTTAATTGACATTATGTAAGAGGTCCATTGCTGTGTAATGTTTAGTTACAGTATACATTTTATCCAGCAAATAGCCCTGGGACAAAGCAGCACTGCTTATTTTGCCTATGAAAGAATAAAAACAAAGCTCAGAGACGATCCTACAAAGGCAGGAGAATATGTAAACTCCAGTCACAAGTCGCTTGCTTGAGTTTGTAACCAGGTTACTTAAAAAGACTTAAAAATTAAGAAAATATGCTCTCAGCAGCCATCGCATCACTGTTTTGCTGGGACTGAAGCAAACCCACGTACACCGTGTCTGTGTGGGTTTACCCCAGGTACTCCAGTTTCCTCCCACAGGCCAAAAACATGCAGGTTAGGTTAACTGGAGAGTCTACAGTGGCCCTAGGTGTGAATGTATGTGTGAATGGTGAAGGGATTGGCGCCGTACCGTGGCTGCCTCATCCATCCACGTGGATGCCCTGAATTTCCCTCTGGGATTAATAAAGTATACAAAATACAAAAAAGGAAAGAAATCTCCATATTTGATAGACAGTTCAATATGAGAATAACTTCTTTTAATCCACTTATACCCCCTTTATCAAGGGGTGGAGATCAAAGACCATATAAAAGTGGAACTTCCTGCCGTCCAGCTTGGTGCTCAGCAATAATGGAACGGAGGAGGGAAACTCGTGGCAGCGCCTTGCATGGTAGCGACCCCTCTGATTCTAGATGTGATTAACATTGTAGATAAGAGAAACGTAATTTCATTCTACTGTACATGATTGGCTGTATGGATCGAATGACGATAAAGTTGGCTTTACCTTTACCTTATTGAGAGATCAGGCTAATTCTTGCTCTATCAATGATCTTCACAGTCTCCTCAGAGATTTGGCTCAGTCTAAAATACACAAGGATCTCCCAAACAATCCCAACGATCAAAAATTTGCCCAATCTCTCAACAATCACCATGCTGTGTGAAGGAGCCCTTACGAGCTTGGAGAGTCATGTATGTTTGTGGTGACTTCACCTCATCTGTGTAGTTGGAAATGATCATAGATTAAGAAGCACATTGGGGTTTTTTTCATTTTGGACAGAGCAACCACATCAAGACAGATCAATTAAACAGTCTTTGCTGACGTTAAAAGTGTGCCATATTTTTGCATGGGAGCATGTGATGACACTCAACAGAAGACAAATGGAGTTGTGGTGTATACGTAGTGTGCCACCTATTCAAGACGTGACGCCATGATACTCCATCATGTGGAAACACAGGTGCCTGTCAGCCTTTCATCTCATTCCCCATTTCCCATTCCCTTTCCCCATAGAAGGAGATGGGGAAAGCTAATCTGGTGTATTTTGTCATCTCTTTTCTTCAGTAGTACTGTAGCTCACATTGACATTTTAAAAAGATCACTTTAGTTGAGAACCTGAATTACTGTAAAACTTATAAACTACAACACATTCTACTGATTTATGTTTTCAGCACATGCAGTTTTTTGGCCATGTTACTAAGATTATGGTTTGCACCACATGATGTTCAGTTCAGTTGCAGATAGATGGTGAAAATTCTGTTTGAAAGTGCTTTTATGTAGCTAACTTAATTAAATAAGAAGGGGGCAGATTTACTAATGTGCTGCACCATCGCAAAACCCTGTTTTGGCATTAATAAACTACTGTTGAGATTTACTAAAGGGTGCAGGGCAAAATTAGCAGTGGAAAGGTGTGGACTATGTTAATTTTTGCGGCCTGGCCTCATGTGGCATACTGTGAGTTGTGGGAGTTGTCAAGTCTTGCAAATTTGAGGGAGGGGAGTATTTAATGACTGGTGCAAGGTGTTGTTACCAAGGCTTGCGGTTGCAATATCCCCTGCTAAATGCACCAGGATTTAATGTCCAAAAAAACCTTGTCTTAAGTCATCTGTGCCTGATGACAGCGATTTGCTGGAGCTGAGACACCGCCGAGAATCAAGGGCGTGTGGCCAGAGAGAGAAGCGTCTCCCTGCAGTGACTTTATTTGGCATGACAGAACAAATTAATATGACACAGAATTGATCTCACAGAGATCAGTGTCGTGCGGAACTGGGGCATGAGCTGGCAGAGGATTTTTTGAAATTTCATTTGTTTATATAGCCTACATAAATAATAATATTATATTAATATAATAATAATAATGTATTTCATTTTATATGCACTTTACATCTTGGGGCAAAATCTGAGTATTGGGGGGACACAAGTAGGGATTAAGAACAAAAAATAAAAGCAAATTATTAAGTACATACGATGACACACTCAGGAGAGACACACCTTGGGAGAATTGCTCTCAAATATTTTAGCTGGTATAATAAACGTCAATAAATAAAGTGAAAAAGCTTTCCTAAACAACGAATTTGTTCCATAAAACAGTCCAGGCCCTGTGTCTATCCTGGAGTGGACAAAAGGAGGACAGATCCATAACTGCCCCCGACACTGCACCATCATAGTACTCAGTGACAGCAGTCTCTGCTGTGGCTGTCTGAGGAATAAGTGAAACTGTGTGTGTTTAATTTTATTAAGTTCCAGACTTCAGAAAAGATAAAACACACATACAGTATTTCTGAACAGCCATAAACTAGGAGACCTGTAGATTTTGTTCAAAGCTATTCACATAATAAAACCCCAGAGTCTCCATCAGACCATCTTGATGGTTCTTGTGTTAACCCTTTGAGTGTGAGATTCCGCGTGCCCCTAGTGGCATAGCACGGTGCTGCGCCTGTCAACTGATTTTACTTTCCTCAACACTGTTCACCTTTACTGAGGATTTGTACTGATCATGCCATTTCACAAGGTGGCAGGCATGCGTTGGAGGACTCATGGATGACACAAAATACACCAGAGAAGAAGAAATCCTCCTTTTTTGCCACCTTGGAGATCTGGAATTTCCCCATTGTGGAACTAATAAAGGCTTATCTTATCTTATCACAGCACAAGGTGGGCGCGGACCGTTATTGTGGACATTTGCGATCGCCCACGGATGAGGAAATTCGGAGGATTTGGTCCCGAATTTGCCAACTATGATTCTAAAAAGAGATTATTTAGCTTATGAAGGTAGATGTTTACATGTTCTTATAACACAGGAAGCGTGAGGCTCATTGAACTCACCTGCCGGTACCCGGAGCGCCATGTGACTGGAGGACAATCGCTGGTTGGATGTCATCAATATAGATAATTGCCGCGGAATAAAAGCAAAATGATGGTGGAATAATCAATAACAGTTTCTGGATGTAGGACAGAAAGTTAAAATGACCAGGGAGAGACAAAATAACCACTGGAATGCCGCTAAATGACGCCGCTTTGCCAGAGGTAAGTGACGAATGTCTTGTTTGTTTGGATGCAAATTAGATGCGTAAATTCCCCTCCTATCTGAAACTTTGGATCATATTCTACATCTTTCTAAGTGACAGTAAGCCATTATCTCTTACTCCTTTAAAGTTACAGGCTTGGAAAGTTCTGAGATCTGATCTAACTAGTTTTCTTGAAAAAAAATCTTACCACTGTTGACCACTAGGGGCTTGTCGCAGTTTGGCGACAGTCCACACTCAAACAGTTAATTAAAATAAAACACGTTTGGTCAGTAATAAATTATTCATGAGTAGTCCTTAATTTACAGTAAATATACTAAACAAAGGAGTCTGGCCATGTGAAATGAAAATCAGAACTTTGACAAATCCATCCATCCATGCCATCTTCTACTGCTTTTCTGAGGTTCGGGTCACAGAGGCAGCAGTTCAAGCAGAGAAGCCCAGACTTCCTTCTCCCCGGCCACCTGCTCCAGCTCTTCAGAGAGGATACCAATGCGTTCCCAGGCCAGCTGGGAGACACAGTCCTCTCCAGCGAGGTCCTGGGCCTGCCTCGGGTCTCCTCATAGAGGAAGGTGCCCCGAAAACACCTTAAGTGTGGGAGGCGTACAGGAGGCATCCTGATCTGATGCCCATGATCACCAACAGCTGACTCCTTTCAATGTAGAGAGAGAGCAGTGGTTCTACTTGAATCTCTCCCGGAGGAACTGAGCTCTCTACACCCTATCTCTGAGGGTGAGGCCAAGTGGATCCTAGATAGTCACATTTCAGCCGGGCTTGTATCCGCGATCTCGTTCTTTCAGTCATGGGTGTCCCAAAGCTCGTGACCGTAAGGTGAAGGTAGGAACGGTAGACTGACTGGCAAATCGACACCTTTGCCTTAGAGCTCAGCTCCCTCTTCACCACAACAGGACTGGTACAATGTCCGCATCACTGCAGGATGCTGCTCCGATCCATCTGTCAATCTCTTGCTCCATTCTCCCCTCACTCGTGAATAAGACCCCAAGATACTTAAACTCCTCCACTTGGGGCAGGAGCCTGACCCCAACCCGGAGAGGACAATCCACCTTTTTCCAGCTGAGGACCATGGACTCGGACTTGGAGGTACTGATTCTCATCCCAGCCGCTTCACACTCAGTGGCAAACCATCCCAGTAAGAACTGTAGATCATTGCTGGATGAAGCCAGCAGGACAACATCATCTGCAAACAACAGAGATGAGATCCTGTGGTCACCAAGCATGACACCCTCTGTTCCCTGGCTGCACCTAGAAATCCTGTCCATAAAAATTATCAACAGGATCGGTGGCAAAGGGCAGCCCTGGGAGAGTCCAACTCTCACTGGGAATGAGTCCGACTGAGTGTTGGCAATACGAACCAAACTCTCACAACGATTGTACAGAGACTGAATAGCTTGTAACAACAAGCTCAATACCCCATACTCCCGAAGCACCCCCCACAAAAAACCACGAGGGACGCGGTCGAATGCCTTCTCCAAGTCCACAAAACAAATGTAAACTGTTTGGGCAAACTCCCACAAACCCTCGAGGATTATCATGAAGGTGTGCTGGGAACGTCTGGCTGAGGCCCCTGTCCGGGAGGTCTTCAACTCCCACCTTCGGAAGAACTTCAACCACATTCCAAGGGAGTCTGGAAACATGGAGATTGAATGGGCCATGTTCTCCACCTCAACTGTTTAAGCAGCTGCCCAGAGCTGTGGCCGCAAGGTCGTCGGGGCATCTCGTGGTGGTAACCGCCGAACCAAGTGATGGACACCAGTGGTGAAAGGGGTGATTAAGCTGAAGAAGGAGTCCTATCAAGCTTGGTTGGCTTGTGGGACTCCCGAAGCTACTGAGGTATACCGTCAGCCCAAGCGGAGTGCGGCTTGGGTGGTTGCTGAAGCAAAAACTCAGGTATGGGAGGAGTTCAGTGAGGCCATGGAACAAGACTATCGGTAGGCCTCGAAGAGTTTCTGGCAAACTGTCCGGCGGCTCAGGAAGGGGAAGCAGCTCCCTGTCTACACTGTGTATGGTGCGGATGGGGCACTGTTGACTTCGACTGGGGATATCGTCTGACGGTGGAAGGAATACTTCGAGGATCTCCTCAATCCCACTGATACGCCTTCCACAGAGGAAGCAGGGCTTGTGGACGAGCGGGACAACTCGCCTATCACAGGAGCTGAGGTTGCCAAGGTGGCTAAAGATCTCTTTTGTGGCCAGGCCCCGGGGGTGGACGAGATTCACCCTGAGTACCTCAAGGCCCTGGATGTTGTAGGGCTGTCATGGTTGACACGCCTCTGCAACATTGCGTGAAGGTCGGGGGCAGTGCCTTTGGCATGGCAAACTGGGGTGTTCATTCCTCTCTTCAAAAAAGGGGACCGGAGGGTGTGCTGCAACTTTAGAGGGATCACACTCCTCAGCCTCCCTGGGAATGTCTATTCCAAGGTACTGGAGAGGAGAGTCTGGGCATTGGTCGAACCTCAGATTCAAGAGGAGCAATGTGGTTTTCATCCTGGCCGTGGCACATCGGACCAGCTCTTTACCCCTTTCCTTTGATATATGATGGACAAAAATAAACCCTTTTAGTGGGGTGTGCCCTTAAACAAAAGCTTAAAAAAAGCTATATTATGCTCCACCACACTGGCTGTGACTGTGTTGATGACCCACTTCCTCATTAGGTGTGCCTGTGTGAAATTTTGCGGTGCTCTTGGTGGATGGATGGGTGGTCATTATTGAAATGAAGTGTCTGCGTCTGTGTTCATAATTTTGCCTGTTGATAGTAGATCAGTGGCAAAAATTGGCCACTCCCTGAGGCACTCTGTCTAATTTGCACACATGCTAATTTGCACTGCCTTAGTAAATCTGACCCTAGGTTGGTACAAGAGTTACTTCTGGCAGAGCCATATGATTGGCCAATAGAATTCCAGGAGTGCTGATGACCTGGCATAACGTGATATGGGTGCTGTGCTGTTTGGACAATGCCTATGTCACTCTGCTTCACAGGCATCCTAATGATTGTTAATTAGCCTACAATAAGTTTTTTTATAATGTGAGGATTTTAACACAATACTATGGTCCCCATTCACATGACATCACCAGTCATGTGACTGTTTATTCCACCATGTTGGGTATCACGCTACTGGAGTTGCCTGGCTACTTGGTTTAGGTTGCGTGACCACTGAGTGTATAAAAACACTCTAAACCTGTTTTCCTGAGCACTTCACAGGCACGCTTAAAAAAAAGTCTTCCCCTTATGTCCAAAGCAACAGCTTGACCTGTCATTCCATCTAAATTATATAAGCTTAAATGAGTGCACTTACCAGATATGAAATGCTGACTACAACCTCTTGAATGCTCAGTGGGGACATAGTTTTCACTTTAGGCAGCAGCAATCCATAGCTTTCTCCTTTCAAACTCCTCAGGAAAGTGATAAAATGAAATTTCCTTGGTGCTAGAACAACTAGAGCAATCCACAGCAGCACAAGACAAAATAATAAAATAAAAATCTTACAAAAAAAATCATAAATTGGTGTAGTTTAGTAATGTTTATCACATACGTGGCTTATACCCTGATACCCAAAGTGGCAGCAACTATAGATTGGTCTTTGACCAGGTGCTCTTCTGCACATGGTCCATACTGCTCCGTCTGTCACACAATGGGGAGCTGCGTGACAAGTGACAGTCCTCCCAATCCAAAGTGATACAGAATTCGCCTGGTTATCATAGAAATCCAGAAAGCTGAGCACAGCTATCAAGTAGCTAGCACAATGCTAAACAAATGAAAGATGCTTGGAGGAGGACTGTGTACGAATAAAAAACACTGACCATGTTTACATGCACACAAAAAAGGGGTTATGATTGGACTTCTGCTGTTATCTGATTATTCGAGTGGCCATGTAAACAGAACAACCCAATAAAGGCCATGTAACTGGGGTCATTAACTCTAGTGGTTTACCCTCCAATAATCAGTTTATTTAGTGCATATGCATATGTTGTTTATTCAGTTCATATGCTGAACTGCATGTGAATTATCTGTCTGTTCAAATAAATGTGTGTATGGTGTTATCCCAGCATGTAAACCCCTCATCCTTTCTCCAGTGCGCACGGGAGGGTTCATGACAATTTTGCTCCATACTACTGTCAACTAATAAACTGTCCTGGAGGAACTGTTGCACAGTAGCAATATCACACTGTAGTTTGTGCTGTCTTTGGTTGGACATTACTTTGCCCTGGGTATAAACTTTCTTAAATGAAATCTGGAGCATTTATAAAAGAATAACAGCTGGTTAGAATAATTCTTAAGACATCAACAACAACAACATGGATATATTGAATTAATGAAGGGAGGAGGGAGATGGGTTTTTCCAATGGCATGTCAGCACAGGGCTCAAAGTCTGTAATTGGAAACAAAGAAATAAAGCCTGTTAAGACTAACAAAAGGAGCTTTATGTTTTTCGTCTTTATTTTTTCCTTTAGTAGCACCAAATTACAATTGACTGTGCTGAGTCTTACACCCAGGCAGGGATTAGAGGTCATCTGTTTCCACAGATTTCAGTACAGAGCATTTGTAAATGAGTATATTGAACACATGGAATGTCCAGGGATCCTATTTTCACCAGCAGCTTATTTGTGCTGCTGCTGATTTATGCGTCTCCCTCTGTCTTTGCCGTCCATAATGAAAATTCTGTGTTTAAATTGGAAACCTTCAACACTTTACCACACATGTACTTTTTCATTCCACTTCGAGAATGAAGCCTGTGTCAGTAACAGGACAGAAAGCTTAGTGCCTGGAATTATTTCTTGTTTTGACACTCCAACCCATGTGATTAAACCAATTAAACCCACACGTGGCACATGAGTTATCATGTTGTTTTCCTATTCGTGCAGCATTATTGTAGGTGCCATGTTCTTCTCATTTTAAAATTATGGTATCAGATTTGTTATTGCTTCAGGCAGGACAAGACAAGACAAACTTCCCCTTAAATAGTCACATGAAAACAATCACATTACGCAAAGTAACAAACATCTGAAGAAGCAAGCCTAACCATTGGGTAATGCCTGGCTCAAAATTCCAAATACGAAAGGTTTTTGCTGATGGGATTTGGTGTATTTATTTTTTAATCAGTACATTAATCAGAAAATTTGGTAAAAAGCCAGAAATAACAGATTCTTGCTATGTTTAGATGAAGAAAATGTTCTATAAATCAGGCAAATAATCACAAATTAACAAAGCCTCCATAAGGTCCATCACAATATAGACAAGATAAAGGTTTGTGAATGTAGGAAACCAGGATAGACATTTTTTAAACATTTAATGAATATTTTAACTTTTTTATCCATTATGGATGGAAAAGTGGTGCCACTGATCCGACTGGTTACACTGGTAGTAAGGGGAGAGCTGTGGCACTGAAATGTGTTTTATTTTTTTACTGCTGTACTGTATTTAAATGCTAAACAATGGAGAATATACAGTAGGTATGGAAGTATTAACAAACCATCTAAAATGTGAACAGATGTAGTGTTCCCTGAAAAGCTTGTCAAGGTGTGTATTGTAGTGGGTGCATGACAGATCACAGAAGGAAAATAAATGTAATAACTGCACCACATGGGTTCTGCTGGTAACATTTCGACTTTGGCAGGCCCACCACACCAAAATCCGAGGTACCGCATAAAGAAAACAAATGTAATATTTGGAAATATCTTTCTGCAAGTATGTGCACAAACAAAGCGCAAAACAGGTGTGTCATTACTGTCTGTGTGTCCATTAAAAGTCTTAAAGGTGATAGAGACAACGTTGTGACCTCCTGACCAGTAGGTGTCACACTTACTGTTGCCCCACTGTAATACTGTCCTAGTGGGCAGAGACAAACAACATGCAGCACAGGCTATTCTATAATCTCAGTTCTTTGGTGATTAATTACGAGCCAGATCCAGCATGTCAAGCAAGGACACTTTGTGATACGAACTTAAAATGAGGCGACGGCCACCGTAGTTCTCGTCATTCAACTGCGCAGATGTAAATATTAGGATTGTTTTGGACCTGTTGAAAATTTTTAAAGCATTTTTCATCAATACATTATTTTTTGAAGAATATAAAGACTTTAATTCTGCACCTTTCTGAACACTTCATTGATGTATTATTTATATATATATATATTTGTTTTCATGAAAATACAATCAAGTACACCTTTAAATTTGATTATCCAACGCTTGATGATGATTCTTTTTTGAACCTTTATTTATTCAGGGAAGGTCCACTGAAAAGCCACCTCTCTTTTTTCAAGGAAGGCCTGTTCACATTCACACCTGGAAGCGGCCCAGTACAACCACAGACTGACCCGTGGTCACTGAGCTGCTCCACTGGAGCAGTTGGGGTTGAGGGCATTGTTCAAGGGCATCACAGTGGGGCTAAGGAAGGTGGGGCAAACACTGCTCTGTCATTTATCCCACCCAGATCTGATCCTGCTGGTCCAGGGACTGAACCACCAACCTTTCAGTCATGAGTTCACATCTCTAACAATTAGGCCACTACTGCCAAAGTCATGATGATAACGATGATGACACTGGCTAACCCAGTTTAAAATTAAAAGATAATGATTATTTTTGAATTGTAAAGCATGCAAAGTTACAGGGGACAAATGTTCCCAACTGGTATAACATGGATTATTTTCAGCCTGTCACGAGAAATCAGGTTTAGAAAAACAGCAGACAAAAACCACAGTTTAATATCCTTTGAGGAGTGACTCAACATAAAATGCAATGACTCAATAAATTCAGCTTCATTTCCTAATCCACATTCACTGGTACATGGCATGTTCTGGATCCTTGCAAGGCAATGACAGCAGAACCTTATCCTAAAACTCCTGCTGATTTATCCCACTTTGTCAAAACTGACACTGAGTTGTATGTTTTTCTAACAGAAGCTACAAGGTTGAATCCAAGGTGATGCCTCTTGAAGTGGTGCATCTGTATTCCTTGCATTCCAGTCTTCCTCAGTCAAAGTGGTTCTACAGCAAAGTACTTCACAGTGTGAGAGGTACAGAGGGAGTCTGGTAGGGGTGTGTGCAAAAAGGCAGTTGTGCAAAGCTTCACTAACAACGCAACTGTGCTGATCTACCCAGAGATGCCCTGCTTGCAGTTTTTCTCAGTCACTTTGGTGCATTCCTCAGAACAGAATTGAAATTCTCAAAACTATATGGACTGGTGACTGGAGGGTCACCAGTTCTCTGGGCTGGCAGGATCAGATCTGGGTGAGACAAATCACATGCCAGTGTTTGGCCCACCTTCATTAACCCCACTGTGGTCCCCTTGAGCAAGGCCCTTAACCCCAACTGCTCCAGTGGAGCTGCTCAGTGGCCATAGGTCAGTCTGTGGTTGAACTAGGCAGCTTCCAGGTGTCAATGTGAAACTGTGTGAATGTGAACAGGGCATCTTTGAAACAGACAGTTTGCCTCTCAATGGACCTTCCCTGTATAAATAAAGATTAAACAAATGGCCTACAAAAGGTTGTAAATTGCTTAAAATGTTTAGTCTGTGTCAAAAGCAAATGTTTATGTCAATGAAACTGTCACAACTGTCAGAATGAAGAGTCCTTATGGCATCTTTATAAACAAGACCATCAAAATGTTCAACTATGTTGTCAACAGAACAGTTTACACTGTAATTCTTTTCTATTGAAAACTGCCATGGCCTTTGTACCAGTGACTGAAAAGGAACAACACCAAACTTTTGTCTGTGTTGCAGAGCAATTTCAAAACTACAAAGTCACATATCATCAGGTGGTGCCAGACAGACAGGTGTGGTACATCCTGGCCTCGTGAGTCACCTCTGGTTTTGGGGGGGTTGGTCCCCCTGTGACTCCCCACTGCTCGCTACCACTTCACCTGGGTTTGGGTGCCTGTTGGCTCCAAGGGCGTGTGTCTGAGCCCCCCATCCCCCTTCCAGAAAGGGGGATGGGGGGCTCGGGTCCGTTTTGTGCGGGCGTGTCTGGGGAGCACAAGTGACGAGGTGATGTGGAGATTAAACTAATAGTTTTTAAAATTTCAATTCTGTTCTGAGAAATGCAACAAAGTGACTGAGAAAAGCTGTAAGAATTAGGTCAACCAATGGCCTTCCAGTTCTCCAGAACAGCTTAGAGGTGAATCCGATGAACCTTCATTTGGCAGCATATACAGTATAAAGCGTTCACAATTCTGATGCAAAACTGGAAGGGCATCAAGAGAATGAGCAAGGTCAACAGCCTGGAAGAAGAGATGTAAAGATATGAGGTGGAAGGACAAAAGGAAAAGGAAGATAGGCCTGTTCCTTATGAAATTAGGGCCACAATTGTTGACCAAGTTTGAAATCATGGTCTTACAATGGCTGATGTTGGTCGGAGGGTGCAACCAACTATTGGGAGAGCCACTGCATCCTCAATTATGCAAACATTCATTGGGAGAATAAGTAGGTATCCCAAAAAATGTGCACTGTACTGTAAATACATACATACTGTACACTTACTGTAAAATGTCAAAATGCATCACTCAGTAAAAACAGTACAGTAAAATCTTTAAATCATATCCAGTGTATTTCAATTAATTCCCCTCACACATTAATATGTGACTTTATGGTACATACAGTGGAGAAAATAAATATTGAACGCATCAACCTTTTTCTCTTTAAACATATTTCTGATGGAGCCATTGACGTGAGTTTTTCACCAGATGTCAGAAGCAACACAAGTAATCCATACATACAAAGAAATCAAGGCAACTGTTCACAAAACAAGTTATATTTAATAAAATGGAATGACACAGTGGATAAGAATTGAACACACTTAGTGAAATTCATTTAATATTTAGTAGAAAAGCCTTTGTTGCTAATAACAGCTTCCAGACACCTCCTGTATGGAGAAACTTGGTGCAGGCATTGCTCAGGAGTGATTTTAGCTTATTCTTCCACACAAACTGTTTTCAAATCTTGAAGGTTCTGTGGGTATCTTCTATGAACTCTGATCTTCAGATCCTTCCATAGACTTGCAATTGGATTCAGGTCAGGTGACGGACTGGGCCATTCTAGCAGCTTAATTTTCCTTCTTTGGACCCAGTTGACACTTTCCTTGGCTGTGTGTTTGGAATCATTGTACAGCTGAAATGTCCACTTTCGTTTCATCTTCAGCATCTTGGCAGATGGCAACACGTTCTTATAGATAGATTTACTTTATTGATCCCAACCTGGGAGATTACATGAAATTACATTATCAAGGATAAAAATATGTACATTTGCCCATTCATCTTTTCTTCAATTATATGAAGTCTGCCTGCACCATGTGCTGAAAGACACCCCCACACCACGATGGGATGAGCAGTTCCATTTCTCCTCCAAACATGCTGTGTGTTGTGGCATCCAAAAACTTCAATTTTGGTCTCATCTGACCAGACTACAATGGTGTGAAAAAGTGTTTGCCCCCTTCCTGATTTCTCATTTTTGGTATGTTTGTCACACTTAAATATTTCAGAGCAAACAAATTTAAATATTAGACAAAAATAACGCAAGTAAACACAAAATGCAATTTTTAAATGAAGGTGTTTATTATTAAGTGGAAAAAAATCCAAACCTACATGGCCCTGTGTGAAAAAGTGATTGCTCCCTAAACCTAATAACTGGTTGGGCCACCTTTAGCAGCAACAACTGCAATCAAGCGTTTGCGATAACTGGAAATGAGTCTTTTACAGTGCTGTGGAGGAATTTTGGCCCACTCATCTTTACAGAATTGTTGTAATTCAGCCACATTGGAGGGCTTTTGAGCATGAACCGCCTTTTTAAGGTCATGCCACAACATTTCAATCGGATTCAGGTCAGGACTTTGACTAGGCCACTCCAAAGTCCTCATTTTGTTTTCTTAAGCCATTCAGAGGTGGACTTGCTGGTATATTTTTGATCATTGTCCTGCTGCAGAACCCAAGTGCGCTTCAGCTTGAGGTCACAAACAAATGGCCTGACATTTTCCTTCAGGATTCTTTGGTAGACAGCAGAATTCATGGTTCCATTTACCACAGCAAGTCTTCCAGGTCCTGAAACAGCAAAACAGCCCCAGACCATAACACTACCACCACCATATTTTACTGTTGGTATGATGTTCCTTTTCTGAAATGCTGTGTTACTTTTACACCAGATGTAATGGGACACACACCTTCCAAAAAGTTCAACTTTTGTCTCGTCAGTCCACAGAGTATTTTCCCCAAACTCTTGGGGATCATCAAGATGTTGTCTTGCAAAACTGAGGCAAGCTTTTATGTTCGTTTTGCTCAGCAGTGGTTTTGATCTTCGAACTCTGCCATGCAGGCCATTTTTGCCCAGTCTCTTTCTTATGGTGGAGTCATGAACACTGACCTTAATTGAGGAAAGTGAGGCCTGCAGTTCTTTGGACGTTGTTGTAGGGTTTTTTGTGACCTCTTGGATGAGTCATCGCTGCGCTCTTGGGGTAATTTTGGTCGACCGGCCACTCCTGGGAAGGTTCCCCACTGTTCCATATTTTTGCCATTCGTGGATAATGGCTCTCACTGTGGTTCGCTGGAGTCCCAAAGCTTTAGAAATGGCTAGAAAATTGAACTCAGCTTTCCAAAGATGTGATAAACCACAGTTAATTTATGTTTTAACAGGGGGACAATCACTTTTTCACATGGGGCCATGTACACTACCGTTCAAAAGTTTGGGGTCACCCAGACAATTATTTTGTGTTTTCCATGAAAAGTCACACTTATTTACCACCATGAGTTGTAAAATGAATAGAAAATATAGTCAAGACATTGACAATGTTAGAAATAATGATTTGTATTTGAAATAATATTTTTTTTCCAGATACTCAACCTGCTCAAAGGAAGGTCAGTTTTATAGCTTCTCTAACCAGCTAAACTGTTTTCAGCTGTGCTAACATGATTGCACAAGGGTTTTCTAATCATCCATTAGCCTTCTGACGCAATGAGCAAACACACTGTACCATTAGAACACTGGAGTGATAGTTGCTGGAAATGGGCCTCTATACACCTATGTAGATATTGCACCAAAAACCAGACATTTGCAGCTAGAATAGTCATTTACCACATTAGCAATGTATATTAGATATTAGAGTGTATTTCCGATTAGTTTAAAGTTACCTTCATTGAAAAAAACAGTGCTTTTCTTTCAAAAATAAGGAAATTTCTAAGTGACCCCAAACTTTTGAACGGTAGTGTAGGTTTGGATTTTTTTTACCCTTAATAATAATCACCTTCATTTAAAAACTGCATTTTGTGTTTACTTGTGTTATCTTTGTCTAATATTTAAATTTGTTTGATGATCTGAAACATTTAAGTGTGACAATCATACAAAAAAAATAAGAAATCAGGAAGGGGCAAACACTTTTTCACACCACTGTATATTCTCCCAGTAGTTTACTGCCTTGCCCTAATGTTGTGCAGCAAACATTAAATGAGCTTCAACATGCTTTTTCTTCAGCAATGAAGTCTTGCAAGGTGAGCGGGCACAGAGCCCATGTCAGTTGAGTGCATTACTTATTGTTTTCTTTGAAACAGCAGTACCTACTAACTCCAGGTCTTTCTGGAGCTCTCCACAAGTGGTCTTTGGCTCTTAGATAACTCTTCTGATAATTCTTTTGACTCCTCTGTCAGAAATCTTGCAAGGAGCTCCTGGTCATGGCCTGTTTATAGTAAAACGATGTACTTTCCACTTCCAAACGATGGCTCCAACTGTGCTCACTGGAACATTTGGCAGTTTAGAAATGCACCTGTAACCAATGCCACCATTATGTTTTGCAACAATAAAGTTGTGAAGGTTTAGAGAGAGCTCTTTGCTTCTATCCATTAGGAGTTCTTTGTAGTGTGACAATGTGATATTCACAGACCTTTTTAAAGGCTATCAGTCAGGACTTAACCAGCTGAAATTAATTTGCACTGATGGGGGACGGGATGGCTTCCTAAATTCTGATGGATTTCAGCTGGTTTCTTGGCTTTCTGTGCCTTTTTTGCACCTCTTTTTCTTCATGTGTTCAATACTTATTCCCTGTATCATTCCACTTTATTAAATATAACTTGTTTTTTTAAACACAGTTGCCTTGATCTCATTGTATATATGGATTACTTGGGTTGTTACTGATATCTGGTGAAAATCTCAGGCCAATGGCTTCATCTGAAATATGTTTAATGAGAAAAATGTTGACAAGCTCAATACTTATTTTCTCTGCTGTACATTATAGATACATTTTGAGCAAATTACACACTTTTGAATGACATCTGTGTTTTGCAGTTAACACACTGTGTTTTGAGAAAAGCACTTAGTGTTGTCTGTTCTGAGAAATGCACCAAAGCAACGGAGAAAAACTGTAAAGCTCCATTTCAATAGAGCATGAGAGAGAAATAAATGAGAAATGGGTTCCTTAACACAGGGGTCACAAGGTTTTACAAATATTTTGTGTCAAGTTTTGACCAAAATAGAAACAAATCTGCATAAAAAACATTATGCATAAATAAAACATGTACAGTGATGTGAAAAAGTGTTTGCCCCTTCCTTATTTCTCATTTTTTTTTACATTTGTCACACTTAAATGTTTCAGATCATCAAACAAATTTAAATATTAGACAAAGATAACACAAGTAAACACAAAATGTAGTTTTTAAATGAAGGTGATTATTATAAACAGTAAAAAAAAATCCAAACCTACATGGCCCTGTGTGGAAAAAGTGAGTGCCCCCCTGTTAAAACATAAATTAACTGTGGTTTACCATATCTTTGGAAAGCTGAGTTAAACTTCTCTAGCCACACCAAGGGCCGATTACTGCCACATCTGTTCTCAATCAAGAAATCACTTAAATACGACTTGCCTGACAAAATGAAGTAGACCAGAAGATCATCAAAAGCTAGACATCATGCTGGGATCCAAAGAAATTCAGGAAAAAAATGAGAAGCAAAGTAATTGAGATCTATCAGTCTGGGAAAGGTTATAAAGCCATTTCTAAAGCTTTGGGACTCCAGCAAACCACAGTGAGAACCATCATCCACAAATGGCGAAAACATGGAACAGTGGTGAACCTTCCCAGGAGTGGCCGACCAACCAAAATTACCCCAAGAGCGCAGCAATGACTCATCCAAGAGGTCACAAAAGACCCCACAACAACATCCAAAGAACTGCAGGCCTCACTTGCCTCAGTTAAGGTCAGTGTTCATGACTCCACCTTAAAAAAGAGACTGGACAAAAATGGCCTGCATGGCAGAATTCCAAGACGAAAATCACTGCTGAGCAAAACGAACATAAAGGCCCGTCTTAGTTTTGCAAGACAACATCTTGATGATCCCCAAGACTTTTGGGAAAATACTCTGTGGACTGATGAGACAAAAGTTGAACTTTTTGGAAGGTGTGTGTCCCATTACATCTAGTGTAAAAGTAACACAGCATTTCAGAAAAGGATCATCATACCAACAGTAAAATATGGTGGTAGTAGTGTTATGGTCTGGGGCTGTTTTGCTGCTTCAGGACGTGGAAGACTTGCTGTGGTAAATGGAACCATGAATTTTGCTGTCTACAAAAAAATCCTGAAGGAGAATGTCAGGCCATCTGTTTGTGACCTCAAGCTGAAGCACACTTGGGTTCTGCAGCAGGACGATGATCTAAAACATACCAGCATGTCCACCTCTGAATGGCTTAAGAAAAACAAATTGAGGACTTTGGAGTGGCCTAGTCAAAGTCCTGACCTGAATCCGATTGAGATGCTCTGGCATGGTCTTAAGAAGGTGGTTCATGCTCGAAAACCCTCCAATGTGGCTGAATTACAACAACTCTGTAAAGATGAGTGGGCCAAAATTCCTCCACAGCGCTATAAAAGACTCATTGCCAGTTATTGCAAACGCTTGATTGCAGTTGTTGCTGCTAAGGGTGGCCCAACCAGTAATTAGGTTTAGGGGGCAATCACTTTTTCACACAGGGCCATGTAGGTTTGGATTTTTTTTTTCCCCTTAATAATAAACACCTTCATTTAAAAACTGCATTTTGTGTTTACTTGTGTTATCTTTGTCTAATATTTAAATTTGTTTGATGATCTGAAACATTTAAGTGTGACAATCATACAAAAAAATGAGAAATCAGGAAGGGGCAAACACTTTTTCACACCACTGCATATGAAGTATAACAGCAATAAAACAGCCTAATGATGAATGAGTTAGTCAGTCAGTACAATTGCTGGTACAAATGAGCAATAATTAACATTTCTCATTAACTTCCTGTCACTTCCTGTTTTGCTGTCTGCCTGTGTGGTTTGCTCTCCAGCTCTCCAGCCACTAGCTAGCCACTAGCTATGGCTACTACCTCTCTTTCCTCTCCTCCTCTGGTGTGCTCTCTCTGTCAGATGTTTAGCTACACCTCTGCCTCTTTTAGCGATAACGGTAAATGTAATAAATGTTGTCTTTTTGAGGCGCTCGAGGCGAGGTTGTCTGATTTGGAATCCCGGCTCCGCTGCATTGAAACACCGTCTGCGCCAGTTAATCTCGACGGACGCCCATTAGCTGCAGCGGTGAAAGTCACCTTTCACGCATTGTGTTCATGCGTCCTGTCCTTACTGTGACCTAGAGACTCAGATCAATATGTAGATGTGCCTGTTAACCCCTTTGTTCTGCACCTAGAGCACAGTCTAGCAAATCTGCCTATTGTGATGTATACCTCTCAAATGCAAATGCCATACTCCCTGCTGTGAATGCCTTTCATGCATTGTTTGTAACTGGTATTTAAGCTGACTGAAATCCATGCTCTCTCTCTCACTCACACTTCAACCTCTGCTGCAGACACGCACTCTGTGTCTTCTTCTCTGAGAGCCAGAGGATCCCCATCCAGCCTGCACACACCTGGGCTGGAGAGGGGATCCCGTGACGGCGGTATGATATAATAAACTCTACTTAAAACCAACAACGCCGCTTTATTTCATGCCGCTGCACTGGATGTGGTTAGGAAGGAGGCCGAGAGCTGTGACTGCCTGCAGGGCTTCCAGCTCACCCACTCCTTGGGTGGTGGCACGGGCTCTGGTATGGGCACCCTGCTCATCAGCAAGATCCGTGAGGAGTACCCCGACCGCATCATGAACACCTTCAGTGTGGTGCCCTCACCCAAAGTATCAGACACAGTTGTTGAGCCCTACAACGCCACATTATCGGTCCACCAGCTTGTAGAAAACACTGATGAGACCTACTGCATTGACAACGAGGCCCTCTATGACATCTGCTTCCGCACCCTCAAACTCACAACTCCTTCATACGGTGACCTCAACCACTTGGTCTCTGCTACCATGAGCGGCGTCACCACCTGCCTCAGGTTTCCCGGACAACTCAACGCAGACCTTCGGAAGCTGGCCGTCAACAAAATCAATCAGATTCTTCCCACAGTTAACTTAAATACTGTAACTATTACAACTCCTTCTATTGATGTCTGTCTTGATGAGTTTACTCCAATCAACCTTTGTGAGTTAGACAAAATAGTTTCCTCATCCAAACCTTCAACTTGTCTTTTAGACCCTATTCCTACCAGGTTATTTAAAGAAGTCTTCCCACTTATTGGTAGCTTTATTCTTCATATAATCAATTCTTCATTAACTTTAGGCCATGTACCGCAGGCTTTTAAAACAGCTGTAATTAAACCCTTACTCAAAAAGCCAACGCTAGATCCAGGAGCTTTAGCTAACTATAGACCAATCTCTAATCTCCCTTTCATTTCAAAAATCTTAGAAAGAGTTGTTGCTACGCAATTATTTGACCACCTGCAGGGAAATGGTTTACTTGAAGAGTTTCAATCTGGGTTTAGAATCCATCATAGTACTGAAACAGCCTTAGCGAAGGTCACTAACGACCTCCTCATTGCATCTGATAATGGACTAGTTTCTGTACTTGTCCTTTTAGATCTTAGTGCAGCTTTTGATACTATTGATCATAATATTCTACTTGATAGATTAGAACACTATGTTGGACTTAATGGAACTTCGTTGCAGTGGTTTAGATCTTATTTATCTGATAGGTTCCAGTTTGTTCATGTAAATGATGAGTTTTCTTTCAGCTCAAAGCTTAGTCATGGAGTTCCACAGGGATCTGTGCTAGGCCCTACTCTTTTTAGTTTATATATGCTTCCATTAGGCAACATTATTAGAAAGCACTGTATACATTTTCATTGTTATGCAGATGACACACAATTATACCTGTCAATGAAGCCAGATGATACTAATCAATTAGCCAAGTTAGAAGCCTGTCTTAAGGAAATCAAAGCTTGGATGACTTGTAATTTCCTGCTATTAAATTCAGATAAGACTGAAGTCATTCTTGTTGGTCCAAAAAACCTTAGAAATTCCTTTCCAAATCAAACGTTCAGTTTGGATGCAGTTACTCTTTCTCTTAATAGCTCTGTGAGGAACCTTGGAGTTATTTTTGATCAGGATTTGTCCTTCAATTCACATATTAAATTTGTTTCTAAGACTGCCTTCTATCATTTGCGTAATATTGCCAAGATTAGGAGCATCTTGTCTCAGAGTGATGCTGAGAAGCTGATCCACGCTTTTGTTAGCTCGAGATTAGATTATTGTAATTCTTTATTATCAGGCTGTCCTAAAACATCTTTAAAAAGTCTTCAGCTGATCCAAAATGCTGCAGCAAGAGTTTTAACAGGTACTAGAAAGAGAGATCATATCTCTCCGGTTCTGGCCTCCCTTCATTGGCTTCCCATAGAGTTTAGAATTAAGTTTAAAATCCTTCTTCTTACTTACAAAGCTTTAAACAATCAGGCTCCTTTTTATTTAAAAGATCTGATACTACCGTATCATCCTAACAGAGCACTACGCTCCCAAAATGCAGGATTACTTGTAATACCTAGAATCTCCAAAAGTACAATGGGAGGCAGAGCCTTCAGTTATCAAGCTCCTCTCCTGTGGAATCAGCTGCCAATCTGGATTTGGGAGTCAGACTCGATCTCTGTTTTTAAGAATAGGGCTAAAACCTACCTTTTTGATATAGCCTACAATTAGGGAGGGATCATGTGTTTCTGAACCCTCCCTTAGTTATGCTGCTAATAGGTTTAGTCAGCCGGGGGACCTCCAGTAATGCACTGGGCCTCACTCCTTTCCTCACTCTCTATGAAATATTTTTTTTTTGCTGGTCATTAACATTTGTTTGTTCTCTCCCATAGATTGAGTCCCCATCGTGCTGTTTGCTCTCTACATGTCTGTTCTTTTCTTCTTCTCTATCCCCTCACCCCCCAGCCAGTCGCAGCAGATGACTGCCCCTCCCTGAGCCTGGTTCTGCTGGAGGTTTCTTCCTGTTAAAAGGGAGTTTTTCCTCTCCACCGTCGCCAAGTGCTTGCTCACAGGGGATCGCCTGATTGCTGGGGTCTTTCTGCAACTGTGGGGGTCCCCCCTTCAGTTGATAGTGCTATGAGATGACTGTTGTTGTGAAATGGCGCTATATAAATAAAGTTGAATTGAATTGAATTGAATTACTTGTGACTGCAGTGGATTATTTACAATTATTTGATACTTATTGATAACATTGTATATTAGAGCCTATATTGATTTTAAAAAAGCACAAATTTATTAGAGAAAAAGAGATTACATTTAAAAATACTTTCATGTAAAATTAGCAGTTTTTTAAATTGATGTGGCCTGGGACAATATTATTACCTCCGCCAAGGAAGTTATGTGTTCATTGTGGTTAATTTGTCTGTTTGACTCTTAGCAGAATTAAACAAAAACAATTGGATTAATTTTGATGAAACTCCAGGCTCCTCCCTCCATTTTCCTCCATCATCTCAAACAATCCAAAATGCTCCAAATGAAGGTACAGGTTCGGGGAAGATAAGCAGTTTATTTCCCTCCTTGTTAAAATCCCTTTGACCCAATTACATCATTGTTAGAACAATGATCAAGTTGAATTTGTGCTACATATTATGACATCATTATGAATAATATATGCAAACAGGCAGAGATGTAATCTGTATCCCTAACATGATTAATGTGGGAACTTATTCATATCCATTTACCAATGACAAAAAGACACAGTTCAGAGCAATTTACTGCACCGTGAACTTCTTGTATAATCCACTTCTTCCCTGAGCTCAGATAGTGCAGACATACTCATGGAACACTTCATAGTGCATGTTCTCCTCCTCATGCATATCCACCTGCTACATGTCAACGGCGCTATACGTGGTGCTGCTGCTCAATCACACCAATGTTTGCCGACAGCTGAGGGGGCAAAACAGTTGTCCCCATGATGCACTGTGACTCAAACACCTTGACACATGCAGCTGCGAGGTGAGCAGACAGCTGCCACCCCCCATGTCATGCCTTCAGCATCCAGTTAACTGAAGTCTCCAGATCAAAGCATGGGCCTCCTTCGTCACCAGCCAATGCCAAGCAAAAACAGAAAATTCCCCAGTGAGGAAATGTTGCCCACAGGATTTCTCAGACACAGACATTTATGAGACCATTAACCTTGTCAAGACAGTTGAAATAGATGGCGAGACATAAAATGAGGAGGATGCATGAAATGCCTGAAAGGAGCGTGGCAGTAAGGGAAGATGCTTGACAAACAAAGATAAATGTCTGCTGGCAGCCGGATGTTTACAAAGGGATGAGATAACTTTTGAAAGTTCAGATGACATTCATGAAAGTGCTAAAGCCATAGGCAGTGATGATGTCAGCTGTTTACAGTGGTTTCACATGCAGTGGTGCCTCAGACACTACTGGACAAATTATTGAGGTCATTATTGAGGTCCAGGTGTGCATTTTGATGTTTGCATTTTATCCATCTATTATATAGAAGTACTGGTAATTTACTAATAAGCAGGGATGCACTTAGTTTCTCTCCATGCATCCAGAAGCTTAGTGAACTGACAGATGATGACGTCCTGTTAGCTTCATGGAGCAGCGGCCTCTGGGATGGTTTGCTACCGAGTGCAAACTGGCCGGAATTACAATCAGCACTTCCAAGTCCATGGTCCTCGCCAGAAAAGGGTGGATTTGTTCTCTCCGGGCTGGGGTCGAGCTCCTGCCCCAAGTGGAGGAGTTCAAGTATCTTGGGGTCCTATTCACAAGTGAGGGGAGAATGGAGCAGGAGATTGACAGATGGATTCGAACAGCATCTGCTGTCATATGGACCTTCTACCAGTCACAGAAGGAAGAGCTGAGCTCCAAAGCAAAGCTGTCGATTTACCGGCCAATCTACGTTCCTACCCACACCTATGGTCAAGAATTTTGGGTAATGATTGAAAGAATAAGATCACTGATACAAGCAGCTGAAATGAGCTTTTTTCTGTAGGGTGGCTGAACTCACCCTTAGAGATGAGGAGCACAGTTATCCAGGACAGGCTCAGAGTAGAGTCGTTGCTCTTCCATATCCAAAGGAGTGAGTCGAGATGGTTTGGGCATCTAATCAGGACGCCTCCCACGTGAGGTGCTTTGGGCATGTCCCACTGGGAGGAGACCTCAGGGCAGACCCAGGACACGCTGGAGAGACTGTTTTTCAGCTGGCCTGGGAACCCCTTGGTTTCCTCCCTGAAGAGTACGAGGAGGTGGCTGGGGAGAGAGAATTCTGGGCTCTCTGCTTAAACCTTGCCACTGTGACATGGATGGATGGATGAATGGACGGATAGATGGATGGATGGATGGATGGATGGATGGATGGATGGTTACAGTAACTGTTAGCTGCTTCTTGGAAGAGTGAGCAAAGTGGGCTACATTATTTTTCTGTGAAGAGAATTGATTCTTGCACCTCAGAACAGAACAAGAACTGTCAACAGCATTCCATAATAGCAAAGACGAAGTTGATATACCGACCAGCTAGAGAAAGTTGTTTCAAAATTCGTTTACAATAATTTATTCATTTATTTGGAAAAACCCTCCCCCAGCTGACTTTACCATCCAGACAGCTTGGCAAGAGGAATGGGAGACCAAGGAGGTCCCAAACAAACAGCTGGTGATAAACCCCAACCAACAGGTCCCGGGCACCAACCTCCCAAGGAGACAGTGGTCTACACTCAATCGCTTCAGGACTGGACATGGCCCCTGCTTGGCCAGCCTTCACAGATGGGGCAGTAGCCCTAGCCCACTGTGCGCATGTGGAGAGGAGCAAACTATGGAACACATCATAGAGGCTTGCCCGCTCCAAAGACTGGAAGGAGGATTACACACCCTCCATACAGCAAACCAGGAGGCAACTGCTTGGCTTAAGGACTTTGCATTCGCTAAATAATAAATTCATTTATTTAGCAAAGAGTGCATGAGTGTGTGTGTGTGTGTGTGTGTGTGCGTGCGTGCGTGCGTGCGCACACACACACACATTATGTACATGAACACTAAAATAGCAGGTTTCTGTGATTAACTGGAAGCTGACAAGCATCAACTGTTTTCTTCTTTTCCTTTTAAAAGTACAGATGGAATAATATGCAATATTCTATATGAGGACTCACACTGTCTTGGGCAATTATTCTAGTTTCCATGGCTTGAGTGTTTCCCTAAACAGCTATTATCTCATGCTCTCATTTCCAGTGAGTGTCAATATGCCTCCTTGGTGAAGCAATCATTTCAGAATGCCTCCTTGAATTTGAGTAGAACAAACGAGCTACACACAAATCATTATATGCATAGTTTCATTTTGGGTTTTTTTAGTATCTGTTTGGGAGGAGGAGGTGCCCCTTATTTAATTTGCATGTGGAATACTTGCTGACATTTATAGTTTAATTATTGAAGCGCATAATGAGCTATGATAAAAGCTGTCGAGAAGGACCACAAGGATATGTCCGTTTATTTTATTAGAGCCAGTGAGAACTTTCTTATATTTAAAACCAAGAAGTAATTATCAGCTTCAGAGGCAGCTTATTATAGCGGGACAATGCCTGAGAGCACTCACAAAAGCAAAAATCGCCTTTGTCGTTGTTGAAGCAAATGCACAGCTTTCACTCACATGAGCTCAATCAGTTTGAAGAGAAGTGAAGAGGAGCGTGCGTCCATCACAGTGAATGGCAGCTAAATGGCAGCTGTTACACGGATAATTGGACATATAAGGAGACTTGGATCTGTCATTGTGCAGCATCTTTACACATATTTACAGCTATACGGCCATGATACCTCTGTGAACTTGCTTCTTTAATTCTTTACTTTTCAGCCAGAAAAACGCAGAGAACTGACAGTATCTCCTTGTCACTATCTCACCACCCACCCTGCTTTGGCCTTTCCATTAATAATAGGCTTTCCGTAAGGGCTTGCACTGCACACTGTGGAAGGTTCACCCAAATGGCGTACAGCAAAAGGGCTCCGGCCACTGCTTCAGAGAGATTGGTCGGGCTTGGAAAATTAGCTTCTCCTCACACTATCCCCTAAAGCCCCACAATCCTCAACACAGACGTTAAGGTTACAGGTGACCGAGGAGCCCCAAGAAGAGGAAATAGGATGTGGGAGTGCAGCAAGAAAGGAGGACCTGGAGCCTTTTGAATGTGTTATATCAACTTAGAATACTTCAGGTTTCTTGCTAAAGCCAACAGTTGAGACTTTTTTTCAGCTAACAATTTGGAATTTCACTCCTTCTGGCATCTGGATGATTGAATGTTGGGCATTACAGCACACATATTTGCACATTTATACTGGTTCAAATTGATATTTCAGCACTGGCACCCTCAGTACTGGCTTCACGTCTTTCTAACTGGCAGTAGTTATGGAGACTGTTCAATTCAGTGTTGTCACATAGAAAGAGACCACTTTTGAAGCAAACTGCAAAAAGGTACAAGTGTAAAAGTTGAAAAGTTTAAAGGCAATAGATGTTCAAAAATACATGACAGGCAGCCACTGTGTGTAATCTCCTGTACCAGAGAAGAAAATGAAAAACAGACAAATCCTCAAAGGGACAAATGCCCTGCAAATATTCCCTGCTATTCCTAAGTTCAGCTCCTTGCTTTTGATCAACTGACTGTGTGACAGAAACTGCATTTTAAAATAGTTGTCATCTTGTATGGGAACTTTATTCTCTGAGGCCAGTTTGAGTCCACTTTCCTTTTAGGCCAACTGAGCTAATGGGTCATTTTCATGCAGTTTTTACAGGTTGATTTTATTGTATTTAAATCATACTGTTTCCCTGAAGAGCAGTCCCTCCAGGATTTCATGGGATGTTTTTATGATTGTTGTGGGCCAAAAAGCCTGAATTCACGGGAGCTTTTTTAAAAAGTTGCGATAAAAGTTGCGATGTTTTTAGAGTGTTTTCTGCACTAAAAGTTGTGGAAAGAATTCCAAATTTTAAAGCAAATGCTTTTTTCCAATTTACTGCAGTGATATTCTATACAACAATTCAAGAAAAGCAGAGAATTGTCAAAAAAATTCTTATTATAGTGATTTGTAAATTAAGCAGAAACTTCTGCTATACAGAAAAACTCTTATGCACCAGCAAATACAAACATTAACACAGTATCCATTACAACAGCTAAAATGCACTGAATGCATGTTAAAGAGTAGAGATTTGAAAATTATTGGCAACATCTTCATTTGGAAACTCCCTACGGTTCCCAACCACTCGGTACCGAGTGGAGAGGAAAAAATAAATTATTCTGTTGGTCTGTATTGGCTATTGGAGTCTGTGTTTTTCTGAAAAAAAAAGATACAGAGAATATTATCTCTCTTTCCATGCCTACCTGTCTGTCTGCTGCATGTCGGTCTTCACACACACATCTTTCATTTATAGCAGGACGACGGCTGGGGGGGGGGAGGGGATGGATGGATGCGTTTGTCTGTCCGGAGTCCACACTGGAGATTAACAGTTTTAAAGCTCATTGACCAGATGTCATAATGATTTTACCTCTAAAGATGTATAAATGTTCAAACACTGGCTGTAATGTAGTGTCCTCTCCTCACGCGCGCTCCCGCAACGGGGTGTTTTTGGGCAGGAGCATGTTTTTCAACACAAACCCAGCGCTTCATACACGTGGTCAGGACAGAGACATGGCGAGGCGTCCACGGGCAGCCTGGGGGAGACGGAGGAAGGGACGGAGTTGAAAACCTCATGGGTGACTGTTTTTTTTAAATCACACACTCTGTTTGCAGATGTGTTCCGTTACTCACTGAAAACTATAAATTCACCACTCACTGTAAACACGGAAGTGAATGCAGTGCAACCATACATTTGATTGGTTAGACTGAGCATTTCAGCGCCAGTTAGAGACAAATTTGATCGATGAAATTGGCGGAAGTTGACGAGGACTGGCCAAAATTGCGGGAAAGTTGTGGTGATTGGACAAAGTTGCAAGGTCATGCAATAGTTGCGCTGATTGGCTGATTTCGCGTGAATTGGTGCGATCGCAACATCGCAAAACCCTGGAGGGACTAGAAGACACCCCAAATAATAGAATACGTTATTAGAAATGTATTCATCACAGAATATAAAGGGCTAATAAACTTGTTATAATGTATAATCAAAATCTGGATCAGGCTCATAGCTGCATAATTTCTGTATTAGTTGGTTTTACTTGTATTAACCAAAAGTGCAATTCGCAAAAACACATATGGGCACAGCTAATTAGCAAAAATATTTACAGAAACCTTGCTGCTAAATAAAGGTTCTGTTCATCTCAGCACACAATACACCTTTACCAACATAGGGGTGTTTCTTTACTTATGAACACTTATTTTCTTATACTTCTAAGTTTGTTTATCACTATGAAAGGTTGTGAGCATGAAGCGGGATGCGCTGTGAGACCTCGGGTCACAATACAGAACTTAAAATGTGCTGTGACAACAAAAGGCTACACAACGAATAGGAAACCATGCTGCTTTATCTATTTTTCAAGCTGAAATATTTTAATATCTAATCGGGTCCCATTGGCTAAATGTAAACCAGTTTTATGAGCGACATGACATTCAGCACACTCTGCATTCCCAAACATTCTGACAGCCATGTCAAAGAGCTGCCAAAATTTTAAAAATGATGGCGGTAGAAACCATAAATGTCACCGCATGCAGAACCTTGTGCTTCGACGTCTCACAACAGAAAGGCTACTTTGTGTATGAAATGGAAATTTCCACCTGCACTATGCATGATTAATGATAAGTATGAACCTACAAATGCCTGTGTATTTCGACCCTGACAAGGACATTCACTCTGATCTCAATTACTTTTTCTAACTGGGATGTGCAATGCAGTCTGTGTTTTTAATAGGAAATAGACTAAAAGTGGTTTAAATCATCCCACACTGATAAAGACTATGCACACATTAACATCTATCCAGAAGATACATGCCAGTACATTATACATAGTCTAAAGCATGATAAAGAGCTACTGATCACTTTTTCAACTAATCTGTTGGTATCTCTAATCCTTTTTATCCAAGTTCTTTTCTTGGCCAACTTTTGGGACAGTAAAGATTACCAGCACCAGTCTGCTACAGACACATGAAGCCAAATCATCCTCACAGTAGCTAGGGCTGGGCAATATCACAATCCTTTAAAATGTATTGATATATTTTCATCCATGAAACAAGATGACCTAGTATTGTTTGCACTGATATTCAACCTGCTTTCTCCTTTCCGTCTGCCCAGCAACTTCACCCTCCTTTCAAACACATAACCGTCACTCCCTCACCCACTCACTCCCGTCCAACTAAAAGATGGCTGCCAAAAAATCCATTTTATAGAGCAGCAGTCTCCAAACTTTTTTTGTTTCACTGACCAGTAATAAGTTAAAAAAGTTTTTGCTCCCGTGGGGAATGGGTGGAAGAGGACACAGCCGGGGTAATGCTGCTAAGCTCATCGCACCCAAGATGACCCCTAGAAAGCAGGTCTCCCGTCTCCTGACCAGCTATTTTCCCCAAGACCACACCGGGAAACAACAATCCTGACAAACTGCAAGCCCAACCCAGCAGACCTGGGTGCTCTAAATACTGACAACTGGGCTAATGTCAAAGCGATGTATTTGAATAAATGGGCAAATGCAGTATTTTTAGACACGGACTTCATCTCTCCATTGGTGAGTTGAGTGCAGTATTGAAGGAATTTATGCGAAATAAGAAAAAGAAAATGCCAATGGTGTTCACTTATATAGTGCTTTTTTCCTCATCTCTAGATGACCAAAGCACTTTACAGATCCTCCTATCCGCTCATTCACACAGTGATGGTGGTGGAGCTGCCATGCACAGGTGCTGGCCTGACCCACCAGGAGCAACTGGCGGTCCAGTGTCTTGCTCAAGGACACTTAGACATACTGTAGACAGAGCGGGAATCGAACCCCTGACCCTCTGATCAGTAGTCAACCACAATACACCTGTGCCACAGCTGCCCCGCAATGCATAATGCTCAATAAAATCTTAATTTACAGTAGGAACAGCTTACAGGGCTAATATGCTAATATTGTCCACAAGACATTGTCTTATACAGCAACCACTGCTGAAACTAAAAGTTAGTTCCATGAACTATTAATTAATGTGTGTGTGTGTGTGTGTGTGTGTGTGTGTGTGTGTGTGTGTGTGTGCCTGGGGTGATTAAACTATAAACATTATGTACCTACTGTACAAATTTAATTACATATTTAATTACATACTAGTTGTATGTATACAACTGTTTGTTATTTGCTGGTGATTTTTTACCAAAGTAATTTATTCCACGTCTTCTGTAGTTTACATAGCACTGTTACAGCCCACTTTCTGGGCCAAGGTCAGAATTGCCTGCTAATCCTGGGATCACGAATCACAAAGTCCGTTTCGACCCTCGGTCAAGGTGGACAAACCTAAGTCATTTTTCACCTCACAGGCAAGGAAGACCAGCACCTAATAAGTCTTTTCTGCACTTATGCAAGGTAGACTTAACACCTACAAATATCCCAGGCCAAGTCTTGAACCCATGACACCATGGTCTGAAAACCTCAACTCTACCACCGATCCAAAGAGGAAGGTCTCACTAGGTCTCGGCTAGTAACGGAGGTGTACTCTACAGTGTCAGGGAATCCGGCTCGAAGGACCAGGGACTGCACCATTGACTAATTCCCGATGGAGGGGTGTGCAATAAGCACACACAGTTTTTTGTATCAAGATATATACTGAATATCGGGATCATGAATAATTAAATCGAGATATGATTTTTGGCCCATTTCACCCAGCCCTTCTAGCAGCTAATTAAGAACATTAAGCTGTGACTAAAAAAAAAAAAAAAAAAAAAAAAAAAATATATATATATATATATATATATATATATATATATATACATATCACAAGATAATTTGGGGTGTTGCAGAAAACCGTCACTGAACAGTTAGCATTCTGCTAAAGCCTTAAGCCCAGTTAATTTTTCTGCTAATGAACCCTAAAAAAGGGAGCCTTGCTAGTGGATGATTGCTGCTATTATTTAGCCATTACACAGAATTCTGAATATTCAGCAACATGTAAATGTCCAAATGGATCTGATTTCCCAATATGAACATACACTGTTTTCCACTTATTAACAGACTGCTTTTCAGTCTTGCTTTTTATAGGACAGGAAACTTGATAGGAAAATCAGAGAGGGTGTGTTTATAGAGGAGTTTCAAGAGTTAAGTTTTACTTTGGTTGCATAATGTACTGCCATTAGTCAGAGCTCTTTACATGACTATCCACCTTATTTCTAGACCCATGATGCCTTGCGTGAATTATGGGCGCAACTTCCGGTACTACTTTAGAAATCACGTCACGGAAATCGGACACTTTTCCTTGTTAAAAAACAATGACTTCGGAATCAAAAAATGCAGAATCACACCCTTTTGCACCTCAAAAACAGTAATATAATCATACCACTTCCCACGACTATCGAGGGATGAGAAGATGACCTTAAAAAGTGGCCTCACAGACAGTAGCTCCATTAGTTAGCTCCGCTGCTAAAATGCTAATGCTGTGAACAAATAAAAGCTCTGAGATATATCAATGTTTCCACTGCAATAAAGTTGGTTGCATTTTGTTAAAATATGTTCAACATAAATTTACCTCAGAGCAGACACAGAATCTAGTCAGAGCCACAAAGAACCACAGCACTGTGCTTGGGTGTTTTAATGTCGGGGTAAAACAGACAGCTGCAGCTGTTCGTTTTACCCCAAAATTAAAATGCTCATGCTGCTGTCATGCCGTGAATGCTTGTTATTTAACTTAACACGTACAGACCTTTCCACACAATTGTTCAAAATTTTATTGATCTATATTTTGTGATAATTTAAAAATGAATGTATAATGAAGCTGCTAAGATCAAGCCCATAACATTCCAATGCAGTGCAGCAAATGCAACAACAAAAAAACCCACCTTTTTGATATCTTTCTTAAATCATTAAGCCTTAGGAAGCAAACTGTTACAATTTTTTTTTATTTTGTGCAGCCTTGCATCTGGTGACATATATAAACGTCAGATCTGTGACATTCATACAAGTGAAAACATACCTGGTGCTGCTGTGTCTGTCCTGTCTGCCACCTGCCACCGATCACACCAACAGTCCTTTTTAGTTTTCGGTGCATGATCTATGCATTGCTGTTGAAGCCACAGATTTAGCTGTGCTGATCTGTGAGAAGCCTCACACCACGAACAGCAGCAAGTACCAGAACTACACAAAAAGATTCTAAAATACAAAAACTACAAGTGCTGAAATTATCTGCCACTTGACTGCAAAACAGCTATGTGAACTATACATTAAAATGAATTTAAAACACTTGTAAAAATGCTATTTTAAATGGCCCACTACTCCACTCTTGCTCACTGATTTAACACTACTTCAGCTGAAATGAGAAGTTGTGCCCATAATCGTTTCTACAGCAGCGCCGTCAGGAATAAGGTCAGGAATGAAGCCAATACTTCCTTTTGGGTTCAAACAGTGGTGCTGTAGGCTGTGGAGCTATTAATTTAGTCAACAGCACTTTTAATACAGCTGGTAAATTACATAGCAAGCAATGGGTAAGTCTGGGGAAAGTACAAGGTAAATACAGGGTAAGTATGAGAAGGTATGAAGTAAGTCATGGGTAGCAAATTAAATGGTAAGTACCAGGATGGCATACATTAAGTACCGAGACAGTACAGGATAAGCACAGGGTAAGCAAAGGGTAAGTATGGGGTAAGCACATGGTAAGTCTTGGGTACAGACCAGTTAAGTATGAGGTTGGTATGTCTCTGCTGCATGTCTCTGTACCTTACTGCAACCATCTGCACAAATGCCATACCTGCTGCTGTCTGTTATTGTATTATTGATCATGTGCAGTCCAATCTGTCACAGTCTGCACCTGCACTACCGCATCGAACTTGCAACTACGAGTATTACTGCTCTACTTCTTCTGTATATAGGATTGCTGGGTTTCATCATTTATCTTTATTTGCACTATGGGATGTCTGGGTTTTATCCTTGCCGCTATTTGCATTAGTAGCATTACTGTACACAGACTGCTGCTGTTGTTTTTCCAGCCTTACTCTTTTTTCTTTTTTTATATTGCGCACACTACTGAAGAGAGAGAAACAGCATTTCAGTTCTCCTGTATCTCCTGTACGTATAGAAGTATTGACAAATAAAATCTTTAAATCGCTGAATCTTTGAATCTAGGTATGCAGCAAGTACAGGGTAATAACCAGAAAAGTCCTTGGTAAGTAGGTCGTGTACAGGCTACTTCTGTTCTTTCTGCATGCTTTGCCCTCACATACCCTGTAAATTCTCCCCACTATGCACCATTCATACTTCATTCTTTCCCAGTATTTACCCCGTACCTATTGACTAATTTGTGGGCTGTATTATAAAGTGCCACATACTGTAGTTCATAATCTATGTCTGCACACTCAGCTGTTGTTTTTCTGCTAGATGTATTCATGCGAGGACACATAAGGAGCGTTAGGTACCTGGGGGCACATGGCGTGATGGCTGGGGGAGGCCGCCTGCACCATGCTTACGGTCGAGGTTCTCGAGCAAAGGGTGCCCTGGACTGCCAGCCCCCAGTGAGCTTCTGACAGCCACTCGTCAGCCCAAGGGAGGGGCTGCTGGAAGCAGGCTAGCTTTATTGCAGGGTTCAGCGGTGGATGGGACACAGCTCCATCCCCCTCCCACCAGGGAGGGACTGGGACCCACAGTCAGCAAAAGGAAGAGGAGAGGGAGCACCTGCCTCGTTTTAGTTTTGGTTTTATGAAAGTTTATGAAAATTTCCACAGGCATCGTCCTCTTTTCCTGAAGTTTCAAACCCATTCATGTTCCGGTTCCGGGTGAGGACGGGTAAGGACGGGTAAGGACGCACGGGTAAAGGCTCCCAGTTCGTTTCTGGTTAAAAGGCAGATGAACGCAGTTAGAACGCAGTTTGGAGCTGGCGTTTTGACCTTTTTTTGTTGCTGCCGCTGGAGTGTGAACCTACTCGTGAGAAAGTAAGGGGAATTTGTCAGTAGTGGCTGGTGTAGCAATTGGCCTCTCGCCCCTCGCGCTCAGGAAAACAAAGGGATTTCTCCCACGTGTGTTTTTTTTTTTGTTTGTTTGTTTTCCTACGATCGGATTCAGCGATCATCGGCTGGGAAAATGGGTCCCAAGAAAGCTCTGCAAAATGAAGATGAAATAAAAAAAGCGCTGGATTTCTTGGCGGAAGAGATTTCCGCTGTAAAGGCACAGCAAAGAAGCATCCTGGACCTAATGGAGGAGATTAAAGTGCTGCGGAACCAGAACGCTGAGAAAGACAAGAGGCTGGCGTATCTGGAGAGCAGAATGGCTGAGATGGACCAGAGCTCTCGGGCGAACGACGTGATCATCACGGGGCTCCACATCAAACCCCGATCATACGCGAGAGCAGTGGCCGCAGACAGCAGTGGAAGTCAGCTGGATGAGGAATCCGCTGAGCAACAAGTGGCGGCCTTCATGCAGTCCAAAGGAATCCAGCTGGACTGCAACAACATAGAGTCCTGCCACCCTCTGCCCAGGAAAAGCGGCGACAAACCGGCTGTAATCATGAGGTTTGTGAACAAAAAACACAAGACTGCGCTACTGAAACAAGGTAGGAAGCTAAAAGAAACAAACATTTACATTAATGAGCACCTCACGAAGGAAAACGCAGAAATAGCCAGGAAAGCAAGATACCTGAAAAAGCAGAAAAAGATTCAAAACACCTGGACATCAAACTGTAAAATATACATCAAATTAAACGGATCACCTGAAGAAGCCAAGGTCATTAACATCCGTAATATTATGGAACTGGACAATTATCAATGAATATTATGAACTGGAGTCACAGCAACAATTCAGACAACTATAGGACACTGAAGGATTTTACTCATCTGCAAAAAACATTCAACAACATGAATCAAAAAATCAACAAACAGGGACAACAGGAACTGAAAGTTTTTGAATACACAGATCACAACCCACAGGACATAGAATATGACATAGACCCTGATAATAATTTATTTAGCTCCATCAATAATGACTGTAATTACTACACAGATGAACAGGTTAACACAATGGTCACATCTGATTTCAATATTTCTATGATCCACTTCAACAGCAGGAGTCTCTATGCAAACTTTTTTTTTTTTTTGTTACTTATTTGTACCCGTAGGTAGATTTGGTTTGCAGTCTGGTGACAAGCCACCGGCTGCTGGTCGCTGCGTGCGCGAGCGCCCTAAACCTACATGTTTTTGGTATGCGGGAGGAAACCGGAGAAATCCCGGAGTAAACCCACGCAACACGGGGAGAACATGCAAACTCCACACAGCTCACTGTTGGTCGGGGGCTGGGATCGAACCCACGATCTCATGATCCCCGCGATCCCCCGGCCGAGGGTAAAACTGTGCTGCCACAGTGCTAAACCACTGCGCCACCGTGCAGCCCAACTTTAATAACATTAAAGATTATTTACACCAGTTTAAAGAGCCCTTCAATATTGTGGCAATATCAGAGACGTGGCTCAGTGAAGAGAAAGGAGTGGATTTTACCATGAATGGCTATGAACTAAATTATATAAATAGAAAAGTGAAAAAAGGAGGAGGAGTTGCAATTTTTGTTGACAAGAGCTTGAAATACAAGGTTGTTGAATATCTGTCAGTAACTGTGGATGATTTATTTGAATGTATTACAATAGAAATCTGTCTGGACAATGTGAAGAATGTAGTAGTGAGCTGTGTATATAGAACACCTGGATCAAACATTGACTTATTTAAGGACTGGATGGAAAAAATGTATGCAAAACTAACTCATAAAGTTATGTTCATCTGTGGGGATTTCAATATAGATCTGATGAACTCAAAACAACATAGTTTGACAGAAGAATTTATCAACACAATGTACAGTATGGGTTTACATCCAACAATTACCGGACCTAGCAGAATCACGTCACACAGTGCCACACTAATAGATAACATATTCACAAACATTATGGAAAATAATATCAGGAGTGGGCTTTTATTGAATGATATCAGTGACCACCTGCCGATTTTTGTTGTCTATCAATGTGATTATAGGAAGAAAAAGCATACCAAAAATATTAAATATAAAAGAACAAGAACCGAAGAATCAATGCATTTACTGACAAAGGAATTATTAATACAAGATTGAAAGACAGTTTATGATGAAAATGACATAAATAGAGCATATGATAAATTTTTACAAATATTTCAATCATTGTACAATAAATACTGTCCTATAAAACAATACAGTGACAGACAACAAAAAAAATATTCCTTGGGTCACCAAGGGGTTAATAAATGCATGTAAAAAGAAGAATACATTATATAAACAATTCATTAATTGCAGAATGGTGGAAGCTGAGATCAAATATAAAAGATACAAAAATAAGCTTACTACTATAATGAGGACCTGTAAGAAAGAATATTACAACAGAATACTAGAGGATAACAAAAATAACATAAAAGGAATATGGCAAGTACTCAGTGGGATTATTAGTAATCGTCCTAAGAATGCAAATTATCCAGAATATTTTATCGAAAATGGCAATTTGATAAATAATATGGAAGATGTGGTCAGTGGTTTCAATAAATTTTTTGTAAACGTTGGTCCTGAATTAGCAAAATCAATAGTGACACCAGAAACAAACTACAGTGGTTCTGTGAATGAAATAGAAGATAGAAATCCAAACACAATCTTTTTGGGTGCAGTTACTGAAAAGGAAATTATCGAGACTGTGAGTAAATTTAAGAACAAAAAATCAACGGACTGGAATGAAATTGACATGACAATAGTGAAAAAAGTAATTGAGGGAATTGTTAAGCCACTCACCCACATCTGTAACCTGTCATTTCAAACTGGTACATTTCCAGACAAAATGAAAATAGCAAAAGTAATACCTCTATACAAAACAGGAGACAGTCATTTGCTTCACAAATTACAGGCCAGTCTCTTTACTCTCACAATTCTCCAAAATACTTGAAAAAATCTTCACTAAGAGACTGGATGATTTCACTGAAAAACACAACCTCCTTACAGATAGCCAGTATGGTTTTAGAGCAGATAAATCTACATCTTTGGCACTGATCGAACTTATAGAAGAAATTACTAGTTGTATAGATAAAAAAAATGTTGCTGTAGGAGTATTCATAGATTTAAAGAAAGCTTTTGACACCATTGACCACAGAATACTACTAAGGAAACTGGAAAGGTATGGGATAAGAGGGGTTGGACTGAGTTGGGTGGAAAGTTATTTAAGTAACAGACAACAATTTGTACAAATTAGAGAGCACAAATCACCCTTCATGGACATCACTTGTGGTGTGCCCCAGGGGTCAGTTTTGGGACCCAAACTCTTTATTTTATATATAAATGACATATGCCAAGTATCAAAAATTCTGAAATTTATTTTGTTTGCGGATGACACAAATATCCTCTGCACTGGTGAGAATTTGCAGCAGGTTTTAGAGGTGGTCACAACTGAAATGGAAAAATTAACGCAGTGGTTCAACAAAAATAAATTATCTCTAAATCTAAAAAAAACAAAGATTATGTTGTTTGGAAATTATAAAATAAATCATGAAATAATGGTAACGATAGATGATACCAGAATAGAAACAGTACAGGAAAATAAGTTCCTGGGGGTGACGCTTGACAATAAAATCTGCTGGAAACCTCACATCAGTCACATCCGGGCCAAATTAGCAAAATGTATAGGCATACTGGGGAAGACAAGACACTTCTTGGACTATAAATCATTGGTCTTATTGTACAATTCACTGTTTTTACCTTATCTTAACTACTGTGTAGAAGTCTGGGGAAACACCTACAAAACCAACCTACAGTCAATATGCACATTACAAAAAAGAGCTATAAGGATAATAAACAATGCAGGATATAGAGACCATACCAATTCGTTGTTCTTAAAGTCACATGTCATAAAGTTCATCGATTTAGTTAAATTTAAGACAGCACAAGTAATGTACAGGGCAATTAATAATCAACTCCCAACTAATATACAAAAAATATTTAAAAAAAGAGACAATGATCATAATTTGAGGGGAGACTTAAACTTTACAAAACCCAAGATACGTACTACCAAGAAAAGTATGTGCATATCTGTCTGTGGGGTGGATTTGTGGAACAGTCTAGAGCCGGAACTGAAACTATGTACAAACAGAAATCAATTCAAAAAGAGGTATAAGCATCATTTGCTGAAAGGGTATATGTTAGAAGGGTAGTAGTTATATGTACGATTCATTATGTTCACTCTGGGATATTATGGGACACTATGGAATGGTGGGTAGGACAGCACTGTGTATATCTGTGTTGTTTGAGGCTGGTTTTGTTGTATGGACATCATTGTATGTTAGAATGGATGGGTGTTAATGTTGATTTGTAAAAAATACAGTAAATTGTTTACTTGGGGTCTTAAAGGTGGTAATTTGTATAAAATTCACATGGGTGTATCTATGGAAAAGAGGAGATGGAATTAATAAGTGTTCACTTCTTCCTTCTCCCTTTCGAACAGTGTATAATGTTACTTTATTGCATTTGCCATTTGCTTGTATTTGTTATATTTTTGTGTTCGAAATAAACTATCTATCTATCTATCTATGTCTGTGTGTTGCCCTATGTTAAACTATTAAGCTCAGTTTTTTAGCCTAGCATTAGCGCTTCTCTGTTTGTCCTCTCTAAAATAGCTAACTGGGCATCAGCTGTGATTGATGCCTGCTCAATGCCAAGCAGCAGTAGTATCACATGCATGTTTACTCACACGCACGCCCTTTGACAAGGCAAAACCCATTTTAAACAAGCCATCATGATCAGAGTTCACTTTAGATAATGTGCCTCTGTGCATCAAAGGGATGAGCAGAAGCGCATTGGATCGGATTATCTAAGACACACCTCTGAATAATTAGACCAGCCTTTTTGCACCATGTGCCCAGCGGAAAATTCATTCTTACACTGCTGAAATAAAGAAAGAAACATGCCCTCTGCCCCTCTGTGGATGGTCATCTTACTGTGGTGGAGGGGTTTGAGTACCCAAATGATCCCAGGAGCTATGTTGTTGGGGGCAATTTGCTTCTGGTAGGGCCCAATTTCTCTTGGAGGACTTTGCGTTTCTGTTAAAAATCTTCAAATACTGATGACTGGGCCACAGTGGCAATACATTAAGCACCCCAAGCAGCAGTAGATCGGGCATGTGAAACTGGCAACAAGTTGGTTTTGATCTTTATCTACATTTTAAAAAAACATGTACATGTACATATTGGTTGGGTACAATGAGCAATAGGAGTAATGTGTCCAGTGATCAGAATGACCTGTTACACTCCTCGTTTTATGACACGTAAAAACTTAAATCAATACATGCTGAAAAGGTTTTTTAGCCAAACTGCCCACTACAGTACCTAATTACATTTTAAACCAATGCAAAGTCCTAAATCCTATTTTTCTCTACTTAGCCAAGATGTACAGAGCGATCGCCCATTATCATTTCTAACTACTGTACTTGGAAAAGAAGCACTTCAACTTTTTTTGTGCTGCTGGGCTTGTCTTGGTGTGAAAAGTTACAGTGTTTGCAGCGCTTGTCACCAGAGCAAGGGCTTGTTAATTCAGGTTCATTATTGAAGCGCTAAATGGGAAGCAGGAGAAGACATTAATCACCCAACGTCTGCAAGAGTGGTCTGCGGAGGGCTTAATGGCACACTGTCAAAACCAGAGAGCCCTCCCTCTACCCAGCATTTATCAGACGAACAGGCAGAGCGACTGATGACTAGGAAATGCACTATAAGAGAGAGCCTCTTTTGCCTTTATGAATCCTCTGAGTGATCATTGAGCAAAATATTAAATTATGGCACGGAAGGCTGGAGTGACAGGAGGTAATCATGCTGCCTGAATGATATGTAATTGTTTTCTGAATTGTAATTATAGGGTGAGAGAAAACATTGGCCCACTGTAATTAACAGTGGAGAACAAAGTTTTTCAGTGGAAAATTGGAATCCTCTGGGGGACGTGAACCCCTAATATGAGTACAGAGAGCGAGCAGAATGTAGGGAGGTAAACCAGTGCTAAGACTTTATGAGGCAGAACAACACAGGCTTTAGCATTATGAGTGTTTATCTGAACTGTGCAATGTGGATGATAAGTAGGGGTAGTTCCTCACCAAAGTAGAGCTCATTCTTAAAGTGCCGGCCGGCAAAGGGGCAGGGAGTTAACTGCAAGGTTAATTCATTTTCAAGCCTCCAATACAGTACTTCTGCTCTAGAGTGAAACACCCACCTCTAAAGGGAGCTTTGTTGGCGCATGAGTTGCATTACCTGCTTGTGGTGAGCTGACAAGGAATGGTTAAAATGATGCACTCTGCTGTTGAGACACCGTGGCATAAAACTGTGCAATAAAGTGCAGCAAACACCTTGTTTTGTGGGTCAGCTGTAAATAGCAAAAACTGTGTTTCGCCACCAATTCTGTATCTTTCCAGGTAAGGGTGGGTCTGTTGTCACCACTCTATCACTTGGTTTCCATCAAATTTTATGTTTCAATATGTTCAAAAGACATATGTGGATAATCACATTAACTACCTCCACTAATAATTCTGCTAGGAAGAAACAGAAAAACACTGACAAGATACTTTTTTAATGCATTAAAGTAGATATTAAAGTTGTGTCTTGTAGAGAGAGGAATGAGCAGGCAAGGCGGTAGCTGGAGCAGAGCAGACTTTATTAATCTCTCTCTATCATCAGTCAACAAGAATAAGAAGCATGAACCAGGTCACAGGCATCTCTCTTTTTATACCATACAACTCGCCATGCTACCTGGGGTGTTTGCATTAACATACATAAATTTACAATGACAATTCCCTTTGTCACCCAGCCTGTCGGCGCATTATTATGCAGACCGGAGGAGAATGCATATTATCATGCGGTCTTAAAGAGAAAACCACAGACTGCCCTGCATATCTGGTTCTCAGCTTTTACACATCTCCCCCTGCCGTGCCATTCAGTCTGAGTAGAGAATGTACTGACTGGATCTCCCACACACCCCACACCCCAGAAACTCTAACTGGGCCTTAACCCTCATGTCCTGTGGGCTGCAGCCGCCATCCGTAGCAGCTGTAACGGGGGGTCGCCAGCTCTGAGGCGCTGCTGTGCCGGTGGGGCACTCCTGGAGGTGCGTCCATCTGTGGGGGGACACTGGGGGGGGGGCATCTTCAGCATGCCATTGTGACTGAGCTGACGAGTCATTTTCCTGGGGAGTTCTCAGTGGGGGTCGTCCGCACAGAGGAGCTCGGGCCAACGCCACCTGCTCGTCTGCTAATACGAAGGCAGGCTTAAGCCTGGCTATACAGATTGTTTCTCTGCGCTACCCCCCCCCCAAGTCTAACACAAAATGTTTCTCCCCCGGTTCCAGCACTCTGAACGGGCCATCGTAGGGTGGGCACAATGGGGTCTGGTGGGCATCGCGCCTGACAAACACGAACAACGCATCCTTCAAGGTCCTTGGCACGAAAGCGCGGGGAAACAGTGGTGGGCCGGGCCGGGTACCGTCCCTGCCTCTGCGCTATATAGTGAAGGCGGGGATGGATCGGTGTTTGGCACGGGGTTGTCCGGCAAAAATTCTACGGGGAGCCGCAGCGGCCTGGAAAAAACTAGCTCTGCTGGGGAGGCCTCAAAATCCTCCTTCAGTGCTGAACGCAACCCTAATAGAACCCACGGCAGCTGGTTCACCCAATTTGCATCCGTAAGTGAAGCCCTGAGCGCTGCTTTAAGTGATCTATGGAAATGCTCACATAACCCATTGGCCTGGGGGTTGTACGCGGTCATGCGATGAATTGTGATGCCCAGGCTCCGGGCCATCATGGACCAGAGGTCTGAGATGAACTGCGGGCCCCTGTCGGACATGATATCCAAAGGGGCGGCGAAGCGTGCCACCCATGCCGTCAAAAAAGCACGTGCAACTTCTGCGGATGAGGTGGAAGCTAGCAGGACCGCCTCGGGCCAGCGCGTGGTACGGTCCACCACTGTCAGGAGGTGCATGAACCCCTGCGATGGCGGGAGGGGGCCCACGAGGTCCACGTGAACGTGGTCGAACCTCTTAGCCAGGACATGGAACGGCTCAAGGGGGCCTTTGTGTGCCTGTGCACCTTGGCTCATTGGCACGCTACGCAGGCTGCAGCCCACTCTTTCACCTGTTTGCGCAGGCTCAGCCAGACGAACCTTGCTCCCACCATTTTGACTGATGCACACACTCCTGGGTGCGCCAGGGAGGGAACCGACTCAAAAATGTGGCGGCGCCAAGTGTGTGGGACCACGGGGCGCAGGCAGCCTGTGGAGACGTCACAGATTGGGGGGGGCCCTGTCTTGCAGTACTCTGCTCTCCAGCCTTAATCATGTTGGTCCAGACTGGAGCACGCAAACGTCCGCATCGCCGATCTGCTCGGCGGCCATGGCCGTGTAGTCTATCCCCACGTAGACTGGGGCCACTAATGCACGCGAGAGGCAGTCTGTCACCACGTTGAGTTTACTGGCTGCATGCTGAATGTCGGTTGTAAACTCCAAGATTGCGGCCAGCTGTCTCTGCTGCCGGGCCAACCATGGTTCCGAAACCTTGGCCATAGCGTACGTTTGCGGCTTGTGGTCCACAAACGCAGTGAAGGTGCGCCCTTCCAGCCAGAACTGGAAGTGGTGTATGATCAGGTGTAGAGCCAGTAACTCCCTGTTGAACGCACTGTATTTACATTCATTGTCGCGTAAAGACCTGCTAAAAAAGGCGAGCGGCTGCCAAGAACCGGCAATGCACTGCTCCACGACTGCCCCTATGGCCACGTCCGATACGTCGGTAGTGAGCGCTATCCGAGCCGCCGGGTCTGGGTGCACCAGTAGTGCGGCATTCGCTAGAGCTGTTTCGGCTCTGTCCGCCGGTTTCCGTTTCTTGAGCGTGGCGTACAACGGCTGCATGAGCGGGGCTGCACAGGGGAGGAAACAGTTGTAGAAGTTAAGCATCCCCAAAAACTCCTGCAGCACCCTGAATGTGTGAGGCCGGGGAAAATCTGCCACTGAGCGCACTTTGTCCGGTAAGGGTATCGCACCCTCCGGTGAGATGCGGTGGCCCAAAAAATCGATTCCTGTAACCTCGAACTGGCACTTCGCTGGGTTGATTATTAACCCGTGCTCCTCCGACCTAACTTAACTAACTAACGAACTAACTAACTAACCTGCACTTATATAGCGCTTTTCTAGTCTCAAAGACCACTCAAAGCGCTTTCACTAATACTAACCCTCTATTCTAAGGGCCTATAGGAAACAGATATCTAGGGACAATTTAGAACAGCCAATCAACCTAACATGCATGTCTTTGGACCTCTGGAAAACTGTCCTGAGGTGGGCTACGTGTTCGTCCTTGGACGCGCTGGCTACCAGGATGTCGTCGAGGTAAACGAACACAAACGGCAGATCGTGCAGCACCGCATCCATCATGCGTTGGAATGTCTGCGTCGTGCCTTTTAATCTGAAAGGCATGCATAAAACTCAAAAAGACCAAATGGGGTTATTACTGCCGTTCTGGGTATGTCCTCCGCACGCACCGGGACCTGGTGGTAGCCGCGGACCAGGTCTATCTTTGAAAAAATGCGTGCCCCGGTGAGGTGGATGGAAAAATCCTGAATATGGGGGTTAAAGTGGATATTAAAGTTGTGTCTTGTAGAGAGAGGAATGAGCAGGCGAGGCGGTAGCTGGAGCAGAGCAGACTTTATTAATCTCTCTCTATCATCAAGTCAACAAGAATAAGAAGCATGAACCAGGTCGCGTGCATCTCTCTTTTTATACCATACAACTAGCCACGCTACCTGGGGTGATTGCTTTAACATGCATACATTTACAATGACAATTCCCTTTGTCACCCAGCCTATGGGCGCATTATTATGCAGACCGGAGGAGAATGCATATTATCATGTGGTCTTAAAGAGAAAACCACAGACTGCCCTGCATATCCGGTTCTCAGCTTTTACACATCTCCCCCTGTCGTGCCATTCAGTCTGAGTAGAGAACGTACTGACTGGGTCCCCCACAGTCTTGTATTTCCACTCCAACACAAGAGACATGCGTACTAACATAAACTAACATAACAACATAAAGTCTGTTCATTATTTTTCAGACGGATAAGGATTTTATTTATACTTTAATTTACGAGCTGACTTATATTTTTCAATCAACATTGAATTGCAGAGAAGGCAACGCAGAATTCTGTAGAACATGATGACACTCATAATTTGCATTCTGTTCAGTTGTATTGAATAAGAGAGGCAACGCGTGTCTCTGGACAGCTGCACCACTGGGGTCATCAGAAGGGCCCACAACATCATCAAGGACTATACCCTTCCACTAACCAGTCTGGTCTCACTCCTGCCATCAGGAAGGCACTATAGGAGTGTAGGGCTGCAACTAACGATTATTTTCGGAGTTGACTAATCTAACGACTATTTTTTCAATTAGTCGACTAATCGTGATTATTTCCATCATGTCCGCCAGCTCAGCTTCCTGCTGGCACAGCTCCTGTTCGGGGATCCAGGTCATGTTTTACCTCACCTGTTTAAGCCTGCACACCTGTGAAAATCACTTTGTTGTCAGTCTCTGCTTTAACATAATGTAGCCTATATGAAATAAAATAATGAGCTATCAAACATGAGTTGGAAACTTGAACTGTACAGCTTAATCAGAAGTATCTGTAGCAAGACAATTAAATAATAGATGTTAAAGTGTAAAAAATCCTTTAGCTGCACTTAATTCTGACTGGGCCAGCTGAAAAGCTGGTAACAGACACGCGCGCGCACACACACACACACACACACACACACACACACACACACACACACACACACACACACACATTGACTGTTTTCACTGAGGAATAATGAAAAAAAAACACTTTAAATATCAGTGCAGGAATGTGAGCCTTAACTTCATATAGAGTGAAATATTCAAGCCATTTTAAATTTATTTGTGATGATTATGGTTATATTTTTTAAATTAAATTACAAATCATGATTTCTAATTATATATACTGTATATATTTTTCTTCTTCTTCTTCTAGCTTTATTCCCATGTTCTGGTGGGGTTGCTGTGGCAGACATCGATATATCTGCTATATCCATAGGTTGGAGCTGAGTTTTATGCTGGATGCCCTTCCTGACACAACCCTGCCTATTTTTATCTGAGCTTGGGACTGGCACAGGGAGTACACTGGCTTGTGCACCCCCTGTGGCTGGGTAACCAACATTTCCCTGCTCCATTCCATTTTTGCTGAGCACCAAGCTGGACAGCAGGAAGTTCCATTTTTATATGGTCTTTGGCATAACCCGGTCAGGACTTGAACCCCGGCCTCCTGGTTGTGGGGCGGATGCTCTACCTCTAGGCCACCACTCCATTATTTATATATATATATACAGTATATATATATATATATATATACTGTATATGTGTGTGTGTGTGTGTGTGTGTGTGTGTGTGTGTGTGTGTGTGTATGTTTCCTCTGGTAACATTTCTGGGTGGCGGCTCGCCACGCCTGAAAAATGTCCGCCTCTCTATCAGGAAATATAAATTTACGAATCTGCGCGGAGTTCAGAAGCGCCCCACCCACGTATTCCAGTCAGCAAGCAGCAGTGTTGCTCTCTGTACAATCAATAATTTCAAAATTCCCCTAATGTACGATAATTTGACCCCTTCATTACATGACTACATTAATACATTAGCAAACACAATCAGAATACGGATCCTGCACATACATACTACGTTTGTTTTTACACATCATCTCACATGTGCGGGCTCTGTGGAAAAGAAGACAGTGTAGCGCCCATAATTGTAACCTTATGTAGCTCACATATTTGACTGCATAGGCTCAAACACAGAGAGACTTTAAGCTTGCAGTGTGTATTGACATCACGCCTCAGATGGACAATGGGTCTGGACCACCTGCGGACTTGGAAGGAAGACGGTGGATCGGGGGCGAGATCCTGAAAGGGCTGTCTGACCCTCTGGGGTCAGACAGAAGAGCAAAGAGGACTCTGAAGTGATTAATTGTAAATAGAAGGATTTGACTTGAGTGTGTGATTTGTTCTTTGATGTGCTGGTATAAATGCGTGGGGCTTGACCGCAGCTCCCTCTCTTTTTTCCTGACTGAGAGAGAGAGCTGGGGACGTGAGATGCAATAAACCAATACTGAGAAATAATCCAGTCTCATCATTTCATGATCCCCACATTGGTGACCAAGACGTAAGATGCCGGGGGAACGTTACCCTGACCCGGATTCACCGGAGACTGCCCGCACGAGTGCAGGCTCGATTAAGCTCCCCGAGTTCTGGCAAGACGACCCGCACTCATGGTTCCAACACGCAGAATCGCGGTTCATGCTTGGGGGAATATCAGCAGATGACACCAAGTTTCATAATGTCATCGCAAGACTCGACAGCCGCACAGCTCGATGTGTGCGGAGCCTGGTGCAGCAGCCGTCCGCTGCTGGCAAGTACGATGCACTGAAAGCCGCCCTCATCGAGAGTTTCGTGCCATCAGCCGAGGTGAGGACCAGGCGGCTTCTGGACCTGCGCGACAGAGGAGGTCGCAGGCCGACCGACCTCATGGAGGACATGCTGCAGCTGATCGGGACAGACAACGATGCGTTTCTGTTCAAACACATCTTCTTGAGGACCCTCCCAGCACACATGAGGGGTACCCTGTCCGGCATGAGGTGTGTGGCCCAGCCAGACTGTCGCGCACTGGCCAAGGAAGCGCAGCGGCTCCCCGACGCATGCAACGGGCAGGAGCCTTCCGTAGCAGCAGCAGACCTCGGCGCGGCGGCCGGGGGCAGTGAGGAGCCGGAGGCAGCAGCGGCAATCCCAGCGACGACGGCAGCGGCGCGGTCCCGAAGCAGAGGAGGGGACGGCCTCTGTTTTTACCATCGACACTTCGCTGAGAAGGCGTACAGATGCATCCCGCCGTGCAGTTTCAAGAAACAGGGAAACGCCCGGGCCGGGAGTCGTTAGCAGCTTCGACTCTCGGTGAACAGAACAAGCTGCTTTATCTGACAGATGCGGGCTCTGGGCAGCAATTCCTCGTGGACACCGGAGCCCAGAGGAGTTTCATCACCACGACCTATGCGGACCGTGTGGCTGGGCCCCGCGGAGACGGGGCAACGGCGGCGAACGGCTTGTCTATCAAAACTTTCGGGGAAAGGACTCTGCGCCTGTCCTTGCACGGCCGCACCTATGAATGGACTTTCATAGTAGCGGTGGTGAGCTTCAACATGTTAGGTGCGGACTTTTTGTGCTCACATGGCTTGTTAGTGGATCTGGTTAATAGACGCCTAGTTAATGCACTCTCTTTTTGTTTTATCCCTTGTGCAGCTCGAGTGTCCCCGCCGCCAGAACAGACCAACGTCGCCACAGCAGGTGGTAAGTTTCACACTCTCCTAACCCAGTTCCCAGCACTCACAGTTCCCACGTTTTCAGCTAAGGTTGCGAAGCATGGGGTGGAGCACTTTATCACCACAGTTGGCCCACCAGTTTTTGCGAAAGCTCGGCACTTGGATGCAACTAAGCTCTCCATTGCGCGCGAGGAGTTCGCCAACCTGGAAAGGTTGGGCATAGTTCGCCGCTCGAAGAGCCCATGGGCATCACCACTACATATGGTTCCTAAGGCTGACGGCTCGTGGAGACCTTGTGGTGATTACCGCAGGTTAAACAATGCCACAGCGCAGGACCGCTACCCAATTCCGCACATCCAGGATTTTTCGGTGCATTTAGCGAAAGCGAGCATTTTTTCTAAAATAGACCTGGTCCGCGATTATCATCAGGTCCCAGTCCGACCAGAGGACATTCCCAAAACAGCGGTAATAACCCCGTTCAGACTTTTTGAATTTTTACGCATGCCTTTTGGCCTTAAAGGCGCCGCGCAAACCTTCCAACGAATGATGGATGCCATGTTGCGCGACCACCCTTTGGTTTTTGTCTACTTGGACGACATTTTAGTCGCCAGTGCCTCCGAGGAGGAACACGAAAAACACCTCACGATGGTTTTTCAGAGGTTGGGAGCGCACGGGTTGATAATTAACCCGGCCAAGTGCCATTTTGGCGTAGCACAAATCAATTTTTTGGGACACCGCGTCTCCCCAGAGGGAGCAGTCCCGCTACCGGCCAAAGTACGCACAGTGGCAGAGTTTCCCCAGTCACAAACGGTCAAAGCGTTGCAAGAATTTTTAGGAATGGTAAATTTTTATAACCGTTTCATACCCCACGCAGCGCAGCTTATGCAACCGTTATACGCCGCGCTGAAAAAGCAGAAGCCCTCCAATGTGATCGAGTGGTCCCCGGAGCGGGAGCGCACATTCACGGAGGTTAAAAAAGCACTTGCAGACGCAGCACTGCTGGCTCACCCAGACCCATCAGCCCACATAGCGCTAACCACTGACGCGTCAGATGTGGCCATAGGGGCCGTTGTAGAGCAGCAGGTCGCCGGGGTTTGGCAGCCGCTCGTTTTTTTCAGCAGATCCTTGCGCGATGCTGAGCGGAAATACAGCGCGTTTGACAGGGAGCTGCTAGCGCTCCTCCTGGCCATTCGCTATTTCCAGTTCTGGCTGGAAGGGCGGCGTTTCACCGCGTTTGTCGACCACAAACCGCTCACTTTTGCAATGTCCAAAATTTCAGAACCGTGGTCAGGACGGCAGCAGAGACAGCTGGCCGCAATTTCGGAATTTACCACTGATATTCAGCACGTAGCCGGTAAGCTCAATGTAGTAGCAGACTGCCTCTCACGTGCGGTAACAGCGCCTGTCCACGCGGATGCGGATTGTACTACCGCAGCTGCGGGGCGGAGTAACAGTGCAGACGCGCACGCGCACGTGGCCCCTGTTCACGTGGGGATAGATTATGCAGCCATGGTGGCGGAGCAGAGCGGAGACGCAGACGTGCGCGCGTTCCTGTCTGGACCAACAGGGTTAAGGCTGGAGAGCAGGAGTTTACAAACCGGTTCGCCCCCCCCTAATCCGCGACGTATCCACTGGGCGGCCACGCCCGGTGGTACCGGCCACGTGGCGCCGTCGCGTTTTTGACGCGGTGCACTCCCTGGCGCACCCGGGAGTACGCGCTTCTGTGAAAATGGTAGCGGAGAAGTTTGTTTGGCCGAGCCTGCGCAAGCACGTGAAAGAGTGGGTGAAAGCCTGCATGGCTTGCCAGCGGGCCAAAGTCCACAGGCACACGAAAGCCCCCTTAGAACCGTTCCACATTCCAGCTAAGAGGTTCGATCATGTGCACGTAGACCTAGTGGGCCCCCTACCGCCGTCACAAGGGTTCACACATCTCTTGACAATGGTGGACCGAACCACACGTTGGCCGGAAGTGGTCCCGTTAACATCGACCACAGCGGCAGAGGTGGCTCGCGCTTTTTTGACAGCCTGGGTAGCGCGGTTCGGGGTTCCGTCGGATATTACGTCCAATAGGGGACCTCAATTTGTGTCGGAACTGTGGTCAGCAATGGCCAGCAGCTTAGGAGCGGCAGTCCACCGCACTACCGCTTATCACCCACAGGCCAACGGTTTATGTGTGCGTTTTCACAGGTCTTTGAAGGCAGCCCTCAGAGCGTCGCTCACGGATGCAGATTGGGTAAAAAAACTGCCATGGGTTTTATTGGGGTTGCGTTCAGCGCCCAAAGAGGACTTAGATGCCTCACCCGCGGAATTAGTTTTTGCACAACCTCTCAGGCTGCCCGGCGAGTTCCTACCAGCCCATGCGGCACCAGGGCCCCCCCCCCCCCCCCGGCGCGGGGACCTCTGATTGGCACGGGAGCAGAAATGCTCCTGGGCCCCACTCATCACACTTTTCTGCGTGTTTTTGTTCCCAAGGCTTTACAAAACGCTGAATTTGTTTTTGTCAGGCACGACGCTCAGCGACACAGTCTCCGCTCACCCTATGACGGTCCATTTCGAGTGCTGGAAACCGGGGATAAATATTTTGTGCTAGATTTGGGGGACAGGAAAGAAACAATCAATATTGATAGATTAAAGCCTGCCTTTGTGTTGCATGACGAGTCTGTACGACCGGCGAGGGCGCCTCGACGTGGCAGACCCCCCAGGGAACGGCCCCTGGAGCCCCCGCAGGGGGCAAATAACCTTTCTCCCCCTCATTCCACAGATTCGCCGCAGGACGGCACAACACAGACTGTGAAACCTGCGTACAGCAGGTTCGGGAGGAGGTTGAAGCCCAGACTACGTGCAAAGTGATGTGTGTTTTGATCAAACTGTGTAGGTTGTGCTGTAGCTTCTGCAGGTAGGGGGGGACATATGCTGTATTGCCTTTAGGATACTGTTATTATGTGTCCATTCTTTGGCGTTTGGGGGGGGGGGGGTGATGTAGCGCCCATAATTGTAACCTTATGTAGCTCACATATTTGACTGCATAGGCTCAAACACAGAGAGACTTTAAGCTTGTAGTGTATTGGCATCACGCCTCAGATGGACAATGGGTCTGGACCACCTGCGGACTTGGAAGGAAGACGGTGGATCGGGGGCGAGATCCTGAAAGGGTTGTCTGACCCTCTGGGGTCAGACGGAAGAGCAAAGAGGACTCTGAAGTGATTAATTGTAAATAGAAGGATTTGACTTGAGTGTGTGATTTGTTCTTCGATGTGCTGGTATAAATGTGTGGGGCTTGACCGCAGCTCCCTCTCTTTTTTCCTGACTGAGAGAGAGAGCTGGGGACCTGAGATGCAATAAACCAATACTGAGAAATAATCCAGTCTCATCATTTCATGATCCCCACAACAGAAGACTTGTGTTGCAGTTGGAGAGAGGCAGCTTTGGATGGACGTTAGTGATGGGATCCACAGCTCACTGTAATGTGCCGAGTCAAGCTGAAAAGATCTGTTAGAAATAATGTTACACCGAATCACTCAGTGCTGTACTGGAGCTCCAACTGCCTACCACTCACTGAACTGAGAGTCGGCTGAACCGAGAGGGCGGGGCTCGTTTGCTGCTCAGGTGGGGGACTCAGCTGCTGATCCCTGGCTTCCAGTACAGCTCCGGTGAGTGATTCAGTACAGTACATTTATCCATAAAAACTAGTAGACTTTATTGAATCATTTGTGTACGTTACAGCACTAATGCAGGCACGGCAGACTCAACAAGTAAGCAACATCACGAGCAGGTTGAGAAACAAATGGGGGGGTGGCAGACCCCAGTTTTACTGGGTGGTTCAAACCTGTTGTTGGCATTAGTACTAAAGCTTTAGGTTGCTGCTGCAAGGTGCAAATGTCTGCAAAAATGTCACTGAATTGTGGTTCTCAATAAAACTGAAACAGGTTTCTGCTTCAATTATCAGAGGCATTTTAGTAGTAGTTTAGGTGGATTGATGTTTATTCCTAATGTATAAACGGAGTACTTCTCAAAATATTTATGAGGCAAGACCTTGATATATGATGATTCAACAGAAGCCATACAGAAGATAGTTAATTATGACTGATATTTTAGGCCGTTCAGTACAGGCTCATCCTGTACTCCACACAGGTAGAGGTGCTTTTTCCAACCATCTGTTAGATTATCTAAAGGTAAAACTGCATTATAGGCTGTAATATGCATGATCTGTGATAATATGTTACTGAAGCAGATGGTCCTGAGCCAGGTCAGAATGAAAACTGGGTGTGTATGATAATTTTCCTCAAAATACGATCATTTTTTTTCCACAATATCTTTATTGAACCTTTTTTTTTTTTTTAACAAACATGATACAAACAATCAAACACTAACACTAAAGTACTACAAAAAAAAAAAAAAAAAAAAAAAAAAAAAAATGCACTAAAAACACCAACAACCACCAACAAAATCAAGTCTTCAACAATGCTCCTCTGTTTAGTCTAGACAATCCAATACATAAGTATACATATTATGTTCACCAGTTTGGAATTTACAAGGTCCACACACATCATTCACCTTCTTCTTCAAGAGTTATGTTTAAATTTTTTACATAATCAATAAAAGGTCTCCATATATTCTCAAACACAATTTCCTTTGATTTCAGTATATATGTTATTCTTTCTAATGGAAGGTTTGTTAACATCTGTCTTAACCACTGAGTCACATCTGGTCTATGAGTCTTTTTCCATAATAGTGCAATACATTTTTTGGCATTAAGCAAACTGAGGTCTATGAATGTTCTTTCACTTTTATTGAAATTATGCTTTTCTGGGTACAGACCCAACAAAACCAGTTTAGGATTCAATATGATTTGTTTTGAGATTATTTTTTCAATTGTTACCCTCACCTCTTCCCAAAACATTCTTATTAATCTACATTCCCATAAACAATGAAATAGGGTTCCTTTACTTTCCATGCATTTTGTGCATGTATCTGGTATATTTTTGTTATATCTATTTAACTCCTCCGGTGTAACATACATCCGCATTAACCATTTGAAATGTATCAATTTAAGGCGTGCATTTATTGATTTGGTTTGGGCTTCTGTACAAGCCAATTCCCATTGTTCCTCTGAAATTTCAATTTGCAGATCTTCTTTCCAGTAGTTTAATCTTTTCAGTGAATTTTCACTTGAAGATAGTGTCAATGAGTTATAAAACTCTGAAATAATACCCTTTCTTTTACTATCTTTCATCATCATTTTTTCCAAGGATGAATAAATAGGTCGAGTGAGAGCTTTATTTTGATTTGATCGAATAAAGTTTCTAAGTTGAAGATATTTAAAAAAATGTGTTCTATTGAGATTAAATTTGATCCTCAGCTCTTCAAAAGACATTATGTTGTCTGCACATGGCAAATATAAATCCTGAATCTTTTGTATCCCTTTTAAATTCCATACTTTAAATACAGCGTCCGCTCTCCCTGGTTTAAAATATTGATTACCCCATATTGGACTAAATTGTGACAATAACTGTGGTTCTTTTAAATAGTTTTTAGCTTCACACCATATTTTGATCATATGCTTTACAAATGGATTTTTAACTTGTTTTTGTAATTTTTTTGCCGAATCTGAGTATATGAATATGGGAAGAGGTAAAGGTAAATTGTATGATTCCATTTCAGTCCAGTGAGGGAGATCATTTGATGAAAAATAATATGTCATAGACCTCAGTTGTGCCGACCAATAATACAACATAAAATTTGGACATTTCAGACCTCCACGATCAAATGGTAAATATAATAAAGACAGACGTAATCTAGCCCTCCTGTTGTTCCATATAAATTCCACTAACTTTTTTTTTATTCTTGAGAATAGATCTAAAGGTGGTGATAAGGGAATGTATTGAAATAAATAAAGTATTTTAGGTAAAATATTACTTTTAAGTATATTGATTCTCCCGATCATCGACATTGGTAGTGACATCCATCTCTGAGTTAACTCACTGATATCTGACATTAAGGCTTCATAGTTGACACTGGCGACTGATTCTAGCTTAGGCATAATTTGGATTCCTAAATATTTAAACTGATTTACAACATTGAATTGATTTACCTCAGGGGCTGGGTAATTTCTCTGGGTCTCATTTAGCATTAATATTGAAGATTTAGTTTTATTTATTTTATATCCTGATATTTCCCCAAAATTCTTTATTAAATTCAACAAGGTTGGAATTGATTTTTTTAGATTCGACATAAACAAAATTATATCATCGGCGTACAGGGAGATTTTATGTTCTGTTGGTCCAACTTTAATTCCATATATTTGTGAATGTAAACGTATCGCTATCGCTAAAGGTTCAATTGCCATAGTAAACAGTAAAGGTGAGAGTGGACAGCCTTGTCGACATCCTCTATTGATTTTTATTGGTTTTGAAATATTGTTATTTGTTAGGATTTCTGCTGTAGCATTATTGTATATTATTTGAACCCATTTTATGAAATTATTTCCAAGTCCAAACCTTTGTAGGACTTCAAAAAGAAAGGGCCATTCAACTCTATCAAAGGCCTTTTCGGCGTCCAATGATAGGAGAGCTGTATCCGGTGCTTCTTTATTAAAATAGATAATATTAAATAGTCTTCTTACATTATGGAAGCCTTGTCTACCCTTTATAAAGCCATTCTGATCTCGATTAATAATATTTGGTAAAATTTCTTGTATTCGTCTTGCTAAAATTTTACAGATTATCTTAAGGTCGGCGTTTAATAGGCTTATTGGTCTCATATTTTCACATTTATTAGAGGGCTTACCTGGTTTTGGCAGCAGTATAATTAAGGCATTATTTATGTATGATGGTAAATTATTATTTTGAAATGCTTCTAAAACCATTTCCAAAAAAGGTTTTATTAATTTATTCTTAAATTTTTTATAAAGGTCAACTGGAAGACCATCTGGTCCTGCACTTTTTCCTGATTTCATATTATCAATGGCTAGCCCAACTTCTTCTTGACTAATTTTAGACTCCAATATCTCCCTGTTTTCATTTGGAATACACGGTATAGATAGTTCGTTCAAAAACCCATTTAGTTTTGTTAAATCAGGTTCATTTTTGGTATCATATAATTTTTCATAGTAATCTCTAAAGGCTCTATTAATTTCTAAAGGATCTATAACTACCTGTCCGTTACTTATAATACTGGTAATTGGTGTTTTAATTTCCAATTGTTTAATCTGCCATGCTAATAATTTTCCTGATTTTTCACCTTGTTCATAAAAAGATTGTTTCAATCTTAGAAGACTCGAGGCAGCTCTATTCGCTGATTTTTTGTCGTATTCAGCTCTCAAAATCAGTAATTCATTCTCCAACCTTGGGTCACTTCCTGCATACACTTTTTCCTGAAGATTTTTTATTTTATGTTCCAATTTAGCTCTCTCCTCTCGAGTCTTCTTAGATTTTGATCCTGTATAACTAATAATATGCCCCCTAATAAAAGCTTTGAAAGCCTCCCACTTTACACATGCTGATGTTTGTGTAGTATTGATGTCAAAGAACTCGTCTATCTGTTTTTCTATATACTTGACAAATTCCTCATCCTGAAGCCATTTATGCTGAAATTGCCATCTACCTGATTCCTTTGTCAATTTTTTATCTACATATATTAGACAACAGGGTGCATGATCAGAGATCACGATGTTATCATAAAAGCAGTTTTGAATCTTGGACCTTAATTCTGTGGAAATCAAAAAATAATCAATACGTGAGAATGTCTTGTAGGTACTGGAATAACAAGAATAGGCTTTAACTTGTGGTTTCATTTCTCTCCATATATCTAACAATCTCAATTCTTTCATAAAATGATTAATAGTCATCCTACATCCAATGTGCGTACAATCCAGTCCTGTTGATCTATCCACACCTGGATTCAATGTACAATTAAAATCCCCTGCTATTATATGTTGCCCTGTAAGTGATGATAAGATGAGAAATAAATTAGCAAAGAACTTCTGATCATCTATATTGGGACCATATAAGTTCACAAGATTTATATTTTCTAATAGCAAAGAACCTTGAATGATTACATATCTTCCAAATTTGTCTCCAATTACATTTTTCACTTGAAAAGGAACTGATTTATGTATGAGAGTCATAACTCCCCTGGCTCGGGATGAAAATGAAGAGGTGAATACACTTCCCTGCCATCTACTCCTAATTCTTTTAACATCCTCCTCTATCAGATGAGTTTCTTGTAAAAACACAATTCTTGAACCCATGTCCTTTATTTTATTCATAACTTGTTTAAGTTTTTTTAAATTTTGTAGACCTCTGCAATTCCATGAAGTTAAATTAAGATTAACACTTTGGTCCATGATCAATAGAGAGTTTGGGATTACCTTGCAGTGTAAACATGCTCATACAGAGAAGCAAAAACATGAGTGGTTGAACATTCATCCTACAAACTACACACAAACAAATTTCCCCTTCCCACACTTGTGGCAAACCCCCCAAAATCAAAAGAAAAATTCTGTCTCCCGATATAGCCATCGACCGTTCCACACCCACGGGGAACAGCCTAAGCCACTCCTTCTTCATCCTCCCAATCACCCTAACTCTACTGCTTTTAATGACGTAACATTAACTCTCCTCTGTAGTTTTCCAACTTAACTCCAAAATTTTTAACAACTTTGTAAATCATAGTTTTTTTTTTTTGTTTGTTTTGTTTTTGTTTTGTTTTTTTTTTAATATATAATACAATCTATATTTTGTAAACTTACTATTTACTTCAAGTCAGTCAGATGCCTGTGCAAATGCTTAATTATTCTACCTTATATTTTGTTCATGCTTAGCTCCCACCAGTCTCTTCTTCTTCTTTGATCTTCTTGATGAACTCCTGCGCCTCCTCTGGGGTCTTGAAGATGTGGGTTCGGCCCTCATACGTGGTCAGCAGTCTCGCAGGATAGATTACACCATGACGAATCCCAAGGTTGCGCAGCTCCTTACGTACGGGATCAAACTGCTTCCTCAATTGCTGGATTCCTGTGGCCAAATCTGGGTAGAACCGCACCTGCTGGTCCTGGTGTTTAATCTCTCCTTTTTTAGCTCGTGCAGCGTTGAAGATCTTCATCCTGTCTCTGTTGTTAAGAAACTTCATAATTAAGGTCCTCGGCGGTCCCTTATCTCTCCGTGGGCCAATGCGATGTGCTTTTTCCAGAACCACTGCTGATTGCAACTCCTCGCTGCCCAGCACCTCCGGAATCCACTTTTCCAGAAAGGAACATACGTCCCGACCTTCTGATTCCTCTGGAAGACCCACCAGCCTCAAATTATTCTGTCTCGACCGAGATTCCAAATCCAAAATATTATCTTCCAGAGATTTATTTTTTTTTTCCAAAGTGCGCACCTTTAATTGAAGACGGGTGACGTCATCTTCAGCACTAGCGAGACGGAGCTCCATCTGCGCCGTTCGTTCTACACAGTCACCCAATTCCTTTCTTATTCCTTCCAACGCTGTCATAATCCCATCAAATCTAGAGGAAAAGTCCGCTCTCATTGAACTCATGGCAGCCATCAGCGCATCTGCGCCATTCCCCGCAGAAATCGCAGCGTTGCCAGCCTCCTCCGCCATATATGGAGCCCTGTTTGCTGCGTCACAGACCTGAAAGTCCGTTAATTTGGACTGTTTCGGCGGCTCGCTTTTTCCTTTTCCTGGTTTTCCAGCCTTAGGCTTCGCCGACATATCCTCGCCCAAACGCTGGGATACGTTCTGTCCCAAATGAGAGAGTTATTTGCCGATTTTTTTTCTCCAGGAGCAGAGCAGAGCGAGACACGTCCGTCCTACGTGGCAGCCATAACCGGAAGTCAAAATACGATCATTTTAAGCTACTGGTACAATACTTCAACATTTCCCATCTGGCAACACTGGCAGGCAAAGTGTCTCGTTACGAGCGTCACTGTCCGAGAGAAACACAAGCTTATTAAAGTACTGTAAACGCGGAAAAAAAATCAGAAGAGGTATGTAAGCAGTGAAGGCATTTATCATGGTTTTAACCCGCTGGCAACAGAAGCAATAATGGAAGAGTCGCTTAGATAACAGGTATGGGTAGTTTTTTGTTTTTGTTATTTCAGACAAGAATAAAAAGGAGATGTTTTTACCTTTACCTTAGTTAATATTAATTAGCTAATTTATGTTCATTATTATGTAACTGGCAAGTTAAGATGACCGAAATTCACAAAGTTAATGACTTTAATCCATCAGCAGCTTTCAGTCAAACTGAACGTGCCAACATCTGGATTCCAAAATAAGGGAGGATTTTCCTGCTGTCTAGGAGGTGTGGAGAATTTTTTAAAAAAACAGTCATTTTATTTTTAAAAAACAGACAAAAATTAGCCCTAAAATAATCCACAAATTTATAATAAAGTCTCAAATGTGTAAGAAAAGTCAATTTTACAAGAGGAAATTACGAATTTGAGGAAAATGGTTTCACATTTAGATAAATTTACAGAGAAAAGTAGAAAACTGTATGAAAATTGTTACAAATTTTGGAGAAAAACCTCAAACCTTCAAGACTGAAGTCATTACTAAAGTTTTAAAGTGGGAGCTCTTTGTACCCTTAACTAGAAATTTCTGGTCGTCTACTTTTAATTTACATGACACGATATTTTCGAACCTGTTTGAAAACCACCATAGATAGAGAGAGAACCTGAATTAGACAGAGCTGAGAGAGGAAAAGATGAGACAGAAGAGAGGAGCCAAGGGGAGGAAAGTGTTCAGGCAGAGGGTCCAGGAGCGGTGTGAGCAGAGGAAGGAGAGAAGGATGACAACAGTAAAAAGTCAAAACACAGGACGTCTGGGAGGGACCCCAACTGGCCTAATATTCCAACATTCAAGCCTCGGTTGTACAATACTTCATATGGTAAGTTCCATATGCAAAGTTACTGTGCAAAATTTAAAAAAAAGAAATAAATAGTATAAGATTAACATATTCCGGTTACAATAGTGTCATGTGTTTTCTGCCTGAGCCAAAATCTTTAAGCCAGAGGAAACACTGTGTGTGTGTGTGTGTGTGTGTGTGTGTGTGTTCTATTCTATAATTAGATGTACTAATGTTTACAATGAAGGCTGATATTACAGCAACAATAGCAGAGAATATGAAAAAGAATAAGCTGCTCCTGTAATTCACCCATTTACTGCAGTTAACATATTGCCAGCATAACAGAAGTAGCTCAGCTGTCAGCAACCATCATAAGAGAGATTACTGTCTGACAGCAGGTAAACTATTTAAATGGTACACACCAATAGTGTGGTCAGTTTTGTAAAGCTGAGAGAGTTGCTCATTGAAAATAAGAAGCACTAACATGACTTGCTAACTGTACTGGTGCAGTCCGCTGACAGGTGGACAGAGGTGGAGTAACGGAGAGGAGGAGGGAATGGCTACATGGCTGTAGTGCAGCTGTGATATGACAACACTGCTGTACAGTCTACATTTAACTTGTTTCATTTATTTATTTTCGGTAAAATCCTGCCATGCTTTTGAAACTTTTGGCCTTCTCTGTGATTTTCTCTCCGTGTCGCCATGATGCGTTCCTCTTCTTCTTCGCAGGAACAATTAAACTGAACAATTCTGCGTTATGCGTATAAACTTTAAAATTAAATGATTTGTCAACAATAAAAATCTGCGTTGACAAATTTTTATGATCGATGTTATCGACAACGTTGACTAATCATTGCAGCCCTACAGGAGTATGAAATCACATCCCGGCTGTCAGACAGCTTCTACCCATAAGCCATCAGACTGAGGTCTGGTGCACAGGAAAACACTTTGATTTAGAACCAGAAAAAAAAGGTCTGCGTGCACATGATGTGTCACAGAAGCAACCACGTGTGCACACAGTTCCACGGAGGGTGTGAAAACTGCTGCTGTAACTAACGGATGACAAGTAGAAGGTTTACTCAGAGGGACTTTGGATTATAAGACTATAACTATAAACACTATATTCCCCCTGTAAAATATACATTTTTTTTAATTGAAAGAATGAGTGAACAAACAAATAAATAAATAAATAACCTATGTAATCACAGGCAATAAAAAATCTGACGTAGCGACCACTGGTTTGAGTATTTGATAAGGAATCGTCAGTCATAGCTTTCAGAAAAGAATTACAAGTAAGAACACAGGTGACGTGGTGTGAAGTGATGGGAAGTGTTGTCAGCGGGTTAAGAAGCTGTGCAAAGCTGCATTTAAAGCTGCTCACTGCTCCACAGTGATGTTTTTTTTTTTTTTTTCATAATTCAGCAAAGGTACACAACATTTGAGGAATGTATTCCAGTTAAAAATCCTCCTTGGTTATAAATTTGATTATTACTTTTTATTTAAGTTTTACAGATAGCAGTATAGAATCCTTTTTTGCCTAGTCCTAATACTGTTTTCTAAACACTATAAATGCCAGATTTCCCACTACAAGGAATACAGAAATACATACTATATAGCCCCTTTTTTAAAGCTAAACAACACAAATTAATGAGTCAGTCATTCGGTAAATGAATAAATAATCAACTTTTGTGTCAAAAAATTAGAAAAAAATCTCGGATATATTTTTTTCCCCTTGTCCTGATAGGCAACCAGGCGAGCAGAACCGAAATCTGCTTCCCTTATTGCACTAAACAGACTTACTTTGCCAAAAGATCAGATTAGATAAGATAAGCCTTTATTAGTCCCACAATGGGGAAATTCCAGGATTGCAACAGCACAGGGATAGCAACACTCAAAGCAATAATTTAGAAGACAAGAAAATAAGAGCAGTGAATATACATACAAAAAAGTATTTAGTCAGCCACCAATTGTGCAAGTTCTCCCACTTAAAAGATGAGAGAGGTCTCCAATTTTCATCATAGGTATACCTCAACTATGAGAGACAAAATAAGAAAAAAAAATCCAGAAAATCACATTGAAGGATTTTTAATGAATTAATTGGTAAATTCCTCAGTAAAATAAGTATTTGGTCAGTAACAAAAGTTCATCTCAATACTTTGTTATATACCTTTTGTTGGCAATGACAGAGGTCAAACGTTTTCTGTAAGTTTTCACAAGGTTTTCACACACTGTTGCTGGTATTTTGGCCCATTCCTCCATGCAGACCTCCTCTAGAGCAGTGATGTTTTGGGGCTGTCGCTGGGCAACACGGACTTTCAACTCCCTCCAAAGATTTTCTATGGGGTTGAGATCTGGAGACTGGCTAGGCCACTCCAGGACCTTGAAATGCTTCTTACGAAGCTACTCCTTCGTTGCCCGGGTGGTGTGTTTGGGATCACTGTCATGCTGAAAGACCCAGCCATGTTTCATCTTCAATGCCCTTGCTGGTGGAAGGAGGTTTTCACTCAAAATCTCACGATACATGGCCCCATTCATTCTTTCCTTTACACGGATCAGTCGTCCTGGTCCCTTTGCAGAAAAACAGCCCGAAAGTACGATGTTTCTACTCCCATGCTTCACAGTAGGTATGGTGTTCTTTCTCCTCCAAATATGACAAGTTGAGTTTTTACCAAAAAGTTCTATTTTGGTTTCATCTGACCATATGACATTCTCCCAATCCTCTTCTGGATCACCCAAATGCTCTCTAGCAAACTTCAGACGGGCCTGGACATGTACTGGCTTAAGCAGGAGGACACGTCTGGCACTGCAGGATTTGAGTCCCTGGCAGCGTAGTGTGTTTCTGATGTAGCCTTTGTTACTTTGGTCCCAGCTCTCTGCAGGTCATTTACTAGGTCCCCCCATGTGGTTCTGGGATTTTTGCTCACCGTTCTCGTGATCATTTTGACCCCACGGAGTGAGATCTTGCGTGGAGCCCCAGATCGAGGGGGATTATCAGTGGTCTTGTATGTCTTCCATTTTCTAATAATTGCTCCCACAGTTGATTTCTTCACACCAAGCTGCTTACCTATTGCTGATTCAGTCTTCCCAGCCTGGTGCAGGTCTACAATTTTGTTTCTGGTGTCCTTTGACAGCTCTTTGGTCTTGGCCATAGCGGAGTTTGGAGTCTGACTGTTTGAGGTTGTGGACAGGTGTCTTTTATACTGATAACGAGTTCAAACAGGTGCCATTAATACAGGTAACGAGTGGAGGACAGAGGAGCCTCTTAAAGAAGAAGTTACAGGTCTGTGAGAGCCAGAAATCTTGCTTGTTTGTAGGTGGCCAAATACTTATTTTCCACCATAATTTGCAAGTAAATTCTTTAAAAATCAGACAATGTGATTTTCTGGATTTTTTTTTTCTCATTTTGTCTCTCATAGTTGAGGTATACCTATGATGAAAATTGGAGACCTCTCTCATCTTTTAAGTGGGAGAACTTGCACAATTGGTGGCTGACTAAATACTTTTTTACCCCACTGTATGTACACATAAATATATATACACAGTGCGGAGCATTGTAGCTAGATGGAATAAACAGCATAACCGTCTATTTAGTTACCCCACAGAGTATGAATATGTACCCATACATATTGTCACCCTCCATAGCGACTGATATTGTCCTAGTTGTATACTGGAGGGGACCTTTTTGTGTAAGTCTGTTGTGTCTTTTGCATTCAATACTATTAGTTCATCACGTTTTTTTGCTATCTCTGAGCGCAGCCCTGCTTAGGTTATGAAGTTTGACAGCTGTAGGTAGGAAGGACCTGCGAAACCTCTCGGTCGCGCACCTAGGATGATGTAGTCTACTGCTAAATGAGCTCCTCACTGCGTTCAGTATGTCCTGCATAAGGTGGGACTCGGACTCCAACAGAGATGACAGATTAGCCACTAGCTTTCTTGATCAGTTTGTTCAGTCTCTTCCTATCAGCTACTGCGATGCCACTGCCCCAGCAGACCATTCCAAAAGTGATGGCTGATGCCACCACCGAATCGTAGAATGTCTTCAGGAGCACCCCTTGTACACCAAAAGACCTGAGCCTCCTCAGTAGGAACAGCTTGCGCTGTCCCTTCTTGTAGAGTGCATCGGTATTGTGTGACCAGTCTAGTTTATTATTCAAATGAACACCCAGGTACTTGTAGGATGTCACCATCTCAATGTCTGTTTTCTGGATATTTACTGGTGCTGTGAGGGGTTGTCCTTGCCTGCGGCAGTCCACCACCAGCTCCTTAGTTTTCCTCACGTTGATCTGGAGGCAGTTCCGATGGCACCAGTCCACGAAGTCCTGGATAAGTCCTCTGTACTCAGCTTCATCTCCGTTGGAGATAAGGCCAACGATCGCAGAGTTGTCAAAGAACTTCTGCAGATGATTGTGTGTTGTGTTGTGTGAGAAGTCTGCAGTATAAAGGGTGAACAGGAAGGGAGCCAAAACCGTTCCCTTGGGGGGGGGGGGGTGCTGCCAATGATCGTGTCGGACACACAATCCTGGGTTCTCACAAACTGTGGCCAGTTTGTGAGGTAGTCCAGGATCCATGATGACAGGTGCTGGTCCACCCCTGCGCACAGCAGCTTGTCCCTCAGGATCATTGGTTGGATGGTGTTGAAAGCACTGGAGAAGTCAAAGAACAAGATCCTCACCATGTTCCCAGGCTTCTCCAGGTGGGACAGGGAATGGTGAAGAAGGAAGATCACTGCATCCTCCACCCCGATGCCATGCAGGTAGGCAAACTGGAGTGGATCCGTCGCTGGTCCCACCAGGTGGCGGAGGTGAGCAAGGAGCAGTCTCTCCAGGGTCTTCATCAGGTGAGACGTCAGGGCCACTGGTCTGTAGCTGTTCAGATCTTTGGGGTGGGAAGTCTTTTTGGTACAGGTACCACACAAGATGTTTTCCACAACTGTGGTACCCTCCCCAGCTTCAGGCTCAGGTTGAAGATGTACTCCACAATCCCACACAGTTGGTCTGCGCAGGCTTGAGGAGCTTCGCACTGATGCCGTCCGGTCCCGACGCCTTCCTCGCCTTGATCTTCCTCAGCTCCGCCCTCACCTGGGTCTTAGTGAGGGTCAGGTTGGGGGGCTGTGTGCTGGGAGTGGGGGGTGTTGGTGGAGGGGGGTGTGGACAGCAGGTCTCAATGACTGTAGAGGCAGCAGTGGTTGGTGTGCAGGCAGGGGGGAGGGCGGTTGGTCAAACCTATTAAAAAACAGGTTCAGATTGTTCACCCACTCCCTGCCCCCTGTGGCCTGGGAGGAGGTATTCTGGAGCCCCGAGATGATTTTAAGGTTTCTCCAGACCCCGCCGATGTCACTCCGTTGCAGCTTGTCCTCCATCTTCTCCCTGAAGCTGTCCTTGCCTTCTCTTATCTTCCTCCTTAGCTCCCTCTGTATGGACTTCAGCATCTCCCTGTTCCCTGACCTGAAGCTCTCAGAAGTGTTTTTATCTCAGGGTTGATCCAGGGTTTGTTGTTTGAGCAACACCGTTTGATCTTGGTGGGTACGGTGTTGTCCACACAGAAGTTGATGTAGTCCGTAATGGTGTGAGTGAGGCCATCAATGTCCTCACCATGTGGATTGCAGAGGTGCTCCCAGGCAGTGGTTTCAAAACAGTCCTTTAGCGCATCCATTGCCTCCTCAGAGGTTGTCTGTGTACTAGGGAGTTTTATGTAGTACATGTAGTACAAAACTACTTTTATGTAATACAAAAGGAGCTTTATGTAGTACATACAGTGTGAAAAAGTGTTTGCCCCCTTCCTGATTTCTCATTTTTTTGTATGTTTGTCACACTTAAATGTTTCAGATCATCAAACAAACTTAAATATTAGACAAAGATAACACAAGTAAACACAAAATGTAATTTTTAAATGATAGTGTTTATTACTAAGGGAAAAAATTCCAAACCTACATGGCCCTCTGTGAAAAAGTGATTGCCCCCTAAACCTAATAACTGGTTGGGCCACCCTTAGCAGCAACAACTGCAATCAAGCATTTGTGATAACTGGCAATGAGTCATTTACAGCGCTGTGGAGGAATTTTGGCCCACTCATCTTTGCAGAATTGTTGTAATTTAGCCACATTGGAGGGGTTTCGAGCATGAACCACCTTTTTAAGGTCATGCCACAGCATCTTAGTCGGATTCAGGTCAGGAATCCGACTAGGCCACTCCAAAGTCTTCATTTGTTTTTTCTTAAGCCATTCAGAGGTGGACTTGCTGGTGTGTTTTGGATCATTGTCCTGCTGCAGAACCCAAGTGCGCTTCAGCTTGAGGTCACAAACAGATGGCTGGACATTCTCCTTCAGGATTTTTTGGTAGACAGCAGAATTCATGGTTCCATTTACCACAGCAAGTCTTCCAGGTCCTGAAGCAGCAAAACAGCCCCAGACCATCACACTACCACCACCATATTTTACTGCTGGCATGATGTTCCTTTTCTGAAATGCTGTGTTACTTTTACGTCGGATGTAATGGGACATACACCTTCCAAAAAGTTCAGCTTTTGTCTCGTCAGTCCACAGAGTATTTTCCCAAAAGTCTTGGGGACCATCAAGATGTTCTGGCAAAACTGAGACGAGCCTTTATGTTCTTTATGCTCAGCAGTGGTTTTCGTTTGACCATGGTGGAGTCATGAACACTGACCTTAACTGAGGCAAGTGAGGCCTGCAGTTCTTTGGATGTTGTTGTGGGGTCTTTTGTGACGTCTTGGATGAGTCGTCGCTGAGCTCTTGGGGTAATTTTGGTCGGCCGGCCACTCCTGGGAAAGTTCACCACTGTTCCATGTTTTCGTGATTTGTGGATAATGGCACTGACTGTGGTTCGCTGGAGTCCCAAAGCTTTAGAAATGGCTTTATAACCTTTTCCAGACTGAAAAATCTCAATTACTTTGTTTCTCATTTGCTCCTGAATTTCTTTGGATCACAGCATGATGTCTAGCTTTTGAGGATCTTTTGGTCTACTTGACTTTGTCAGGCAGGTCCTATTTAAGTGATTTCTTGATTGAGAACAGGTGTGGCAGTCATCAGGCCTGGGTGTGGCTAGAGAAATTGAACTCAGCTTTCCAAAGATGTGATAAAACACAGTTAATTTATGTGTTAACGGTGGGGGGGGGGGTCACTTTTTTACACAGGGCCGTGTAGGTTTGGATTTTTTTTTTTTTTGTTTTACCCTTAATAATAAACACCTTCATTTAAAAACTGTGTTTTGTGTTTATTTGTGTTATCTTTGTCTAATATTTAAATTTGGTTGATGATCTGAAACATTTAAGTGTGACAAACATACAAAAAAATGAGAAATCAGGAAGGGGGCAAACACTTTTTCACACCACTGTATATATGTACTGCATATTGTTGTTTATAAACTCCTCTTGTAATAACTTTTAATACTGTATTTAAATTGTTTTACCCATGAAGGACCTGACTGGGGTGGGGGGGGGGGGGAGAGGAACAGACAAAGACAAACAGACTAACAACTGAAAAACAGAAGACAGACTGTTTCTTCTACTGAAAAGATCTCATCACAAGTCTGGTATCTGCACCTGTTAAAGGAGAGACATATGTGTGTGTGTGTGTGTGTGTGTGTGTGTGCATGAGAGTGTGCACAAAATAAGTTCAGGTTGGATATTTGATAGGCTGGAGAAATCTTGAGTTATAATTCTAAGTAATTACAAAATAATTAGAAGTAAGAAAAGAGGTGACATGATGCTGACTGGGGAGCAGCTGGTGTGGATCTGAATTTAAATTTAATTTCTTCCTTTTTTCAGCTGCTACATGGACTTTTTTCATCATTCAGCAATTGGTAAGCATCATTTTAGCGATGCATTTCAGTCTGTCAATCCTCCTTGGTTATAAATTTGATGATTATTTTTATCAATAAGGCTGCATCTATTGTAAAAAAATAAAAAAAAAATGCATTTTACAGATACTGGTTAAGAGTGCTTTTTTTCTTCTTTTTTTTTTTTTTACCTATTCCTAACTATAAACACATCAAGATGAAAGTCTAATAATTGTTAGGTTGACTGACTGAAATCTATTGTAAATTGGGGCTAACGTCACCAGTACTGTTTTACTCCATGCACGCAAAAACAGAAAAAAAGAACAGAGTGCAAATTTTCTGAAAGCAAATCTTCACAGTGCCAGCCACTGTTCAACCATGGTAAAGGTAAGGAAGATAAATCTGTTTGCCTGAGGATGAACTGAGGGGATGCAGCTCAACACTTCAATACGTGCTCACTGTGTGCAGTGTTTGGGCATTGCACCACCCGGTCCAGCTACGGATGTGTCTGTTCGCAGTATTTTCTATGAGATTCTTTAGTTAGCTCAATAAGCCTGAACAAAGCCCATAAAAATGCTGGAATCTTAGGTCAGATTAGCTTTGATAGAATCTGCACATCATGTCTGGACCAGCATGTTGTTGTTATGAATACTATGTCTCTCCTTTCTCCCCACCCCCACCCCCATCCAGTGGTGGCAGAAGACTGCCCCTCCCTGAGCTTGGTTCTGCTGGAGCTTTCTTCCTATAAGGGAGTTTTTCTTTCCCACTGTCACCTTGTGCTGCTCATAGGGCATCATCTGATTGTTGGGGCTTTTCTCTGAATTATTTATGATTTGTTCTGATGTATCTAGTGCCTTGAGATGACTTTTGTTGTGACTAGGTGCTATCCAAATAAAGTTTAATTGAACTGAAATTGAACACCACTTGAACAAGTATTATGTTGGGTTGTCAGTTACTCAAAGCAACTCTAGTAGGGTTAAATAAGAAGAATGTGGAGCTGGAAATGATGTAATTTGTATTTCAAAATGCCCTGATTATGCACTTTTTCCCATGTTGATACAGTTCTGAGGTGTGAATGAAAAGTCTGTGACTTGCTTGGGTCAAAACCAAAAGCCAAAATATACCAAAAAAAAGTCCTAATGGCACAGCCTGTCGTCGGCCTCCATCGGTCTATGATGACCATGGAAGAGAATCCTAAACGTCTACTCTGCTGGAACAGCACCGCCTGCGGCTGAACAGGCCGATGTGCACCGGTGTTCTGAGAAGGGTCATATTAAAAAAGTTTAAGATAAAAACTCAATAAAAGTCTAAAACCCAATAAAAGATTTAAAACCCAAATAAAAAAGCCTACAAAAATATATAAATATAAAATAAAAATTAATAAATAGGTAACTAAATTATGTGCAATATATTGTTACATCTTGTTCAACTCTTTGACAGCAGCAGGGACAAAGCTGTTTTTGTAGCGCTGGGTTTTACATTTTGGGACAACAAACCTCCGTCTTGAGGGAAGAAGCTGAAAGTTGCAGTGCAAAGGGTGGGGAGTCATCATTTAAAATGGAGGTAGCCATCCTCTGTACCTGTCTGGTGTACAGGGATGTCAGGCTCAGCTGTGACTCACCAAGCAAATGACTGGACCATCTAACTACTAACTAACTAACTAACTAACCTGCACTTATATAGCGCTTTTCTAGTCACAAAGACCACGCAAAGCGCTTTCACTAGTACTAACCCTCTGTTCTAAGGGCCTATAGGAAACAGATATCTAGGGACAATTTAGAACAACCAATTAACCTAACATGCATGTCTTTGGATTGTGGGAGGAAACCAGAGCCCCCGGAGTAAACCCACACAGCACAGGGAGAACATGCAAACTCCATACAGAAAGGTTCCAACCCCTGCCAGCCTGGGGATTCGAACCAGGAACCTTCTAGCTGTAAGGCAACAGTGCTAACCACTGCACCACCGTGCTGCCAGAACTACCTGATCCAAGGATTTCCTCTGTTTCAGTTTTATCTGACCAAACCATGACACTAAAGAAAAGGATAAAACAGATCCAATAAAAGCCCGATAAAACATTGTCACTATGGTTCGGTCAATTTGGAAGCGTGCAAGTTTCCTTAAACAATGCAAATGTTGCTGACCCTTCTTGCACACCCTTTCACAGTTCTCTTCAAAGTTTAAATTACTGTCAATAATCGTCCCAAGATATTTGTAGGATTGCACACAGTCAGTGGTCTGGCCTTTTAGTACGGTGACTTTGTGCCTGGAAGTTTTCCTTCTAAAGTCAATAATCATATCTTTAGTTTTTGTTGTATTCAGCTGCAGGTAGGAATCCTCACACCAGTGAACACAATCATCAACTACTGGGCCGTGGCCACTCTCACCATCCTGGAGGAGACTGACAATAACTGAACCATCAGCATACTTTATAATGTGTCTGTTGTCATGTCTGCTCCAACACATGTTTGTGTACAGGATGAAGAGTAGTGGTGACAAGTGGTCTCCTCTTCTCCTTCGAGGAGAGGGTGTGCCAGCTATCCAGAAGGCACGTCTGGATCAGGTCTGTTTTTTGACATACTGTAAGTCCACAGAAGAGAAATCCAAATGAGGCGTTTCAGTCAGAGTTATGTTACGTGCCCACTGGTCAAGATTTTTTTGAAAGTAATCAGATGCCGAAACGTGTGAGATGCAGAAAAGGGGCGCGCAGCGGATAGGCAGAGACGAGCAATGCGGGAGGAAACCCTGGAATAGTCATTATTAGCCATGAGCAGATTGACAGGTGTGTTTTTAAAAGTGCTGGTACATTTGCACTACAAAAGGCGACTTTGTCGTCGCCGTCGGTTTTGGGTTGACCCAATCCTGCAAACCCGCACAATGCATGGTGAATTTGACCACCTGGTTCATGAGCTTCGGCTGGATAAGCCCATGTTCCACTGCGTTCCACACCTCATCCCTTTGTATGTTGTTTCTATATGATAGTAAGGACTGGTCATATAGCATGGGGTTGCCTGAAACAGCGGTTATTAATTTCTTCTTCATGTCTTCACAACAACAGGTAACATACAGATCTGCTTCAACACCCCCCCCCCCACCCCCCCGTGTTCTCCTCCAGCTGGCTGGTTCACTGGATTGAGCGACGGGTCCGGCTGTGGGTGGTCTTCAGCTCTCAGCAGCTACCAGACAATATGGCATCCTTGGTCTCCACATCTTTAAAACAAATCAGTGAAAAGTGTTTCTAACATCATTTCATGTGAGAAATAGAAGGTTCAGTTAATGAATCTGTCATTATTTGACATCAAAAACCACTGGTTTAAAAGTTCAGAACGGGAGTGCTGCTTCCGGTTCATGACCGTACGGAAAATAGCACAACCAATCGTCCTGAGTAAGGAAATGAGCTGTAGGGGACCCACGGGAGATTCTGCACACCACAGTCCGGTTTTCACCGGTCCACACCCAAATGCTTTCCACTGCGTTTCAAATACACAATGAATGGGAAGCGGAAAAACAACGGAACCAGTGGATATGTACTGCTACAGTCCGAGATTCTGTGGGAGAGGAGAACTCCTGTGCAGGTGGACACTGGGCTGTTTGACTATGCAGACCATATAACGTTACAGAACTCATACTTAACCCAAACTCCAAAAAGCATGGTATAGTCTCTTTAATGAAGGAAACTGTCCACTTGGACTACTGCAGCAATGTTGGGGGAGAAATCGAACAGCATTAAAAGAGTTTAGTGTGTTTTAACTGGGCAAGTGTGAATGCCAGACTGTTATTAAGAAAGAACATTCTGGCTGAATGGAGGCTGCATAATCATAAAACATAACAATAATGCTTATTAAAGGTGTTTTGAGTTTGTTTCTAAAGATATCTGTTGTTTACCTTTACCTTTACATGCATGTTATCACATATAACGGGGCTTTCAGTTATGTGTGAATTGGATTTGAATGGAAATCAGATGATTTTTTTAGGAATGAGCCTACCTGCGTCAAAGCTGAAACCTGTTTCTCCCCTGAGCATTTCAGTGATTCTAACATCCAAACTGCTATTATCCAGTGAGCTTTAAAATGAAATGAACTCTAAGCAACCCCCGTTGTACATATTTATTGATTTATCTGCATCTTGCAGGTGCTGTGCGATGGCTGCATCCTCGTCATCTACTCTGGCTTTTGTAGGACCTTGTGCTATAACAGACAATTAATGCCTCCGCCGTAACCCGCGAGAAGGGGAAGTTAACACTGCATGAAAGCGTCACGTAGCCGCACGCACTTCAAAGAGCAGGCACACGCCAGCTAAGTTGATAGAAGCAGCGTGTGTGAAGTCTGGTTAGGGGGAAGGAGGCAGGAAGGCTCAAAGGAATGCTGATATCCACCTTTTGGTTGGCAGCCCATATCTGAGCCCTGGTCGCTTCAGGCTACTGGGGAGAGGAGCCGTGTGAAACAGCATCGAGCATAGCAATCATAACTCTCCTAGTCTCTCTCTATCCTACCCCCACCTCCTTTCCACTGCTCTCCTCCTCACCCGCCTTTCCTCTACCCTCCCACATTCTTCATCTGCTCTCACCTCATCCTTTCTCCCCGTTTAATTCTGTCTCTCGCCGGCCCACCTTCACAGCGGACCCACAGGTGTCTGGCGAGCTGCTCTTCCTCTCTTTTCTCCCTGCAAAGCAGCCACATTAAAAAAAAAAAAAAAAAAGTCAGTTTTATTATTGTTAGCAATAAACAGGTTGGGTCCCCAGCGACAGACAAGCAAATCAGCGTGATGGGTGTGGGCATTATGAAAAGAATATCATGTAGCTGATGAATCTAAGGCCTTCCTCTTTTTTTTTAAACCTCTCACACTGACCTCTTTCACCGTCTTATTTCTATAGCTGCACTAAATAAATTGCCCCATCGCTGAACGTGAACATCCTTTCTCTTTGCATACATCTGGCATGCCATATCGACTACCTGGTATTTCTTTAAGGGTGGACGGAGGATGTTATATTGTGGTAATAAAGTTTTCCCTCGGGTAGGGAAATCTCATCATTTATAACCTAGTAATTACTTTTCAAAGTCATGCAGTGCGGGGGATCAATAATGTCTTGAGTTTCTCTGGGTATTAAGAAACAAATGGCCCCTTCCACCAATACTTCTGCTTCTGACCTTTGAGTCATTACCACGCAGCATTTTTGTAGTTGGTGAGTTATATCACAGGACAAGGAAATGACTTCTTAGCCGAGAAAAAAAACAAAACAAAACACAAAGAGGCTTCCATGAGGACATGATAAGTCACTGTGCCTTTAGTTAGTAAAATGTTCTCTTTTTGATTTTTATGATCTGCCTGTTCTTCTTCAAATAAGTTCCTTTCCTTTCTGTGACTTACAACACAACCACCTCTCCAAGCTGCTGTGCTGTTGTAACGGATGCCAACTAGTACTGTTCGGCGTAGAACGTTAGTAAACCTCCCTCCCAAAAGCCTCATACAGTATCGGTAGCGCTGAGCTATCGGTCGGACCTTTAGCTCAGCGCGATCGTGCTGTGTCTCCCATGCTCGAACTGTGTTAGTTGACTGAGAGGTCGCGAGTTCGTGTCCCGTGTGGGGCGAACTGCGCAGGATGATCTCTGTCACACTGTAAGGACTTTGCAGCTTTCTCAGAATAGGACATTAACTCAGTGGCTTGTATTATTGCTGATAATAACACACAGCTGGTGCAGTAAAACTGTAACACAAAAGGGCACCCTCTGTGCAAAAAAGAAATATCTACACTGTGAAACATTACAGCCCCATTAAGTTTGGTGAACTTAAGTCTTTTTAACCCAAAATGCCATCACATATTATGAGAACTGAGCTCAAGTTTGCATGCTGTCAGGAGTCTGCATGTCAAAGATGTAATGTCAGAGACAAGATGTCTCTGACATTACAAAGATGTTAATGACCATTTTTTAGGATTAAGAAAACAAATGAAAACTCAATAAAATACAGTATATCATTGCAAAGTAAAACATCATTAAAAATAAAGAAATAAATGAAATGAAAGATTTATAGACAAATAGACAATGGATTTTATCTGTTCTGTATATTTTAATTCTCAATAAAATCTGACACTGACAGAGTGAACACTCCTGCTAGAGAGAAGATCTTTGTTGGTTTGCTTCTCACTTCTGGATGATAAAAATGCTCCAAAATAGGGCTGTGTGATATGACAAAAATTTCACATCACAATATGTCATCTTATATCACGATAACGATATATATCACAATATACATTTTTTGTAAATTATACAGTTTAATCACATAAAAAGAACCATCTCTTTTTTACATGACTTTTTTCCCCTCGTAACTTGGCAGTTGTTATAAAATAGTTTCTAATGTGCACTTGAGACTTGATTCTCATAAATTTCAGGTTTTTCTTCTAAATCATATATGAATAAAAAGTAAACATCAGTAAGCTAAATACTACTTCCTGAGCCAGCGGTGAACAGCAAAAAACAAAACAAAACAAAAAAGATAACCTAAAAAATGACTGAAAATGAGAAAATTACCCATCACTGCCATCTACAGATATAAATTAGCTGTTAGTTTAAATCAATGAAAATTTAAATGTAGATCCACAGCCTGATGACTGCTATTATGTCCTCATTTAACCTGCTTGCTTCTTAGTGAAAATATTTCAGCTTGGTCATGATCTGAAAATCAAAGGCACAAAACGTAATATAGTAAAATACATCTAATGACTAACTTTTCTCATTATCGCTACTTGACTAAAGTTATTAGAAATCAAATAAACTAGTGCATACCTGTGCATGCCCACAGAAAGCAAGTGTAAGCAAGCATTTCTGCATGCCCGCAGTTACTGTTACCATGGCAACAGTAAACTATGATGAAACCTGCCTTTGATCTTTGACGTCACCACTCGTTCAGTGATGCCTGCCTTTGAGCTGTGATGGCTGCCTTTGATCTCTGATGATGTCATAGCAAGTCCTATGATCTTTTAGCAAGTCCTATGATAGTGAATGATGCCTGCCTTTCAAATCAAATCAAATCAAATCAAATCAAACTTTATTGTCATATTGCTGTACATACAACTGTAGTGCAGGCAAGATGAAATTGCGTTTCTCTCGGCATCCATATAAGAAGCAGCATGATTTAAGACACATTCCCACATAGCTCCCCCCCCCCCACCCTCCCATCCATTCACACATCCCTGAGACATACTTGGGGAAAAAGAAGAATAACTAACTATAATATACAAAATGACCGTAGGTGCAGTAGTGTGTATGAGAGATCAACTGTTCAGCATCCTGACAGCTTGTGGAAGGAAGCTGTTGATCAGTCTGGTGGTTCTGCCTCTGATGCTCCGGAATCGTTTACCAGATGGAAGAAGTTCAAAGTGTTCATGCAGAGGGTGAGAATGGTCCTTGACAATGTTTAGTGCCCTGCTCCTACAACGGTTCTGAAAAAGTTCTTGGACAGAGGGGAGGGAGACTCCAATTACCCCCTCCGCCCCCTTGACTATCCTCTGCGGGGCTTTTTTGTCTGACATACTGCAGCTGGAGTACCATGTAGCAATGCAGTACGTCAGAACACTCTCCACCACACCTCTGTAGAAGGTCCTGAGGATGCAGATGGGGAGAGAGGCCTGTTTGAGTTTCCTCAAGAAGTGCAGTCTCTGCTGAGCCCGCTTCCTGATCTCCAAGGAATTCTTGCTCCAGGTCAGGTCCTGCGAGATCTGCACTCCGAGGAACTTGATGTTCTCTACTCTCTCCACTAAATGGCCGCCGATGCTGAGGGGGGCGTGCTCAGGCTGCGACCGCCGGAAGTCGATAATCATCTCCTTCGTTTTGTCCACGTTGAGCACCAGATTGTTCTCCCTGCACCAGCCCTCCAAGTCTCTCACTTCTTCCCTGTACATTGATTCCTCATCCCTCTGGATAAGTCCCACCACCGTGGTGTCATCTGCAAACTTAATAATCTGGTTCCCCTCGTGTCTGGATACACAGTCATGTGTTAGAAGTGTAAACAACAGTGGACTGAGTACACAACCTTGAGGGGATCCGGTACTCAGCGTGACAGACTTGGAGATGTTGTTTCCAACCCGGACAGACTGAGGTCTCTCAGTCAGAAAATCCAGGATCCAGAGACATGTGGCGGTGTTCAGACCGAGAAGGAGTAATTTCTCCATCAGTCTCTGGGGAATAATGGTGTTGAATGCTGAACTGAAATCAATGTACAGGAGTCTGGCGTAGGTGTCTTTCTGGTCCAGGTGGGTGATGACAGAGTGTAGGGTGGTGACTATAGCATCCTCCGTGGAGCGGTTTGAACGATATGCAAACTGGAGCGGGTCGTGTGATGCTGGGAGGCAGGCTGTAATGTGTGGTTTGACAAGCCGCTCAAAACACTTCATCACAATTGGTGTCAGTGCAACAGGACGATAGTCATTCAAACAGGACACCACTGGTTTCTTTGCCACTGGTACAATGATAGAGGTCTTGAAGCATCTGGGAACGATGGCCTGACTCAGGGAGATGTTATAAATGTCAGTCAGGACATCCGCCAACTCGCTCGCGCAGTCTCGGAGCACACGTCCCGGAATGTTGTCTGGACCTGCAGCTTTGCGTGGGTTGACTCTGGTTAGGGTCCTCCGTGTGTCCGCTGTGTTGATGGTAAAAGCTGGTCCGACCGATGGTGGGGGAGGGCCAGCCCTCCCTCTGATTGTCGAGTTTGATGCTTCAAAACGTGCAAAGAAGTCATTAAGCCTGTCTGGAAGCGAAGTGTCATCATCATCGACCCCCTGCCTTAGCTTAAAGCCCGTCAGTGTCCGAACTCCCTGCCACATCTGCTTGGTGTTCCTAGTGTCACAGAGGTGTCCCTGGATTTTCTCCGCATAGGCGCGCGGAGAAAATTTGGTCTCATAGCAAGTCCTATGATCTTTTAGAGAATCCTATGATCTATATGACATCATATAGACATGTTGAGATCATATTTACACCATAGGCGATCTCTTTTAGCGAGTCCAATGGTCGTGACAGACACACAGAGATTTCTTGAATTATATATAGAGTGAGAGTGAAGTGAGAATTGCATTGGTAATGCCCCTGCGGGCTGGTTGCCAACCACCAATCAAATCTAAAAGAAGAAGAGCTATCGAAAGCTGGTCCACACTGCCAAGCGGACCACTTGCTGGCTGGGAATGAAAAGGAGTGATACCATCTAGGCTTCTAAGGCAAACAGCTAAAACACAGGATATTTCAGATTGGTCATGATCTGAGGTGCAGCATGAATCCAGCTTGGACACAGTCCGGGGACGGATAATTTTTTCACACATAGGGAGTTGTTCAGAACTCCTTATACAAAGATACAGAGTGATGATAAGTCAGTGGCGGTAATGCACCTGTGGGCTGGTTGCCAACCACTAATCAAATCTAAAAGAAGAAGAAGAAGAAGAAGAAGAAGAAGAAGAAGAAGAAGAAGAAGAAGAAGAAGAAGAAGAAGAAGAAGAACTTGCAAAGTGGTGGTGCACCTGTGAGCTGGTTGCCAGCCGGCAAACAGCGTCCAGGACACAGTCCAAGGACGGATAATTTTTTCACACATAAGTCATTGTTCAGAACTCCTTATACAAAGATATAGAGTGATGATAATCAAGTCAGTGGCGGTAATGCACCTGTAAGCTGGTTGCCAACTGCCAATCAAATCTAAAAGAAGAAGACTCATTTGAAGAGATATAGAGTGATGATTCAGAGTGAAGTACGTGGCGGTAATGCACCTGTAAGCTGGTTGCCAACTGCCAATCAAATCTAAAAGAAGAAGAGCCAACTTGCTCCTCCGACCCATTTTAAATTATTATTTATTTTGCTTGTATGTGCCACCATACACAAAACTAAGACTAAGACTAACTGACTTTTACAGCTTGAATGACTTTTTTTCCACACAAAACTAAGAAACTCAGCAGTAATTTAAACCAAAGAAACGATGGTCTGATACACTATTACATTTCCAATTAGCACAACTGATCACGGTCTTCTTCTTCTTCTTTTAGATTTGATTGGTGGTTGGCAACCAGCTTACAGGTGCATTACCGCCACTGACTTCTTGTTCTTCATTTAGATTTGATTGGCGGTTGGCAACCAGCCCAAACGTGCACCACCGCCACGTACCTAACAGATACATACCACTCCATATCTCTGCATAAGGTGTTCTTATAAGGAGTTCTGAACAACTCCCAATGTGCAAAAAAATCATCCGTCCTCATGCGAGGAATGGCTGCGTCTGTGGCAGCAAGCCACTTCTACTACTGACACCAACTGCTCTCTCCCGGTCCTTCTTCTTCTTCTTCTTCTTCTAGATTTGATTGATGGTTGGTAACCAGCTTACAGGTGCATTACCACCACGTACTTCACTCTATATCATCACTCTATCTGGTCAGGAGCTGTAGTCGATATACACTACCGTTCAAAAGTTTGGGGTCACTTAGAAATTTCCTTATTTTTGAAAGAAAAGCACTTTTTTTCAATGAAGATAACTTTAAACTAATCAGAAATACACTCTATACATTGCTAATGTGGTAAATGACTATTCTAGCTGCAAATGTCTGGTTTTTGGTGCAATATCTAGATAGGTGTATAGAGGCCAATTTCCAGCAACTATCACTCCAGTGTTCTAATGGTACAATGTGTTTGCTCATTGCATCAGAAGGCTAATGGATGATTAGAAAACCCTTGTGCAATCATGTTAGGTCTGCAATGCTGTAATTGCTGCAAATGGAGGATTCTTTGACGAAAGCAAAGTTTGAAGGAAAAAATTATTATTTCAAATACAAATCATTATTTCTAACCTTGTCAATGTCTTGACTATATTTTCTATTCATTTTACAACTCATAGTGGTAAATAAGTGTGACTTTTCATGGAAAACACAAAATAATTGTCTGGGTGACCCCAAACTTTTGAACGGTAGTGTATATACGGTATATATACTGTATATATATTATCATGGTGTCTATATGATGTCATATATACAGTAATAGGACTCGCTAAAAGATCATAACACTCGCAATGAGATCAAAGGCAAGCATCACTCACGATCATAGGACTCACTAAAAGATCATAGGACTCGCTATGACATCATCAAAGATCAAAAGCAGGCATCACTCATGATCATAGGACTCGCTATGACATCATCAAAGATCAAAGGCAGGCATCACTGAATGAGTGGTGATGTCAAAGATCAAAGGCAGGTTTCACCTTTCTACAGGCATGCAGCATCACTCACAATGCTAAGACTCGCTATGACATCATCGAAGGTCATAGGACTCTCTATGACATGATCAAAGAACAAAGGCAATCATCACTGAACGAGTGGTGACATGCTTGCTTACACCTGCTTTCTACAGGTATGAAGAAATACTTGCTTACACTTGGTTTCTAAGGGCATGCACGGGTATGCGTTACTATATCCAAATGATGGCTCCAACAGTGCTCACCTGAACATTCAGCAGTTTAGAAATGCACCTGTGGCCAATGCCATCATTATGTTTTGCCAATATAAGGTTGCAAAGGTCAAGAGAGCTCTTTGTTCTACCCATCATGAGTTCTTTGTGGTTTGACAATCCGATATTCACAGACCTTTTTAAAGGCTATCAGTAAGGATTTAACCAGCTGAAATTAACTTGCACTGATGGGGGATGGGATGGCTTCCTAAATTCTGATGGATTTCAGCTGCTTTCTTGGCTTTCTATGCCTTTTTGCACCTCTTTTTCAATTCAATTCAACTTTATTTATATAGTGCCATTTTACAACAACAGTCATCTCATAGCACTTTCAACTGTAGGGGAAAACCCCACAATTGCAGAAAGACCCCAGCAATCAGGCAATCCCCTGTGAGCAAATGCTTGGCAACAGTGGAGAGGAAAAACTCCTTTTTTAACAGGAAGAAACCTCCAGCAGAACCAGGCTCAGGGAGGGGCAGTCATCTGCTGCGACTGGCTGGGGGGTGAGGGGATAGAGAAGACAAAAAGAACAGACATGTAGAGAGCAAACAGCACAATGGGGACTCAATCTATGGGAGAGAACAAACAGATGTTAATGACCAGCAAAATTATTTCAATGACAGGGAAGAAAGGAGTGAAGCCCAGTGCATTATTGGAGGTCCCCCAGCTGTCTAAACCTATTAGCAGCATAACTAAGGAAGGGTTCAGAGACACATGATCCCTCCCTAATTGTAGGCTATATCAAAAAGGAAGTTTTTAACCCTATTCTTAAAAACAGAGATTGAGTCTGACTCCCGAATCCAGATTGGCAGCTGGTTCCAAAGGAGAGGAGCTTGATAACTGAAGGCTCTGCCTCCCATTGTACTTTTGGAGATTCTAGGTATTACAAGTAATCTTGCATTTTTGGAGCGTAGTGCTCTGTTAAGATAATAGGGTGGTATCACATCTTTTAAATAAAAAGGGGCCTGATTGTTTAGAGTTTTGTAAGTGAGAAGAAGGATTTTAAATTTAATTCTAAACTCTATGGGAAGCCAATGAAGGGAGGCCAGAACCGGAGAGGTATGATCTCTTTCTAGTAGGCCTACCTGTTAAAACTCTTGCTGCAGCATTTTGGATCAACTGAAGACTTTTTAAAGATGTTTTAGGACAACCTGATAATAAAGAGTTACAATAATGTAATCTAGAGCTAACAAAAGCGTGGATCAGTTTCTCAGCATCACTCTGAGACAAGATGCTCCTAATTTTGGCAATATTACGCAAATGATAGAAGGCAGTCTTAGAAACAAATTTAATATGTGAATTGAAAAACAGATCTTGGTCAAAAATAACTCCAAGGTTCCTCACAGAACTATTCAGAGAAAGAGTAACCGCATCCAAACTAAGAGTTCTTGTTCTTTCTTCATGTGTTTAATACTTATTCCCTGTGTCATTCCACTTTATTAAATATAACTCGTTTTGTGAACACAGTTGCCTTGATTTGTTTGTGTGTGTGTGGATTACTTGGGTTGTTACTGATATCTGGTGAAAATCTCAGGTCAATGACTCCATCAGAAATATGTTTGAGAAAAATGTAGATGTGTTCAATACTTATTTTCCCTGCTGTATAGTCATATCGCACAGCCCTACTCTGAAATAATTTCAAACAAAAGCATTCAAGAGAAGTTTCCATCTGTTCAATGTCTGTGATGGTGAAGTGAGCTGTTATGTACTTAGGAAGTAATTATGTTGCTGTTCAGGCTTCATACAGCAGCATTTCTCTCGAGATATTTCTGCAATCATAATTAAATGTTACAGAAAATCACAAAAATATCATTTTATATTAGAGTTTATTACCTCCGCCAAGGAGGTTATGTTTTCATCGGCGTTGGTTTCTGTCTGTCTGTCTGTCTGTCTGTTTGTCTGTCTGTCTGTTTGTTTGTTAGCAAGATAACTCAAAAAGTTATGGACGGATTTTCATGAAATTTTCACAGATTGTCAGAAATGGGGCATCCTACAGATGATTAAATTTTGGTTGTTATCCGGATCACCGTCCACAAGAAAACCGCCATTACGCAAAATGCCATTTTCGTGAATAACTACTGAACCACTAATCCTATCATTGTCAATCCACTTGTCATATGTTTTCATGGTCAAGGAATCTGAAAACGTACACACAAACACTGTATGGGGGGAACTGTGGCGCTTGGTGGAGGTCTGCGCTCTCCGAGTGCTTTTCTAGTTTTAAAACTGTGAAAAGGAGAGGTGTCTGTGACTCTTATAAATGTATTTTTCCTGTGATGTTTTCAGAGAGTTCAGACTGTCCTTTGCAATTTAATGACTGATTTTAACAGTGATAAAGTTTGTTAGTAGTTGTTTCATATTAATGTCCATCATGATCAATCTAAATTTTATTCACTTGCATTAATGATCCTGTCTTTTTGTCACCTAACATCTCCAAACCATACATCATAGCAGGTCTCACTACCGTCTTGTAAACCTTCCCTTTCACTCTCACTGTTATCTTTCTGTCACAAATCACCCCCGACACTCTTCTCCACACAGTTCACCCTGCCTGCACGCTCTTCATCACCTCTTTTGTGCATTTTCCATTGCATTGGATGGTTGACCACAGGTACTTAAACTCATGCAACTTCGTGACCTCTACTCCTTGCATCTTCACTGTTACAGCTGCCTCCCTCTCATTCACATACATATTCTGTCTTGCTTCTACTGACTTTCATTCCTCTTCTCTCCAGTGCATAACGCCACCTCTACAGGTTCTCTTCCACCTTCTTACTACTCTCACTACAGATCACAGTGTCATCTGCAAACAACATAGTCCATGGAGACTCCTGTGTGACCTCATCTGTCAGTCCGTCCATCACCATAGCAAACAAGGAGGAGCTCAGAGTCGATCCTTGATGTAACCCCAAAAAAGAATATAAGCTAACTTAACTTGAAAGTAAGGACTGTTTAAACTAGGGATGGGGCAGGAGGTCGATTTCTGACTTGGCACTCACTATGATGCGCTCATCCCTAAACACAGGTGTTGAGTTTTTATTAATTATAGTGTGTGTGTGTGTGTGTGTGTGTGTGTGTGTGTGTGTGTGTGTGTGTGTGTGTGTGTGTGTGTGTGTGTGTTGTACACGCTTGGGTATTAATTAACCAACTGAGTTTTCAGTCTACTACATGGCACAAAATAAGTGTGCATTGTCAAGTGAAGTCATAGCTTGTCTAGAAGTTAGGAAGGAGTTAGATGCATTGAAAAATTAGCTCAGATGTCGGGCCTTTTTTTTATTTCATAACAAAGATGAAATGAAAGACCTTGACATGACACACTCAACCTGCAAGGAGTGCCATATGAAAAAAAAACCTAAAACAAAACTTGAAACACTTGGGCCAGCACACTCCTCTCAGAACCATGCAGCAACAGCAGCATTAGTGGATGACAGCTAAGATAAACACACTCCCAAAGTGGGGCCAACCTTGGCAGTAGTCAAGCCAAAAGACTGGCCGGTAAACATCAACCAACTCCAGACACCGCACAACAAAGCCACCTCCAAACTCAGAGCGAGCCAAGAAGACAACACAGTCCACACTCTCCCCATGAGTAACGACATCCTGCGGCAGAAAACAAGGCCTCTTGGAACAGAAAACATTGGAACACAGGCATGTGGGCAGCAGAAAGGACGCCACAAAAGTACACCATCCTACAGAGAACTCAGAGCGTGCAGCCATCAAAACAAAAGCTTATATGAAAACTTAAACAGATACTGACAGTTGTACTGTGGGGACAAAATCTGACATTGAACTTGGGGGAGGGGGGTATATATACGGTATCACAATACTTAAGGAACCATAGTACCATGATAGTGTTGTATCGAGACCCAACTATCGCAAGAAGTGTCATATCGTGAGGTCCCACTGCTAGTTTCAACTTGGAGTGCAGGTGGTCCAGACCATGTAAGGCCCATCACTAACATTTCTAACCTTGTAATGAACTGGAAACTGTTTTCTGCATGCAGGAATTGATGATTTTTTTTTATTTAAATTACAATATCTTTTAAATAAAAAGGAAAGGTAACAAAATAGAACATTTAGCCCCTGACTGTATTCAGTATGTTGTTGGCCCTCTGTAAAAATTACACCTTTGACTTAGAAATTAAAGTTAAACTTATTTTCCATGGAAAACATGAGAAGCACCATGTCACCAAATTAATAAACTCACAACTAGTCAAGGCCATGAATTACTCTATGCCTAATGTTCGAAAACATAAACTCAAGTTCAATGTCCAAAATGTGTCATAACAATGTGAGTTCAATAAAAGGCATCAAGTTCCAGCAATTTAACAGCGTACAACACCTGACATAAAGGCAGTAATTGATGCAACATGAAAAAAACCAGTTCCTCCAAAGGAGGCAATACTCTTAACACTTGCACACTCTTGCACTTGAGTTTACCTTTGCGTACACATAGACTGCATCCGGAAAGTATTCACAGCGCTTCACTTTTTTCCACATTTTGTTGTTACAGCCTTCCTCCAAAAATGATTAAATTCATTTTTTCCTCAACATTTTACACACAATACCCCATAATGACAACATGAAAAAAAAATGTTTTTGAGATTTTTGCAAATTTATTAAAAATGAAAAACTAAGAACTCACATGTACATAAGTATTCACAGCCTTTGCTCAATACTTTGTTGATGCACCTTTGGCAGCAATTACAGCTTCAAGTCTTTTTGAATATGATGCCACAAGCTTGGCACACCAATCTTTGGGCAGTTTGGCCCATTCCTCTTTGCAGAACCTCTTAAGCTCCATCAGGTTGGATGGGAAGCGTCAGTGCACAGCCATTTTTATTTTTATTTATTTCGGATAGTACATTACAGGTTAAAAGAAACTGTATAATATAACAACAAGGTCAAATTAGACAAAGACTCCTTCTACTATACAATTCCACGTGAGTTATCCGAAATGGGTGATGGCTGAAGCCGCAGCTTATATTGCCCACCCATATTCCATCCAAGAATTCAAAGGAGAAAAAAGAGAAAACAAGACAAGAGCGATTAAAACTTAAAACAAGGCTAAGACAAAATGTGACTGAGAGAAAAAGAAAACTGAGCTAGTCTAAGTTAAGCGGTTACTATTCAAAAACAAATCTAAGACAGTGTCACAGAGAAAAAAAGAAAAAAAGAAAAAACTAAGCTACAACACAACACAGGCTGGAAATGTCAATCCTTATGTGAGTTTACATGTCGTCTTGTAAATATGTTTGGAGTATTTCTTCCTTTAGTTTTTGTTTAAATTGTCCAAGCTTTGTACATGATTTTAATTCAGGTCCAAAATCGTTCCATAATCTGACTCCTTGCACTGAAATACAGTGTTGCTTGGTGGTAGTTCTCACTGTAGGCTTTTGAAATATACATGTTCCTCTGAGGTGATATCGTTTCTCCCTTGTTTGGGACAACTTTTGGATATTTGCGGGCAGTGATAAATTCTTCACTTTGAACATTATTATTGTGGTTTTAAAGTCAATCAGATCTTTCACCTTGAGAGTTTTTTGTTTAAGAAAAAGTGGGTTTGTTGGTTCCCTGTAAGCTGCTTTGTTTATTATTCTAATAGCTCTCTTTTGAAGCATAAAGAGTGGATATATGTTTGTTTTATATGTATTTCCCCATACTTCATTACAATATGTCATGTATGGGAGTATTAATGAATGGTACAAGGTGTATAGTGTGGGTTGATTCAGCAAATTTTTCACTCTGTGTAATATTGCAATTGATTTGGATACTTTACCTTTTATACAATTAATATGTGGCTTCCAACACAGTTTGTTATCAATTATTACTCCAAGGAATTTAGTTTCGGATACCCTTTCAATCTCTACACCATTTACACTGAGTTTGGGTACTGGGTAGTTGTGATGGTTGTTAAAGACTATAAATTTTGTCTTGCTTAAATTGAGCGTTAATTTGTTTGAATCAAACCACAGTTTCAGCTTTCCTAATTCCTTTCCGAGTGTATCCAGAAGTTGTTCCAAATTGTTTCCACTGCATAGCAGATTAGTGTCATCAGCAAACAATATTAAGTCCATTTTTTCTGAAACTTTACATATATCATTTATATACATATTGAATAATAATGGTCCCAAAACTGAACCCTGTGGGACTCCACAGGTGACCTTCAGTAACTCTGAGTTTTTGCTGTTAACACATGCAAACTGATATCTATTCTTTAAGTAACTACTTAATCAGGACAGTGCTACCCCTCTAATACCACAATTTTGTAGTTTCTTTAATAATAGATTGTGATCTACTGTATCAAATGCTTTTTTAAGATCCAGGAATACTCCAACTGAATACTCTTTATTTTCAATGGCTGTTGATATTTTTTCTGTAAATTCCATTAAGGCATATGCTGTTGTCCTTTTGTGTCTGAACCCATATTGCTGCTCACACAATAAATCATTCTTCAGTATGAAGTTGTCAATTCTCTCATAGAATATTTTTTCAAGTATCTTGGAAAATTGCGGTAATAGTGAAATTGGTCTGTAGTTGGAGAGTTCCCCTCTGTCGCCTGTCTTGTAAATCGGAATTACTTTAGCTATTTTCATTGCATTGGGAAATATACCTGATTGGAGAGACAGGTTACAGATATACGTACGTCAGTGGTTTCACTATGCATTCGATAACAGTTTTGACTAGTAGCATGTCAATACCATCGCAGTCAGTAGATGTTTTACTTTTGAACGATTTAACAATTTCAATGACCTCTCTTTTGTCTGTGTTCTTTATGAAGATGGTGTCTTTTACAGCAGTGTTATTGCATATTGTATCACCTGTAGGCGCCGTAGTGGGTATTTCTCGGGCCAGTTTAGGTCCAATGTTAACAAAAAAATTATTAAATTCATCTGCAGGTGAAGCTATATTCACATTCGGAGTCGATTTATTATTTTTTGGAATATTAGTTGGGTAGCTAGTATTTCTGCTTTTATTTCCAAAGATACTGTTGATTATTGTCCATGTATTTTTAATATTGTCTTTGTTTTTTTCCAGTTCTTTACTGTAATAGTCTCTTTTACTGCATCTTATTATATATGTTAACTTATTTTTGTATGTTTTATACCGTTGCTCTGCTTCTTTTGTCCTTTTCTTTATGAAAGCTTTATATAATAAATTTTTCTTTTTACACGCCTTTTGTAGTCCTTTGGTTAACCATGGTTTGTCAGCAAATTTGTGTTTAAGCTTTTTTTTTAACTAATGGGCAGTTTTTTTCATAAAGAGTGGTTACAATGTTTATAAATGTGTCATAGGCTTCATTTACATCTGATACATAGACTTCTGTCCAGTCTTGCTTCAGCAAGTCCTCTTTAAAAGAACTGATTGCGTTTGGTGATTTGTGTCTGAACGATTTTGAGATTTTTTCTGGGTTGGGCCCCGTGTGGCCATGGATAAGTGCAAAGATTGGCAAGTGGTCGCTTATATCATTTATCAATAATCCACTTTCTATTTTCTTATCGAGAACATTGACAAACAGGTTGTCAATAAGTGTAGCAGAGTGAACTGTGATTCTACTGGGATGTGTTATTGTGGGATATAGACTCATGCTGTACATAGAGTTCATGAACTCTGTAACTACATTTTGTTGATGTGGATTAAGTAGGTCAATATTGAAATCTCCACAAATTGCTACCATTTTCTTACTAGTAATATTATTGTACAGCTCGACTAATTTATCTCTGAATGTCTCAATGCAAGTTCCCGGCGTTCTGTATATGCAGCTTATGATTAGATTTTTTGTTTTGTCTAGGTCAAGCTCAACAGTAACACATTCCAAAATCCCTGGTAGTGCTGAGGACATTTCATTTACAAGCTTACATCTATATAGGTCATCAATATACAGTGCAACACCACCACCCTTTTTTTGAGATCTGTTAATGTTAAACATCTGATATCCCTCTATTGCCATCAGGGGAGCCTGGTCTTCATTAAGCCAGGTTTCCGAGACTGCAATGGCTGTGAATTTTCTGTTTAGCTGTTTTAAATAGTCCTGAATCTGTGAGAAGTTTTTGTTAAGACTTCTGCTATTGAAGTGTATTATTGACAGTTTACCATCTAATTGCACTTGACTTTTGAATTGCTTTTCAGTGTAATATTCACAGTGGTTATGAATATTATTGAAAAAGTGGTTATCAGGATCAATATCATTCTCCATCTCTTGTGGTTTATGTTCAGCATAGTGGCATATTTTTAGAGTTTGAGTTTCCTCACTCTGTGTTTCATCGACAGTGTTCATTTGTATTTATCTAAGTCAGTAGCATCTCTGATCATTATACTTTTTGCTTGCTCAGGTGTTCCATTTAGTTTAATCCAAATTCTACAATTTCTTGTCCAGGTTGACTGTATCTTATTTTGTTTTTTTAGCATCCGTGCCTGCCGTGCTAATTCAGCGTTTTTTTTTTTTGTCAGGTGTTCATTTAGGTAAACTTGAGTTTCCTTTAGTTTTTTGGCCTGCCTCAGTATGTCATTTTTCACCCTCCTGTTCACAAAGCGCATCACAATTGATTTCTTTGTTTTGTTATCTTTCTTCGGTAAAGCATAACAGGCTGAGATCGCATTGGCTTCTACCTTAATGTCTTTATCATTAAGGAACTGAAGCACTTGGTTTTCTAGGGACATTGATTCACTTATGGAAGCATGTTCACCACTCAGTCCTGTTGCGGCATGGGCGTAGGACTGATATCTGATGTCTAGTCCACTTATAACTAGGTCATCAATGCGAGAACCTTGTTCAAGATCCTCGACGCGTTGCTCCAAAAGACGCCCGTGTTGCTCCAGGTCCATAATTTTTTTGTCTTTTTCTTTTAATATTGAATGTAGGGCTTGTACCTCTTGTATTAGGTTCCTCTTTTTTGGGTGGCATTTTACTGACCTGTGGATAGAAATAAACAGAGAATCCGGCTAGGCTATCGCCGGCGCCTGCCTCCGTCTACCTGGCCAGTTATGTTGCACACCGCCGGCGCAGCCGGAATCCACCGATCACAGCCACTCGTCGCCGTCTGGCTGGGTGGCTCCTCCGCTGGGCCCCTTCACCGCCAGTTATGTCGCACTCCGCCGGCGTAGCTCTAATCCACCGATCACCTCCGCTGATCGGTGGCCGATCACCGTCGCTCGCTGTCGTCTGGCTGGGTGGCTCTTCCGCTAGGCTCTTCCGCTAGGCTCTTCCTATTTTCAGATCTCTCCAGAGATGTTCAAATGGATTCAAGTCTGGGCTCTGGCTGGGCCACTCAAGGACATTCACAGAGTTGTCCTGAAGCCACTCCTTTGATATCTTGGCTGTGTGCTTAGGATCATTGTCCTGCTGAAAGATGAACCGTCGCCCCAGTCTGAGGTCAAGAGCGCTCTGGAGCAGGTTTTCATCCAGGATGTCCCTGTACATTGCTGCATTCATCTTTCCCTCTATCCTTACTAGTCTCCCAGTTCCTGCTGCTGAAAAACATCCACACAGCATGATGCTGCTACCACCAGGCTTCACTGTAGGGATGGTATGGGTTTCCTCCAAACATGACGCCTGACATTCACACCAAAGAGTTCCATCTTTGTCTCATCAGACCAGAAAATTTTGTTTCTCATGGTCTGAGAGTCCTTCAGGTGCCGTTTGGCAAACTCCAGGTGGGCTGCCATGTTCCTTTTACTAAGGAGTGGCTTCCGTCTGGCCACTCTACCATACAGGGATGATTGGTGGATTGCTGCAGAGATGGTTGTCCTTCTGGAAGGCTGCTGGAGCTCTGACAGAATGACCATTGGGTTCTTGGTCACCTCCCTGATTAAGGCCCTTTTTCCCCCGATCGCTCAGTTTAGATGGCCGGTCAGCTCTAGGAAGAGTCCTGGTGGTTTCAAACCTCTTCCATTTACAGATGATGGAGACCACTGTGATCACTAGGACCTTCAAAGCAGCAGAATTTTTTTTTGTACCCTTCCCCAGATTTGTGCCTCGAGACAATACTGTCTTGGAGGGCTACAGACAATTCCTTTGACTTCATGCTTGGTTTGTGCTCTGACATGCACTATCAACTGTGGGACCTTATATAGACAGGTGTGTGCCTTTCCAAATTATGTCCAATCAACTGAATTTATCACAGACGGACTCCAATTAAGCTGTAGAAACATCTCAAGGATGATCAGTGGGAACAGGATGCACCTGAGCTCATTTATGAGCTTCATGGCAAAGGCTGTGAATACTTATGTACATGAGATTTCTTAGTCTTTTATTTTTAATAAATTTGAAAAAAAATCTCAAAAAAAACTTTTTTCACATTGTCATAATGGGGTATTGTGTGTAGAATTTTGAGGGAAAAATGAATTTAATCCATTTTGGAATCAGGCTGTAACATAACAAAATGTGGAAAAAGTGAAACACCGTGAATACTTTCTGGATGCACTGTATTTCTCCTTCCTGTACTCCAGTCTGAAAGTTGGCCTAAACTTCCTTACTGTGATTTTTGGCATTCAACCACTCTTCACAAATGTCAAAATTTAATATCACCACCCACATCCTTCCCAATTGGAGCAATCATTAAAAGAAATACCAATAATTCAGGTTCCAGTCACTGGTGAGAGGGAAGAAGAGACTGGAGACCCTCCATCAAAGTTTGGTGAAGAAAAAACACAAACGGCTCAATGAGGGGGGCTGCTAAATCGCTCTTACTATCTGGCAGCATCCGCCTCCTCACAAACTTGGGCATTTCTCTGTGAATCCATCTGTCATTGCATTGCTACACCCCCAATGTATGCACACAAGTCACTGGAATCACTTCAGCTTGGACATTCAGAAACTTCAGAGTACAGATGACCACAGTTAGATCCCGGTTTTTACCTCTGTACAGAGGTTCAACACCAACGCTCCATCCATTGGGTCCAGTCCTTGGTACTCAGGGTAATATCTCATGGAGCGGCGAATGTTGACGAACATGGCGATTTCTCGATTTCCCAATTTTTCTGACTAATGTCACTGAAAATCAAGCTAGTATCTCATGGAGCAGCAAATACTGAGGAACATTCACAAATGCTGAATGTTTTGCAGTTTCGTCAGGGTTTGTAAAAGTTGCAAAACAGTTTGCACACAGTTTTAAGGTCGCCAACAGTTTTGTAGTCTTAAACAGTTGCTAGTGTTCACCACAAAGCAAACCAAAAAGAACTTTGGGGATACACACTACAACTGTTTGCAAACGTTTGCAACTGTTTGTGGAACAATACATTTGGCACAAAAATCTGACCATTTTCAATGTTTTGGAAGCGACAAGAAAAACTGTTTAGGACCTTAACATGGTTTGTGAACAGTACTGCAGCCTTTTGTGAACCCTGACAAAATCAAAAAAAATCACCACATTCACATGCATTCGCTGCTATGGGAAATACGGGGGTATGGGTATTATTGTATTAGTGATTGTAAAGGGTTAGGGACTGTTTAAGCTAGTGATGAGGAGATTAGCCAAGCTTTAGCAAAACTGTCTTCATCAGAATGCCTACCCTACGTCCTCTGATACTACACCTTAACTGAGTGGCATGAGTTAGTTGGATGCAACCACTAAGATCTGGGAATAATCATAACAGAAATTTATTGCAAGAACTTAAAGCAACACTATGTCATATTTTAATCTTAAAATAATGTTTCCAAGTTTATTCTGATGGTACATCAACCTTTGACCAGGTGAATGTCACTTCCAGTATAGCCTGAGTGGGCCTGCATTGCCTACAACAGCTCTATTCTAGGTAGGAACAATGAAAAGACTACAATATGGCGACTATGACCTCAGTCCTAACAGCCAATCACAAGGTGCTTAGTTGTTGGTGGCTACAATTGTGCCCTGTGATTGGCTGTTGGGACTGAGGTCATGGCACACCCCTGGACCAGAATGTCCCAAGACCAGGACAAGACTAAGACTTTAAAAGGTTGAAACCAAGTCAAAACCAAGACATACAGTGGCAGTCTTGACTTGGTCTCTTCCTGTCTTGTTATTTTTTTCTACCTCAGCATCAGTACACTCTGGTCTCAGTCTGGTCTTCACGTATTCTTGACTCCAACACCAGCACTCACAAAATAAACATCTGAAAAGACCATCTCTAACTTATTGGCAGGACAGAAAGCTGGCTCGCTCCTGAAAAACAAATGCAATAAAATGTAAAAAAAAACAAAAAAAACAAAACAAACCCAATCCACTACAATATGGTTGAGATTTGACTGGCTTATTTGAAATGCCCGTTGCCTCCTAATTTTTTTCAAGGGCTCCGAGCGTGTTCCCACTTTCTCCATACAATAAATTGTTTGAAGATCTTTGTTGTCAAATATGATGGAGTGTGCACAGCAGGAGGGAGGTAGAGAGAGAAGCCGTGCTGTTTTTTTATGAAGATTTTTTTGTTCTGCTATTTTTGTATTTTCAGGCTCCTGAATTAACTTCCAATGAATTTAAAGAGGAATTGGCTTTTTCTCTAAAGCACAGACAGTCATGTGATTGCTCTCTCTTCCAAGCTTTCTATCACTGACCTTTCCACTTCTCTCTTGAGGAAGGAAAGACAGAAAGAAATCAGTGAGTTTGCCAAGAGCAGACCGGATGCTATTTACCAGTCCATCAACAGTTAAACAAGTGCTCTGATCCATCTGGCCACTTGTGGCAAATCAGCCAAGCATTTTGGAAGCATGTGCCGAAGGACAACTAACTGTTTGTACCACTTTAGTTACCTCATAGCACGCATGTACAGAGTGCAAATTTAAAAAAAGCTTTGAGACATACATTTTATTTAAAATCCTTTTGAAGGAAGAGAAAAGAAGTCAGGCAGAAACTAATCTGGCAGGATGACAGTTAGAATTTGCACTAAATGCTCTGGCTCAGATGCCCTGGGGTGTTGTAATAGACAGCTCTGATGGCACACAACACAGCATGAACTTCAAGGCAGGTGATTGACAAGCATCCCCTGGATGAGGATCCTGACCTGAGGTACCCCCTTCAGGCTTTAACGCCCTCCTTTTATTTTCATGATCAGACTGACTTGCTCTCTCCCTGTGATGTCTTTATAATATGACAGTGGAAAGGATCAGCTGAGCTCAGGAAGAAGATCTGGGAAGTTTGCGTGCTCTGTCTGGAACTGAAATGTAAATATTGGTTCAGCTAATGATTTTATTCAAGGTATTTTGGGTAAAACTCTATAAATGAAAAAGTCAACTGCAAAATATAAATTTTGGTTGTTTTGTGAATAAAACAAATCCTTGGTCTCTGCAGCAGCTACCTTTCTGTCTATGACCTTTTATTATGGACACTTGATCAAATTTATTTTATATTTGCAAAAACTATATAGTCACATTATAATTAGCCTTGTCCAAAAATTTACCTGAATTGATATTTCTGCAAACTTGTCATCAACCAGCTCAAATTAAATTTGAACGTTACCAGGACAGATGCTGCCACAACATACGAGGGGGGGCTGAAAAGTTCATAGTGGTCAAATTTGACCAAATGTGGTTTATTTTTCAACCGCAGGGATCCAAGCGCTGCAGCACTGATGGAAGAAGTGTGTGGACCGAAGGGAGGCTATGTTAAAAACAACAACCACATTTGGTCAAATTTGACCACTATGAACTTTTCAGCCCTCCTCCCCCATACTGTACTTCAGTTTTTTTGAGTAAAATACTTAAAAGTAGTCCCGACCTCACAACAAAAAGTCAAAACAACATAAAAAAGGTACATTTACCAGGAAAGAGCACACAATTTTACAAGAAAAAAATTGCAAATTGACTAGAAAAAATATTAATTTATAAGCAAAACTGTGTCAATTTTTTAACGAAAATGTTACAAATTTACGCAAAGTTGAAAATCTAAACTTTAGTATAAAAACTGTCAAATTTACAATAAAATGATGAAAAATTTATGAGAAATGATTCATTCAATTCAATTCAATTCAACTTTATTTATATAGCGCCATTTCACAACAACAGTCATCTCATAGCACTATCAACTGTAGGGGGAACCCCCACAGTTGCAGAAAGACCCCAGCAATCAGGCGATCCCCTGTGAGCAAGCACTTGGCGACGGTGGCGAGGAAAAACTCCCTTTTAACAGGAAGAAACCTCCAGCAGAACCAGGCTCAGGGAGGGGCAGTCATCTGCTGCGACTGGCTGGGGGGTGAGGGGATAGAGAAGAAGAAAAGAACAGACATGTAGAGAGCAAACAGCACGATGGGGACTCAATCTATGGGAGAGAACAAACAAATGTTAATGACCAGCAAAAAAAAAAATATTTCATAGAGAGTGAGGAAAGGAGTGAGGCCCAGTGCATTACTGGAGGTCCCCCGGCTGACTAAACCTATTAGCAGCATAACTAAGGGAGGGTTCAGAAACACATGATCCCTCCCTAATTGTAGGCTATATCAAAAAGGTAGGTTTTAGCCCTATTCTTTAAAACAGAGATCGAGTCTGACTCCCGAATCCAGATTGGCAGCTGATTCCACAGGAGAGGAGCTTGATAACTGAAGGCTCTGCCTCCCATTGTACTTTTGGAGATTCTAGGTATTACAAGTAATCCTGCATTTTGGGAGCGTAGTGCTCTGTTAGGATGATACGGTAGTATCAGATCTTTTATCTTTCTGATCTTAATCACTGATCTTTCAGTGGATCTTTCATTCCACTCTTTTCTCATACCATGATCTTCAGGGTTAAAGGCAGGGTCAACATCATTTCTTGTTTGGATGTTGTATGACATTATACAGTAGCTTACACTATATTCAAATTCTGCTCGCACTAAACCTGATAATAACAGCACTGTAAGTCAAATTTAAAGGTTATAAGCCAGAATGTAACTTAACTTCAGACTTTAGATCCTAGGACCCTAGACCAAAGGTCAAGGTCATATGACATTTGTTGTGTGCCCAAGACACTGGTCTAACATGTGCACATATTTCTTGCCCTTAGCTCTAATAATAAAGTCACTATTGGCCAAAATCATTTTCAATTTTGTGACTTTGACCTTTGACCTTGTGACCGCAAAACTATAGTAACACATGCCAAGCCTGAGGTTCAACTATAAACCAAGTTTGGTGACCCTAGCTTCATTCTTTCTCAAGTTACAGCCCAGACAGACAAACAGACACAAGGAGGCGAACATCCCACCCACACATCAACTCTGTCGGCACGGGTAACTATTTCTGATAAAATCCTGCAATACTTGTCTCTGAAAAAATAACAGCAAAGTATTGCGGTATTATACTGTATTGTGCTGTACTGTGTTTACCACACCACTAAACTATTTTTTTTTTATTTTAGCTAAACAAATTTAAGACTAAAGACTTTAGGATATATAAATGATATACGAAGCACACTAATATTAAAAAAAAAAAAAAAACTTTAAGGAATAAGAAGAAAGTAGAACTTTTTTTTAGTTGACTGGATAAAAACAAGCAGACATTAGCATCTTAGGACCCATTTATTTGTGTTTCCATTATAGACAGCAGCCCTGAACAGAACATGTCACTATCACAGGAGTGTTCAATCCTGTGCCAACAACTACATCTTAAAAGTGTCACCACAGGAGCGGTGGCAGGCAGCAGGCAGCACCGTGCGAGGACCTTATCGGCACCGTGCAGTAAGCCCCTCTGCACCTTCCTCTGAAAGCCTTAAATTTTTCTTTCGTCTGACAGGAGAGCACACGGAGATCCATGACCTAAACCCAGCCTGCCCAACTGGCTGGATATGGTTTGGTTTGTGCGCGCGCGCGCGTGTGTGTGTGTGTGCGTGCATGCGTGCGTGTGTGTGAATGGCTTTGGGGATAACTTAAGGACAAGCTGGTGAGGCTACTGTTGCTATGCACACTACGTCTGTTGCATACAGATGCCCTCAATCCAGTGCCAGTAATCTATTTCCTGCCTATCCTGGGAAATGTGACAAACACTGCATCCATTACTGTCATGAGGCTGAGCTCGGTGTGTCACCGGGCTCAGCCTCTTAATTTATTTCCGATTATTTTCTGTATTTGTCCAGTGCTGTGTTATTTTCCTGTATGTTGGTTTATGATGTCTCTTTGGTGGTTTATTGTTCTGCTAGTTGTTTATGTTCTTAGCACTATTATTCTTTTGTCAATTTCTGTAGTTTAGGAGTCATATTTTGTTTTTCTGTGACACGAGTGTCCTACCTCCTCTTCCAGAGACTCCCCCCCTGTCATCTGCTCAGTGGTTGCGTAATTAGGTCATCTGCCCGCTCATGCTCCCCACACCTGCTGCCTATTGTTTCATCTGGTTCCCCTGTTATTTAAAGACTGTCATGTTGTTTTCTCACTGCGGCAGTCTTGGTTAAAATTCTCTTCCTCATCACCACCAGAGCCCAAATCCTGCTCTGGTCATCTCAGTCTGTAAGTTTTTTCTCAGTGTCTGTTCTTGGATTTTGTGTTGTGCACTTTTTGGGACATGTGTTTTTGTGTGGGTAATAAATTCCACTAGCTGCAGTTCAGCGCATGGGTCTCAGTTCTCTGCTTTGAGAGGCAATTCATGACAATTATGCTCTTCAAAAACACATTTCAGTGCAACTTGAACTTACTGAAAATCAGGGTGCACAGGCAGACACGTTCCCCGTTTTCTCCCATCTTCTTTCTTTCTGCTTTTAAAGTACAAAATCACACAACTCCGGTTTCAATTTGTCCAGCTAATCCACATTTATTCCACCGCACAGCGAGCGGCTGGCCACCCATGTGGGTCAGGACTGTATTTAAAGGGCTTTCCAAGATAATGACCGAAGATTGTATTTTTGATAGAGGGGATTTCACTCAACATTCTACTGCACTTGTGTAAACCAACAAAGGTCGTCAGACTGAGCACAACAGCTCATAATTCAAACCAGTTCAGTGAAATTTCAAGGAGAGAGGGCAAGCCTCACTCTGGAGAGGAGGACATGGATTCAAGATGAAGTGCAGAATTATCCTCAAGAGGAATGTGAGGTCAAAGCAGAGGTAGGTGGAAACATGGTATCCATATTCATGGGTCTGAGTTAAAGTTTAACAATACGTTTAAATTTTAATCAGCAGCTCAAAAATGAGATTGAAAAAAATACCTTATGTGATTACGTTGATTGGTCTGATGCAGTACACATCAAAGAGAAAGAGGTGGGTTGCAAAGTGGTTTGATTCCCCTAGCAAGAGGAGAAAAGCTAGAGTAAGGTAAAGAGCAACCTATGTGTGAGATTGGTACCATATCACCACCAAGTGAAAAAACAACATATCCTTTTCACAGGACAGTCAGGAGGCCTGCTGTTGCTCAGCGGTACCAATGCTGAATGTAGGGCATTATGATAAATTATTCAAATTTGAGCTGAAGCATGACTATAACAGTCATCATTAGGCCATTATGAGCAATAAGAACTGCATATTTACCTGAAATAAAAGCACTGTGGTATATAGCTTTCTAAAGGGGATAAAATCCTGGCATCAGTGTGGTCATTTCTAAGTTTTGGGGCCATTCTGTACATCCACTTCAAAAAATGACAATAGAAGAGTTACGCTTAGGGCACCTATGTAGGTAGCTAGATTTGGGTCCACAGGTTCAGGTTCAGTGGTCGGCTCTTTGACTGTTGTCAGTTATTCACTATGTGAACAGAATTGTCAGTCAAGGTGACCAGAATAAGATGACAAATCATGGAAATCTCAAGCAAATAAGAAACAGAAATAGACTCTAAATCAACAGTTGTCAGTAGGTCTATTGAATCTTCAATTAACTTGCAGCGATTTACGGGTAAATTAGATTAATGTGTGATTTGCCATTTCAAAATAATCCTTAGCACTTACTGATCAAAAACCTGCAAATGCAAAATCATTGTTTGCTTTTGACTGTAATGTTTAGCTAAATTACAACGGCAACAACAGCTTTCAGAACAAGCACTTATTGGAGGCTTTTCAAAGTGTACAATTACACAAAAGAGTAGTTATCAGACTGTTGGAAGGACATAATTATGGAAACTGTAAAAGCTGCTGACAGAACTGAGGGTAAACAAAGCTTTGAAGGGCTTAAAAAAGACCTTTGGACTTATATTTTGTAAAACTGCCGTCTACTTGGCAGCCATTGTGTGCAGCGTGAGAGGATCTGTCCCACATAAAAGGAGTGACAACCAGAGCCATGTACACAGTGGGAATGTTTTCAGGAGAAGACGGGGCAGCCAGAGGAAAATACTGTTGCCCAGCAAGCACAGCAATCTTCAGTTAGGTGAGGAAGGAAAAATGCTTACTCTCCAGAGTGGCCTCTATTAGTTTTGCGAGATGAGGTCTGCTCATTTATGTGTTCTGTAACAGGATTACAACAGTCACTACTCCCCGCCTCCACGGACAGATGTTGTCTTGGTTTGCACACAGCTCCTTCTGGATCACGTTTCCTGTTTGTTTTTTTGCATTCAGACGACAGACATCAGGAGGGAGCAGTTCCATGTTGCCTACTTAGTGAGAAAACAACAGCCCACCTTCTTTTGAGGCGGAGGGGGTGGGTTGTTGGACAAATGGCTGCAGGAAAGTCTTGTCATCTACTAAACTGTGGAAATAATAATCAGGAAAAGTACATGGTAATTATGTAATGGGACATTATATGTTTTCACTATTTCAAACTGGAGCGCCTGGCAGAATGTTGCCGGGTGAAAGAGAACAACAACTGAAGCAACAGACTAATCTCTGTTGGTACTGTTGAAATGATGAAAAAATAATATCATTAATAAAATTAATATTTAACACTTTGATTTTTCATGAATTTGCAACTTGTCATAAATTTTAAACATCATCTTGTTAAATTGCAGCTTTTTTAACACGTTTGCAATTGCAAGTTTGGAGCTTTTTCTCTTCCAAATCTGCAATTTCCTCATGCATGTACTGACACAGACAAAATGCACAAGCAGACACAGAAAAAGTGGTCGTTTTGCCTTTGCACTCTAACCTGTTGTTAGAATGCAAAGGCAAAAAGCTCCCATCTGCAATCGCCACCATTTTCTTTGATGCTGTATTTATCCATGACAGCACATCTTATTTGAATTTTCACGGAATTACCAATCATCACCTATAGCAAGAAGGATACAATAATTTTTTTGTTTTTTGGAGTGATCAGGATGCAAATGTAGAAGAAGATGGTGGACCTATAATGAGCTTTAAGGCCCTGTCACACCTTGACGATTTAGGCAGCATATGCCGACGTATCAAAATTTCTCTAAAGCACTGGGTATGCATCATGTATCCATAACGAGCTAGATGTATACATAATGTATGAGTAACTTATATAGAACGTTTCGATAACTTATAGATAACTTAGACCAATGAATGCTTAGCGTGTTGCCGACATTCACAACTTAGGTCCAATGATAGCCTAACTTATGCATAACTTATGCGTAGCATGGTCATGCCAAAGTGCCGTCGCCTCCCGTTCCATGAATCCCAGGTGTGCGAGAGCATGACGGCTCCATCATCTTGGTTCAACTGAGATGATTCTCTCCTCCAAAGACCATCACACAGCCGGGGGTGTGACCAACCTAGCAGATGTGTCAAATCTGTCAGGTCGGTCACACCTACGGAAAGGATAAAACAGCTGATGTGACACGGCATGAACGTCAGATGACAGCCGAAACATGCCAAGTTATGAAACATCTCGTTACTTTGTCTGAATAGAAGAACAAGACCAGTTTGGCATGGGCATCTGCTCACCATGGAGTCTTGACGGTTTCCTCCTGTGAACCAACACTGCCAGTAGACCATTATATGGTAACTGTAAGTTAGAAACACGTTCAGTAAGTTACACACAGGTTCAAAGCGCGTTGCTCATAAGTTAGAAATAAGTTATGGGTACGCTAAACATTATCTCAACATACTTTGACTTATGAGTAACTTACAAGTAACAGGTGTGAACATGTGTCCATGACCACATAACTTACCTACAACTTATGGCCCATATATGCAGGATGCATGAGCCATACGCTAAATGGCTGCATGCACAAACTTTTTTGACGACCTCGCTGTACTACGATGTATACCAGCGTGCTCCAGCATGCTCTTAACTTATACAAAACTTACCCATAACTTATTCGACGTACGGCAGCATATTTGCCCAATTTTTTTTAACGATGGCATACGCTGCCTGAATCATCAAGGTGTGACAGGGGCTTTAAAGAGGAAGAGAAGGAATTATTAAGGAACTAATAAGCCAAACAGTGGTCTGTGGTAGAGATTTTCTTTTCAAAGCAGCTGCCTCCAGCTGGTCAAATATGAGCCCTGTTCACACCAAACATGAATGGGTGAATTTTCGGGCAGTGCGATTACATTATAACTCAATGTAAATGCGTGAATAAACACGAATTCAGCATCTGAGTGAGATGCAGACGGGTGAAGCTGCCTTTATAATTTCTGCAGCAGTGTTCAGCCTACTGTGGAAATCCCCAAAATAATGTCATGATTTAGGTTTTCATTATCCGACGGAGGGCTCACCTGAAAAAGTTGTCCCTGTCTCCAAAACTTTTTAAGATGATAAATGTTTCCGTTGCTAGCTTGCTAGCCTCGTCAGCACGTCCGTGGCAGGAAACCATGGGTAAATAACTCAGCTGAAGAGCTCCAGGTCCTCCTGTCTCTGCGACTGCGTTGACTTTGGTCTTGATAAAACACAGTGGACCAACACCAGCAGATGACCTCTGTTCAGATAAAAGTAAATTTTCCATTTCATTTGGAAATCAAAGTCCCAGAGTCTGGAGAAAGAGTGGAGAGGCACAGAATCTAAGTTGCTTGAGGTTTAGTGTGAAGTTTCCACAGTCAGTGATGATTTGAGGAACCATGTCATCTGCTGGTGTTGGTCCACTGTGTTTTATCAAGACCAAAGTCAGCGCAGTCGTCTACCAGGAAATTTTAGAGCACTTCATGCTTCCCTCTGCTAACAAGCTTTATGGGGAAGCTGATTTCATTTTCCAGCAGGACCTGGCACCCCCCCCCCCACCCACCCACCCACTGCCAAAAGTATCAAAACCTGGTTTAATGACCATGGTATCACTGTGTTTGATTGGCCAGCGAACTCTCCTGACCTAAACCCCATAGAGAATCAATGGAGGATTGTCAAGAGGAAGATGAGAGACACCAGACCCAACAATGCAGACGAGCTGAAGGTCACTATCAAAGCAACCTGGACCTTCATAACACCTCAGCAGTGCCACAGGCTGATCACCTCCATGCCACGCCACATTGATACAGTAATTAATCCAAAAGGAGCCCCGACCAAGTACTGAGTGTGTACATGGACATACTTTTCAGTCGGCCAACATTTCTATTAAAAAAAGCTATTTTTTAAACTAATTTTATGTTATATTGTAATTTTTTTGAGAAACTGAATTTGGGGTTTTCATGGTCTGTAAGCCATAATCATCAAAATTAAAATAAATAAACACTTGAAATATATCACTCTCTGTGTAATGACTCTATATAATATAGAAGTTTATTTTTTTAACTGAATTACTTAAATAAATCAACATTTTGTTGACATTCTAATTTATTGAGATGCACCTGTAAGCATCTCAATATTGATCTCACATTGAAAGGAGTCAGTTGAGGTGGTATGGGCATCTGATTAGGATGCCTCCTGGACGTCTCCCACTTGAGGTGTTTCAGGCACGTCCCACTGGGAGGAGACCCCGGGGCAGACCCAGGACTCGGTGGAGAGACTATGTCTCCCAGCTAGTCTGGGAACGCCTTGGTATCCCCTCTGAAGAGCTGGAGCAGGTGGCTGGGGAGAGGGAAGTCTGGGCTTCTCTGCTTGAACTGCTGCCTCCGCGACCCGGACCTCCGGAAAAGCGGTAGAAGATGGATGGATGGATGGATGGCACCTGTAAGCTGACGCTACAGATGGCATCAATAACAGGGCAGTCAGAGAAGACTTCATCATGGTTCACCACAGTCAGATACAGCGTACAGAAGTACCACCAATTAGGGGTGGGCAATATACCAGTTTATCCAGTACACCGGTCTTTCCTGTATGGTATGGAATTTGAAAATACCTCCATACAACTGCATAACTAAAATAACAGCAGTAAGGCTGCCAAATACATTGTTTGCGGCTAAAACTACTGAGTGAGAAGTAGTGTGGAAAATGACGTAAGTATCACTGGAAACTAAATCTCAGGAAAAAAAGCAGTGTAAGTTGTTTGTACCATGATTAGTTTGGAAAAACAAACACTCCTTGACAGGAGAAAACTGTTCCAGCAGGAGTACCCCCCCCCCCCGACCATCGGCAGCCACTAACCTTACAGCCCAAGCTCCCTGCCTGCCTGGGACATACGTCCACCATTTACCACAGCAGTGTCCACGCTTCATATCCTGATGGTGTTTTCCTAAACCCCTATAATAAATGGTGTGTGTGTGATTTGCGTCGGATAGATGAACCAAATGGCAAGGCAGTCGCATCCACTCGGGAGCCCAAAGACCCTGTTGACACAGTAGTGTGAGATTGTGTTTGTGTGTGTTCGGGAGTCAGCACCTGGCCCCAAGCTCCTCCTTCGCCGATGGGGAGCGATGCTGGTATCAATGGGGCCTTCTGGTGTCACGAGGAGTGGAACTAACGTAAATGTGTGCGTGCCTACCCACTGTCTGGGTTGCTCACCTATGTGACTTTAATACACTGATCTGAGCTCCCCTCTCCTAATGACAGAAATATACAGTACTTCCATCCCATGAAGGAGTATAGTTCAGTAGATACACCCCACTATAGACAGTGGGAAGGACAGTGGCAGATGTGAGGGACTATCTCTTTCAAACAACACGGACTGACTGGTCCCAGTGAGAGTACAATAATAAATAACTAAATAAATGCCTAATTGGCAGTATTAGGCTGCGTGTCCACCAAATGTTTTTTTTTTCACCGTGGGCGATAATTTTCTATTCATTTTCTATGTAGTCCAGTGCCTACAGCGCTCTCGGCAGTGGCTGCTTTTTGTCGCAGTGCTCAGGGCTGAAAAAATTTCAACTTTTCAGAGTACAGATGAGCTCGTCAATGTCAGACCTTTCTAAGCAGCCAATCATAATTAAGGAAGGGTGGGACATAGGACGCTGGTACAGTCTGTACTCCGTCTCCTGTTTTCTTTTCTGTGTCATCATATTTTGCATCCAGAGCTGCTACCGATGCCAGAATATGTTTCCTGTCCATTGTTATTTAGAGACTGCTATGAAAAAATAAGTAGAAAGTCTGACCATAGGAAAAGCGGGAGTGCTGAGCTGTGAGTGACAAGCTGTTGCTTGGATACAGGGCACAGGCTTTTTTTTCCAGAGCGCAGCGCACAAGCGCTGAAAGAAAAGACGCTCAGGGTGGTTGGGTGACAAAAAACGTATTTGGTGGACACACAGCCTTAAGCCAATTTCTGATTTTTCCAATAGAGAGAAAATTTATAAATATTTAGTTTTGAAAGGAAATTCATTTTTTCCCAAATATATTTTTTATAATGTTCTTCTTCTTCTTCTTTCGGCTGCTCCCTTCAGGGGTCGCCACTGCGGATCCTCTGCCTCCATCTCACCCTGTCCCTTCGTCTTCCTCTGTAACACCAACCCTCTCCATATCCTCCTTCACTACATCCATGAATCTTCTCTGTGATCTTCCTTTTTAACTCCTGCCTGGCATCTCCATCACCCTTTGTCCAGTATATCCACTATCCCTCCTCTGCACATGTCCAAACCATCTCAGCCTTGACTCTCTTACTTACTTTTTCAAACGTCTCAACCTGAGCTGTCCCTCTGATATACTCATTTCTAATCATGTTCCTCCTATTCCCTTCCAATGAGAATCTTACTATCAATTCTGCCACCACCATCTGTCTCTTGTCTTTTTGTCAGTACCACCGTCTCCAAACCATACATCATAGCAGGTCTCACTACCATCCTGTAAATCTTCGTTTTCACTCTAGCTGCTGTTGTGTCACAAATCACCCTGACACTTACCTCCACCCACTCCAACCTGCCTGCACTCTCTTCTTCACCTCTCTTTTCTATTGCATTGGATGTTTGACCTTATTTTTTTTTTTATCTGTTTGTTTTTGTGACGTTTCAGTTTATAATTACAGCTCCTTGCTCGGCATGAGGCCGCTGTTGCTGAATACAACTCATCATTTCCATCAAAGGAGCTTTATTGTGACTACTATTGTGATTATTATTATATTTGGTGAGAACCTTTAATAGTGCCAGATGAAAGAGATAGTATATACAGTGGTAGGTGAACAAAGTCAAAAACATACAAGTAAAGCATATACAATATGTGTGTGGATAACCCTAGTCCCCATTTTCAAATAGGAGACACCTTTGCAGAGGAAGGTTAGTTAATATGATTTCTGGAAAAAAAGGTCAGTTTTCTTGCTGCACACTTAAATTTTTACCTCATTTCACAAGATGATCCTTGAAAGCAACAAAAAAAAACCCCATCAGTCTCCACAAGCTTTCCAATGTTACCGATCTCATCTCTGTGGCTTTCTTTACTCTAAGGGTATGGCCAATTATGTCTTTTTCGACCATCACCTTTGATTTTTGGCTGTCTTTTCTGTCGCCTGGCTATTGTGCCCAAACTTCTACAGAATTTCCTTGAAACTGTTCATTGCAATATTGATTTATAGCTATCATTTATCGTCATTCCAGTTTCCATTACAGAAAACACAAACACAGACGGACAGACAAATGCATACAACACTTTGCCAGTCCCTCAACAGTAACAGACCACAGTCGTGTGTGGGACATTTTCTGGATTGAATACCACTTTCATATGACAGTGAGGGAGACAATTGTGTAGTCTTAGCTACACCATGGCTAAATGACAGAAAAGCTCTCCTGAAGAGCAAGTGCTCACTGACTTACTTTGAGCTGTTGCTCCTGGAAACAGAAACTATGGGATGTTGTTGAAACCGCTTACCTCAACATGCTCAAATAATTGGTGATATCGATCCTGGTGCTCCCTGTGACAAAAAGTACCAACCTTCAGCATCAAGCCCCAATGAAGACTATGTTTATCCTTGTAGTCACTGAAAGGTGCTTCTAGCTCCCTCATCCTACCCTAGACCACTAGAACACCACAAGAGGGATGCAGATCTGCTCCTTGTAGCATTTCACCGAATGCAACCCAATATCTTTCCTGAGTTTGTTGGAAGAGATCCTCAACAACCCCACAAGTCACTTTAATAAAAAAGAAAACATTTCTAAACAATATGGAGCAATATAAGGGCTGCTGATACAGATTGTGGAAAATATATAAGGGAAGCAAAAGGGAATACAGTATAAGATTATACGTGCATCGATACTATCACACATCATTGAGGCTCCATAGAATGAAATGTAAAGTGGAAGTGGGAGCATTTCTTCATTGTATTTGGGACTGCTTTCTAGTTGCACCTTTTTGGGGTAAAGTTGTTGAAGTTCTAAGGGCAGTATCTCACGGAGCGGTGAATGGTGAGCAACGTAGTGATTTTTGGATTTGCTGACTTTTCTGATGAATATTGGTGAAAATCAAGCTAGTATCTCATGGAGCCATGATTGCTGAGGAATGGTCAAGGGTAGGGCTGTGTGATATGGCAAAAAATTCATATCATGATATAAGTCATCTTATATCACGATAACGATACATATCATGATATACATTTTCTATAAATTCTACAGTTTAGATAATCGTATAAAAAGGAACATCTCTTTTGTACCATTTTCCCTCATAATTTTGCAGTGTTATAAAATAGTTTTGTAATGTGCACTTGAGACTTGATTCTCATAAATTTCAGATTATTCTTCTAAATCATATATGAATAAAAAGTAAACATCAATAAGTTAAATATTTCCTGAGCCAGAGGAGAATAGCAAGAAAAAAAAAAATTAAAAATGTGTGAAAATGAGAAAATTGCCCTTAGCTGTCACCTACAGATATAAATTAGCTGTTAGTTTAAATCAATGAAAGTTTAAGTGTGGACCTGCAGCCTGCCATTCTGGCCTGATTTAACCCGTTTGCTTTTTAGTAAAAAAAATATTTCAGATTGGGCAGCATTCGTCAGGGCAGCTGGTGTGACCATCTAGCAATCGACGAAGAAGAAGAAGAAGGTAATGATCTGAAAATCAGAGACACAGAATGTAATGTAATAAAATACATCTGATGACTAACTTTATTCATTATTGCTACTTGACTAATTAAAATGATTAGAAATCAAATAAATTTTAGTTCAGCTTTTAACACACTGCAGCCACACCTTCTAATTAAGAGGTTAAATGATTTTAAAGTGTATCCTGTCATTATTAAATGGTACCACTCATTTTTAACTTATCATAAACAGCAAGTTAGTGTAAATGGAACTTTATCTAAATCCAGAACCCTCAGCACAGGAGCTCCCCAAGGCTGTGTTAGTTCACCATTTTTGTTCACCTTGTACACCGATGAGTGCAGAAGTGTCTATCCAGGCAATCAAATTGTTAAATTTTCTGATGACACTGCTATTTTATCACTGCTTCAAAAGACTCATGATCTGTCAAGCTATTTTATAGAAATTCAGAGGTTTGTCAATTGGTGTGATGACAGTCATCTCATTTTGAATACTGATAAAACAAAGGAGATGGTGTTTGACCCTCGGGGAGTTGGTGACCACAGGCCTGTGGTCATCCACAACCACACTATAACACAGGTTAGTTCCTATAAATATTTGGGAGTATTTATTGACAATTCATTAACCTGGAGCACACATATTGATTACCTCTGCAGTAGACTACAAAAGCGGCTGCATTTCTTGCGTAGATTAAGAATACATGGCGTTGATAAAAGGATTATGTTAATATTTTACCAGGCTGTGTTGGAGAGCTGTATTAGATACAGCATTACAGCTTGGTTTGGCAACCTCTCTGTGAAACTAAAGAACAGAGTTTTGCGTTTAATTCATGCAGCATGGAAAATTATTGGAGTTAAAGAGTATTTACCCATGCAGATCTTACACGACCATGCAGCCTGTAGACAAGCTCAAAAAATAATCAGTGACATGAGCCATGTACTAAACAGTGAATATGTGCGGCTGCCCTCAGGGAGGAGATACAGAGTCCCCAAGTGCAGCTTCAATAGATACAAGAACTCATTTATCCCGACGTCAGTAAAACTTTTAAACTCAGATAAATAGGTCAGGGACACTGATAACTCCTGTTCGTAATGACTGCTGTTAAATATTTATGTATGTATGTACTTGTATTATTTATTGGGTTTTATTTCATTCATTATGTACTACATCCATTGTGTATGTGTGGATTGTGTGGTTGCAGCACGGGTGACAAGCCCAAGACAAATTTCCCCTTGAGGGACAATAAAGTCAGAAGATCAGAACAGAATCAGATTTATTGCCATTGTTCATGTAGTACACAAACTAGGAATTTGTCTCGGTGCAATGCTGCAACATTAAACATGATAAAATAAAAGAAATAAACTATACATGCAATAAAGTGTAGAATAAGAATGAGTAATACTAGTCAGCAGTTTAAATATATTAGCGAGCAGCAGATATTGTGGAGAACCATATAGTGCAGTCGGTAATGCAGGAAGAAAACAGTGATGATTGACATGAGTCTGGTTGAGCTGCTGTACATAGTGCACGAGAGTCAATAAGTCACTTAGTGTTCAGCAGTCTGATGGCAGAGGGGAAGAAGCTGTTCATGTAGCGGGAGGTTTTAGTCTGAATGGACCGAAGTCTTCTACCTGAGGGGAGAGGGGCAAACAGTACGTGACCAGGGTGTGAAGGACCGGCTATGATCCGGCCTGCACGCCTCCGGGTCCTGGAGATGTACAGGTCCTGGAGAGATGGGAGCTTGCAGCCGATCACCTTCTCAGCAGTGCGCATGACGCGCTGCAGCCTTAGTCTGTCCCTGGCAGTGGCTCCTGCGTACCACATGGTTATGGAGGTGGTGAGGATGGACTCGATGATGGCCGTGTAGAACTGCACTAACATCTTGGTGGGTAGCTTGAGCTTCCTCAGCTGCCGCAGGAAGAACATCCTCTGCTGGGCCTTTTTGATGAGGGAGCTGATGGTCGGCTCCCACTTGAGGTCCCTGGTGATGGTGGTGCCTAGGAAGCGGAAGGAATCTGCAGTGGTGATGGGAGAGCCTGTGAGGGTGAGGGGGGGCAGAGGGGTTGTGACTTTCCTGAAGTCCACGATCATCTCCACTGTCTTCAGAGCGTTCAGCTGCAGGTTGTTGTTGTTGCAACAGGACGCCAGCTGGGCCACCTCTCTCCTGTAGGCGGACTCGTCGCCGTTGGAGATGAGCCCGATGAGGGTGGTGTCGTCCGCAAACTTGATCAGCTTAACAGACTGGTGGGTGGAGGTGCAGGAGTTGGTATAAAGGGAGAAGAGTAGGGGGGAAAGTACACAGCCCCGGGGTGATCCGGTGCTGATGCTAACAGAGTCAGAGACAGTCTTCCTCAGCCTCACATGCTGCCTCCGGTCCGTCAGGAAGTCGGTGATCCACCTGCAGAGGGAGTCAGGCACGTTGAGCAGGGACAGCTTGTCCCGGAGCAGAGCGGGGCGGATGGTGTTGAATGCAGAGCTGAAGTCCACAAACAGGATCCTGGTGTAGGTTCCTGGGGAGTCCAGGTGCTGCAGGATGGAGAGGAGGGCCAGGTTGACTGCGTCGTCTACAGACCTGTTGGCTCGGTAGGCAAACTGCAGCGGGTCCAGGAGGGGAGTGGTGATGGACTTGAGGTGGGGCAGGACCAGGTGCTCAAAGGACTTCATGACTACAGAGGTGAGCGCTACAGGTCTGTAGTCGTTAAGTCCAGTGATCCGTGGCTTCTTGGGGACAGGGATGATGGTGGAGGATTTGAGGCAGGTCGGCACATGGCATAGCTTAAGGGAGGTGTTAAAAATGTCTGTGAAGACAGGAGCCAGCTCTTTCGCACAGTGTCTCAGGGTGGAGGGAGACACGCCGTCCGGACCGGGTGCCTCGCGCGGGTTCAGTCTGGAGAACTGTCTGAGCTCCTGCTCACTGATGACAAGGGCAGGGGGGGGAGGAGGGGGGGGCACCTTTGATGAAGTAGGGACCGTGGAGGCAGTGGAGCTGGGGGGAGGGGGGGAGTTGGACACAGCTGACGAGGTGTCAAAACGGGCATAGTGTTGGGACAGTCTTTGACAAAGGGCTTTGTCATCCTGACCTTTAGGAGCCTGAGGCCGATAGTTGGTGATTTGCCTCAGTCCTCTCCACACAGAAGCAGAGTCGTTAGCAGTGAACTGCTGCTGGAGTCTCTCAGAATACACAGATTTAGCTCTCCTCAGCTCTCTGTTAAACCGATATTTAACCTCCCTGTAGCAGTCCCTGTCTCCACTTTTCAACGCTGCTTCCTTCTCCTTCCTGATCTGTCTGAGCTTAGCAGTTTATCTTATCTTAAATTACATTAAAAGCCAACTTGCTCCTCCGACCCGTTTTAATTTTTTTATTTATTTTGCGTGTATGTGCCACCATCATACATTTCTGCAGCTTTAATAAATTTTTTTCAGACAAAACTAAGAAACTCAGCAGTAATTTCCATCCATCCATCCATCCATCTTCTACCGCTTTTCCGGAGGTCTGGGTCGTGGAGGCAGCAGTTCAAGCAGAGAAGCCCAGACTTCCCTCTCCCCAGCCACCTACTCCAGCTCTTCAGAGAGGATACCAAGGCGTTCCCAGACCACCTGGGAGACACAGTCTCTCCACCGAGTCCTGGGTCTGCCCCAGGGACTCCTCCCGGTGGGACGTGCCTGAAACACCTCAAGTGGGAGGCGTCCAGGAGGCATCCTAATCAGATGCCCATACCACCTCAACTGACTCCTTTCAATGTGAAGGAGCAGCAGTTCTACTCTCAGCCTTTCCCGGATGACTGAGCTCCTCATCTTATCTCTGAGGGTGAGTCCAGCAATCCTACGGAGAAAGCTCATTTCAGCTGCTTGTATGCGCGATCTTGTCCTTTCGGTCATTACCCAAAGCTCGTGACCATAGGTGAGAGTAGGAACGTGGATTGACTGGTAAATCGACAGCTTTGCCTTAGAACTAAGCTCCCTCTTCACCACAACAGACCGGTACAACGTCCGCATCACTGCAGAGGCTGCTCCAATCCGTCTGTCGATCTCTCGCTCCATTTTCCCCTCACTCGTGAACAAGACCCCAAGATACTTAAACTCCTCCACTTGGCACAGGAGCCTGTCCTCAACCCGGAGAGGACAATCCACCTTTTTCCGGCTGAAGACCATGGACTCGGACTTGGAGTTGCTGATTCTCATCCCAGCCGCTTCACACTCAGCGGCAAACCATCCCAGCAAGAGCTGTAGGTCATTGCTGGATGAAGCCAACAGGACAACATCATCTGCAAACAACAGAGATGAGATCCTGTGGTCACCAAGCATGACACCCTCCATTCCCTGGCTGCACCTAGAAATCCTGTCCATAAAAATTATGAACAGGATCGGTGACAAAGGGCAGCCCTGGTGGAGTCCAGCTCTCACTGGGAATGAGTCCGACCGGGTGTTAGCAATACGAACCAAACTCTCACAACGGTCGTACAGAGACCGAATAGCTCGTAACAACAAGCCCGATACCCCATACTGATCCCAAGCAGTAATTTACCAAAAAAAACAAAAACAAACAAACAATGGTCTGCTACAGTTTCCCGTTAGCACAACTTAGCTTAAATGACGATCATTTAGCGTTTTATAATTAGACATGGTGTTAACATTACTTACCTCCTATTAAAACAAGGGTAGCGAACTATCCTCTCTGACGCAGCACGATGAAAAACAGTCCCACATCCCTGGCAGACAGGACTAGCAGCTATCTGAACCGGTAGTTTGGAGTTAGCATTAGCGTCCACCGGACTGAAGCCTAGCCAGCCAGCCCACCTGTTCCACTGGGCGCAATCGCACATTACAGGGAAGAGACGGGGCCCTGACAAGTAGTGGTAAGGTAGGAGCTTTACTGAATAAATGGGGGGGGGGGGGTTTAAATACGATATAAACGATTGAGTATTCTATGAAACAATGAACGTTTTTATATCGTCATCCAATATATATCGTCATATATATTGGATGATTCCTGCCCTATTCAAGAATGTTGTGATTTGAGACTTTTGTCAGTATTTGTAAAAGGTTTTAAAACAGTTCACAGACAGATTTTAAAATGTTAAACAATTAACAGTTGCTTACACAGTTGCTACTATTCACTACTTGGTGAACCAGAAAGAAATTTAGCAGCACGTGCATTCACGTGTCTTGCTTCATACTATTTTGCAAATGTTTGCAACTATTTGTGGAAAAATACATTCAGCAAAAAAATTCAACCATTTTTCCATATTTTTGGTGACAAGAAAAACTGTTTGAGACCTAAAAAAAACTTGGCAACCTTTTATGCAGCCTTGACAAACCCTGACAGAACACAAAATCATCATGTTGACCAATATTCACCATGAAATGAGTGGGTAAGGAGTTGGCATGGCTCCACAGTTCCTCTGACCCCAGATTTGTGAATTTTGGGTGATAAATATCAAATATTTCAGTGTGTTTTCTGTTATGGTTGGATTAATCACTGCATGCAGAATAATTCAGAAACACTAGAGAACTGACAAAATCCCCACCTTGAAAGAGCAGGTTGACTCATTGGTGAAAATGGCATCTTCTGAATCCGTGCTACGCATACTAAAGAGGGACACAGAAGACAAGACTTTGTCCTGGGAGGACTTTTCAATCCATACAAGACTGACAGCAACCTCACGCTGGATTCATCACTCATCACGGACTGTGGTCTTTGAAAAATTAACCTGTCTGTATATTTACTTTAATTGTTTTCTTATTACTGCTGGTGCCTGTGCTAGCTAGATGTGAGAAATGAGAAAACGGGGATTGTCAGGGTGCTTCTTCCTCACTTTAGTTTTTTTTTTTAATTAGAATTGTTTTTGTCTTTTATGTTACAATGAAATCTTCAGTAAAAACTTGAACAAAAAAGTAACAAAGTAATGATAAAGTTACAAAATTCACCAAAAAAAGGTCACATTACATGAATAAATTTGCAAATATATAAGAAAAACCTCAAATTTGCATAACGAAATTGCAAACTTACTACAAAAAATGCTGACTTTATCTGAAAATCTGCAAATTGTGGGTAAAGGATTGCAAGGTAAAAATTACATATGAAAAATGTAAATTTACAAGGGGGTCTCAAATTTGGAAGAAAATTAACAACTCTATCACAAAATAGCGACAAATTTCCACGACAAACTTCCTATTTTCTAAGAAAAGTCACATTTCTTTTTCTGTGGTGGTTCAGTGCGTAATTACAGCTCCTTTGGCGTGGGGCTGCTGTTACTGAATAAAAATCAGCATTTCCATCAAAGGAGCTTTATTGTGACGATTATTATTTTTGGTGAGAACCGTTAATAGTGCCAGGTGAACAAAGTGTTCGGACAATAAGTACAACACACAATCAAAGCATATACAGTGTGTGTGTGTGTGTGTGTGTGTGTGTGTGCGCGCCCGCATGCATGTGTATCGGGGGGGGGGTGTACAAATATAGATACACAAACTAAGCTGCAAATGTATGCGAGTATATACAGTATATACAACCTGCCCTTATTTTTCCAGGGATCTATTAGCAAGTATTTGAGAAGCTGTAACAGCAACTGAGAGCCAACGCTGGCAGGTGGGACAGCCCGAGTTTGAACCCTTTTTAGGTTTTGGACTCTTGAGTTACATTTTGTAAAAATTGCTGCAGCGCAATCGCTGGATCTACTGTCTACCTGCCTGGTGCATCCAGATCTAGTGACCTGCCGTGTCCAAAATCCTATCATTAAGCAGAAATTTAACAAAGTGTTATGCTGCAACTCAACGCCTGATCAGGCAACGTGCTGTTCAGCTTCCGTCTCCCCCGAAAACATCTGATTTGTATGTGTGTGAGTGTGAGTGAAGAGAAGAATGCAAAATTAGTTGGGGGGGGGGGGGACAAGTGAAAGTGAAGCTCTGCAAGCCCAGTCAGAAGGTGAGAACAGGGGGTTTCATTTTCAGCTTGACAGAGACACGATGCACTTTCTACCTCATAATGGAAAAATATTGATCACACAATACAGCTGTCTTCTGCATTTAAAATGAGCGGAATTTCAGCGCTGGGAGACATGCCGCTACTTCTTTATCACCACAAATGATCATCTCAGTGTGGTGTTTCAGCAGGTAGTGTGTTCCCACTCATCACAGGTTGTTATATCGTTATTTAAAACGTGCCCCCAGTCGCTGAACAAAATGTTACCAGTGACTCAAGAATCACACATATCTCGGATTTCAGGACTGGGGAGCCCCGTTCTGGAGACATTTTCAGCAGTAGATAGAGGGATTGATCTGATGCTGAGATTGTAATTACCCACAGAAAAAACAAGCGTGCTCGCTCTCCTGTGAATTTGCCCTCCCTCCTCGCTTTGGTATCTAAACGAGATAATCTCTTGTTTCTATCATGGCATTACCACAGCTGGAGCAGGTTTTAAGGCTTCAAACGCAGCTTTAGAGCCACTGAAAACAACCCCTGCTGCTTTACACGACCTTATTCCTTCCTTCATCACCTTTGCAGATGGTCCAAAGATATGGGTGGGAGGGGGAGGAAAAAACACACAAAAGGCATCTGTTTTCTCCCTTCTGACTCCCACTGTTTTGTCTTTAGTGCCAGTCAAGGATTGCAGGTATATGACAGTGAATAAAAGTCAAACTATTTAGGGAAAAGTGGCATTACCTTACAAAATGTATTACTAAAGTATGAGGAAGAGTCACCCAATACACTACTTGATTAAAAGTATCAACTAAAAGGATTAACTTTGTATTTATTTGTTTAATTGTAACTCGTTTCACATAAATTTCTGATGTTTTACTCATAAATTTGAAAGTTTTTTTAACATACATTTCCAGTTTTTTCGTTTATTTTAGTTGTGAATGTAAAATTGATAAATTTGTGATTATTTTAAAAGTAATAAATTCACTTTTTTTGTATAAATGTGATTTTTGTGATTAATATTGAGATTTTAATGTAAACATTGTGTCCTGACCTTTAACCTTGACCTTGAGGATCATTGTGAGTGACTTTAACTAACTAACTAACTAACTAACCTGCACTTATATAGCGCTTTTCTAATCACAAAGACCACTCAAAGCGCTTTCATTAATACTAACCCTCTATTCTAAGGGCCTATAGGAAACAGATATCTAGGGACAATTTAGAACAGCCAATTAACCTAACATGCATGTTTTTGGCATGTGGGAGGAAACCGGAGAAATCCCGGAGTAAACCCACGCAACACGGGGAGAACATGCAAACTCCACACAGATCACTGTTGGTCGGGGGCTGGGATCGAACCCACGATCCCACGATCCCCACAATCCCCCGGCCAAGGGTAAACTGTGCTGCCGCAGTGCTAACCACTGCGCCACCACGCACCGTGCAGCTTTAGTGAGCATCGAGGAAATTGCCGAGGAGGAGTAATGAACCTCTGAAATGTGGATGGACAGACAGCTGAACAGACAGACAGACGGACATCACATCATTGCATTAGCTCCTTTTGGCTTTGCCGGAATGAGCTAAAAGCTGGAGCCCTGCTTTGGGGTCCCTTATTAAATCAAAAAGGTCATTTCAATCAACACATACTGTACTGGTTCATAATCCACCAGAAATTTTTATTCAGTAAGAAACTGAATTTTGTAAATTGTGGATCCAGCAAAAAGTGGAAGATATGACTACAGCCTCATGGATAAAAATATGCAAGAACTTAAAACCACATTTTAAAAAAAATTAGTCTTCCAAGACTGAATTCACAGCACTTATACAAACAGTAGAATGAAAATGTAACTTAATTTTCCTGAATAAAACTCTTAGATTCAATTAAATAAGTCTTTACAATAAAAACCAAAACAATGGTATAGCTACACTGTGCGCTGAGGGCTCCTTTCCCCCTTTCCTACAATAAGCCACCACTTTCCAGTAGCTGTACATCTTTTCCTTTCCCAAATGCTTTTCTTCTTCACCCTTTGTTTTCATACGTAATCATAAAACTGTGTTAATCTTTTCTCTGTTTGATAACGAGACAAAAGCAGGACAATTGGGTTGCTTTCAACTGATCACGATGCCAATTAAACAGGATAAACTGTTGCACAGGTGTGCCTTAGGCTGCACACAATAAAAGGCCATAGTAAAATGTGCAGTTTTATCACAAACCTCAGTGTCACACATGTTAAAAGATGTGAATGGAAGTGCAACTCTCTGACAGATAGTAAGGGTGAGGGGGAATGAATATATCATAATATTGTGACACTTTGTGGTGGTGATACTGTATTGATTCAGAGACACCAGTATTGTGATACTTCATTAAAAATTCTTAATAATTATTACAAACTCTCATAAATCTGGCAGATGCAGATGATGGTGGAGAGAGGACTCTAAAGTACAGGCAGGACTTTGGTGCAAAATGATGAGTTATTAACAAAACAACACAAAAAGCTCAGGGAAAACAAAAGCAGCACCTGGACTGAAAACACAAAGAACCTAAAGCTAAATAAACTTACAGGAGAACAACTTGGGTAAACAGCACGGGAGCACACGACCAGGAATAACATTAATGATGCCACAGACAACTGAAAACCAAGGACAACTTAAATAGGGAACAGAGTACTCAGGGGAACACAGGACAGCTGGGATAACAATCAAGGGCTGAATGGAAACACACATGAGGTAAAGTGGCTATAGGTATGGAGAACATGAGGGACTGGGAACAATAGGTAAACAAGTACACACACAAACCCAGGACCAGACAGGGGCTGGACAGAGGGCAAAACAAGGACTGGGGAAACACAGAGACAACAACAATTGGCAATAAGGACAAACAGGGGATGACACAACATGACTAGAGACCAGGCAAACGCAGAGGACAAGGTGATCCCCTTTTTTTAACCTACCTTTTGTACTTATTAAAGACAAAAATAGAAAGATGTTTTTTCCTTCTTTACATGTTTCGACTGTTCACTGCAGCCTTCGTCAGAAATGTCAGCTGATTGCTGCGAGGTGTCATTTTTATCAGCTGACTTTCGTAGGCAGGGCCAGCCCAGCAGACCTGTCAGATCCACCGAGCCGGCCCTGGTTTCCGCTGTCCAATGGTCTCTGGAGAATGTGGTCCCAGGTGTGGGAAAGCATAAAGGCCCCCTTATCCTGGTTCACGCGATCTTTTCCCCACGTCCTGATTTCTATGGCCTCTTTTCTTTTTTCACTTCCAGCGCCACACAAGTCGGCTGCCTTTTTGCAACAGTGGCTCAATTCTGAGTTTTTCTTCCTCTTTCTTATTTACTATCCGGCTTCTAACTAACTAACTAACTAACCTGCACTTATATAGCGCTTTTCTAGTCACAAAGACCACTCAAAGCGCTTTCATTAATACTAACCCTCTATTCTAAGGGCCTATAGGAAACAGATATCTAGGGACAATTTAGAACAGCCAATTAACCTAACATGCATGTCTTTGGCATGTGGGAGGAAACCGGAGAAATCCCGGAGTAAACCCACGCGACACGGGGAGAACATGCAAACTCCACACAGATCACTGTTGGTCGGGGGCTGGGATCGAACCCACGATCCCACAATCCCCACAATCCCCCGGCCAAGGGTAAACTGTGCTGCCGCAGTGCTAACCACTGCGCCACCGTGCAGCCCTTCTCTGTCTAAACTTTCTGATCCGGCGACACCTTATCCATCACGGACACACACATTGCCCCAAATGTCTCCTAAGCCGGCGGATAGAACCACTGTTTATAGCAGGAGACGGTACAACAGGGACCAGCTGTTAGCACTTAACCGGCCCACGTTGCTAACGCAAAAACTCAACATACCAGGAGAAATCAGACGGAAACGGCGTGGATGTCGACCTGGAGTAAGATGGCAGGCAAGGTATATAAGGTACAGACCCATCCTCCCACCCATTTTTATAGGGAACGTACGATCGCTACTCAATAAGACAGACGAGCTAGCGGCCATATCCTGCTACGAGAGCGTCTTCAGAGAGATTAGCATGATGTTGTTTACTGAGACTTGGCTAACAGAACTAGCAACAGATGCTAACATCGAACTGGAGGGTTTCCACACAATACAGGCAGACCGGACACCAGGCAGTGGGAAGGCAAAGGGCGAAGGAGTGATAATGTACACTACCGTTCAAAAGTTTGGGGTCACCCAGACAATTATTTTGTGTTTTCCATGAAAAGTCACACTTATTTACCACCATGAGTTGTAAAATGAATAGAAAATATAGTCAAGACATTGACAAGGTTAGAAATAATGATTTGTATTTGAAATAATAATTTTTTCCTTCAAACTTTGCTTTCGTCAAAGAATCCTCCATTTGCAGCAATTACAGCATTGCAGACCTAACATGATTGCACAAGGGTTTTCTAATCATCCATTAGCCTTCTGACACAATGAGCAAACACATTGTACCATTAGAACACTGGAGTGATAGTTGCTGGAAATGGGCCTCTATACACCTATGTAGATATTGCACCAAAAACCAGACATTTGCAGCTAGAATAGTCATTTACCACATTAGCAATGTATAGAGTGTATTTCTGATTAGTTTAAAGTTATCTTCATTGAAAAAAGTGCTTTTCTTTCAAAAATAAGTTAATTTCTAAGTGACCCCAAACTTTTGAATGGTAGTGTATGTCAATAACAGCTGGTGTAAACCAGGACACATCATGGTTGAAGAGCAACACTGCAGCAAAGACATTGAGTTGCTAGCTGTTAGCAAGCGGCCTGTTTATCTCCCGAGGGAATACTCACACGTGATCTGCATTGTTATTTATGCAAATCCGACGGCGAACGCTGGGGCAGTGCATAACGCCATCCACTCAGTCACTGACAGGCTTCTGACAGAACACCCAGATGCTCTCCTCCTCATCTCGGGTGATCTCCTGCCGGTGTACAAAACCCTAGTGCACAGACAACCTCCGGTTACGCGCACGGTGAAGATATGGTATGAGGAGGCAATGTACGCTCTAAAGGACTGTTTTGAAATCACTGCCTGGGAGCAGCTTTGCGATCCATATGGTGAGGACATCGACAGCCTCACACACACCATCACGGACTACATCAACATCAACATTAGTACACCCCAAGGACAAAATAGAATAAGACAAAAAATGCAATGTAATATATGAAATATCATGTAGATCATGCAACAAAACCTACATTGGAGAAACCGGAAGATCATTCATCACAAGGAAAAAAGAACACCAGAAGGAATGTGAGAAGGAAACACAAGGATGACTCACAAGATCACAAAAAGAAAAGGCAGAACAAGAAACAATAAAATTAGCAATATCAGATCACTGCAAAAGAAATAATCACATCATGGACTGGGACAACGCAAAAATTATTGGATCAGAGAGCAACAGACACAAACGCTGGATCAAGGAGGCCATAGAAATCAGGAAGTGGGGAAAAGATAGCATGGATCGGGATGAGGGGGCCTTTATGCTTTCCCACACCTGGCACCACATTCTCCAGAGACCATCGGATGGCGGAAAGCGGGGCCGGCTCAGTGGATCTGACAGGTCTGCTGGGCTGGCCCCGCCTACGAAAGTCAGCTGATAAAATGACACCTCGCAGCAATCAGCTGACAGCTGAAGGCTGCAGTGAACAGTCGAAACATGTAAAGAAGGTAAAAACATCTCCTTTCTATTTTTGTCTTTAATAAGAACAAAAGGCAAATAATTAAAAGAAGATAAAATGAACCTACTTGAGCTATTAAGGTGATCCTCTTGTCCCTCCTGTCCTTAGATTTTGGTGATGATCTCAAAATGCATACCTCCACCAAGGTTGTTATCTTCTCACAGAGTGTTAGCAACAATACTCCAAAATTACTAGATGGATCAGGATGACATTTTCACCAGAGGTGGTTCTTGGCCCAAAGACGAACTCATTCGATGTTGGAGGCGATCCATGAGTGTATACCTCCGCCAAGGCCCTATCTCGCAATGTACAGATGGATGGTGATATGGATGGACAAAGGGACGGAGGGGAGGACAAAGGGAGGGACGGAGCCTTGGCAGAGGATTGCGCTCTCTGAGTGCCCTCTAGTTTTACAAATGAATTTGAAAGCATCGAAGAGTGACTCACAGTTTGGTATGTTAGCAATAGAAAACACACACACGCGCGCGCGCACGCACACGCACACGCACACGCACACACACACCAATGTCACTCACATTAGTACACTGCTACATTTTATGATCTGAGTGTCCTTCAAAAAACTATGCCTTATGGCTTTGTTAGGTATACAGATGCAGGAAGTCTGAGCTTATGACCTTACATCAGCTACATGTTGGAATGAAGGCCTAACTTCGACTTTAGTTACCTCTGCTTTACACTATTCTCTTCCCACGGGGAAAACAATGCCATAGCTGTTTGCAAATCTTCTCAGCCCACACCTATCTCCACGTTCATCCTTCAAGAACACTTCACACAATGGGTCTTCCTTGCAGCCACAGACAGGAGCGTGGCTCGTAGAAATCCCCTTGCATTCCTGACTGGACAGAACATACTTGTACATGGTTAACTTCTGGCCAGAAAGCGACCTGCTGCCATCTTGGAACGCACTGGAGGAAACCAGCCACAACTGAAGATGACTCAGCAACAACAGGACGGGATGACAACTCCAAATATGAACAGTGCATCTTTTCAAGTTGCATCACGCGACCTTCAGGGATGGTGACATCGAGACCAGTGTCCACAAAAGCAGTGGAGACCTTCAGCTCGTCCTCTTTTGGGGGGACTGGCTGGACCCCTCTTGTCAGGGTCTTCTTGTGGACTCTGCTCAATTTTGGCTCTTGTTTTTGCTCATTTCTTATCCTACTTTTCAGTGTGTTTATATTATACTTTCATTATTCCTTATTTTAGTGTGTTTTCATACATTTTCATGTATCTGCAAGCTTTAGTATGTATCAAGTTCATTTTTATGCAAGTCAACAAGTTTTTTTTTTGTGTTTTTTGTTTTTGTTTTTTTCATATTTGTAGCTCACCTGCCTGTGTACTTCTGTGTAGACTTGCTGCAGTGTTTGGCCTTCGGCTTATCTGGGGACAGATAGTGTTTAAAGTCACAATTCTGCTGTTTCTGGACGAGTTTTTTTCTTCAGAGTTCAAACTGTTTGACTGCACTTTTCATGTATCATATTTATTTTCCAACACTATACATTTTTCTTCTTTTTTGTTTTTTGTGTGTTCAATAAAAAAAAACGAGTTTGAGGCATAAAATCCTTCGACTGGCCTCATCTTAATTTAAGGTACTAGGGTCACAGGTCTAGGAAGGCAGTCAAAGCTTCAGCTTAATCTTTTAAACAAGGATGTAGTCACATAAAATAGCCTAAAATATTTTCTCCACACTTAAATGTAAAAAATTATTACCACCAATAGATAAGACCCGGAGTTTAGTACAGGTCACACACTCTGCTGCTTGGAAGACCCAAACAAGCACAGCCTCCATGCACACACTTGTTAAGGAACACAGGGAAACACTGAGAAAAAGCAACTCCCTGCTGAGAAAGCAAGTGTATGTTAGCATAATTAGGCCAGGAGGTTTGGTCACATCAAAAAATTGTGACAGTTTTCCTTTTGTTAAAATCCTGCCGTCTTTGATGTAGTCTTAGCTTTACAGGTCTAGCTTTGGTGTTAAGATTAGCTGAAAGTGTCTAAGACAGGTGAGAGTATCGGCCATACAGCGTGTAGGGTCGTAGTGTGCAAATTTTGACAGGCCGCTCAATCTTCAATCATATGAGTATATTTTGGTAAGGTGAAAATAACAGCGACCTCATGAAAAGTAGCATTTTAAAAACTCATCTGACAGATTGTAACAGACAGTGAAAGGGCAGTCAAGGAATTTTCCAGTGTAACACACAGACACACACCTGATTTTTTCCTCCATGGCTAGGAATCCTGCTGCTAAAGGGCTGTGCCATTAAAAGCTTGCTCAACATTTTCTTATAAGAACATCAGTAGTCAATACTGTTGGTTTGAGCTCTATAAGTGTTTTTTTTTTCCAGAGAAATTCCCAGTCAGAAAGTATTTTTCTTCATCAAGTTTGAGTGAATTTCATTTGTATAAATATTATGGCTGCTGTTTATACAGTTCTCCCTCACTAAATCTCTCTAATCTCTCTGCTTGTCTCAATTATTTCTGTGCTTGAAGTTTAGCCACACAGTACACTCTAAATGGGGTGAAAGAAGTTTTTAATTGAACATGTACCTGAAGGTCATGTAGAGAACAGTCTGTCTAGAGTCGGCAGCGAAAAATCTCAATGGGCCAAAGCCTTACAGCCCATTCTTCATGAGCATTTATCAACATGCAAATGCAGTGCAGGTGAGAAAGTGTTTCTGAGAATGACTCCAAACCCAGGTTTCTGATGATTTCACCACACTGACTTGCTATGAACATGGTGAGTAGGTGGTGGTCAATGAATTCAGTCTCAACAAAAGCAATTTCCAAAATAAAATTGAAAGTAACAATAAATCAAACAAGGAGAGAAGCAAACCAACAGATTGAGAGTGGCAGTAAAACACATGACAAAAGGAGAAGGTGGAAGTGAAAGAGTGCAAAGAAAGTCAAGGGCAAGATAATGAATCAAAATCAAGACAAAACTTCAACAGCAAGACGTGCTCTCTTATCATTTCATACGAGTATCAGACCAGTTCACAGTCTAACCCAGGACTTCCACTGACACCAGATGAGGTCCGCTGCAGATACCATGAGGATGGAGCCTTGTGGCAGTCCCAACCCACTCTGTTTGTGTTTTGATCAGGCACGGATCAGAGCAAGGTTGAAATTACAAGATCACATGAGAATTATATGAAATAACGCTAGAGCTTGAGATAGACCCGAGAGAGACCGAGAAGGACAAACTGTGATCATGTGATAACAACAAGGAAGTGTGATTGTACCAGCTCTCCACCTGCATTTGTGTACTCTAATAAAAAATTAATAATAAGTAAAATTTAAAAAAAAAACTGTAAGCAGCCCATTAATTTTAATACGGTGAAGTGTCTGTATGATATGTCAAAGTTTTTATCTTCTCTGACACAGTCGTGGAGGAGTAGACCTCAGAAAATAATGGGCAATCCTTTTTAATGAACAAACAGTATTAAATACAGTAGATACCGGGCATTTCTTTGCAGACTTGATCCGGAATCGATCAAAAATAGGCTTGTTGCATATTTTTAACAATCCAGATCTGACGAGTTGGATTCATTCTGCAATGGTCCGGACCAGGTGGGGAGCAAATCATTGACTAGAATGGGAACTATTTGCTGCAGAGACCGGACTGCAGCCATAACAGACTGCATCCGGAGTTAGTGGAAATCCTGGGTAAGAGCTGACACCAGTGTCTATTAACAATATCCTATAGGAGAACTCTGCAGTGGTGTATGGAAACGGCATGTTTGTGAAAACTGGATTCCTAATTTCTTCCACAGAGGACAGACAGTATTGTTTTAAAATCTCAGAGAGATTCCTCCTCTTAAGGAACTCCTATAGCAGTGGTCCCCAACCACCAGGTTGACAACTTGGTACCGGGTCACAGAAAGCCACAGAAAAAAAACAAAAAAAAAAAACAACAACAACAAAAAAACAACTATTTATTCTATTCCTCTCTACTGACCAAGTCTCCCAAGTGTTTTATTTTGAAAAATTACCATGTTCTCTCTCTTTCCATGTTGCATGTGTGTCTGCACAGTTAAGGTCCCTAATGACATCTGCTCCAATACAGATAGTGGCAACATTTCAGTCTTGGGTCTACTGGACCTCAGTGCTGCATTCAACATGGTCAAACATAACATCTTACTAGACTGGCTGAAAAACTGGGTGGGACTTTCTGGTACAGCACTTAGCTGGTTTGAGTCCTATTTAAAAGACAGGGACTATTTTGTGTCTATAGTTAACTACAAATCTGAGCAAACAAAAATTACCTGTGGAGTTTCCCAAGGTTCCATCTTGGGACCTTTGCTTTTCAACGTGTATATGCTACCACTAGCTCAAATCATAAAAAAAAACAACAAAAAAACCCCAATTGTTTTTCTCCCCTTTGTCCTGTTGGGCAGCTAGGTGAGCAGAACAGAAATCCACTTCCCTTATTGTGCCACTGTAGCCACACATGTGACCTACTTAATGCCTTGCATAATGCCTCACATCTTAGATAAGAACCAAGGGCAGAGTTTCCTCGGAGATAACAGGAAGCTGTGAAAGTGTAATCTTTTATATGCAAGAGACTGCCTGGAGGATCCTTTGTGGGCCAAAGACTGTGAGGGGGATGCTAGGGGATTTAAGAGAAAAATACAAAGTTACCTTTGATGTGAATGCAATGTGACTTGTGAGCTGTGGGGAGACCTGGGTATATAAGGGATGAGTTTTTTCTGAGATGCTCTCTTTCTACTTTGCTCATGTTGGAGACGTGTAATAAACTGCCTTGAGACAAAACATGCTTCGTCAATTACACACTCGACACTGGTGACCCAAGACGTAGCATGCAGCAAGAAGAGAATTCCCCGGGGCCAGCCTCGTTGGGAGCCCCCAGCCAAGCGTACGCCGTTACGGTCCAGCTACCGGACTTTTGGCAGCACAATCCGCGCTCCTGGTTCCACTTGGTTGAGGCACAGTTTGCCCTTCGGGGAATATCTGTAGATGACACGAAATTCTACCATGTGATCGCAAAGCTCGATAACCACACGGCGCAGCATGTGGAGAGCCTTCTGGAGCAGCCACCAGCCAGCGACAAATACGACGTGTTGAAGGCTGCACTCATCCAGCACTACACTCTCTCGGTTGAGGAGAGAGCAGAGAGACTCCTGGCGCGGACCGAGTTGGGAGATTCCATGCCCGTTGACCTGATGGAGAAGATGCTGAGGTTGAAAGGCTCAGACGATGACCACTTCATCTTTACCCACCTCTTCCTCAGGACCCTGCTGTCAGCGATGAGAGCGGCCCTGGTCAGTTCGCCGTTGTTGGCCCAGCGGGACTACCGTGCGCTGGCCCGGGAGGCGCATCGGATCGTAAATGCCAGCAGAGAGCGCGCGGCCACGGCGGCAGTGACGGAGCTCGGCGCGACAGCCGGAGATGGCGGGGAGCCAGGGACGGCTGTAGCAGAACCACCGACGACAGTGGAGGCGGGGGCCAAGGAACGCGGAGGAGACACCCTTTGTTTCTACCACTGCCGCTTTGCTGAGAGGGCACGCAAATGTGCACCGTGCCAGTTCAAGCGCTCGGGAAAACGCCAAGACCGGGGGTCGGTAGCAGCTGCGGCCCTCGGGGAGGAGAACAAGCTGCTCTACTTGACGGACGCACGCTCCGGGAGGCATTTCCTTGTGGACACCGGCGCCCAGTTGAGTTTCATCATGCCGTCCTAAGCCGACCGGCTGGCAGGATCCAACGGCCCCGAGATGGCAGCAGCAAACGGCTCGGAGATTAAGACCTTTGGTGAGAGGACTCTGCTTCTGTCTCTGCACGGCCGTACATTTGAGTGGACTTTTGTCATAGCAGCATTGAATTTCAATATATTGGGGGCTGATTTTTTGTGCTCACATGGTTTGTTGGTTGATGTCGCTAACAGGCGCCTGGTTAATGCACTGTCTTTTGATTCTATCCCCTGTACAGCTCGAGCGTCCCGGCCAACAGCACAAGCCAACGTCACAGCTGCAAGCAGTAAGTTCCACACACTGCTCACTCAGTTCCCAGCACTCACTGTCCCTACATTTTCGGCAGCCGTCGCTAAACACGGGGTGGAACATTTTATTACCACCACCGGGCCGCCCGTTTTTGCAAAACCTCGGTGCTTGGACGCAGCTAAACTGGCCATAGCGCGCGAGGAGTTCACCAACCTGGAGAGGTTGGGCATCATCAGGCGTTCAAACAGCCCATGGGCTTCCCCGCTACACATGGTCCCTAAAGCTGACGGTTCGTGGCGACCTTGCGGGGATTTCCGCAGGTTGAACAACGCCACAGCGCACGACCGCTACCCAATCCCTCACATTCAAGATTTGTCCGTTCATTTGGCAGGAGCGCGCGTTTTTTCTAAAATAGACTTGGTCCGCGGTTACCACCAAGTCCCAGTGCGCACTGAGGACATACCCAAAACAGCGATGATAACTCCATTTGGTCTATTCGAGTTTTTACGCATGCCATTTGGGCTTAAAGGGGCTGCGCAGATGTTCCAACGCATGATGGATGCAGTGCTCCCTTTCATATTCGTCTACCTGGACGATATTTTGGTAGCCAGCGCGTCCAAAGATGAACACGAAACCCACCTCACAGCAGTTTTCCGGAGGTTGGGAGAGCACGGTTTAATAATCAACCCAGCGAAGTGTCAGTTCAGGGTGATGCAGATCAAATTTTTAGGACACCGCGTCTCTCCCGAAGGAGCGGTTCCACTGCCTGACAAAGTGCGCGCGGTAGCAGATTTTCCCCTACCACAAACGGTCAGGGCGTTACAGGAGTTTTTGGGAATGGTGAATTTTTATAACCCCCCTCATGGATCGTCACCTTATCGTGGTGGGGGGGTTTGCGTGCCCCAGTGATCCCAGGAGCTATGTTGTCCGGGGCAATTTGCCTCTGATAGGGTCTCCCAAGACAAACTGGTCCTGGGTGAAGGGCCAGACGAAGAACGATCCAACAGACTCTCATGATAAATTGTATATCAAGGATTCAGTGTACCCTGCCCGGTATGGGGTTACCGGGGCCCCACCCTGGAGCCAGGCCTGGGGGAGGGGCTCGAAGGCTAGCGTCTGGTGGCCGGGTTTCCACCCATGGGACCCGGCCGGGCTCAGCCCGAAGGAGTTACATGGGTCCGCCCTCCAGTAGGTTCACCACCTGCAGGAGGGATCATGGAAGTCCGGTGCTATGTGGATTAGGTGGCAGTCAAAGGCGGAGACCTTGGCGGACTGATCCCAAGCTTTCTAAACTGGCTTTTGGTACGTGGAATGTCACCTCTCTGGTGGGGAAGGAGCCTGAGCTGGTGTACGAGATTGAGCGATACCGGCTAGATATAGTCGGCCTCACCTCAACACACAGCTCCGGTTCCGGAACCAGTCTCCTGGAGAGGGGCTGGAGCTTGGCCTTTTCTGGAGTTGCCCCGGGCGAGAGGCGACGAGCAGGGGTAGGTATTCTTGTATCGCCCCACCTTGCTGCCTCTATATTGGAGTTTTCCCCGGTGGACGAAAGGGTTGCTTCCCTGCGCCTTCGGGTTGGGAAACGGGTCCTGACCATCATTTGTGCCTATGCACCAAATGATGTTTCAGAGTACCCACCCTTTTTGGAGTCTGTGACTGGGGTGCTGGAGGGTGCTCCTCCTGGAGACTCCATTGTCCTACTGGGGGACTTCAATGCGCACGTGGGCAACGACAGTGAAACCTGGAGGGGGGTGATTGGGAGGAACGGCCTGCCCGATCTGAACCCGAGTGGTGTTCAGTTATTGGACTTCTGTGCTAACCACAGTCTGTCTATAACGAACACCATGTTCAAGCATAAGGGTGTCCATATGTGCACCTGGCACCAGGACACCCTAGGCCGCAGGTCGATGATCGATTTTGTTATCGTATCATCAGACCTGCGACCGTATGTCTTGGACACCCGAGTAAAGAGAGGTGCAGAGCTGTCAACTGATCACCACCTGGTGGTGAGTTGGATCCGATGGCAGGGGAGGAAGCCATTCAGACCTGGTAGACCCAAACGTATAGTGAGGGTGTGCTGGGAGCGTCTGGCTGAGGCCCCTGTCCGGGAGGTCTTCAACTCCCACCTCCGGAAGAACTTCAACCACATTCCGAGGGAGTCTGGAGACATGGAGTCTGAATGGGCCATGTTCTCCACCTCTGTTGTTGAAGCGGCAGCCCAGAGCTGCGGCCGCAAGGTGGTCGGTGCATCTCGTGGTGGCAACCCCCGAACCAAGTGGTGGACACCAGTGGTGAGGGGGGCCATTAAGCTGAAGAAGGAGTCCTATCAAGCTTGGTTGGCTTGTGGGACTCCCGAAGCAGCTGAGGTGTACCGGCAGGCCAAGCGGAGTGCAGCTCGGGTGGTTGCTGAAGCAAAAACCCGGGTATGGGAGGAGTTCGGTGAGGCCATGGAACAAGACTTTCGGTCGGCTTCAAAGAGATTCTGGCAAACTGTTCGGCGGCTCAGGAGGGGAAAGCAGCTCCCCGTCCACACTGTGTATGGTGCGGATGGGACACTGTTGACTTCAACTGGGGATATCGTCGGGCGGTGGAAGGAATACTTCGAGGATCTCCTCAATCCCACTGATACGCCTTCCACAGAGGAAGCAGGGTTTGGGGACGAGGGGGATGACTCGCCTATCACAGGGGCTGAGGTCGCCAAGGTGGTTAAAAATCTCCTTGGTGGCCGGGCCCCGGGGGTGGACGAGATTCGCCCCGAGTACCTCAAGGCCCTGGATGTTGTTGGGTTGTCATGGTTGACACGCCTCTGCAACATTGCGTGGAGGTCGGGGGCAGTGCCTTTGGCATGGCAAACCGGGGTGGTGGTTCCTCTCTTCAAAAAAGGGGACCGGAGGGTGTGCTCCAACTTTAGAGGGATCACACTCCTCAGCCTCCCTGGGAAGGTCTATGCCAAGGTACTGGAGAGGAGAGTCCGGCCGTTGGTCGAACCTCGGATTCAGGAGGAGCAATGTGGTTTTCGTCCTGGCCGTGGCACATCGGACCAGCTCTTTACCCTCTCGAGAATTCTTGAGGGTTCGTGGGAGTTTGCCCAACCAGTTTACATGTGTTTTGTGGACTTGGAGAAGGCATTTGACCGCGTCCCTCGTGGATTTTTGTGGGGGGTGCTTCGGGAGTATGGGGTATCGGGCTTGTTGTTACGAGCTATTCGGTCTCTGTACGACCGTTGTGAGAGTTTAGTTCGCATTGCCAACACTCGGTCGGAGTCATTCCCAGTGAGAGTTGGACTCCGCCAGGGCTGCCCTTTGTCACCGGTCCTGTTCATAATTTTTATGGACAGGATTTCTAGGCGCAGCCAGGGAATGGAGGGTGTCATGCTTGGTGACCACAGGATCTCATCTCTGTTGTTCGCAGATGATGTTGTCCTGTTGGCTTCATCCAGCAATGACCTACAGCTCTTGCTGGGACGGTTTGCCGCTGAGTGTGAAGCGGCTGGGATGAGAATCAGCACCTCCAAGTCCGAGTCCATGGTCCTCAGCCGGAAAAAGGTGGATTGTCCTCTCCGGGTTGGGGACAGGCTCCTGCCCCAAGTGGAGGAGTTTAAGTATCTTGGGGTCTTGTTCACGAGTGAGGGGAAAATGGAGCGAGAGATCGACAGACGGATTGGAGCAGCATCTGCAGTGATGCGGACGTTGTACCGGTCTGTTGTGGTGAAGAGGGAGCTTAGTTCTAAGGCAAAGCTGTCGATTTACCAGTCAATCTACGTTCCTACTCTCACCTATGGTCACGAGCTTTGGGTAATGACCGAAAGAACGAGATCGCGGATACAAGCGGCTGAAATGAGCTTTCTCCGTAGGATTGCTGGACTCACCCTCAGAGATAGGGTGAGGAGCTCAGTCATCCGGGAGAGGCTCAGAGTAGAACCGCTGCTCCTCCACATTGAAAGGAGTCAGTTGAGGTGGTATGGGCATCTGATTAGGATGCCTCCTGGACGCCTCCCACTTGAGGTGTTTCAGGCACGTCCCACTGGGAGGAGACCCCGGGGCAGACCCAGGACTCGGTGGAGAGACTATGTCTCCCAGCTAGTCTGGGAACGCCTTGGTATCCCCTCTGAAGAGCTGGAGCAGGTGGCTGGGGAGAGGGAAGTCTGGGCTTCTCTGCTTGAACTGCTGCCTCCGCGACCCGGACCTCCGGAAAAGCGGTAGAAGATGGATGGATGGATGGAATTTTTATAACCGTTTCCTCCCCCGCGCAGCGCAGCTCATGCAACCACTGTACGCCGCGCTCAAAAAGCAGAAACCCGCGAATTAGATCGAATGGTCCCCGGAGCGAGAGCGGGCGTTCTCGGAAGTCAAGGCAGCCCTGGCAAACGCTGCGTTGCTGGCACATCCAGACCCAACGGCCCGCATAGCGCTCACTACTGACGCGTCAGATGTGGTCATAGGGCCGGTCGTGGAGCAGCGTGTAGCCGGCGCTTGGCAACCGCTGGCCTTTTTCAGCAGGACTTTACGCGATAGTGAACATAAATACAGCGCGTTTGACAGGGAGTTGCTGGCTCTCCACTTGGCTATTCGCCACTTCCAGTTCTGGCTGGAAGGGCGCTGTTTCACCGCGTTTGTTGACCACAAGCCACTAACATTCATGATGGCCAAGGTTTCAGAACCTTGGTCAGGCCGGCAGCAGGGACAGCTGGCCGCGATCTCAGAGTTTACTACCGATATTCAGCATGTCTCAGATAAACTGAATGTAGTGGCAGACTGCCTCTCACGCGCTGTGGCGGCCCCGGTCCGCGTGGGGATAGATTACGCAGCCATGGCCGCGGAGCAGGTTAGTGACGCGGATGTGCGCGCGCTCCAGTCTGGACCAACAGGGTTAAGGCTGGAGAGCAGGGTGCTGCAAGACGGTATGCCCCCCCTAATCTGCGATGTCTCCATGGGGTGACTGCATCCCGTGGTACCGGCCACGTGGCGCCGCCGCGTTTTTGACTCGGTTCATTCTTTAGCGCACCCGGGAGTGTGCGGGTCAATCAAGATGGTAGGAGAGAGATTTGTGTGGCCGAGTCTTCGCAAACAGGTGAAAGAGTGGGCAGCAGCCTGCATGGCGTGCCAACGAGCCAAGGTACACAGACATACGAAGGCTCCCTTGGAGCCGTTTCACATCCCGGCTAAGAGGTTTGACCATGTTCACGTGGACCTCGTGGGCCCCCTCCCGCCATCACAGGGGTGCACGTACCTTCTGACAATGGTGGACCGCACCACGCGATGGCCGGAGGTGGTTCCACTGGCGTCAACCACAGCCGAGGAGGTAGCGCGCGTTTTTAACAGCATGGGTGGTGCGTTTTGGAGTCCCGTCGGATAATACGTCCGACAGAGGCCCTCAATTTGTTTCCGAACTTTGGTCAGCAATGGCCCACAGCCTGGGTGTCACAATTCACCGCACAACTGCGTACAATCCTCAGGCTAATGGGTTATGCAAACGTTTTCATAGGTCATTGAAAGCGGCTCTCAGGGCGTCACTGACGGATGCAAATTGGGTAGACAAGCTACCGTGGGTTTTATTAGGGTTGCGTTCTGCACCTAAAGAAGACTTAGAAGCTTCCCCAGCTGAACTCGTTTTCACACAGCCACTTCGGCTGCCCGGGGAGCTTCTCCCGGATAATCCTGCGCCAGGCAGCTCCCCGTCTCAGCTGTTGCAGCATAGCATTGACGCAGGCACGCTGCCGGGCCCCGTTCATCACAGTTTTCCGCACGTTTTCGTGCCTAAAAATTTGAAAAACGCGGAGTTTGTTTTTGTCAGACATGACGCACATCGTCCCCCACTGCAACCACCTTATGATGGGCCATTCAGAGTGTTGGAAACAGGAGACAAGCATTTTTTGCTAGATTTGGGGGGTAGGAGGGAAAAGGTTGGCATAAACAGACTCAAACCCGCTTTTGGGTGGCGGACGAGCAAGTGCTGTTGGCAAGGGCCCCTCGGCGCGGAAGACCCCCACGAGGAGCTTCCCAGAGTAATATTTCCCCAGAACACCCGCAGGGACTGACAAAAGGTCTTCACCCCCAGACAGCAGCTCCCCAGCATGACAGCGCCGCTGAGGCGGCAAATCCTGGTTACAGCAGATACGGGAAAAGACCAAGCAGCATGGGGAGTGATGTGTAATGATTCTATCACAGCATGCAGACTGTTATTCTTTTGTTCGATCTAAATGTTTGGGGGGGGGGGGTGTAGCCACACATGTGACCTACTAAATGCCTTGCATAATGCCTCACATCTTAGATAAGAACCAAGGGCAGAGTTTCCTCGGAGATAACAGGAAGCTGTGAAAGTGTAATCTTTTATATGCAAGAGACTGCATGGAGGATCCTTTGTGGGCCAAAGACTGTGAGGGGGATGCTAGGGGATTTAAGAGAAAAATGCAAAGTTACATTTGATGTGAATAAGATAAGATAAGCCTTTATTAGTCCCACAATGGGGAAATTCCAGGATTGCAACAGCACAGGGATAGCAACACTCAGAGCAACAATCAGAAGGCAAGAAAAAACAACATCTAGTAAACATATGTCCATATTACTATAAATGTATATATATAGACACACAGTGCAGAGCATTATGGTTGGTTGGTGAATGTGCAGCAGAAAGTCTAAGCTCTCTCACCGCGGATGCGGCGGGCCAGCTGGAAGTCTTTGGGCGTGATGGTGACCCCCTTAGCGAAGAAGAGACCACCAGGTGGGCCTCGCTGGTCTCCTGCAGAGCCATGACGGCGAAGCTCAGGAAATGCAGGACGGTCTTGAAGTCCTGAGCGATCTCCCTCACCAGGCGCTGGACGGGCAGCTTACAGATGAGCAGCTCCGTGGATTTCTGGCAGCGACGGATCTCTCTCAGAGCCACGGGCCTGTGACGGCGAGGCCTCTTCACTCTGCCGGTGGCCGGAGCGCCTCTCCGAGCAGCCCTGGTGGCTAGCTGTCTCCTGGGGGGCTTCTTCCTCCAGTAGATTTTACGGGCGGTCTGCTTGGTTCTTGCCATCGCTCTTTATTATTCTGTCTTATATTTCTTGCACGCCGCCTAAACTCCAGCCCGGCACCCGCGTCGTTTTCGCTACAGCTCCCGGTATGTCGAGTTTCCCATTAGCACCGGGCGGCGGCCAAGTGCTAGCTAGCACTAGCTCCTCCCCGCTGTAGCGTCTCCCGCTGCAAACCGTGGCTCCGTCCGCCAACCCGGGAGACCCCCGGGGCGATCCGTGCGTCCGTGATATATATACAGAGTGAAAGGTGTAGAAAGAAGAAGGAAGATAAAAAAAAAAGGCTGTTGCAACGGGCAGCCTACTCGTGTGGCGCCACCGGTCCGGCGGAACCGGTGGCAAATGCAATGTGACTCGTGAGCTGTGGGGAGACCTGGGTATATAAGGGATGAGTTTTTTTCTGAGATGCTCTCTTTCTACTTTGCTCATGTTGGAGACGTGTAATAAACTGCCTTGAGACAAAACATGCCTCATCAATAGCCACACATGTGACCTACTTAATGCCTTGCATAATGCCTCACATCTTAGATAAGAATCAAGGGCAGAGTTTCCTCGGAGATAACAGGAAGCTGTGAAAGTGTAATCTTTTATATGCAAGAGACTGCCTGGAGGATCCTTTGTGGGCCAAAGACTGTGAGGGGGATGCTAGGGGATTTAAGAGAAAAATGCAAAGTTACCTTTGATGTGAATGCAATGTGACTTATGAGCTGTGGGGAGACCTGGGTATATAAGGGATGAGTTTTTTCTGAGATGCTGTCTTTCTACTTTGCTCATGTTGGAGACGTGTAATAAACTGCCTTGAGACAAAACATGCCTCGTCAATTACACACTCCACACCACAAAGATTTATTTTGCCAAAAGGAGCTTATACAGTACATGTACTGTATATTGTTTATAAACTCCTCTTGTAATAACTTTTAATATTTTATTTAAATTGTTTTACCCATGAAGGACCCAACAAGGGGGGAATGGAACAGCAAAATATTTTACCATAATTATGCAGATGATACACAAATGTATCATCTGCATAATTAACCATCTCACCAGGAGACTATAGTCCAATTAAAACACTGATCAAATGCATTGGTCAAATTAAAGAGTGGACGTGCCAGAATTTTCTTCAGTTAAAAAACTGCACTAGGTGGTGCGTGACCTCGCAGCGGCCTCTCTTCTCTCTTCGTGTTTTGTGCCACTTAGTGTTGTTTAAATTATGCCTAAGTGTGACTTCCGGGAAGATGGCGGAGAGACATAACACTTAAACAAAGAGCTCTCCCTAGCCGGATTAAAAATCATCGGTAAATGGCCAACTCGACATAAACGAATCAATAAACTAAGGGATGAAAACACGAAGGAACCGGGCACAAGGACAAAAACAGGGTAAAATTGAAGAATTCCTCTCCAACAACGTAGGAAAAACCGCTGTACGCAAAGCCCAAAAAAACGAGGTGTCTACAGCAGAGAAAATGGAAGACACCAGACTCGACAACATGAACGCTGGCATCGCCAGTTTGGGTGAAGAGTTAAGAGAATTCAAGCGACAGCTACAACAGGATTTAGCGGCTCTTAAGGAGGAACTGAAAAAAGAAATTAAGGAGGAAATCATGGACCTCCGAAGAGAAATGGAGCGTAAATTAACGGAAAACATGGAGGAGCTGCGCTCCCAGCGGGCGTGTATGACAGAAGCGCAGACCCGAATTTCGGAACTAGAAGATTGGAAAAGCGAGGCAAACGAACAACTACAGACCCTGACGACGCAAACGCAGAGGATGCAGGAGAAAATAAACGACTTGGAGAGCAGATCCCGACGAAGCAATATGCGCATCTTTGGAATTCCGGAGGGCATTGAAGGCAACTCGATGACAAAATTCATGGATCAGTTCTTAAAAAAAGAACTGGAAATACCCGGAGAAACGGATCTGCAGATTCAACGGGCGCACAGAACACCGGCACAGAACCCGAAAACAAACTCTCCACCCAGGTCAGTTGTGGTAAACTTTGTGAAATATGACATAAAGGAAAGAATCCTGACGCAAGCATGGAAAAAAAAGATACGAATCAGCGACAAACAGGTATTTTTTGACCATGACTACCCGACAGAAATCGTGCAGCAGCGGAAGAAATATGCCAATATTAAAAAAACGCTGAAAGAGAAAAAAATTAGATTCCAAACGCCGCTAACGAAAATGAGGATTCATTGGGAGGAAGGCACAAGAACCTACAACACGGCCGAAGAGGCAGCGCGGGATATGATGGAGCGGGGCCTTGAGGTGAGCGTGCCGAAGGAGACGGCTGGAGCAGCGGCGGCCCTGAACGCACCACGACAGACGGAGTGGAGACGAGTGAACGGCGGAAGAAGGGGGAGAGACGTAGAGCAGCAGACCCAGGACAGCTACAAGGCTTTCAACTGAAAGCCTAGATCATAACAAAGATTAAGAAAGGCACAGAAGAAATGAAGGCCAAGAAGACAAGGTAAAAGAGAAACAGACGGCTAGGAGAGGTTTAAGTGATATTTGTTGGACATTTCTAGACTTATGACTATTACTTTGATAGTAATTAGAAGTCTAGGGAGGGCCCTTCACTCTGTGAAGACAAACCCCCCACCCACCAACAGGGACCAGTGGGCAGAAGAAAGGCCCAAAGTACGGAGGTCGAGATTTTTTAATGTGTTTTTATATAAATATGTGTTATTTTTGTTGTTAAAGGGGCTAGGAGCACAAGTTAAAAAAATGGAAAAACATGAATATGGGTAAAAATCTTAAGATAATGACATTAAACGTGAATGGTCTGAACTCACCTGTTAAAAGGGAAAGAATAATAAGAAAATTCAAGAAGGAAAAAGCTGAAATTATATTTATGCAAGAGACACATTTGAGCAAGACAGAACATGTGAAACTAAAGAGATTTGGCTATAAGAACTCCTACTACAGTTCATTTAAGGGAGGAGCAAAAAGGGGGGTTATGATACTAATCTCAAACAAAATACAATTTGAAAGTGAACAGGAAATCCAGGATAAAGAAGGCAGGTATGTAATAATAAAGGGAAGAATAGATGGTATGCAGATTACATTAATGAACATCTATGCCCCACCAGAAAGTGACAAGGGTTTTTTTCAACATCTGTTTGATCTCATAGCAACACACAGTGAAGGAGTCCTAATTTGTGGAGGAGACTTAAATGCTGTCATGGATCATGAAGTTGATACAACAAGTGTTAAGAAGACAAAAAAACATGTAACAAAGTTCATAGGAACCTCACTGGCAGAAATGGGTATGGTAGACATATGGAGGGACCTGCACCCACTCGAAAAAGACTATACACATTATTCAGCAGTCCATAAAGTACACTCTAGAATAGATTACTTCCTTATGAATGAAGGTGACAGACACAGGGTGAGAAATTGTTGGATTGGAGGGGCAGAAATATCAGATCATAATCCTATATACATGGAAATATATTTGAACAATAGAAAACGACAAACAACATGGAAACTTAACGTAGGACTGTTAAATGATGAGAAAATGAAAGAAAGAATAAAAATAAACATAAACGAATATATCCAAGAGAATGACAATGAAGAAGTGGACCCAACAATACTATGGGATGCACTAAAAGCCGTGTTAAGAGGTAAATTAATTGTTGAAACAGGAAAAGCAAATAAGACTAAACTGGAAGCGTATGAACAAAGATGTGAGAGACTGAGGGAATTAGAACGTAAACATCAAAGCACAAATGATCCAAAAATATATCAAGAAATTAAAGAAGAAAAAACAAAGATAAAAGAAACACAAATGGATGAAATTGAAAGGAAAAATAGATATCTAAAGCAAAAATATTATGAAACGGGGCCAAAAGCCACAAAACTGCTGGCAAAACGGTTAAGAAAACAACAAACAATGAATAATGTATACAAGATTAAAGACCCCACCACAAATAAAACCACAGTTAACCCAGAAAACATCGAAGAAATTTTCCATAATTTCTACCAAGAACTATACTCGCAACCTGAAGAAACAAATACTAAAGATATCAAAAAATTTCTAGACACATTGGACTTGCCATCAATAGGAAATCAACAAAATGAAAAACTAACAGCAGAAATAACAACACAAGAGATCAGAGATGTGATTAAGTCACTTAAAAACGGTAAATCACCAGGTAGTGATGGATACCCATCTGAGTTTTATAAACTGTTTATAGAAGAACTCACGCCACAACTCCTAAAGTCATTTAATTGGACGCTGAACAACAACAAAATACCTCCATCATGGAACGAAGCAATCATTTCAGTTATTTTAAAACCAGGGAAAGATAAAGAACAATGCGGAAACTATAGACCAATCTCTTTATTAAATGTAGATTATAAAATATACACAACAATTATATGTAAACGAATAAAGACATTCTTGACGGAATTGATAGAAGATGATCAAACTGGATTCATAGAGGGACGCCAAACACATGACAATATCAGGAGAACAATACATATAATTAACCAAATACATAAAGAAAAGAAAAGCGCAGTAATAATGAGTTTAGACGCAGAAAAAGCATTTGACAGGGTTAACTGGAAATTCCTATATAGTGTACTGGAGCGCTTTGGATTTAACGAAAAATCAGTACAATGCATAAGGACGCTATATCAAGAACCTGTGGCAAGAATCAAGATAAACGGTAGCTTAACAGACAAAGTAAATATACAAAGATCAACTAGGCAGGGATGCTGCTTATCGCCCACCTTGTTTGCTCTGTTCATAGAACCATTGGCTCAAGCGATACGACAAAATAAGAAATTAAAAGGTGTAACAATAAAGGGGGCGGAACACAAGATTGGGCTATTTGCAGACGATATTATAGTTTACCTTGAACAACCAGATAAATCAATAATGGAAATGATGAACTTGATAGAAAATTTTGGAAAATTATCAGGATACAAGATAAACATAACAAAAACACAAATACTGACATTCCACTATAACCCTCTAAACCAGATAACTGATAAGATCAAACTAAACTGGAACCAAAAAGAAATAAAATACCTTGGAGTGAACATACCTAAAGACCTAAGCAAAATATATAAAGCAAACTATGATAGGTTGGAACAAGAAATAAAAAAAGATATTGATAGATGGTCAATCTTAAATATGGATCTGAATTCAAAAATTGAGACAGTCAAAATCAGCATACAACCTAGATTACTTTACCTCTTCCAGGCTCTACCAACAGAGATTCCAGATGCCCAATTCTCAAAGTGGGACAGGATGATATCGAGATTTGTTTGGGGAGGTAAAAAACCAAGAGTGAAATATAAAACCCTCCAATTACCAAAAGAGAAAGGAGGCATGGGCCTACCGAGTCTAAAGGAATATTACTACTCAGCACAAATAAGATATATCATATGTTGGTGCGACGAGGGATATGAGGCAAAATGGAAAGAAATGGAAACGGAAATTGAGGGACTCCCAGTACAAAGCATAATAGGGGATAAAGATGCATATAAGCAAATCAAACAAATAGACCCAATCACTAAATTTACTTTAGAACTGTGGTATAAAATAGTACAAAAATATAATATAAGGGAAGACATAAAACTATTGAAATGGGTAGCATTTGACAGTCAGTTTGAACCGGCAAAACAAGATAGGGGATACAAAAATCTGGTGAACAAGGGAATCACAGCATGGGGCAATATCGGAAAAAAAGATCTCGGGAGCTTTGTAAATATCAGGAGAAAATTTAAATTAGAAAGATCGGAATTTTTCAGATATCTGCAGATGAGAGATTACTATATGAAGAAGATTAGGCATAACCTCCAAACAGATGTGAACGAGATTATACAACTTATTTTAAGCTCATATGCAGGAAATAAAATAAGAATTATTTCAAAACTATATCAGAAACTTATGACAAACAATCATACAAGTAACTATATAAAGGAGAAATGGGAGAAAGAGCTCAATTTAAACATAACAGAAGAAAGCTGGCAGGAAATAGTAGTAGATTAGTTTATTTGACAGGGACAGTGCAATAAACATAGACAATTAATCAAAGACAATCAATCTGATGTGTTGCACATAGAGTGTATAGCTATTAGCTAATTTGCAACTCTTGTCCCTGGAAAACACAACACACATCAACAAATTCAAGGGCATGGAGGGAATTTGGATGGAAAAACCTGATTCGCTTTTTCATTACACCACAGATTCAAGGAAAATATACAAATACCCAATCTTTATGCTGGAGGGGATGTGGGGCTCAAAATGCAGACCACTCACATATGTTTTGGAAATGCTACAAAATATCATCATTTTGGAAATCTATGCATGTGACAATACAGAGGATATTAGGATATAATATACCAATGAACTGTAACCTGATGTACTTATGTGATCTTAAAAAAGACAATGTTATACAGGCTGAGGACAGATATCTAGTTAAAATCTTGTTGATTGCATGTAAAAAAACTATCACAAAAAAATGGCGATCAGAAGTTCTTCCTGACCAAGAACAATGGACTGACATTGTTGAGGACATACGTATGATGGAAAAACTAACATATCGACGAAGAATGCAAGAAGGAATATGGGAGAAAAAATGGCGGAAATGGACACACTACAAAGTGCAACAACGAGGCAGAAATTGAAAGAATAACCAAAGACACTGAAAAAACCAGAAGAATTAAGAGATGGAAACTAAAAACTTGATGCTCCAACATTTGCCCCCCCCCCCTTTATTTTTATTTTTTATTTTTTTTTTATTTTTTTTTTTATTTTTTTTTAAAATTTTTTTATTTTTCCCTACCCTAACCCCTTTGTTTTTTAAATGTAGAATGTGATCTGAATGCATTATATATGATGAAAAATGAATAAAAATCTAAGTTACAAAAAAATTATGCCTAAGTGTATATTCATGTGTTTAGTGTCTGTATATGTGACCCGTGCTGGCAAAATGAGTCACTTTGAGAAAATGATCAAAACTGAGGTGTTTTTTTTCCATATTCTGTATTGAAAGACCTTCAAAATAATATTTAATTTGTAGGAAGTGCACAAAAACGGACCTGGAAAAAGCCGATTTGTTTATATTTTGGCTAGGTTTAAAACTCACGTTCGATTGGTCAGGACTTACTGTTCGTCTTCTGCCAAAACATGTATTTTTAGAAAGTACGATTTCTAAGCTTTACAATGATACCAGGCACTCACGGGGATTTTCCCGGGACTTGCCGCTAGCAAACAAAGAAAGAATCATGATTTATGACTTCTCCTGCCTGTAGCTCGTAATGACGCGGTGCACATTCAGACTCATTTTGCCAGCACGGGTCACATATGATGCTGCACACAACCTACAGTTGCCACAGCCTCCTAGAGATAAGGAATATGACCAAACATTACGTCCTGGACCAGAGCATTACAGAGGAACTCCGTGGCCTAGGTCTTCTCCGCCAGACCTCCACACCCCCTGACTCGACTGTCATGTCTCATCCCAAATGTAGATGCTGTAGACGGTGTGAGTGGCGACAAAAGAGAGGTAAATGTGGAGGTATCCGAACAAAGCTAACTGCTAGCCCACACAGACTCCAGATTCCTTCCCTCATTCTGGCCGACATACGCTCACTAGACAACAAAACAGACCACATACAGCTCCTGAGAACTACGCAACGCCAATGAAGAGAGAGAGAAACACCATTTCAATTCTCCTGTATGTCCTGTACATATAGTAGTATTGACAAATAAAATCTTTGAATCTTTGAAGCTTGGATCTTAAACAAAGACAAAACCGAAATAATAGTTTTTTGAACCAAAGAAGAAAGACTCAAAGTTAATACTCCGCTTCAATCAATGGTGCTAAAAACCAACAGCCAAGATGTCATGAATAGCCCCTCCGGGGCAGAAAGACAGACCCACGCACTGGACTAGCAATTGTGACATTTATTAACAGAAATCCAAAACAGTGCAAAGAACACAAAAATACAAACGGATGAAAACTTACAAGGAGAGAAGTCTAGGGAGGCTCAAACAGTGCGTTGTTCAGAAGTCCAGTCTGTAATACAATCAAGACTGCCGCAATGAAAGAATCAGCCAGCAGTCTTTAAATAGCAGGGAGATAACGAGCAGCAGGTGCTAGCCGGTGAGCGAGCAGGTGACCTAATTACCCAACTACTCACAGCTGAGAAGACTGGAGAGCAGACAATGAGTAGCTGGTGGGTGTGTCTGGAAAATGAGGAGGGGACTCGTGTCACAGAACAGAATATGAAACCAACACTACAGAAACTGACAAAATAACCATAATAAACATAAAATACACAGAAATAAATTAAGAGTCTGGGTTCTGTGAGACACTGTGCCCAGACTCATGACACAAGCCAGAAATCTGGGTGTGGTTCTGGACTCAGTCCTGAATTTTAACAACCACATTACAACAGTAGTGAAGTCAGCCTATTATCACTTAAAGAACATAGCGAGGATTAGAGGTCTGATGACTCAGCACAATCTAGAAAAACTTGCCCATGCATCTTCAGTAAACTGGACTACTGTAACGCTGTCCTCACAGGTCTCCCTAAAAAGTCCATCAAACAGTTGCAGTTGGTTCAGAATGCTGCAGCTCAAGTCCTCACTAAGACCAAGAAAGTGGATCATATAACTCCAGTCCTCAGATCTTTACACTGGCTTCCTGTCTGTCAAAGAATAGATTTCAAAATACTGCTGTTTGTTTATAAAGCTCTGAATGGTTTAGGGCCAAAATACATTTCAGATCTGCTGGTCCATTATGAACCACCGAGAGCCCTCAGCTCATCAGGGTCAGGCCTACTATCTGTGCCCAGAGTTAGAACCAAACATGGCAGCGTTCAGTTTTTATGCTTCTCACATGTGGAACAAACTCCCAGAAAGCATCAGGGCTGCTGAAACTCTCAGCTGCTTTAAATCCAGGTTAAAAACTGTCAGAAACCGAGCCGGCTTGGTTCCCTGGCTCGGTCCTGTCCTCTCTGTAGGTCTAGGTACCGCTGTTTATGTGTTTAGTATGTATTTCAGTGTGCCTTCCTCACTCACAGTTACTGTCTGGCTGGCGGCTGTTGGACAGTGGCTCTGACCTACTTACTGTAGGCACTGCTGACAGCCGTCGGTCTGGCCATGCCTCTCTCTCATCAGTACCAGCTGTTCCTTCCCTTGTGCCATGTTCCCACTCTCGCCCAGGCGCTACCAATTTCACTGTCACCAGCAATGCGGGTACATAGGCTGCCTTGTGCCAGTCACGCATTGCTGGGTCTTCATCTCACTGTATGTGTTGTCTGCCGCGTTGTTCTGAGACGACCTTATTCAACTGTATGTCACGACGTGTAGCCACTCCACATCACTGTGGTTCTCTTGCACCCGCACAGCGATACCGGCTGTGGGACGCCAGCGTGGCTGCACGTCTCTTCTCATGCATTCGCTAGGCGATGCCGGCCCCCGAATGCCCACTGTAAGTTATTTTGCATTTTCGTATGTCTTCACCCTTTTTGGAATGGTGTGGCTTTACGTTAATAAATGTGTGTGGTGAACCCAGCACGTAAATCCTCATTATTTTACCCCTCGCCATGCGCTGTGGAAAAGCGCACAAGGAGGTTCATGACAAAAACTCTCCTATTTGCTGCTGCCTTTCAATAGCCTACAATGTACTGTAACTTTTTTCTGTTGTATCCTATTTTAGCTTGTTTTTTCTCTTTACTTTTTAGTTTGCTTTTAAATTCTTTTGTATTCCTTTTGCAACTTGCTGCAATGTTTTCATGTTTTTTATGTAAAGCACTTTGCATTGTCTTGTACATGAAATGTGCTATACAAATAAAGTTGACTTGCCTAGTCTGATGCACACCTGTCTCTTGGTGGTGATGGTCAGGAGTTGAACCCAGTGGGCTGGCTGGCCAGTTCAGCGGTTAGGTTTGGGCCTTTCTTCTGCCGGCTGTTGTGTGGCTTCCTAGCTTTGCTTTTGGGAGCGTGTGAGTGCTACTTCCTAATCGGGGGGGACCCGTGGACCCACAGCCCCTCCACAGGTGCACCCCAGAAGGAAGGGAGGCTGGTAGCCACCCAGGGCTGCAAAGTGATTGCAAACCTGAAATTGCACCTGGGGGTACTGAAGCCAGGGCAGAGCATCCCAAGACTACCACAGAAGCAATAGAGGCCTTGTTTACAGTCACAGAAGGTGAGCTTTTTTTTTTAAACCAGGTCACCACCGCCGAGTCGTACATTTTTTTTTTAATGTATAATCGGTCCGTGATACAAAAAAAGGATGGGGATCACTGTCCTATAAAACATATAAATGCACATCTGTCTTTAAACACAGGCAGCAGCTACAAAAGAGTGGACCATTTGAAAGTAGAAATATCCTGTTTACCGGTAAGAAAAAAAAAAGACATTTTGCTTTGACTAACTAACTAACTAACTAACTAACCTGCACTTAAATAAATCTCTCTGTATGTAGGATACGACTTTTGGATCAGCAGCTTTTATGAATGCAGAAAGAATATGCATTGTACATACATGAGCATACTGTATGCATCTGTTGATTGACAAGTTGGTTAGCTAATCAGTCAAAACAGTTCGTCTCCAGATTGGCTAATCGTTTCTAAAAATTCTGACCTCCAAAGACTTAACTTTTCATATTTTAGGTGCTCAAATGGAAATTATGTTTACAGGACTATCAAGACCCTTAAGTGACACACAAATGTATTTCAAAAATCTACAGCACCTTACCTTGAAATTAGGGATGGGCCATCAACAGAAATAAAACTGGTTCTTCCCTTCTTCCTGTTGCGTGTGTGCGCATATGAGAGCTTTTGTGCACTGCCCCTTCAGGGTGGACCTGTGTATCAAGTTTGGTGACCCTAGCTTTCTTTGTTGTCGAGATATATATTTTATATGCCATTTTGATGTTGTCCTTTAACCTTGTGATCCCAAAACCAGTCATCTTTCAGGGTCACAGAGTGAACTTGTGTACCAAGTTTGGTGACTCTAGCTTTACTTGTGGTATAGTAATATTACAAAATGAATGATAACTTTGAGCTTTGAACCTTTGACCCCGAACCCATAGTCAGGTCAGGGTGTAACCTGTCCAAGATGTGTCTTAGATACAACTATAGTATGGCTTTGAAAAGCCTACATCATTTCTTTCAGTTGTTATTGCGTTTACAAGATTTAGGGAAAAACTGACCTCTGACCTTGACCTCAGGCTCATCCGATCAGGAACAAATTACAATATGCACATCATTAGTGTATATCAAACCATGGTGGCAAGTTTCAAAGCATTTGGAACAAAACTGAAGAAGGAGCTGATTTCACAAAAGTGGGACAGATGGACGGACTGCCCTATAACATAATCCCGCTTCAGTCTTTGCTGGTGGGGGATAAAACTTTTTGTGACCTTAAAAGCTGTGTGTGAACTGTTTTGCAACCTTTTACAAGCCAACCCTGATGAAACCTAAAAAGTGCAGTGTTCTTAAACGTTCCTCAGCATTAGCTGCTCCATGAGATACTAGCTTGATTTTCGCCCACATTTGACAGAAAAGTTGACAAACCCCAAAATCACTAAATTCGTCAGCTTTCACTGATCTGTGAGATACTACCCTATGGGAGAAGAAAAAAGGGAGAAAAAAAACAAAGACTTGAAAGCTTTAAAAGCTGATGTTGATTTAAGATCAAATCGTCCAGCCCTACTTGAAATATTGATCGTGTTAGTTACCAGAGCTGAAGCTTCCATGAAACAAGCTAATGCCAAATACCTTCTTACAGAGAGGGATTTGAAAACAATGAATACAGAGCTTTGTGGAGCGTGCTGACTTGAAAATGTTGAAGTGAAAATACACTTTTTTCCCCATAACTGATGTAGGTGCTGCATTAGATGTGGTGGGTCTACTGCTCCTTATCTAATAAAGCAATTGTCTGTCTGGGACAAGACTGAAAGGAGGAGGGAAGGCTCAGTGGGGGAGAGAGAGAGAGAATATTGATGGCCAAGCGTCCACCTCTGGCTTGGCCAGGAAAACAGACAGAGGAGTGATTGCCAAGCACCACACGAAAGCTACTTCTACTTTACTCCCCTGACGGAAGCCTGTGACATGACTCTACAAATTCCCCATGAAAGGGGGTCCAGCAGCCGCGATAATGTGCAAGTGGCTGCTGCTGGAGGAACTCCTCATATCTGGGAGGAGAATATGACTTAACTGAGCTTAAAATGTGATTTCAGCAGTGCAGATTTGCCCTTGCTTTGCGATGCCTGTGTAGGATTTGATGTGAGAGCCAAAATGATGCAGTGATTCATGCGAGCATGTAGGCGGGAGAGCCACTTAAGAGAAATCCTAATCACAAGCCTCCCCTCAGGCTTGCTGCAGGGGGGGGTTTGTTGGGGATTTAAAATCACAACCACTTAGAAGTTACTGTTAATTAACTTTACAACTAACTTGCGTGGCTTAGTTAAACACATGCAAACACCCCCAGCCCCACATGCAGCCTACGCAAAACCACGATCACAAGGTTTAGTAATCATTTTATGTCTGCCCTAATAATTATTGCAGGGGAGATGGGAAATATAACAAAGAAAGCAGGAGTCGCACCTTTAAAGAATAACTTGAAAATAATTTACTGTGAAATTGTCCGATTGCTGCCCATTTGGACTAAATACTTTATTATATGAAAGAGATGTCAACAGTTTTACTATGGCGGCGCCACACGAGTCGGCTGCCTGCTGCAACAGCCTTTTTTTTATCTTCCTTTGTGGCGGTTCGTTTTAACCCCACAACAGACTAAGGACACTCAGCCCTCTTTTCTCTGTTTTTCTGCTGCATTACTGAGAAGCAATGTGCCATTCATGTATTTGTGATGCAAACATGCATGTGTTGTGATGTAATGCGCCATTCGGTATAGTGTGCATATGGCTTGTCCTTACTGTGCTTTTTCTGAGCATCTTAGATGTGCTTTGGTGTATTAATGTCTACAGGTAGACGAGTTTCTTCTGTCTCACCTATGTGATGTTAATCGATGCCTTTCATCCTTTGTACTCATGCGTCCTGTCCTTACTGTGACCTAGAGACTCAGATCAATATGTAGATGTGCTTGTTAGCCTCTTTGTCTTGCACTTAGAGCGAGGTCTAGCTAATCTGCCCATTGTGATGTATGGCTTACAAATGCAAATACCTCCTGCCTGTTCTGTTGTCCCTTTGATCATTCTAGACTGTGGGGTATGTCTTTTTGATGTATTGTTATGATCAAGTATTTAAGGTGCAACTCTGTAACGCAATCTCTCTCTCTTCTTCTCTCACTCTGATCCTGCAACTGGTAGACACACGCGTGTCCGCCTCTCCTTCTCTGAGAGCTTAGGGATCCCGCTCCGGGCTGCTCCACTATGCACCGGAGAGGGGATCCCGTGAAGGCGACATGATATAATAAAACCTGCTTAAAACCACAGCACTGCTGCTTATTTTTTCATGCCGCCTCACTGGTGACCCTGACGTGATCACGCACACGTTTTGTGCGAAAGCAACCTTCCGAGCTGGACAACCACACAGCTGCGTTGGTGGCCCCTTGAAGACGCACACGTTTTGTGCAACGCAGCCTTCTGTTTTGGATGGCCACGCTGGCGAACCGACGCTGAAAAAAACGAGCGGCCAGCGAACGCAACACCCGGGCATGAATGCTCCGTCGCCTGAGATCTGCACAACCACGCTGGACCGGCCGCTCTCACTGAGAGCGCACGCACCTCGTCCTCTCTCCACGATGGCAACCTCCAGGGCCGACGGGGAGCGCAGCGCGTGGAACTGAACGCACCATGGCCGCACGAGCGACAACGATCGTCTCCTCCCTCTCACCGCTCCAACGCAGCTGCACGAGCCCGGGGCACAAAGATCGTCTATTGCCTCGCACCGCTCCAACGCGCCTCCACGAGCCCGAGGGACGGAGATCGTCTACTTCCTCACACCGCTCCAACGCAGCTGCATGAGCCTGAGGAACAAAAGATCGTCTATTCCCTCCCGCCGCTCCAACGTATCTGCACGGGCCTGAGGGACTAAAGATCGTCTATTTCCTCTCACCGCTCCAACGCACCATGGCCAATCTACAGCCACAGCTCAACCTGGATTTTACCGGCGCCGTCTGCGCCGTTCTCCACCAAGTTTCTGCACCCTGACTCGCCACTCCAGCGGCCCACCCACGCACTGAACCCCCGCGCACGCATCGGGGAGTTACAAGGACGGCGCATCACGCATGGGACAAGTAACGGCTCCACAGACTGCCTTCCTCCTTCGCCGCTGCCTTTCAGGGCTGCTCGCTCACCTGAGGCACGCATGCAGCATACTGGAAGGATTTGTTAACAGTCTCAGCCACGCCACAGACCGCCATCGTCCTCCGCCGCTGCCCACAGAACCTTCAGGGCTGCTCGTTCACCTGAAGCAAGCACGCAGCTCGCCACTGGATTTTTTAATGGTCTTAGCCACGGCACAACGGGATTTCAGCCGTCAGCTGTTCCCGGGAGCTTTGGGGTTGCTTCAGCACCCAAAGCCAACAGTCCCTATGCTTTGTTTACTTTTTTTCTTACAGCCGCCCCTGCTTTTCTTCATGGCCACAAGAGGAGTCAGAGACTAATTTTTCTTCTTGTGATCTCCGCACGTGCAACGGGACAAACCCTCGACGTCACGGAGCAGCAAGCAATTTTTGCACGGCTCAGGACGATTTCACAGCTCCTGCCGGCACTTACTACCCCTCCCCTCCCTCCCCCTCCGCCTGCAGCGAGCTTCTCCCACAGCTCGCTCACACAGATGGATTATCGAGGTCGCGACCCCCTGCCGCGTCCTCTGGGGGGGAGCGTGTGTGGCGGTTCGTTTTAACCCCACAACAGACTAAGGACACTCAGCCCTCTTTTCTCTGTTTTTCTGCTGCATTACTGAGAAGCAATGTGCCATTCATGTATTTGTGATGCAAACATGCATGTGTTGTGATGTAATGCGCCATTCGGTATAGTGTGCATATGGCTTGTCCTTACTGTGCTTTTTCTGAGCATCTTAGATGTGCTTTGGTGTATTAATGTCTACAGGTAGACGAGTTTCTTCTGTCTCACCTATGTGATGTTAATCGATGCCTTTCATCCTTTGTACTCATGCGTCCTGTCCTTACTGTGACCTAGAGACTCAGATCAATATGTAGATGTGCTTGTTAGCCTCTTTGTCTTGCACTTAGAGCGAGGTCTAGCTAATCTGCCCATTGTGATGTATGGCTTACAAATGCAAATACCTCCTGCCTGTTCTGTTGTCCCTTTGATCATTCTAGACTGTGGGGTATGTCTTTTTGATGTATTGTTATGATCAAGTATTTAAGGTGCAACTCTGTAACGCAATCTCTCTCTCTTCTTCTCTCACTCTGATCCTGCAACTGGTAGACACACGCGTGTCCGCCTCTCCTTCTCTGAGAGCTTAGGGATCCCGCTCCGGGCTGCTCCACTATGCACCGGAGAGGGGATCCCGTGAAGGCGACATGATATAATAAAACCTGCTTAAAACCACAGCTCTGCTGCTTATTTTTTCATGCCGCTTCACCTTCTTCTTTCTACACCTTTCACTCTGTATATATATCACGGACGCACGGATCACCCCGGGGATCTCCCGGGTCGGCGGACAGAGCCACGGTTTGCAGCGGGAGACGTTACAGCGGGGAGGAGCTAGTGCTAGCTAGCACTTGGCCGCCGCCCGGTGCTAATGGGAAACTCGACATACCGGGAGCTGTAGCGAAAATGACGCGGGTACCGGGCTGGAGTTTAGGCGGCGTGAAAGAAATATAAGACAGAATAATAAAGAGCGATGGCAAGAACCAAGCAGACCGCCCGTAAAATCTACTGGAGGAAGAAGCCCCCCCCCCCCCCCCCCCAGGAGACAGCTAGCCACCAGGGCTGCTCGGAGAGGCGCTCCGGCCACCGGCAGAGTGAAGAGGCCTCGCCGTCACAGGCCCGTGGCTCTGAGAGAGATCCGTCGCTGCCAGAAATCCACGGAGCTGCTCATCCATAAGCTGCCCGTCCAGCGCCTGGTGAGGGAGATCGCTCAGGACTTCAAGACCGTCCTGCGTTTCCTGAGCTTCGCCGTCATGGCTCTGCAGGAGACCAGCGAGGCCCACCTGGTGGTCTCTTCTTCGCTAAGGGGGTCACCATCATGCCCAAAGACTTCCAGCTGGCCCGCTGCATCCGCGGAGAGAGAGCTTAGACTTTCTGCTGCACATTCACCAGCCATAATGCTCTGCACTGTGTGTCTATATATATATACATTTATAGTAATATGGACATATGTTTACTAGATGTTGTTTTTTCTTGCCTTCTGATTGTTGCTCTGAGTGTTGCTATCCCTATGCTGTTGCAATCCTGGAATTTCCCCATTGTGGGACTAATAAAGGCTTATCTTATCTTATCTTATCTTAAAATTTAAATATATTACAATGTATAGTATTGTGATACTCAATACCGCAATATCGTGATTATCACTGAATCACGACAGGATCGAATCATGACACAGGTATTGTGATCCGAATCAAATCGTGAGATCCCTCACGACTGACATCCCTACTATTTATCAATCTGGATGTGATCGTACGGTGTGCTCAAATCACACATCAGCTTTGAGTTGGGGTATGCAAATTTTTATGTTGCTGTAGACCCCCATACAGCAGAGAAACCTGCTTTGTGGGAGAATTATTTCATTATATCAAATTATATTAAGCAGTTCAACCTTTCAGGTGATATGTTTGCCTTGTGTCACACTGAGACGAGTTTTAACAATTTAAAGACTAAAGAGACTGCTTTATTAATTATAAATGTTTTGTCCATATTCATGCCACTACAGCCAATATTAAAAAAGATAAGATAAGATAAGATAAGCCTTTATTAGTCCCACAACGGGGAAATTCCAGGATTGCAACAGCACAGGGATAGCAACACTCAGAGCAACAATCTGAGTTGCCAGAAGAATTAAAAAAAAACAAAAAACTAGCTATTTGATGTAATGTGTAAAACTGAATTTAGTTTCTGAAATATTCTGCCATTCCAGTTGTGTGGCAGGGTTTTTGCAGTGGATATTGCTGTATTTATATACAGTATGTGTATTGTAAAGAGTCTCCTGTGTGAGCACTGTGTTAAATTATTTAACAGTTAGTTCCAACTGAGCAATTTAATTGGACAATAGGGATTCCAGGAGTTACTATATTCCACAATAATTGCACTTCAATGTTTCACTGGCTATGTATCACTCTGCTTCAAAGGTGTTCATGTAACCGTTAATTACTAACAGCAATTTACTGTCAACTCTGCAGACTTGAGAATTGCAATACTATGTTGGATAACTTAATTTTCCCAGTGAGGTGCTGTTTGAAAAAAAATCTACATCTGTGACCTGAGAGTACCACCCTTTAGAAAAAATTTCTTTATTGAGTTTACATCTGCCCTTGTATAAATATTGTCAAGATATTTCACATCTCTTAAAAAAATAGGAAGTGCTAGAATTGAATTTAACAAACTGCAATACCTTTGTGGTGATGGACTCTTTGTTTCATCTGAAAATGGCAAGAAAAATGAGCGAAGTGTGCTGAAGCCAAATTGCTAGCAAGCTAACTATAGCAACCGCCATCGACCACCTTTCTGCGGTACTGACTCAATATGTGACCAGTATGTTTTATAAATACTGACTTTTGCACTTGACGATATTTACAGTAATTTGTTTACAGGTGTGTGAAATGAAAATAGACATCTTCATACTGATTGAGATGTTTAGCAACAGTTACTGGCTACATTTAGAAGGGACTATTTTTTTTTCTCAGCTGCGCAAAATAACTGGTTAAACAAACAAATCTGAATATTTTGTCCAGTATTGCTGTCATTTAATAAACTAGTACATACCCGTGCATAGGTTCCAAGGTTGTCATAGCCAGGAGCGGCACTGGGGTTAAGCTCCCAGTGCTCATAAAATGCTCCTTATGGCGTGCATCTCGAAAAGCCTCTGACAACTAAGTCCAACTCCTAGCCTGCCCGTGTGGTTTAGTCTCTAAGCCCGGCGGAACTGCTTTTACTAATAGGAGAAGGGGCGAGGGCGGATCTCTGGCGCCTTAAAACCAGATGCTTCGGGTAGATGGTGGCTCGTCAACCTGGGAAGGTAGCCCATCTAGGGGAAGGTAAACCCTGATTTCAAACCTCCGCTGCCTTGCGGCACACCCGGTCATGGGAAAGGCTTCGGGAGTCAACCCTGAGGAAAAATCCGGAGTCGGAGCCCCTAAGGCAGTTCTCTGTTGTGCTCAACATCGTTCTGGCAGCTCCTGCAACAGCGCTGGTGCCAAACTATAGCAGCCCTGCTGTTCCTTTGGATTCATCAGTGACATGGAGAGGGGGGACATGCTGCATGGGTAACATCTTGTCCTCCATATCTTCCTGCCCAGGCTTGAATCCTACCAACACCCAACGCTGGAAGGTAGAACACTGGTATGCATCGGCCTGTTCAGCCACAGGCGGTGCTGTTCCAGCAGAGTAGACGTTTAGGATTCTCTTCCATGGTCATTATAGACCGACGGAGGCCGACGACCCGTGCATACCCGTCCATGCCCATAGAAACCAAGTATAAGCAAGTAATTCCAGTTCATGGGCAGGATCATGAAAATAGATCTGAGCAAAAAGTGGCTTTCGACCCTGTTCAGGAAGGCCCGTGCATGCCGGTAGAAACCAAGAAACCCAAGCACCCCGATAAAATCAGGGCTTTGCTTGGCATTTTACACATTTGTAGTGTAGACTGGCATTCTTCAAGGTAACACATTTTTACTGTATCAGCACCTCTTTAAAAACGACATTGCTGAGAAAGCGGATGCTTTTGCTTAGTTTCTTCATCTTGAGCAACAATACGAAGACTGCTTGATCTGGCAACTCTGCTCGCGGCAACGTGGAATTGGCCATGGCTGCAGAAATCTGTTGTGCAGAAAACATGAACACGCTGTAAAGACTGGCCCTGTGACTTATTCACCTTGCCACTTTTGAGCCATATGACATCATAAAGACACATTAGTCTAAGCATCGTGAGTGACGGTCCATATGACATCATAAAGACACATATGTCTATGTGCCATCATATAGACATCATATCTTTATGACGGCATCGCGAGTCCTATGATGCCTGAGTTCATAGGACGTCCTATGATGATCAGTCAGAGATCGTAGGCCGTCCTATGATGTCCTATAAACGTGACAGACACACACAGAGACACACAGAGATTTCTTGCTTTAATACAGTGATTGTGCCGTGAACTGTGGTATAAAAGCAACATATTCCGCTACGTGTCGGGCATTACACATATCACACCCGCAGTTACTATAGTCATTGATACTGTACTCGCTCGTGTAATATTGCTTCAATAATGTTCTAAAAAGTATTTCTTTGACCCCTCCATGGATCGCCACCTTACCGTGGTGGAGGGGTTTGAGTGCTTGAATGATCCCAGAAGCCCTGGTAGGGCCTCCCAAGCCAAAGTGGTCCTGGGTGAAGGGCCAGACTAAGAGTGGTCCAGTGGATCTCCATGAAAAATGTTGCATCAAGGATCCAGTGTACTCAAAGGAGGCACATAGATCTGCCCTCCAGTGAGCTCACCACCGGCAGGAGGGATCATGGGGATCATGGTGCTATGTGAACTGGACTGTTCTGCCTGGACTGATGCCCCCACAACCCGAATCCCCAGATAAGCGGTAGATGGATGGATAGTATTTCTTTGACTAAGTTTTCTGTTATGTTGTACAGTAGCTCATAACAGTTATCCCTTACAAATTATCTGTTAATTAAACCACAACATAGCTTTATGCACAGAAATGCCTAGTCGAGGTGATCTGCTGCATCTGGGTTTAAAAAGAAAAACCATGTAGTTCATGTCATTATTGCTCAACAAAAAGCAACTTGACATCACCCCGTTTTTAGCCCACCTGTTAACAGAAATTGGACCAGGAGACAGTGGGAGAATACTGTAACAACACAAGTGGGTACAGCACCCACAGAAACTCTGGTGAACAAAAAAGAAGTTGGTGCTGGTTCTTGACAAGCTTTTATGTTGACAGAGTGTATGTTGATGCAGGAACTAGTGAGATGTGTTTCCGTTAGAAGAGACTGCCTGGTATTGTTGAGTACTTCACAATACTGACACTGAAAAGCCATCATGTGCAGAGTAAGCGTGTTAACTGTTAAGAATCCCAACTCAATGGCCCAATTATTGTGGGCAAACATACTTACTTTCATATGTACCAGATATTAGCTCATCTTTCAACACAGTGAAACCCTGCAAACATTGCATAACTCTAACCTAATATTGAAAGGCTTAGTGACTGCTGTTTTATTCAGCATCACAAAGTAAAACCGAATCCAATAAACAGCACAAAACTCATTTGATTCCTACTTAATAGACATAGCATTAACAGCAATAGGTCAGGAGCGGCTGTCGGAACAATAAGGCCCAGTGAAATTGCCCGGAACAGGGAAAACTATTCCCAACAAAAACAGCCGGAATAAATGCATTTCAAGACTGCCTCTTCACAAGACCTCCACAAAGGCCTCCCCATCATTACCTGATTGCAGCCTATCTGTTCCAGACTTGAGTTCCTAATGACATCCTCCTTTGGCTCAGGCCGGACAGTGTAAAAGGTCAAACATGTCTGGGTCTGGGCCCAATAATAAGGCTGTCTGAGGGATCTTCGAGCTCTGGCCTGTCTCCTCTGGCCAAGGGCGATTCTCATGATTATTTCCCTCCATTTGCTGTGCCAAAGCAGCATGAACCTCCAACATGCCTCTTGTGAAATAAAATCATGGATAATTTAGACCTAGGATAAAATGAGGGTAAAATAGCCAAGTTTATAAGAATACATTCTGTTGCTAACTTTAGTTAATAGTAAGTTTTTATAGAAATTACATATTCAAAAGGAAAAATAATCAACTTGCAGATAATTTGTAAATAACCAAATCTGTATTTTTTTCCTTTGAACATGCAGATTTTTCTTCTTGTATTTTCCTCATAAATTTGTCAGTTTTCAGCAATTTGTGTTTTCTCTTCTTATTCTTAAAAATGAATGAGAAATGCTGACCCATGAAGTTGCAAGTTTCTTCTCAGAAATGATTCCTTTTTTCCTTATCAGTGTGAGTCACTGCAATGATAACTTTGCAATTTCTGCATGTAAATTCCAAAAGTTGTACATTTTATTTATCAAGTTGTGATTTTTTTAATCCAATTTTTTTCCTCATTTTTTGTCAAATTTGACACCATTTTTGTAAATTTGCTACCATTACATACTGTAGGATGTTTAATATATTTGTCTGATAAATAGACAGTTTTCTTCTTTGCAGTACATTTACATTTTCCCCATTAATTAGTAAGATTTTACTCTTGTAAATTTATTTTGTTTTCTTGTTCAAAAGGAACTTGATGTAATTCTGACAACTAATATTTTAAAATGGTACTGCAGTCCAAATTCAAAACAGTGGAGACAGACCAGAGTCATGCAGGTTGTCAAATGTTATAGCACACACTGGCATGGGACAATGACTCCTAGACAGTGAGTCGCTCTTTTTAGGTTGGGTAGACATGAACTCTAGTCCCCATTCTCTTCCTTGTCTCCATGACTACATCACTTGCAGAAACTTGTCTGTCTTATCTGGCATCGCAGGGGAACAAAATCTGATTGGCTCTTATTCTAGAATGAAGTTTAGTCAACACAAAACAAACCTTTCTGGCTCAGACTGTGAACTTTTCCTCTAGGAATATCTGGGCTATAACATTTATATTGGAGAAGCCAGTTTTTCATCTTCTCTAAGGCAAAGCTGTCGATTTATCGGTCACTCTACATTCCTACCCTCACCTATGGTCATGAGCTTTGGGTAATGACCAAAAGAATGAGATCGCAGATACAAGTGGCTGAAATGAGCTTTCTCCGTAGGATTGCTGGACTCACCCTTAAAGATAGGGTGAGGAGCTCAGAGTAGAACCTCATGGTTATTTTCATGGTTTACAACATATATTAACTTATGGATATCTCATTTAAGTTATTGTTAAAGACACAGGAAGCCACTAGTTTTTGGCAAAAGAACAGTATATGGTGACAGGCCCTTAATATAGCTGTTAATGTGAGCTTTAATTGAGGGTTTTAGAAGAATTAGATAGAACATGCATTTATATTCACAGTCTCATCACTATAGCCACAGCTGTCCATGGAGAAAATGGGCATTGATATTTGTAATGCAGTGATAATTAGTGGAGTGTTAAAACACCACATATTCACATGGGAATTGAAAAAAACCCCAACACAATTCAGTTGCTGTCACTTGTCAGAGAATCCGAGAGCATCTTATTGTTCTGTCACCACCTGCCTGTCGTTGTCACACAGACACTACCATGAAGGCCTCTGACACATCTGCAACATTTCTTTCATGGCAATTTTGGCTGATTTGATATCTGACAGCAAACTGCCACAGGAAAGCATGTATTAAAGCAGACTCAGGACCTTCCTGTAAATCTGTGTTCCTCTTAGATCACCAGTCCACCTAAATGTTCCAAGAATTTGCAACTGAACTGAGATGATGGAAGTGAGAATTGCATCAGGCATAGGCACAGAGGCAGGAAGTTCCTTTTTTTCCACTCCACGTTCAGTGAACAGAGCAGGTAGTAAAATTTGTGTTTTTAATGCATTTATACATGCAGACATTCCATTGAGGCGATTGCTGAAATTGCCTTGCACGCTGTAATACGTGCAGTCTGTGCAGCCGACAGTAGCTGTGGGAAGTTTCACCCAGAGGTTTATGTCAGGCTGTGATCTTGCAGGGCCATGCAGTTTATTTCCATGCTCGCAAAAACATTTACATCCAAACTGTTTCCTCCACGGGCAGGCAGGCATATTTTTATAGTGAGAGACACCTCACCGTAAGATAAAGGCATTCACTCGCAGATGGCATGAAACATTTATTGGTGTTTATCTGCCTTCTGAGGGAACAGCGATGACCTAAACCATGACAATATAACACAGAGCCAGACATAATGGTTTAACGTTTGTTGACCATGATATTAGTTTTTGTCGTGTAATTCCATCACTCTTCTTTTGTCCCTGTTCTCCACTCTTCTTGCGTAACCTTGTTTCGGTGCCTTTTGACAGCGATGCAGGTTATTAAAAATACAGCACAGGTGCTAAGGTTAAAAAAATGCAATTTTTCCTTGCAGAGAAAAACATCTATGCCTTCAAAACCAGCATTCCTACATACAATATATTAAAAGTGCTACTGAGCACTGCCTCTTCCCACCTAATGCCAGTAATAGGCTATAAATCCACCTTCCAGATGCTGCATATTTCACATTGAATGTGAAAAGCCTCCTAGGGTGCCTGATACACACAAACACCATAGGCAGCAACTGCAGATTTTTATACAATATTGATTTTGAGGTTGTAATTTTTTGCCCCATAAGAAGCCCTGATTTGAATTACCCACTTTGGTCAGGCAGAAAGTTGACAATGAGTCACAGTAAACAAGCCTGAGGTTTATGGCAGGAAAAAAAAGACCTTTGCATCTCTTTGCATACTAATAGTGATATTTCGCTGTGCTTGTGGTACCAAGTTGTAGAGCAAAAAAAAGAGCCCCTGTGAAAACGACTTCCAAGAGGCCCACCATCTGGCAGGAGCGATACAATGTGTCAGGATTTTCAAAAAGAAAGCAGGAAAAAAATGCTATGAGACAGGAGTGATTCATTTCAGCTCCACACATCCCAGAATTTTTCTTTTCCTGATTTAGATATTATTCGAACCTTTCGGTTCCACCGCCACAGCAGCGTGTCAGCCTATTGACGATCCCAGTGTGGGCTCGCCTTATTTTAGAACACTGTGTACATACCAATGAACCTGTCCACCATATCTGCTCCACGTGGGCGTGCGTACACCAGGCAGGGGGAAGTGGCATCAAAAGCGCGCCCCATGAGGATGCATTACACCATTTATGATAAGACCGTGTGCCTCTCTGAATGGGTTTCAGCTGACAGTTGCTGATAGGGAAACACAGGGGTGCAAGCATGTACTGGGAGGAAAGCAGGCACGCTGAAACCGTTTAACTAATCAATCTGAGTATGGCAATGAGTACAAAAGCTGTAAGCATGAGCGCAAATGGGATGAACGCACATAAGTGTACTTCAGCCTTTATTTTTCCCCCACTCCGTCTGGGACACGCAAGCAGAAAACTGTAGATCGTAGCAGCTGGTGTCCACCTTCCCACGGGGCATTACCCTTTTGCATGGCCTTCTGAATTTGCCACTGGCTAGCCCCAAGGATATGACTGTTCCAATCTGAGAAAGTTCAAATCAGCTCCTGCTACAGCCATTTTGGAAAGTTACTTTAAATATACTTTTGAATACATTACTGGATGAGCGGTTTTATTTCACTTGTTCCACAAGAAGCCCAGCCCAAGAATTTCCCTGGAGAATGATGAGAAGTTTTACTTTGTATGCACCAGTTCCCTCTTTCCCATCGCCAAAACTGTCAAAAACATTACTTGCAATTGGAGAAGTACTTGAATGAGAGATAAGAGCACAATTATTAAAAATGCTCTACTGTATTTTAGCACAAAGGCTGCAACAATGTGAGTTGTCTGCTTGTTTGGGAATTACTGCACATTTCTACCATTTTAGAAAGACCAATTTTTGTCAAATAGCTTAAATTTTAAATGTATTTTCTTGAACAAAATATATTTACGGTTTGGTTTCTAGGCTCCGGTTCATCTTGAAGGGTGCTTTCACACCTACAGGCTTCAGTTCATTTCAGCTGAATTCCAGTTTGATTTCCCCATTAGGGCAGTTCGTTTTGTCTGGTGAGAATCGTACTGAGGTGTGCACCAAAACAACTGTGCGGAAACCACCTGAAAGAGGTGGTCTTGATTTGAATCAACTGGCGAACTCTGGTTTGGTCCTCCCGGTGAGAAAGGGACCATACTACAACAGGACCAGCAGCAAACAGCAAAATATTTTATACCACTGTACATACCTGATGGATCCTTGAAAATATACAGTATGTGGGTGAGCATGTCATGGTTCTGGAGGATTAATGAATGTTAACGTGTTATTTTTCTTCCATAGCCACACTTCATTTTCAAACTGTACAATTTGCTTTAAGTGGTACAGTGGTGTGAAAAAGTGTTTGCCCCCTCCCTGATTTCTCATTTTTTTGTAAGTTTGTCACACTTAAATGTTTCAGATCAAACAAATTTAAATATCAGACAACGATAAGAAGTAAACACAAAATGCAATTTTTAAATCAAGGTGTTTATTATTAAGGGAAAAAATCCAAACCTACATGGCCCTGTGTGAAAAAGTGAATGCCCCCTAAACCTAATAACTGGTTGGGCCGCCCTTAGCAGCAACAACTGCAATCAAGCGTTTGTGATAACTGACAATGAGTCTTTTACAGTGCTGTGAAGGAATTTTGGTCCTCTCATCTTTGCAGAATTTTGAAATTCAGCCACACTGGACGGTTTTTGAACATGAGCGGTCTTTTAAAGGTCATGCCACAGCATCTTAATTGGATTCATGTCAGGACTTTGACTAGGCCACTCCAAAGTCTTCGTTTTGTTTTTCTTAAGCCATTCAGAGGTGGACTTACTGGTGTGTTTTGGATCATTGTCCTGCTGCAGAACCCAAGTGTGCTTCAGCTTGAGGTCAGGAACAGATGGCTGGACATTCTCCTTCAGGTTTTTTTTGTTAGACAGCAGAATTCATGGTTCCATTTACCACAGCAAGTTTTCCAGGTCCTGAAGCAGCAAAACAATCCCACATTCTATAAACCCTTTACTTAGCATAGGAATTGAAATTTATTTTTTTGTTCTGATATAGCAAGAGTTAGGGGTGGTGACAGCAGCAAAAAAAAAAAAAAAAAAAAAGCATACATCGTAATATCTCAATACTTTGTGGTGGTGATACGGTATTGATTCAGAGATTCTAATATCATGAGGAGTTGGTCAAAACGAAGGTTGGAATTTGAAAGTCCAATATAGGATATTGCAATACTCAGCGTATCACAAGGTAATGACAGTATTGCAATGCTACTCAAGTATGGTGAGGCCTCTGGTGAGTACGTTTTTGTTATATTCTTGTACATTTATATGCATAGAAAAACCCTGGAGTTACACTGACTCTGGATGCAGTCCGTTACAGATGCCGTGCGGATGGAAGCCTTGCGTTCATCCCTACCAGCTCCGTTTGTGTTTTGAAGCAGCATGAATAAGAACAAGGTTCAAAATACAAGATCACGTGATAATTATATTAAGAAATGTGATATCTTAAGAAAGACCCGAGCAAGACTGAGGACAACCGATTGCGATCATGTGATAACAACAAGGAAGTGTGATGCAATTGCAGTCACGGAAGCGTGATGTACCAACTCTCCACCTGGATTTTTGTGCTCTAAATAATACGTAAGTAGCCCATTAATTTTAATTCTATTAAATGTTTGTGTTATGTCAAAGTTTTTATCTTCTTTGACACAGTGGTGGAGGAGTAGACCTCAGAAAATAACGGAAGATCCTTAAATCTTGTTTAATGAACAAACAGCTATTAAATACCATGAGGTACCACGGCATTTGCTTGCAGATTGGATCTGGCATCCTTCAAAAATAGACTCATTGAGTTTCATTAAGCCTCTGTCACACCATGACGATTTAGGTAGCATTTGCCAAATGTATAAAAATTGGTTGCATAAAAACGCTGGCATATGCCGAAATTTTCACTTGTGGCCATATGCATCATGTATCCATAATGACTTGGACATATACATAATGTATTGGTAACTTATAAAGAATATTTCCATAATTATAAATAACTTAAACCAACAAATGCTTAGTGTGTTGCCAATATATTGTTGCGCATGTAACTTAGGCGCAACAATAGTCTAACTTATGCATATCTTCAGGTTCAGGTTCAGGTTCCTTTATTTGTACCCGTAGGAAGATTTGTTTTGCAGTCAGGTGACATCCATATTTACAAACCACAATTACATTCATCATGAACACAAACACAGGAACACATGAAGCTGACTGTAAACATGATAAAAGTACTCAAGGCTCCATCAATCAGGACATAGGACAAAGAGATAAGAGAAAAAACAAAGAGATAAGAGAGAAGGGTCATACTAAAAAGCTAAAGACTAGTCAAAGAGGTTAAAAACTCAAAAGTCTAAAACCCAATAAAAGATTTAGAACCCAAATAAAAAACCTACAAAAATAAGTAAATATAAAATAAAAATAAATTATGTGCAATATATTGTTACATCTTGTTCAACTCTTTGACAGCAGCAGGAACAAAGCTGTTTTTGTAGCGCTGCGTTTTACTTTTTGGGACAGCAAACCTCCGTCTGGAGGGAAGAAGCTGAAAGTGGCAGTGCAAAGGGTGGGAGTCATCATTTAAAATGGAGGCAGCAATCCTCTGTACCTGTCTGGTGTACAGAGATGTCAGGCTCATCTGCAACTCACCAAGCAAACAATTGGACCATCTAACTACCTGATCCAAGGATTTCCTCTGTTTCAGTTTTATCTGACCAAACCATGACACTAAAGAAAAGGATCAAACAGATTCAACAACAGCCCGATAAAACATTGTCATTATGGTTCAGTCAATTTGGAAGCGTGCAGGTTTCCTTAAACAATGCAAATGTTGCTGACCCTTTTTGCACACCCTTTCAGAGTTCTCTTCAAAGTTTAAATTACTATCAATAATCGTCCCAAGATATTTGTAGGATTGTACACATTCAGTGGTCTGGCCTTTTAGTACAGTGATTTCGTGCCTGGGAGTTTTCCTCCTAAAGTCAATAATCATATCTTTAGTTTTTGTCGTATTCAGCTGCAGGTAGGAATCGTCACACCAGTGAACAAAATCATCAACTACTGGGCCGTGGCCACTCTCACCATCCTGGAGGAGACTGACAACAACTGAATCATCAGCATACTTTATAATGTGTCTGTTGTCATGTCTGCTCCGACACATGTTTGTGTACAGGATGAAGAGTAGTGGTGACAACACACACCCCTGCGGAGAGCCAGTAGAAGAACACTTTTGGTCAGACAGTGTACCATTGACCCTTACTCTCTGTGTCCTGTTGGTTAAAAAATCCAGAATCCAACCCACCAGATTATTACTCAAATCAAATTGTTGCAGGAGCCTTTCAACTAAAATATGAGGTTGGGTTGTATTAAAGGCGGAAGAAAAGTCCACAAATAAAAGCCTGGCGTGTGTCCTATTAAAATCCAGATGTTTAAAAAGCATGTTAAACAGAGTGACGGTGGCATCCTCCACTCCTCTGTGAGGCCTCTTCTCTTCCGCCCTCCAAAGAGAGCAGTCGCATCTTTTCGCTGCTTCCGCTCCCTGTCTCTCCCTCCCTAACTGATGGATCCCAGCTTGCTATTGTCTGTGTCTGCGTGTCTCTCTACTGCTGATTCATCCAACGAAAATTATGGATTTGGAAGCGGCTTAAATGCTGCACGGTGGCGCAGTGGTTTAGCACTGTGGCAGCACAGTTTACTCTCGGCCGGGGGATCGCGGGGATCATGAGATCGTGGGTTTGATCCCAGCCCCCGACCAACAGTGAGCTGTGTGGAGTTTGCATGTTCTCCCCGTGTTGCGTGGGTTTACTCCGGGATTTCTCCGGTTTCCTCCCGCATACCAAAAAAACATGTAGGTTCAGGGCGCTCGCGCACGCAGTGGCCGGCAGCCGGTGGCTTGTCACCAGACTGCAAACCAAATCTACCTACGGGTACAAATAAGTAACAAAAAAAAAAAATAAAAATGTGCTATTGTCACTATTTTTCAACAAGAATCGGGCCAAGGGGGAGCCCAAGAATTGGAACCTGCAAGGAGACTCATGGACATTGGAATTCATGCGTCTGTGGAAACATTGGTTATGATCTCAGGACTTCTATTTTTGGCTGTGAAGTTCCCTGATGCATCAGAAATTGAAGAAAGATGAGAGAGCTGATCAAAGCGGACCCGGCAAGCTCCTTCATCAAATTCGACCAGTTGGGGAAGGCACGAGTAGCGGCAAACGGTGAACTGAATGAAAGTGATTCAGTGGAGGAATACATCTGGAGCCCTGTGCTTTCCATGGAAAAACAGTTTAAGCCTGCACAATGGAGCACTGAATCCGTAAGAGAATGGAAAGTTTTTTCTCTGAAGTCAGTGCTATTCGACCTGTTTTTTGGCACCCTCAGCACTCAGTCCTCCTGATGATCAACAGTATAATTGTTTTCATAACATTGGCGGACAGTATCTGACTCTCAAGGACAGCTGTCTGGCTCAGACTATTCCATCTGCCGTGCTCAAGGACACGTGCCTTTGCCTTAGACACTAGTCATAACATCTGCTGAGAGAGAGACTATTGCTGTTCTCCTAACTGATTTGCACTACTGATTGCATCCAACACACACACAACTGACCCATTATACTGGCGAAGACATATTCATTCACTGCTCTCTTTGTGTCATTGTGTGGATTCTATTGTCTGCTAATTGTGCATTGAGATTTTTTTTCTTGTAATCACAATATCGGTCATATATAAATGAACTTTATTTTGATAAACAATGCTTTTTTCTCTCTCCTATTGTGTCCCCTCCCCCCCCGCCTTCTATTCCCCTCGTGCTGACAGGCGCCTCCATGGCTCGCCACGTCATTGGGAATGTCATCTATGACGTTTCCATTGACAAGTTAAATTCCTCGTATATTTAAGATAAGATAAGATAAGATAAGCCTTTATTAGTCCCACAACGGGGAAATTCCAGGATTGCAACAGCACAGGGATAGCAACACAATTAACCTGTTTATTTACTTGTAAATGTGCTTGGCAATAAACTTATTCTGATTCTGATTCTGATTCTGAGGCCTATAGGCAAACTGCAAAGGATCCAGTGCATGCTCAGTCTGCTTTAGGACCTCAAATCTGACCAGTTTTTCAAAAATTTTCATTAAAATTGAAGTCAAAGCAACTGGTCTAAAATCATTTACCGTTTTAGGACAGCTGGATTTTGGAACGGGGACAACCACAGCATCTTTCCAGATCTTAGGCACATGTTGTGTCTGTAACGACTTATTGAAAATGTAGTGAAATACAGGACTCAATTCATGTGCACAGGACTTTACCAAGCGCCCACATATATTATCAAGGCCCTGACTTTTGTTCACTTTCAAAGCACACAACGCCCTTTTAACATCCTGCACCTCAATATTAAAGTGCTGATTGTCTTTGAGTTTCTGTTTCAAATCTTGGGTTTCTGTGCTAAAATCAAAGGAGCCAAAACGACCATAAAAACAATTAAGAGCATTAGCCAGCTCTGTGTCTGAATTAAAACCATCTAAAAACACACGATTACTGCGCTCTGTGCTCTGAAGGCCTGCAATAGTTTTCATACTGGCCCAGGCTGAACCAAGTTTCTTTGTTGCCATCTTGCTTTCCAACTCTGATTTATAATTCTGTTTTGCTCTTAAAATTTCGGCCTTCAGCTCTTTTGTGGCAACCTGTAGCTCAGAAACAACCCTCTGTTTAAAGGCAAGTGCTTTCCTCTGTAAGCAGGATTTAACTGATTTTGTAACCCATGGCTTGTTGTTGGGATATATTTTGACACGTTTACGTGGAATAATCATATCTCTGCAGAAAGCCATGTATGAGCATGTCACATCCACTAAAGAGTCCAAATCATCTCCGCAGGACAGTGTGAACACCTCCCAGTCTGTACAGTTAAAGCATTCCTAGAGGCAATACACTGAATCCTCTGTCCACACGTTTATGTCTCTGGTCTTCGCCTTGTCTCTTCTGAGAGCAGTTTTATATGTGGGCAGCAAATGTACACAGTTGTGATCTGAGGATCCTAAAGGAGGAAGGAGAATAGATTTGTAGGCCCTTTCTATGGATCCATAGCACAGGTCCAATGTCTTTTTTCGCCTGGTTGGGCAGGAGACATACTGATAAAAGTTTTTTAAGTGTCTTCTTTAAAGAAACATGGTTAAAATCCCCAAGGATAAAATTTGGAGCCTATGGGGAAATCGACTGCAACCGCTGTACCACATCAAAGACGGTGCTGGAGGCGAAGGCAGCATCTGCCCTTGGGTGAATGTACACAGTTGTTATGAAAAGTTGGGGGAACTCGCGAAGCAGATAAAAGGGGCATAGCGATACAGACAGAAGCTCCACATCTGCTGTACAGATGCGCTCTCTGACCGTGACAGATGTACAGTACTGTTTATTAATATATAAACATATGCCGCCCCCCTGACATTTCCCCGTTACCTCTTCCTGCTGATCCGAGTGAAGTGGGGCTCCAAAGCCGTCAATACACAGGACCGGGTCCCGGTCATGCGCCGTAAGCCACGTCTCCATGTAAGCCATGACACAGCAGTTCTTGAAGTCCTTCTGATATCATACATTTCCTTGAATTTCATTCACTTTATTTCTCAGGGATTGTACGTTCCCCATAATAATGGAAGGAAGAGGAATGCGGTTAAGCTGACGCCTCTTCAGGTTTGATCTTACACCTTCACGCTTTCCGCGTTTCCTCCTCTTGTCTCTCTTTTCATCGCTGTGTCCATGAAAATCTCTTAAAATAAAGTCCGGCAGTTGCGGCACAGACTCAAACACAGATGCTGCATTATCCATGTTTAAATGCAGTAACATGTCTCTGGAATACTGTATTCTTCCCAGTGTGACCGTGATCGCACTTACCTCCAAAACAAAGAGCCGGTAGGAAAGAAACGACAGCGCAAAAACAATAAGGAAATCCATACTGATGGAACCAGGGAGCTCTCCGTTATATAGTCCACAAACAATGAAGGACAAAAATGGCACAGAGAATCACATTAAGACACCTTAAAATGCATAAAAACAGAGACACAGACGTAGAACTTTTTTCATCCTTATCCTAACTTCTGCATAGTGTGGTCATGCCAAACTGCCGTTGCCTGCTGATCCATGAATCCTAGGTGTACAAGACATCATCTCTGTTCAACCCAGATGATTCTCCCATCCAAAGACCATGGTGGAGGGGCATGACCGATCTGGCAGAGCTGTCAAATCTGTCAGGTCAGTCACGCTGCCTAAAACAGCTGATGTGACATGTCAGAACATCAGATGACAGTTGTCACAACCTGGCTTAAAGGCACATGAACTGATGGCAATCATCATCATCATCATAGCAGTCTGTCAGGGGTGACAATGACTGTTTCATTTAGGTCTGATCAGATTCCTCCACACACCTCTGTCCTTCGCCCTCCGCTGCCAGGAACTCCTGGCCTTGTTAACCCAGGAGACGTCTGAGCCGGTATGAGTTGCTTTCTGACTGACCATTTCGTGAAACTGCTTGCAAAGTAATTGAGTACCACTAGCTTTTGCTGGACTAGCGGCACATTCTTGGCAGATAGTGGTATTATCAGTGGCAACAAAGTTTATTTTCAATAATGTATTATTATGTGCCTCTGTCTTAATGTTGTGGATAGATTTATTATTTATTTCAGCCTTTGACATTCATCTTGTTGCAGGATGTGAGGATGTAAATTCTATGGTGGATTGCTTTAACCAACAGCGCCAACTGGTACTTGATAAAGTGGCTCCTATTAAATGTAGCTATACTTCTCCTAAGAAACCATGCCCTTGGTTAAATGAAGAGATCTGTCTTCTTGGGAGAAGTTGTCGGAAGGTGGAACATTTGTGGAAGGCCACCAAGCTTGAGGTGCACAGACTCCACCTCAAAGACCTCATAACCTCACTAAATGATATGATGAAGGATTCGAGAACAAACTACTTTGCTCAGCTTATATCCTTAAACAAGGGAAATCCCAAGTTTTTGTTGGACACCATTAACTCCATTATCTCACCCGATTTAGCCATGGTTCCTGCTTATTCTAATGCTGAATGTGATGACTTTGCAAATTTTATGGTGAATAATAATATTATATTAGAGCAAGCACTACACCATCTGCCCCCTCTAACACGTGGTCCTTATTCACTCCAGTCATGCTACTGGATGTAAATGGTCTTTTGGCCTCTATGAAGCCCTCCTCAAGCCCCTTAGATATCCTCCCAACATCTCTACTTTTCAAAATATTTGACTCTATCGGGCCTTTAATTGTCGAAATCATTAACTGGTCACTTTTATCAGGCACTGTTCCCAGTTCTTTTAAAAAAGCAGTGGCTGAACCCAAATTAAAGAAACAAAACTTAGACCCTACAGAACTGAACGATTACAGGCCAATTTCAAAGCTTCCCTTCTTATCCAAATTGCTTGAGAAAGTAGTAGCCGAGCAATTAACTACATTCATAGAGCTCTCCAGTGACATCATGATGGCAGCAGATTCTGGTCAGTACTTGGTCCTGGTGTTGTTGGATCTCAGCGCTGCTTTTAACACAGTGGACCACAATATTTTTTTTTTTTTTTTTTTGGTTACTTATTTGTACCCGTAGGTAGATTTGGTTTGCAGTCTGGTGACAAGCCACTGGTTGCCAGTCGCTGCGTGCGCGAGCGCCCTAAACCTACATGTTTTTGGTCAATATATATCCAATATATTGATAAATAGGATGAAGGACACATTTGGTATTTCAGGATTAGTTCTGAAATGGTTCTCATCTTATTTAACTGACAGAGGGTTTTGTGTTTTGTTTAATGAGAAGATGTCAGAGCTTAAAGGACTTTCCTGTGGGGTTCCTCAAGGCTCAGTTCTGGGCTCTACTCTGTTTTTATTGTATTTAACCCCACTTGGCCATATTATTAGTCAGTTTAAGGGTGTTTCTTACCATTTTTACACAGACGACATTCAGCTTTACTGCTCTTTAAAAGAAAATGAGCTGAAAATTTTATCAAACTTAATCTCTTGCCTGTCTGCCATTAACAAATGGTTCAACAACAACTTCCTACAATTAAATCTTGACAAGACAGAAACACTGATCATCGCTCCAGACAGTAAAATTCCTCTGATAAAGCAACACTTAGGTCACCTAAGCTCTTCTGTCCAGCCCAGCCTGCATGACCTGGGTGTTGTTTTTGACAATGGACTGCCATGGTCGGCAACTAGTCAGAAATTGCTTTTTTCATCTGAGGAATACAGCAAAACTTAGACCTATGGTCTCAACACCTGAACTGGAAATGATCATTCATGCTTTTATCTCGTCTCGCTTAGATTACTGTAGTGCCCTTTTTTATGTGTTTTAATAAAACTGCTGTTACCCGCCTTCAGACAGTGCAAAATGCAGCAGCTCGGCTCTTAACCCGGACGAATAAAAGGGAACACATTTCCCCAGTTTTATTGTCCCTTCATTGGTTGCCAGTTGCTTTTAGATTTCATTTTAAGATTTTAATTTTGACTTTTAGAGCTCTTAATGGCCAAGCCCCCTCATACATCTTAGACCTCTTGACTCCTTATGCCACGACAGGATCACTAAGATCCTCAGACCAGAGACTCCTGGTGGTCCCTCGGACCAAATTCAGAACCCGTGGAGATCAGTCTTTCCAGGCCGCTGCACCATGGTTTTGGAACGCACTTCCCCTGTCCTTGCACTGCCTTGAGTCTGTTGACCCTTTTAAGAAGGAGTTAAAAACTCATTTGTTTAGACAGGCTTTTAGCTCTCATTGAATGGCCTTTATTTCTTCACTGTTTTCTCTTTTTATCCCTATTAATATGTATATTTTATCTTATTTCTATTGAATTTAATTTCTGGATATTTGTAAATTTTAACTTGCTGTGAAGCACATTGTGGTATATATCTGTGAAAAGTGCTATACAAATAAACTTTGCTTGGTTGCTATTTTCAATAACGTAAAACAACAAACAAACAACAAGATAATGCATGGAGTGTGCTTTTGCCAAAACTGCAGCCAAGGGACAGCAAAGTGGGATTTATCAAGGAAAACAGCTGAGCTCTGTGGTTTGGACAATCAGCCGATTGGATCCTCCTCCTCCAGTGATCTGACATTTTGGCATATCTATCAGAACAGCACTGAACAGCTGGTACAGACTACAGTCAATGGTAAAAAAAAAAAAAAAAAAACATGGCAAGGAGGGCTAAACAGTGATTTGGATCTTTATCCTGCAGCTTTGAAAGTGCTCAGACACATCCCGACTGGTCCTGTTATACGAATAAGTACGTGTGTGTGCATGTGTGTGCGCGCGCGCACGCTACAGGCAGCAAGCGAGCTCTGTATGGGTTCCTCCTGTGAACCAATGCTGCAAATACGCCATTATAGTGTAGCTGTAAGATAGAAATCTGTTCAGTAAGTTACACATATGTTCAAAAGAGCGTTACTCATATGTTAGAAATAAGTTTTAGGCACGCTAGACATTTATCTCAATCGATTTTAACTTATGAGTAACTTGTGAGTCAATTACAAGTAACGTATGTGAACGAGCGCATAACTTCCCTACAACTAATGCCCCAATTATGTGGGACGTTTTAGCCATACGTTAGATACATTGGAAAATTTTCAGAGGAGATCGTTGTACAACGTCGCATACCAGCGTTCTTCAGCATGCTCTTAACTTATACAAAGCTTACCCATAACTGATTCCACGTACGCCAGCATATTCTCCAAATTTTTCATATGTTTGGCAAATGCTGCCTAAACTGTCTAGGTGTGACAGGGCCTTGAGCAATCGGAACGTGAGGATTCCTTCCGCAGTAGTCCAGACCAGGTGGGGACTAGATTTCATCGGCCTCCGTCAGTCTATGATGATCATGGAAGAGAATCCTAAACGTCTACTCTGCTGGAACAGCACCACCTGTGGCTGAACAGGCCGATGCGCACCGGTGTTCTACCTTCCAGCGTTGGGCGTTGGTAGGATTCAAGCCTGGGCAGGAAGATATGGAGGACAAGATGTTACCCATTCAGCATGTCCCCCCTCTCCACGTCACTGATGAATCCAAAGGAACAGCAGAGCTGCTATAGTTTGGCACCAGCACCGTCGCAGGAGCTGCCAGAACGATGTTGAGCACAACAGAGAACTGCCTTAGGGGTTCCGACTCCGGATTTTTCCTCAGGGTTGACTCCCGAAGCCTTTCCTGTGACCGGGTGTGCCGCAAGGCAGCGGAGGTTTGAAATCAGGGTTTACCTTCCCCTAGATGGGCTACCTTCCCAGGTTGACGAGCCACCATCTACCCGAAGCATCTGGTTTTTAAGGCGCCAGAGATCCGCCCTCGCCCTTTCTCCTATTAGTAAAAGCAGTTCCGCCGAGCTTAGAGACTAAACCACACGGGCAGGCTAGGAGTTGAACTTAGTTGTCAGAGGCTTTTCGAGACGCACGCCGTAAGGAACATTTTATGAGCACTGGGAGCTTAACCCCAGTGCCGCTCCTGGCTATGACAACCTTGGAACCAAGGACTAGAACATTGACGAGAATGGGGACTATATGCTGCAGAGTCCGGATCACAGCCTTAACGGACCGGATCCGGAGTCAGTGCAAATCCAGGGTATGTCTTGAAATGACATTTTCTGTTACTTAACAATTCTATGAAGTCGTTGCTTTCATAAATTCTGAATCGCTTTCTAGTCTCTGGTTTCCAGCTTAAGGAGAAAAGTTCTGGTTGAAGATGAAGGAATTTGTGGATCCATTTCTATTTTTACAGCTCTTAGGCAAAATGGGGTTGAAGGTAGTGCTATTTTTCTTTCAAAAAAGTAGTGTCACATCCTCAAGCTAAAAGTATTAACCTTTGACACAATATATGATTTATATATAAATGTGCAGTTTTAATTTTTGACCCCAATGCCAACAGGTGTTTATCTGGGTCCTGATGCCAGTCTTTAAAGTTCTCCACCCCAGGAACTAAGATCAGTAGCAGCATACAATTTTATTATTATTATTATTATTATTATTATTATTATTATTATTATTATTATTATTATTATTATTATTATCATTATTATTATTAGTAGTAGTATTATAGTGTATGTATCTGCTTATTTTGCTTCTACTTCATTCCCACTAAACACATGGATAAAACATTTAACATAAATAAAGTTCCATTCATTCCTATGGCCAATATTCTGGCTTGTTTCATCAGTTTTATATTTTAGACATATTGTCTCTCAAACATAACAGCAGCTTGTGAGACAGCTTGTGAGACGTAGATTTTAATATCCCCTTACCAATGTATGACTAAACTGAATTTACATGATTACAGTGGCTGAAATACTAGATTGTTCTGGATCTTCTTTGTGGAGTTTTGTCATCTTGTCCCTGTGCTGGTTGAAGCCTGTAGGCATCTAAGAACAGGCAGAGTGTGCAGTTTTCTGTCTTTGTGTGCTGACCCTTTGATGAACATCCGTGTCTTACCCCATGTCAGCTGGGGTAAGGTCCAGTCATCTTACAGGTTTGATAAGTTATGAAAATGTATGAATGGGTGAAGTAAATTGCCTACAGTGAAGCCAAAGTGGAACCACATCCCTGAACATGAATTATAAAACCTGTCTTCTCTTCTCCTTGAAAAGAGAAAGAAGACAGATCAAGTAGTTCAACGCCATCAAATTTGTACAGATTCACAGAACAAGAATTGGAATGTGTTACAAACTCCCATCTTTTTCATATTCAGTCCATAGCAGAGAGTGGGGTAAGATGAGCTTGTGGACAAATTGACCCATCCCTTGTTTCTAGAAAACTGCACATACTGTATCTCTTGTCATGTGACCATAAATTCAGGAAGCAAACATCAATTCTATCTGACTGTGATCGAGAGAAGTGAAAAATGTTTCTTCTTGACAAAGTAAACTTTCTGGATGTTAAAGCAGCACTATGTAACTGTCATTCTGGGTGGGAAAACTGTAAAGACTATAGCTATGGCGACTATGACCTCAGCCTCAACAGCCAATCACAGGCAAAGTCAAAGAGGGAAAGACAAGCTTCAAAAAAGCAGCTTCTATTTAGATGTTTGGGAGATCCTTGTCTGATGAAAACTTTAATTTTTGGCAGTTTTCATGGCAATCTATAGAGATCTTTCAAAGATCCTTCAGAGATCACTGAGAGACCTGAGAGATCACAGAGACAAATCAGAGGAGATCACTGAGGGATTGTTGTGAGTTTCTTAGGTGGCTAAGGAGGTTGCTGAGTGCTTGGTGACAGGGAGCCTCAAGCTATACAGTATAGGTGACACACTGGTGAAAATCCAGGGTTTTTGCTTGTTAACATGTCTGTAACAAGTTTTTTATATGACTTACAAGACATACCAAGAGTGACTCTCATGTGTCATGTCTGTGTTTTTGTGCTGTAAAAGTTCATTTAAGCTCCTCCCCTTGAAAAAAAAAAAAGTTTTTATGATGTCACTATAACAGGTGAGCCAATCAGGACTAAGCATTAGCTGTTTAAATTTGCCAGCTTGCAGACTTCTGTGTGCTGTGGGCTTGTAGTAGAGGCAGTGCATCAGCATCCTTGTGGGCGGGAATAATTAGGTCCTGGCATTTGAAGGAGAGGGAAAGTACAAAAAATTTTGCAACCAACTGTAAGGCAATGAAAGTTTTTTTTTGTTGTTTTTTTGTGGCAAAAGGCACAAGATACCATTTTAAACCATGCAGATTTGTTTTTAAGGGGATTTATATCCACTACGGTGCATCTTTAAGAGATTTCTAGTGCTCTCTAGCCCCATTACACAGAGATGGGGATTGCTGAGAGATCGTTGAGAGATGAAAAAATGACAAATCTCTCAATGATCTTCCAGTAATTGCCCAGCAATCTCCGCGGTTGCCACGGTCTCCTCGAAGTTTTGTCTCAGTCCAAAACAATCTCTCGATGATAACCAAAGGGAAGTGATCTCTCAAGGTGCACTCAACAATCTCATCTATCTCCCAATCTCAGAGCTGCCGTGAGATTTGAGCGTATCCTACGATCACGTCCAGAGTGATAAGAAAAAAACCAACTTTATTATCATTCAGTCCATACAGCCAATCATGTACAGTAGAACAAAATAATGTTTCTCCTATTTACAATGTTAATCACATGTAGAATCAGAGGGGTCGCTGCCATGCATGGCGCCGCCACAAACAACTTCACCTTCCCCCATTCTATTACGCTGAGCACCAACCTGGAAGATGGGAAATACCATTTTTTTTAATATGGTCTTTGGTATGACTTAGCCGGGACTTGAACCACCAACCTCCCGGTAATGGGGCAGATGCTTTATCAACTAGACCACCACTCCAGTGATAAATACTGATCTCTGCTTTGAAATAATCATACAACCACTTTTCTGTCTTATGCACGTTTAATAAATGAGAGCCCCTGTACTTAAACTATTCTGAAACAAGAGCTAGGCGATAAAATGCTGCACGGTGGTGCAGCACGGGCAGCACGGGCAGCATCGTGGTGCAGTGGTTAGCACTGTTGCCTTACAGCTAGAAGGTTCCTGGTTCGAATCCCCAGGCTGGCAGGGGTTGGAACCTTTCTGTGTGGAGTTTGCATGTTCTCCCTGTGCTGCGTGGGTTTACTCCGGGGGCTCCAGTTTCCTCCCACAATCCAAAGACATGCATGTTAGGTTAATTGGCTGTTCTAAATTGTCCCTAGATATCCGTTTCCTATAGGCCCTTAGAATAGAGGGTTAGTACTAGTGAAAGCGCTTTGAGTGGTCTCTGTGACTAGAAAAGCGCTATATACTGTAAGTGCAGGTTAGTTAGTTAGTTAGTTAGTAAAATGCTAACGATATTTTATCGAAGGGGGGGAAATCACAATCATGGTGATGAACATAAGCCTCAAACTTCAATCATTAAGTCTATCACGCATCAGGTCTGACATAACACCGGTGCAACAATCAATCACAGTTCACATTCTGCACAACCCGAAACCCCACCCCAGAAGAAAAAAAGGTAAACAAACATTAATAACGTGGCAGCGTCAGAAAGAAAGCATGTCAGGCAGCCAGGATGCTGAGGCAAGAGAAGCAGAAGAGCAAAATGTCTCTCAGGATGATATGACATCAAAAAAAGCCACACACTATCCAAACTGTGGAAAGCACACCAAGCACAGCTCACCACGGAGTCTTGATGGTTTCCTCCTGTGAACCAATACGCCATCATACAGTAGCTGTAAGACAGAAACCCTTTCAGTAATTTACACATAGGTTCAAAGTGCATTACTCACAGGTTAGAAATAAGTTTTGGGTACACTAGACATCATCTCGAGGTATTTCGACTTATGAGTAACTTACAAGTAACGTGTGTGAATGATTGCATAACTTACATATAACTTATGGCCCGCTTATGCAGGACATATGAGCCATACACTAGATACGTCAAAAATTTTGTGCATGTACAAAATTTTTAGATGACCTCGCCGTATTACGACATATACCAGCGTGTGTCAGCATGCTTTAACTCATACAAAACTTATAACTTATTAGACGTATGCCTTCATATTCACCAATTTTTTTTAACTGTCAGCATACACTGCCTACATCGTCAAGGTGCGACAGGTGCTTTAGAAACCAAAAGGAAGAAAAATAGTTTTCCACCCAAAACACCAAATATGGTGGAGGAAGTCTAAATAATTGCAGAGGAAAGGTGGATATTTCCATCACACTGCTAATGAATCCAAGATTAGTCTTGTCATATTTCAGTAACCTTTATGAACATATTAATATTCTACGACACGGTGGTGGCATCAGCCATCACTTTTGGAGTGGTCTGCTGGGGCAACGGCATTACAGCAGCCGATAGGAAGAGACTGAACAAACTGATTAAGAAAGCTAGCTCTGTCCTGGGACAGCGCTTTGACCCAGTGGAGGAGATAGGAGAGAGAAGGACGGTGGCTAAATTGTCATCTCTGCTGGAGTCCGAGTCCCACCCCATGCAGGACATACTGGACGCACTGAGGAGCTCATTTAGCAGTAGACTACATCACCCTAGGTGCACAACCGAGAGGTTTCGCAGGTCCTTCCTACCTATAGCTGTCAGACTGTACAACCTAAGCAGGGCTGCTCACAGAGATAGCAAAAAAACGTGACGACCTAATAGTATTGAATGCAAAAGATGCAACAGACTTGCACAAATGGTCCCCTCCAGTATACAACTAGGACAATATCAGTCGCTACGGAGGGTGACAATATGTATGGGTACATACGTATTCATACTATGTAGGATAACTAAGTAGACGGTTATGCTGTTTATTCCATCTTGCTACAATGCTCCACACTGTGTATATACTGTATATTTATGTGTATGTATGCATATTCACTGCTCTTATTATTATTATTATTATTATTATTATTATTATTATTATTATTATTATTATTATTATTATTATTATTATTATCATTATTATTATTATTATTATTATTATTATTTTTATTTTTCTTATCTTCTTAATTATTGCTCTGAGTGTTGATGTCCCTGTGCTGTTGCAATCCTGGGATTTCCCCATTGTGGGACTAATAAAGGCTTATCTTATCTTATCTTATCTTATCTTATCTTATATTTTGGTTAGTTTAGCAGTGATGTAAAACAAAGTTTTGGAGTACAAAATTCTGCAATGGTTTGACCAGACATGTTTAGTTTTAGCTCAGGTGATGATGGTGGGTACCCCTTTACAATGTCTTATTGTACCTTAATAAAGGATCTATAAAAAGCTTTTAAGTACATCATTAATTAGGTTGCAAAAATATTATGACTAGTAATTAATAAGCTATTATATCAGAGATAAATATGGAAATAGTGGCCCCTTTCTTGCCAAATAGTGAATTCAATTCAATTCAATTCAATTCAATTCAACTTTATTTATATAGCGCCATTTCACAACAACAGTCATCTCATAGCACTATCAACTGTAGGGGGGAACCCCCACAGTTGCAGAAAGACCCCAGCAATCAGGTGATCCCCTGTGAGCAAGCACTTGGCGACGGTGGAGAGGAAAAACTCCCTTTTAACAGGAAGAAACCTCCAGCAGAACCAGGCTCAGGGAGGGGCAGTCATCTGCTGCGACTGGCTGGGGGGTGAGGGGACAGAGAAGATGAAAAGAACAGACATGTAGAGAGCAAACAGCACGATGGGGACTCAATCTATGGGAGAGAACAAACAAATGTTAATGACCAGCAAAAAAAAATATTTCATAGAGAGTGAGGAAAGGAGTGAGGCCCAGTGCATTACTGGAGGTCCCCCGGCTGACTAAACCTATTAGCAGCATAACTAAGGGAGGGTTCAGAAACACATGATCCCTCCCTAATTGTAGGCTATATCAAAAAGGTAGGTTTTAACCCTAATCTTAAAAACAGAGATCGAGTCTGACTCCCGAATCCAGATTGGCAGCTGATTCCACAGGAGAGGAGCTTGATAACTGAAGGCTCTGCCTCCCATTGTACTTTTGGAGATTCTAGGTATTACAAGTAATCCTGCATTTTGGGAGCATAGTGCTCTGTTAGGCTAATACGGTAGTATCAGATCTTTTAAATAAAAAGGAGCCTGATTGTTTAGAGCTTTGTAAGTAAGAAGAAGGATTTTAAACTTAATTCTAAACTCTATGGGAAGCCAATGAAGGGAGGCCAGAACCGGAGAGATATGATCTCTCTTTCTAGTACCTGTTAAAACTCTTGCTGCAGCATTTTGGATCAGCTGAAGACTTTTTAAAGATGTTTTAGGACAACCTGATAATAAAGAATTACAATAATCTAATCTCGAGCTAACAAAAGCGTGGATCAGTTTCTCAGCATCACTCTGAGACAAGATGCTCCTAATCTTGGCAATATTACGCAAATGATAGAAGGCAGTCTTAGAAACAAATTTAATATGTGAATTGAAGGACAAATCCTGATCAAAAATAACTCCAAGGTTCCTCACAGAGCTATTAAGAGAAAGAGTAACTGCATCCAAACTGAAAGTTTGATTTGGAAAGGAATTTCTAAGGTTTTTTGGACCAACAAGAATGACTTCAGTCTTATCTGAATTTAATAGCAGGAAATTACAAGTCATCCAAGCTTTGATTTCCTTAAGACAGGCTTCTAACTTGGCTAATTGATTACTATCATCTGGCTTCATTGACAGGTATAATTGTGTGTCATCTGCATAACAATGAAAATGTATACAGTGCTTTCTAATAATGTTGCCTAACGGAAGCATATATAAACTAAAAAGAGTAGGGCCTAGCACAGATCCCTGTGGAACTCCATGACTAAGCTTTGAGTTGAAAGAAAACTCATTATTTACATGAACAAACTGGAACCTATCAGATAAATAAGATCTAAACCACTGCAACGAAGTTCCATTAAGTCCAACATAGTGTTCTAATCTATCAAGTAGAATATTATGATCGATAGTATCAAAAGCTGCACTAAGGTCTAAAAGGACAAGTACAGAAACTAGTCCATTATCAGATGCAATGAGGAGGTCGTTAGTGACCTTCGCTAAGGCTGTTTCAGTACTATGATGGATTCTAAACCCAGATTGAAACTCTTCAAGTAAACCATTTCCCTGCAGGTGGTCGAATAATTGCGTAGCAACAACTCTTTCTAAGATTTTTGAAATGAAAGGGAGATTAGAGATTGGTCTATAGTTAGCTAAAGCTCCTGGATCTAGCGTTGGCTTTTTAATCTACACTTGTCTGTTTTTTTCCATACATCACATATCAGTATATAATATTTAACCTACTCTTTTATCTCATTAGCTAGATAGTCACTCTCGGAAAGTTACTTGCGTTTAAACACTGTAAGAAAGTAAAGCCAAAAACTTTCTTGATCTTGCCAAATAATCAGATTGTATGAAAACTATGTCTTAGTATTTAGAATTGCTTATGAATCATAATGCATTTATAAGCTAACCAGGTCATCAATTTGGGCAGCGCGGTGGAGGAGTGGTTAGCACTGTGGCAGCACAGCAACTCAGCCTTGGCTTGGGGATCCTGGGTTCGATCCCAGCCCCCGACCAACAGTGATCTGTGTAGAGTTTGCATGTTCTCCCCATGTCTGCGTGGGTTTACTCCAGGATTTCTACGGTTTCCTCCCACATGCCAAAAACATGCAAGTTAGGTTAATTGGAGACTCTAAAGCGGCCCCAGGTGTGAATGTGTGTGTGAATGGTGAAAGGGTTGGGCGCTGCACCAGTGGCTGCCTCGTCCACTCGTGGATGCCCTGTAATTTCCCCATAGTGGGACTAATAAAGGATCTAAAAAAAAAATAAAAAATGATGGAGTAGCTCATATGGCCTGATGGAATCAGTCTGGGACTGCTCAGATCTCCTGACCGCTGACCTTGAACTTAAATACAGCCTAGATACAGACAAGGGCTGCAACGATTAGCCAACGTCATTGACAACGTCAATCATAAAAATTTGCGAGCAGATTTTTATTGTCGACGCATCGTTTAATTTCAGAGTTTATATGCATGGCGCGGAAATGTTCCATTTAACTATTCCAGTGAAGGAGAGGAGCGCATCATGGGGACACAGAGAGAAAATCACAGAGAAGGCCAAAACTTTTCAAAGTATGTCAGGGTTTTACCAAAAGTAAATAAATGAAACAAGTTAAATGTTGACTCTGTAAGCAGATTCATCATATCACAGCTGCACTACAGCGACGCATTCACCCCCCCCCCCCCACACACACACACACACTCCATTCTCCCATCTCCAGCCACCTGTCAGCGGACCTCTGTAGTGCTCCATGCCGGTAATGACTGACTGAAGTTGGGCCATTTCTAAACACTGCACTGGTAAGGTTGGGGAGTTTTAGCAAGTTAGCGCTTCTTATTTTCAATGAGTGACTCTCTCAGCTTTAGAAAACTGACCACACTATTAGTGTGTGCCGTCTAGTTTACCTGCTGTCAGACAATAATTTCTCTTGGATGATGGCTGAGGATGGCTGAGCTGCTTCAGTTATGCTGGCTAACATGTTAACTGCAGTAAATGAGTGAATTACCGGAGTAGCTTACTCTTATTCCCTGCACCAGATGTGGTTTTCAATGTAAAAAGGTGCATAGGACTAGAGTAGGACAAAAGGTCATTCAACTACCTTCTGGTCAAGTGCTTCTATTGCCCAAACCACAGGTGGCAGGGAGAGTTTAAACGTGGTTTCTCATTTAAGAGTCAAGCACTCTCAGCAGCTTGATGCAGGTCATAACCCTTTTCTGCCAATGCAACCCTGTCAGCACCTAAACACAGTAAGGAAAACAGTTTTGTTCCATAGAAATATTACACCTGTGTGACAGTTAAACCTTTTCATCCAGCAAGGTCACTTCAAGGTGAAGTTTAGAAAAGGGCAGGTGGGAAGAAGATTTTGAAAAAAAAAATAGGAAAAAGATAGTTAAAACAAGATAAAAGCCTCAAAACGAAAAAAAAAATACCCCTCAAAGTCAGATGTGAAGATGCTATTGCTCATACCATTGCTCATGGCATTAATTCACATATCCTGTTTCTGTATATATCAAACGTGATGCCACAAGCAGAACACACAGAGAACTCTCTCAGCGTTAATCTGTCTTCACTCTTGCCATTCCAGCTCTTCTTATCTCACTGTTTGCCTGCACACATTTAATTAAGTTGTAGAGAAGGAGAGCAGAGATTGGGAGATTTGTGAAAAGGAGGTACGTAGATCATTCCAGTTATTAAGTAACGGTGTGCAATTAATATACCCCTAAACAAAGAAATGAAAGCAAAGGCTGGCTGCAGACGAAAGCCTCTTACTGGTCTTTTGCTACCTCTCGACAGATGGCTGCAGGTAAGCCAGAGGAGTAGAGCAGTTCGAGGCTAATGTTTTAGACTGAGTTTAAATTGTATCTGTTCAGTGTCCAAATAAGCCAAGTCACCCTCTAGAGAAGATGACACAGCTCTTAATTTGTGGAGGTGTCCTGGGCAAACATGTCCTTGATGTGTTATTCAGATGAAAATTCATTAAGGATACCTTTGTTTTACAGATTCATGGTTAAAAATGTCAGCACCCATTCATTTCTGTAAGATAATGCACCACTTCTCCCAGAAGGTTGTTGCAATTACAAATGCATTGGTATACTGATGTTTACTTTTTTGTTTGCATTGGCACCACACCAAAAAGCTGAGGAAAAAATGTGAAACAAAGACATACCACCAGAACTCCGGACTGGATAGAATTATTGGGACTCTCAATTCTCAGCTAAGCCACCACCAATGTGGTGGCCTAATTGATACAGCATCCACCCCACAACTGGGAGGTTCGGGGTTCAAGTCCCAGCCGGGTCATACCAAAGACCATATAAAAATGGTACTTCCTGCCTTCTAGTTTGGTGCTCAGCATAACAGAATGGGGGAAGGAGAAGATCTTTGTGGCAGCGCCTTGCATTGGTACCGATCCCTCTGATTCTAGATGTGATTAACATTGTAGATAGGAGAAATGTGATTTTGTTCTACTGTACATGATTGGCTGTATGGACTGAATGACAACAGAGTTGGCTTCTACTTCTTAATATTTTGGTAGTACATCCTTTAGATGAAATCAGTCACTTCCTCTAAAGCTTTGTTTATGCTACACCTATAGTCTGGTGCGCTGGGATGTGTGTTCGGTTTGGACGATGCCGGTACACATATGGTTATATATATATATACTTCATTTTTTTCATCTAGTAGGCCAAGCGCTTGATGCATGCACATCATTTATAGTTTTACCCCAGCCCTATAGGTAGTACCAATCCGCTGACGCGTAATGCCAAACTTCTTCACACACTTTCTCCTCAATATTGATTCCATTTTGTTAAGCTGGTTGAATTACCATTTTCAATGCTCTACTCCACTCAAGCTGCTGCTGCAAAATGATTCATGTATGTTTATTCTAGTCTTCCTCTTCATCTTCTTTGTCTACTGTGACTTTGTATGCTGCGTCAGTTGCACCATCTCTGGAATGGGAGGTTCAAACTTGCGCATGCATCGTCAACACGCCCACACAATGCAGTCACAAAATTTGGGCTGCAGGCGCTCAGCTGTGGAGGGAGACCACGGAGCCGAGCGGAGTGGAGACAATGATGTAATTTTTGTCACACAAGCCTCGAGGTTGAGCTTAACAATTACTGACTTTCTTACACCTCTGTACTGGAACTCTGGGCCACTCTCTTTTGCCAACTCATTGCTGGCAGCTTCTGAACTTTCCAGCATTTGGTCCAGAACCATTAAGGGTGATTTATTTTTAATTGGCTTCGGGCCATGGTCCTGCTGTAAGATCTACTGTATGACCTCAGACAGAGACCCAGCTTTCTGACACTAGGCCCAACACTGACCCTAGAATTCTTTGGTAGTCTTCAGAGTTCATAACACTATGCATGAAGTCAAGATATTCAGTGCATGAAGCAGCAAAGCAACTCCAAAACATCAGTGAACCTCCACCATTTTGGAATGTAGGGACTGAGTTCTTTTGTCTGAAGGCCTCATTTAGTTTTCTGTAAATGTTAGAATGATATGCTTTGCCAAAAGGTTCTATTTTGGTTTCTCAGGGAATTCTCCCAGAAGGATTTTGCCTTTCTCTCTAAGTTTTAGCAAACTCCAGTGTGGCTTTTTTATACTTTTGTGACAGCAGTGGGGTCCCGCTGGGGCTCCTACTATAGCATGTCTTTTTGCACAGTTCCTGGAGTCAAACATGGTTCATTGAAGCTTGGAGTTGCTTTGCTGCTTCAAGCACTGGATGTCTTGACTGTGTGCACGGTATAATAAAATCTGAGAACTACCAAAGAATTGTGCAGTTTTAGATGTTGAGTGCTTTGCTGACTCGGCTTACCTGTGTTAGAAGTCTCAGTTGCTGAGAACTCTCCTCAAGCTTTTTGGCTCTTATCATACTAAACAGTGTTTTTTATTGTTTGTTTTTTTGGGGTGGCTGAATAAATTCAACTTGAAGTGACTGAAATGGAACAAAAACAGACCATCATACACTGGCAACTTTGCACAAAAGATGTGCTGTTGATGTGCAGAAAAATGCACAGGCAGATTATCCACACTGCCATGCCATTTTGTCAGTCTGAAACAGTGTTTAAAACAAAATGTTTCCACTCAACTAGATCTGGTTATAGGTAACTCCAACCACGGAGCAGCTGCTGCCTCCCTATGCCATGTTTGTTTATGCAATGTAACCATAGAAACATGTGACTTACATTAACAGCATACCAGCATGACATCATGCAGCCAGGTCAGATTATCACAATATTCAGTTTTACACTGGTATCAAAATTTATACAAACAATACGAAATGGCATGCCCCTAGTCCAGTGTCAGAAAGCTAGGTCGCCATCAGAGGTCTTACAGCAGGACAATGACCAAGCCAGTGTATTCGAAGAAATAATAATAAAGCAGAAGTTGTTCTGGTTTGTTTTGTGTAGGTGTACTTCCACCACAAGGTGCAGATGTAAGCACTGACTGTAAATAAAGATGGATGACATGAGAGCTCTCCAAAAAAGAAGTCCGCACATGTTGATCACCCCCTAGTGGCTGGTTCCAGTGCTGCAAATTCTGTGCTGCAATTTCCTAAACCTAAAACTAAAAATACTTGTCAAAAGACATCAATTTCCAAAAGATGGTTTCTGTCCTCATAATTCTTATCACACTAATGTATGTTCAAATGTTCATTTTTTGGGATCAGTTTGGTTTCAATTAGTTATTTGACACTATATAAACAGAGGGGTGGTCCCATTTGAGCCTTTTTGTGATGGCTGAAAATGAGGGAGCTGCTGTGTAGACTTTGGCTGCAAAAAAAGGAAAGCAAAACGTCCAAGCCCAAAATCCATGAAGGAGAGCTTCACTTTTCTAAAATGGATGCAGGTGGAGGTGCACTATTCATCTTTATTCATGGTCTGTGGTATGAAGCACGGAATCCTTGCCGTGATCTAACGCACAAACACTCTAAGAGATAAAAAAAAGAAAAAAGAAGAAGAATTAATCGTGAAGTTGCACTGGATGGCTGGTAAGGTCTGCATTCACTCCTAACATTTCCCACTACAAAGCTTTGTTATTATCTCAAATTGGATGTGTTCACTTTGCCTTTTTTTCTTTTTTTAAACAACACAATTGAAACCTGGCCGACACAGCTCAGTGCACATAACCCAATTTCACTTAGAAGTAAGGGCTACAGGTCAACAATAGCTTACTGTGCTGCCTGAGAGAGAAAGACATTCAATATGTGGACGGCAACGTGAAAAGCTAATTAAACTACTCAAAATGAGAAAATGTTTTGTGTAGTTAAAAGCCAGGAAAAGCATTCAAATATTTTTGGGAGATTATTGATAGAAAAGTGTCGACGCAGCTGGCACATAGTCAACATACTAGCGTGACTAATGCAAAAATTATGCTTTTCCTAGTAAAGACAATTTCATTAACAGTGATGAATCCAAATACAAGATGCAAGTCAACACCTCTCTCCAGCATGCCATGATTTATTCAACAAACATCTTCAGCTATCTGAAGCTACTGTATCTGAAGGAACTTTTTTTTTTTTTGCAGGACTTTGGCAGTACAAGCACAGTTCAAATTTTTCAGCAGGCAATAGAAAAGTGAAAACAGATAGAAAAGAAGGAAATACACAAACAAATACACAAAAACAGCAGGATATTACCTCATTAAATGCATTCTGGGAGTTAGCAAATAGAGCAGAGCAATCCAAGCAGAAGTGTCACTACCCTCGTCATTCATGGTCAGACAGTAAATACAAATTCCAGTCCAGAGAGATCCAGTGAGAGTCCGTTAAAGGCTGCCAGATTCTAATAAATCTGTGATATTGTCACATAAGCTAAATGAATTTTTTTCTTAAGCAAATTTGTAGTTTTTTCCCCATACATATCATGTCGTCTATCATGATATTATGGATTTGGTGGAGCAGGGAGAAAAGCAACAGAGCAATTGGAAAAAATAAGATGAATGCAAGACAAAACAACAAAGTATCTCAAGTCTGGGGTCATTTCAAGGTCAAATGGAAGGAAAATATTGTACACTATGTAGATTGTAAAGCCGAGCTAGCATACCACAAGAGCACAACATCAATGTTACAGTATCTTGGCAGAAAGCATCCAGGCACATTAGGCATGAGCAGAAGATAAGGTACGTGACTGAGAGTTTAGGATGAATAGAATGTAGTCAGAAATGCTAATTATGCTTATATGGCTGAAGAATATACAGTAGGGAAAAAAGTACTGAACATGTTACCATTGTGGGCGGGCTGGAGCCTATCCCAGCATCTTTGGGCAAGAGGCAGGGTACACCCTGGACAGACTGCCAATCCATCGCAGAGCCAACACAGAGAGACAGACAACCATTCAGTCTCACATTCATACCTAAGGACAGTTCCCAGTTGGATCCCTAGTTGATGCCAACTGACCTAACGTGCATGTCGTTGGCCTGTGGGAGGAAACTGGAGTACCGGAGAAAACCCATGCAGACACGGGGAGAACATGCAAATTCCACACAGAAGGGTGACTGATGGTCAGAGCCACCAAACCCACAGTGGTCAAGGGTGGGATCAAACCTGTGACCTTCTTGCTGTGCTGTCACAGTGCTAACCACTGCGCCACCAAGCTGCCTCATTTTTCTCATTAAACATATTTCTGTTGGAGCCATTGACCTGAGATTTTCACCAGATATCAGTAACAACCCAAATAATCCATACATACAAAAAATCAAGGCAACTGTGTTCACAAAACAACTTATATTTAATAAAGTGGAATGACACAGGGAATAAGTATTGAACACACAAAGAAAAAGAGATGCAAAAAGGCATAGAAAGCCAAGAAACCAGCTGAAATCCATCAGAATTTAGGAAGCCATCCTACCTTCCATCAGTACAAATTAATTTCAGCTGGTTAAGTCCTGACTGATAGCCTTCAAAAAGGTCTGTGAATATCAGAGTGCCACACCACAAAGAACTCATGATGGGTAGAAGCAAAGAGCACTCTCTAGACCTTTGCAACCTTATTGTTACAAAACATAACGATGGCATTGGTTACAGGCGCATTTCTAAACTGCTGAATGTTCCAGTGAGCACTGTTGGAGCCATCATTCAGAAGTGAAAAGAACATCATTTTACCATAAAACAGCCACAACCAGGAGCTACTTGCAATTTTTTTGATAGAGGAGTCAAAAAAATTATCAGAAGAGTTATCTAAGAGCCAAAGACCACTCGTGGAGAGCTTCAGAAAGACCTGGAGTTAGCAGGTACTGCTGTTTCAAGGAAAATAAGTAATGCACTCAACTAATATGGGCTCTATGCCCACTCACCTCACAAGACTCCATTGCTGAAGGAAAAGCACACTGAAGCATGTTAAAATACTGACAAAATATAGTCTGGTCAGATGAGACCAAAATTGAACTTTTTGGATGCTACAACTAGCCTCCCCCAGGGTTGTGCGCTGTAAAGGAGCACAGGGATTGCAGGATTAAACCACAATCCTTAAAACGTCATCTTTCAAGCTACCTACAGTATTATGGAGTAAACACACGCACTGGCACAACATTTACAATTTAACCTTTCAGTCTGCATGGAACATACACTGAGTGTAGAGGAGGGGAGGTGGTTTCTCCCTTGGTGATGTCAAGGAGGGACAATTTTGACCATTTTAGAAGACCTTTTCAGAAAAATGGAGAAAGCAAAAGAGAAAGAACACGTTTGTTCCTTTCTTGAGTATTTATAGATAGGCTAGGGATGCATACTGCTGTCAGAAAACCAAAGAAAAGTGAATTTTGCATTGCATGTGACCTTTAAATTGAAGCACTAATCTCTGTAGTCTTATCATTTACATGAACATAAATATTAAAGTGTATGCGTCCATGTGTGTTTGTGCGTGCATGCGTGTGTGTGTGTCTTGCATTTATGAATTCTAAACTGGCTTCAAGTCTCACCCAATAAGGCAGTGCACATCCTTTTTATTTTTTGCCAGGCCTGGAGTGAGCTTTCACTGTGAATGTAAAGCTGCAATGATCCCACTGTGGCTGAAAGCTTTGCATTATTAGACTGAAAATAACAGCGGTTCCAACGTGGGCCACGATAAAAGCGCCCTGAAAATACAAGGTATGTGGGTGACTCTTTACACTGAAGAGTCAAGCTTGATCGACACCATGAGCAGAGTTTGTTTGTTCAGACATGACGGAGCTGACATTTATGGAAATCAGACGTGCCTTCAAACCACAACAAGCTCTAATGGTGGCAGGCGCTGTTCCGACAAAGTGGAAGAACGCACTTGCGTGTTGCCACGCAGCTTTCATCCTCTTCATGCCGTCAGTTGCACATTAAATATTAGCAGTAGAGTGTTGCAAGCAGACACCAGCCTTGATGACGCTTCACTGACTCGCTTCAATATGCTACATGTTACACAGATGAATCATTTGCTGAGTCCAACCTGTGGGTCAGCTTAACGACAGTTATACCACAGTTACTCTACCACATTTCAACCATGTGTACTGTAACAATACAGAGTTAAGTAAAACAGCCCCACCGCATCTAATAACTTACGTTTTATGCATGAATATAGTTATAACACACTTCAAATTTTTACTGTTGTAAGTAGCCAAGCCATGTATCCTCATAAAATTTGCACAGCTTCTTTCAGAACTTAATGACCAAAATCAATCTGAAATCAACGTAACAAAAGCTGTCTTGCAGGTACTTGAGTCTGTGCCATTATCTAACCTCCCACAGGTAAATCAAGAATCATTATCCTTCATCAAACCCAGGCACGGCAGAAGCAAAATTAAAATGGATTTTTCACGTTACAGCTGCTGTATGTGATTTTGTCTCGGCCTGCCTGTCTACACTATACAATAAAACCCAATGACTAGAGCTATTTTCACAGATATAACTTCAAAGACCATTTTACCAACTTAAACCTTCAAAATATCTGTCAATTTATATCACACCACAGCAGTATTCATTTAAATACAATTTGCTCTTTGTTAACTCCCACGGCAGTACGTACCATACTTACAAGCAGGGCTTCACATTAACTTTTTTGCCCACCAGCCATTGTGGCCAGTGATTTTCCTAGATAGATAGACAGACAGACTTTATTGATCCCAAACTGGGAAATTAGCCACTCAATCTTTTCACTAGCCACAATTTTGTGGTTGGAAAAATATATTTAATATGATCAAATTTGTCTCTCGCGTGCTAAAATTTACGTGAACTAAATTTACAACCTTTTTAAATGTAAATGACTCATTTACATATATAAAAAATAGCAAGAGAAATGCCGTCTGTTGAATTATTTATGAACAGCAGTAAATACTGTAAAAGTGTAAAGAAAAACATTTGTGATGTGAGAGTGAAGTACAGGTAGATTTGGGGTTGTCCCAGTTCTTCTTCTTTTTCTTTTAGATTTAATTGGCGGTTGGCAACCACCTCACAGGTGCATTACCGCCACATACTCTAATATATACGTATATCACTCTATATATAATTAAAGAAATCTCCATCTGTGTGTCTGTCTGTGTGTCATTTGTACCCCTACACCTACTCTACCCCTTTGCCTACCCCATGACCTGAGACACCCCTTCATGGCTGCATCACATCATTATCGGCTGCTGATGGATTTAACATAACCTGTTAAAGAAGAGAATAAAGAGAGAAAGAAAGAGAAAACTGATGAGAAAAAAGTCTCATCTTAAGGAGAAAAATGTCTCAAATGTACTGTACATGAACAATTCTAATCAGTAGAAAAAAGTCACAAATTTACTAGAAAGTTGTAAATTCACAGAGAAAAAAAAGTATACTAGTGTATTTCAGTAAATCAGAATGTGAAAATTATTTTTTGCAATATAGCTAAAAAAGATAAACTTTATATTAGTAATAGTTTTTCAAATAAATAAAAAACCATCACATCTGTAGTAACAAAATTTATTAAACTACAAAAAATGCCATTGTTTTGTAGTAAAAAAAAATGCAAATGGTAAAATAAATCACTGAGGATTATGATGTTCATGTTTTATTCAGTATATCAAAAACGGTAATTAACTTTCTATATGTTAAAGATAGATAGACTGTATTATACTGAGGGAAATTCAGATTCTCAGAAAAACTGTTGCTTATCACTTAATCATTACTCGATCGATAAGGTGACTCAACTAAAGATTAATGAATTAATCAATAATTTGCTTCCCTAGTGCAGATAATGTTTAGGGGAGATGTAGTTTTGTAGTTTCACAGTACAAGAGTTTTATTATTTTAGGTGCCATTTGAGAAAACTACAACCTGCCAAAGTGGTTAGTGAGAGAGGCTGTCTTACCAGCCACTGCTGAAATCCCGGCCATTGGCGGGGTGGCGGGGGTTAATGTTACTGTAAGTTCTACTTACAACAGTTACTGGTAGTATATGTCTGTTTATAGTCCTGACTGATGAAGCCATTTGGATGAATGGTGAAACATTTCAAAATTAAACAAGAGCACCGCAACTGGTACATTATGCCATTTTTTTGTTTAAAGCCATTATCAAGAGTTCATAGCTAGCAAACCAACAACCGTAAAATTGATTACAAATTCAAAATTTAATATACTGCCGATCTGTAATAAAACTAACAGCCACGTAACTGCAAGGACTTCCATAATACCATAATATTTCCCATCTTTAGAGACCGGTGTATAAAAATACGAATCCAGTTGACTTGACTGAGCTTTCATACAGTATTCAAAAGTTGCATTATATTCTGAAATAGACCTAGTTTATCAATGCTTAATGCTGCTGAAGCAGCTGCTCAGAGATGTAGCCGCAAGACTGTCAGTACTTCTCATGGCGGCAACCCCACGACCAAATGGTAGATGCAAGAGGTGGGGGGGGGGGCATCAAGCTGAAGGAGTTCTACTGAGCAAACGGAGTGCAGCTCAACAGTTGCTGAGGTTAAAACTCGGGTGGAGGAGGAATTTATTGAGGGTAGGGATAAAGACTTTCAGTCGGCCTCGAAGGGATTCTGGGAAACTGTCAGGCAACTCAGAAGGAGGAAGCAGCTACCTGTCCACACTGTGTATGGTGTGGATGGAGATCTGTGGACTTCAACTGGAGATACTGTCGGATGGTGGATGGAATACTTCAAGGATCTCCTCAATCCCACTGACACGTCTTCCATTGTAGAAGCAGAGCCTGAAGACAAGGGGGATGACTTGCTCATCAAAGGGGCTGAAGTTGCCGAGGTGATTAAAAAAACTCTTCAGTGGCAGGGCTCCAGGGGTGGATGAGACTCGCCCCAAGTACCTCAAGGCTCTGGACTCTGTGGGACTGTCTTGGTTGACGTGTCTCTGCAGTATCACATGGAAGTTGGGGACAATACCTTTAGCGTGGCAAAATGGGGTGGTGACTCTCCTCTTCAAGAAGTACCGGAGGATGTATTTCAATTTTAAAGGGATTATACTCCTCAGCCTCTGGTCTATGCCAAGGTACTGGAGAGGAGAGCCCGGCCATTGGTCAAGCCTCAGATTAAGGAGGAACAATGTGGTTTTGGTTCTGGTTGTGGCACATCGGACCAACTCTTCAACCTCTCAAAGATCCTTAACAGTTTGTGGGAGTTTGTCCAACCAGTTTACATGTCTTTTGTGGACATGGAGAAAGCATTCAACCATGTCCCTCATGGTTTCTTGTGGGTGGTGCAACAGGAGTATGTGGTATCGAGCACATTGCTACGAGCTTTAAATACAACCAATGACAGTTTGGAGTGTATTGGCAACAATTAGTCATACTCATTCCCAGCGAGAGTTCAACTCCGCCAGGGCTGCCCTTTGTCATTGATCCTGTTCAAAATATTTATGGACAGGATTTTTAAGCACAGCCAAGGGATGGAGGGTGTCATGTTTGGTGACCACAGGATCTCATCTCTGCCGTTTGCAGATGATGTTGTCCCATTGGCTTCACCGAGCAATGACCTACAGGTTTTACTGGGACGGATATCTACCGAGTGTGAAGTGGCTGGGATGAGAAACAGTACATCCAAGTCCAGGTTCATGGTGCTCAGTCAGAAAAGAGTGGATTGTCCTCTCTCGGTTGGGGACAAGGTCCTGCCCCAAGTGGAGGAGTTCAAGTATCTCAGGGTTTTATTCACGAGTGATAATGAATCAGAGAAGCATCTACAGGGATGTAGACATTGTACCGGTCTGTCGTGGTGAAGAGGGAACTGAGCTCTAATGCAAAGCTGTCAATTTACTGCTCAATCTACCTTCCTATGATGTACAGAAATGTAACTCTGCTTGTTGACATTTTAACAAGTTTTAAAAAGCTGAATGCTGTTGAGTAGGCAATCATGACATAAGTCACTCCTCAAATCCACATCAAAGTGCTCCACAAGTTTATCTATTAATCACCTGCAGTTACTATATTCAATTTAACTTTATTTATATAACACCATTTCACTACAACAGTCATCTCATACCACTTTCAACCGTAGAGGAAACCCCCACAATTGTAGAAAGACCCCAGCAATCAGGCGATCCCCTGTGAGCAAGCACTTGGCCACGGTAGAGAGGAAAAACTCCCTTTTAGCAGAAGAAACTTCCAGCAGAACCAGGCTCAGGGAGGGGCAGTCATCTGCTATAACTGGCTGGGGGTGAGGGGACAGAGAAGCAAGAAGAAAAGAACAGACATGTAGAGAGCAAACAGCACGACAGGGACTCGGAGAACAAACAGATGTTAATCCTTTAAAATTCTGGTTCTCATAATACACATGTGCCCCTGCTGCCTAAGTCGCGGGTTCGCGCCTGTCATGTGATGTGACCATAAACCATAGGAAAACCCAGTTGTACCAAGCATTCCCCATCACAAGATGGCAGACACATATAGTTCACTGGTCTTCAGTGAATGAGTGATGTCACCTACATAAACCCCTCGCACATCACTTCCTGCACAGTCCAAAAACGGATGTGCACAAAGGCTCAGTCGCAACACAATAGTTCCAAACGGAGGAAGCGTTTGCAACAAATTTTGCCTTCTATGATGCTAAAAAGCTATTATTTAGCTTCTGAAGTTAATATCTACCTTTTGTGATAACAGAGAGTGGCCAAAGCTTGTTCATTTTCGTCTGCCATCGACCGGAGCTGCACGTTACTAGACAGAACAATAGCACCCGTTCTGTGGCGTTATATAAGATAAATTGTGGTGGAATAAAAGCAAAATTGAGATGGACTAGAGTTTCTGGATGAGGGAGAGAAAGCGAAAATGACCGACAGAAGACAAAAATAGGGCCAAGGATGACGAAAATGGACGAAAAATGCCACCTGGCCAGCGGTAAGTCTGATGTATTTTATTGTTTGTTAACATTCTACTGATTTTCTGGTTCATATACTTTGAAAATAGGATAACAAAAAAAAACAAAAACAAAAACGGTTACAAAAAACCAAAACCATCCTTTGTGTAAATATGTTCAAAGTCCACTTTTGACCAAAAGTTATGTAATTTGATATGGCTGCTGTCGCATTATGCAAATTAGATGTGTAAATTTACTCCTATCTCAAACTTTGGATCATATTCTACATTTTTCTAATTGACAGTAAGCCACTATCTCTTACCACTTTCAAGTTATTGCTTTTGCAATGTCTGATATCTAAACTGAATATTTTCTTGAAAAAAACCTTGACCACCAGAGAGGGAGGCTGACTGGTGTGCCAGTGCACCACAGAATCATTATGGGTTAATGACTAGCAAAAAATATTTCATTGAGAGTGAAGAAAGGAGTGAAGCCCAGTGCATTGTTGGAGGTCCCCCGGCTGTCTAAACAAACCTATTAGCAGCATAAATAAGGGAGGGTTCAGGGGCACCTGATCCAACCCTAACTATAGGCTATGTCAAAAAGGAAGGGTTTTTTTTGTTTGTTTTTTTTAAATTTAAGTTTTTGTAAAGGGTATACAGGTCATTACATCATTGCATTGTTTACATTTTCATCACATGTTCCCTTACTTTTTGCTATTTGACAACATTGGAAGAATAATTATTACAACACCCTTTTTTTTAAGGTGAAAGAAAAAGTGAAATTAAAGAGAATAAAAAAACAAACAAACAAACAAAACAAAAGAGCAAAAAACAAACAAACAGACAGAAAAATAAAAACAAATAGTTAAAAATAAAAGAGCATCTGAGTAGCATTGGAATAAAGAGTAGAGCCATTATTGAAATGGTATTTGTCAAAGATCAGCTCTAATGGAAGACACATATGCGATCCAGGGTTGCCAAAATTTCAAGAACCCATCCATGTCCTGTCTCAGTGCGAATGTCAACTTTTCCATAGAGTAAATGTCTTGGATCACGTTAATCCAATCTTCAGGTGTAGGACAGTCCTTCAACATCCTTTTTTTTAGTTAGGGCTTTTTTAATTGCCAATATTAAAAAAAGGAAGGTTTTAACCCTATTCTTAAAAACAGAGATCAAGTCTGACTCCCGAATCCAGATTGGCAGCTGGTTCCAAAGGAGAGGAGCCTGATAACTGAAAGCTCAGCCTCCCATTGTAATTTTAGAGATTCAAGATATTACAAGTATTACAAGGGCTGCACGGTGGCGCAGTGGTTTAGCACTGCGGCAGCACAGTTTACCCTCGGCCGGGGGATCGCGGGGATCATGAGATCGTGGGTTCGATCCCAGCCCCCGACCAACAGTGAGCTGTGTGGAGTTTGCATGTTCTCCCCGTGTTGCGTGGGTTTACTCCGGGATTTCTCCGGTTTCCTCCCGCATACCAAAAACATGTAGGTTTAGGGCGCTCGCGCACGCAGCGACCAGCAGCTGGTGGCTTGTCACCAGACTGCAAACCAAATCTACCTACGGGTACAAATAAGTAACAAAAAAAAAAAAAAAAAGTAATCCTGCATTTTGGGAGTGTAGTGCTTTGTTAACCCATGATAAGGTACTATCAGATCTTTTAAATAGCAAAGGGTCTGATTATTTAGAGCTTTGCAAGTGAGGAGAAGGATTTTAAACTTAACTCTAAATTCTATGGGAAGCCAATGAAGGGAGGCCAGAACCAGAGAGATGTGATCTCTCTTTCTAGTACCTGTTAAAACTCTACCTGCAGCATTTTGGATCAGCTGAAGATTTTTTAAAGAGGTTTTAGGACAGCCTGATAGTAAAGAGTTACAATAATATAATCTTGAGCTAACAAAAGCGTGGATTAGTTTCTCATCATCATTCTGAGACAAGATGCTCCTAATCTTGCTAATATTACGCAAATGATACAAGGTAGTCTTAGAAACAAGTTTAGTATGCGAGTTAAAGAACAGATCTTGATCAAAAATAACTCCAAGGTTCCTCACAGAACTATTAACCCTCTGAGTGTGTGTCACACTACTGCGACTGTCAGCTGATCAATTCAAACAAAGCCTGTACAGCTGAATAGAGTGTGAAATGTACAAACCTTTTTAACACCACTTGGTGGCCGAGAGGTGTGGCTTTTCACTTACCGTGAGAAGTGGAAACAGTCCAATTCAATAAGTTCAATAAGTAGGTCAAATCAGTGTTTGAAGCCGGCCCCCTTTCATTCTGCTGTTTGACACGGAGGAGACAGGATGGCGAGGAAGACGCTCTCAGCTGAAGAGGTTTTAGTGCTGGTATTTGCCGCTCTTGGTTCAGAGGAAAAGCTTAGCCCTAGTTCGTCATCTGAGTTAGAGTCCAGCTCTGATTATGTGCCTTCGTCAATGGTGCAAGCAGTTCTGGTGAAGGTGGAGATGGACATCTTGCGTGCAATGCTGCAGCTGCATTTTCTGTGTCCAGCCGTGCCCAAAAAGGCACAGGAGCCTCGTCTGCAGATTGTTCTGCTTTGCCAAACCGTGGTCGAGGAGCGAAAAGGTCCAGTGCAGCCTGTGGGCAACGTTTGGGTGGGCAAGAGTGCACAGCCGGTGCACACTGACGTGTGCCACGTGTACGCGGTGGCAGGACAACAACGGGTAGTGGTGATGCGGCAGGAGGTTTGGACATTGACGGCTGGGAGCTTCTTAGAGATGAAGAGGTTTATCAGCCGTGGCTGAAAGCATTTGAACAGCCAGTTGGATATCGTGGAGAGAAGGACCTGTCATCTGCGCCCGCCACTGATTTTGTGTTGCTGTTTTGGACTGAGGAATTCTGGAAGCTTCTGATCGACAAAACAAACAGGTACATATTTGTTGCATAAACTGTGTTTCATTTGCTTTATTTTAGTTTAGATAGTGTGCCACAAATGTGTCATGAAATTGTTTTTTGGGGATTATTTTTAGTAATTTTGGCACTGAATGATGGCCATCTTGTGCGCGATGCTGCAGCTGCATTTTCTTCTGTTCAGCCGTGCCCAAAATGGCACAGGAGCCTCGTCTGCAGATTGTTCTGCTTTGCCAAACCGTGGTCGCGGAGCGAAAAGGTCCAGTGCAGCCCATAGGCAACGTTTGACTGGGCAAGAGCGCACAGCCGGTGAGTATAGATGTGCGCCACGTGTGAGCAGTGGCAGGTCAACAACAGGCAGTGGCGATTGTTTGGGGGTTTTCTGAATGATTTTTAGTGGTGACATAGTGATAGTGTGAAACAAAAATTGTTTTTTTCTTTAATGATTTTTAGTAATTTTGGCATTGAATGGGCAAAGGACCATGTGGTGACAATGTGAAAGAAATTTTTTTAAAATAATTTTTAGTAATTTTGGCAACCTTGACAGATGAGGGCACAGACTTACTGACAAAATGATCACAATGACCAAATATAATAAAATTTGTCTTGTTTGAATATGCAGATTAGGTCCAATTATGCACTATGCACGGATGCACATTCACTTGGAAGACACTTGGGTTCCTTTGCAACATTTTTGTAATTGGGACTTGCGTCATCTTTTTTGTTCTGTTTATTCATCAGTTTGTTAATATTATTCCAGTTGTTTTTGCCATCTCCTTTTGCTTTTTCAATAATAGCTACAAAAAAGTTTGCCTTAGTCTTCCTCAGAGTTTGTGTTACCTTATTTCTAGCAGACATAAACTTTTGTCTGTTGTTAAACCTGATTTTAGGGCTATTTTGAGAAGATGATCTCTGGTCTTCATTAGTTGGAGACATTCGGAGTTGAGCCATGGTAAGTTGATTCTTCTGTTGCTTCCTTTTTTTTTGAAAATGCTGCGATAACCTCTGATTTTTGTTATAAAAACTCATTGCTGTGACTTGTCATTTGAAGAGATTATTTCCTTCTATTCAATTTTGTTTATTGCCATTGTTATATTTTGTTGTTGTTTTTTTGGGATGATATAATTTACTGTGTTACCTGATGACTTCTTAAATGGATTTGAAAGCTGTTTCAGTGGAAGTTTTCTTGTTGCCAATATTATGTTGCCAATATAATGAAGAATTGATTATTTGACAAAGAGAGCTACCAATAAATGGGAAGACTTCTTTAAATAACCTGGTAGGAATAGGGTCTAGAAGACAAGATGAAGGTTTGGATGGGGAAATTATTTTATCTAACTCTAAAAGGTCAATTGAAGTAAACTCATCTAAATGGCTATCAGTTCAAGTTGTACTTGTTACTGTATTTAAGTTAACGGTGGGAAGAATCTGACTGATTTTATCTCAGGTTGATGAAATTTTATTATTGAAGAAATTCATAAAGTCCTGACTAGTAAGCTCTAAGGAAATGCTAGGATTGACAGAGTCCTGACTCTTTGTCAGCCTGGCTACAGTGCTGAAAAGAAACCTGGGATTATTCTTGTTCTCTTCTATTAAAGCAGAATAATAAATTGTTCTAGCTTTCCTAAGAGATTTTTTTTATAAATTAAAAGTTAATTTCTTCAAGCTAGATAGATTTCATCTAATTTAGTGGAACACCATTTTCTTTCTAATTGATGAGTCTTCTGTTTTAAGCTATGAGTTTCTGTGTTGAATCAAGGAGTTAGAAATCTTTGATTAGACTTTTTCTGTTACGACCCGAACGCTGGTCCTGTCCACGCTCGGGCCACGCATAGCTCACTGCCGGCCTTGACAGCTGTGGGTTGTATTCTGGCCTCACCGGGCTCTTATTGTGAAGGCGCTCGGTGGGGCTTCTGCCTGTCAAGGCCGGTCAGCTGTCTGCCATTACTGCTCGTTAGCGTTCGCCCTTATAAGGCAGGCGCTGACGGCAGTCCAATTGCGGGAGCATAAGTCAACAATCGTCAGACATTCATCTTTCTGGTCTGGTCAGGTTTGTGTATATTCTCGTGCTTTGCTTGCTCATGTCATGTCATGTTTTAGATCGTAAGTGGCTGGGGTTAGCCTTACGGTCCCATGCTCTAGGTTTAGTGTATCTTCGTCACAGTCTATCATAGTCTTGTGTTACGTCTTGTGTCTTGTTAATAAATCACCATCATTGCAAAACTCACTGGCGACTTGTGGCATCTTATACTGGCTCGTGAGGGCCAGGCATGACATTTTCTTTTTTAAAGGGGCCACCATGTCTAGAGTCTGATGCAGAGAAGCTGTAACACTATCTATCATTCTATCAACTAACGAAGGAGTAAAATCTCCAATAACTTATCTCCATTGTCATAAATATGACAATGAAGATAAGTTATGGGCACGTCAATATTTTTCTCATTAACCATATTTCTGATGGAGCCACTGAGCTGAGATTTTCATCAGATATCAGTAACAACCCAAGTAATCCATACATACAAAGAAATCAAGGCAACTGTGTTCACAAAGCAAGTTAAATTTAATAAAGTGGAATGACACAGGAAATAAGTATTGAACACGCTTGGTGAAATTCATTTAATTTTTAGTAGGAAAGCCTTTGTTGGTAATAACAGTTTCCAGACACCTCTTGTATGGAGAATCTAGGCGCCGGCATTGCTCAGGAGTGATTTTAGCCCATTCTTCCACACAAACTGTCTTCAAATCTTGACTGAAGGTTCCACAGGTGTTTTCTATGAATTTTCAATTGGATTCAGGCCAGGTGAATGACTGGGCCATTCTAATTCTAGCAGCTTTATTTTCCTTTTCTGGACCCTGTCATGTACGTGTGCTGCAGCGCACAGGTGAAAAGGATACAAGCCCAAACACAGGTGAAGTGAACATGTTTATTAACAGAAAGGCAACAAACAAAGTGTCCATGTAACCTGTCCAAGATAAGTACAGATATACACTACCGTTCAAAGGTTTGGGGTCACCCAGACAATTATTTTGTGTTTTCCATGAAAAGTCACACTTATTTACCACCATGAGTTGTAAAATGAATAGAAAATATAGTCAAGACATTGACAAGGTTAGAAATAATGATTTGTATTTGAAATAATAAGTTTTTCCTTCAAACTTTGCTTTTGTCAAAGAATCCTCCATTTGCAGCAATTACAGCATTGCAGACCTAACATGATTGCACAAGGGTTTTCTAATCATCCATTAGCCTTCTGATGCAATGAGCAAACACATTGTACCATTAGAACACTGGAGTGATAGTTGCTGGAAATGGGCCTCTATACACCTATCTAGATATTGCACCAAAAACCAGACATTTGCAGCTAGAATAGTCATTTACCACATTAGCAATGTATAGAGTGCATTTCTGATTAGTTTAAAGTTATCTTCATTGAAAAAAAGTGCTTTTCTTTCGAAAATAAGGAAATTTCTAAGTGACCCCAAACTTTTGAATGGTAGTGTAGATGACCGGTTACAAACTCTGTTGGCTAAGAAGGAGGAATAAGCCCCACGCGCTGCCAGACAGAACTGGGCAGCGGAGGAGAAGGGCAAATAATACTGAGGATATAGCCCCTGGCGGAACGATGTGCAAATTACTTACAGAGGGTCGGAGCGCTATGGACTCTGGGAACAACAACACCATCTAAATACAAAGAAGGAGACACCAACTGGGAGTGAGCCTGATCATCAAACGTTGACTTACACCACCACACTGAGTGCTCACACTGTCACCCATAAATACCCCGTGTACTAATGAGTGACAAGTGGATGCAGGTGTGCAGCGGCAGCCAGTGCGTGAGTGCGTGTCAGCGAATGTGAGTAAGAATGAATGTGTGTGTGTGCATGGACAAATGAAAATGACAGTCAGTTGGTGGATGCCGGCAGAGAGGAGGAGGTGTGGCTGCTGACTGGCAGGGAGCCCAAGACTCAGAGGTTCCTAAAACCTACCAGCTGAGAATTAAGAAAACAATGGCCAGAGAAACTATAGTCACAAATTATGGACGGGGTTGGAGACGTCCAATCCAGCCCATGACAGAGCCAGTTGAGAGTTTCCTTGGTTGTGTGTTTGGGATCATTGTCTTACTGAAATAGCTACCCTCGTTTCATCGTCAGCATCTTGGCAAATGGCAATGGTCTATTCATCTTTCCTTCAATTATATGAAGTCTGCCTGTACCATGTGCTGAAAAACACCCACACACCATGATGGGATGTGCAGTGCCATTTCTCCTCCAAACATGCTGTGTTGCGGCATTCAAAAAGTTCAGTTTTGGTCTCATCTGACCAGATTATATCCTCCCAGTATTATACTGGCTTGCCCAAATGTTGTGCAGCAAACTGCAAACGAGCTTCAACATGCTTGTTCTTCAGCAATGGAGTCTTGCAGAGGGCATAAAGCCCATGTCAATTGAGTGCATTACTTATTGTTTTCTTTGAAACTGCTGTAACTGCTCCACGAGTGGTCTTTGGCTCTTGGATAACTCTTCTGATAATTCTTTTGACTCATCTGTCAGAAATCTTGTGAGGAGCTTCTGGTCGTGGCCGGTTTATGGTAAAATGTCCTTTCCACTTCCGAATGATGGCTCCAACAGTACTCACTGGAACATTCAGCAGTTTAGAAATGCGCCTGTAAAGGTGGATTCACACTACAACGTTTGGACTGACTTTTACTGTCGTTTTGGCAAACGTCTGGCTGTGCTGGCAAAAGTTAATGATAGTTGGCGTTTGTTGGCAAACACTGGCAAAAGTTGTGTTCTTTGAAAATTTTCAGCCTATTGAAAATTTCACAGCCTACTGAAAGTTTCACACATCTGCTGCAGCATTAGACAACACCGAGGCATCCTAGTCTTTCGCCCCATACCCAGGTCGGACAACCGATTTGCACGTCAGGACCGCTACGGGCCTACTGAAAATTTATCGACATTTGGAAATAAATATTGGTGAAAGCTGTGCTCAGTTTGTAAAAGTTCCTGAGTGCTGGGGTAAGTTATGCACAGTTTACCTAAGTCAGCATAAGTTAAACCTGGGTTCACTCTATAGCGTTTGGATGACTTGTACAGACGTTTTGAAAAATCAGAGTAACAGTCAGCGCAGTTCAGCTGACATCACCGTCAGGTGACGTGCATATCATCAGTGTTTGTGGAGGCTTCCTGCCGTTCTGCTTTTGGAGTGAACACATCTCCTTTGGGCATACGTTTCAGTAATTATTTTCATTTTATATTCCTATGGAGATACTTCTGCATACCCTTTTCCCCTGTTCATTCAATGATTCATTCATTCATTCATCTAAAAAATAATAAAATAATGATAGACTCAGACACCAAGTCCACAATTAAAATGTGAATGTGGATGGAATAAAAAAACTGTTTAGTGAGTCATCACATAAATAAAATGACGGGTGATTATATTTTGACTGTTACAACTCTCTCCATTAAAATAACATAAAATCCTGTTAAATGTTGTTTAATGTTTGACACCACATCAGTCTGTTTGACTCCCACAATGGAAGCCGAAACAATAAATCCCGGAGAATGACTACTCAAGGAGCAGAAAATTAAGAACAATAAATTTCTGAATGAGGAGATTTTTTTTCTTTTGGCTGTCACATTTTTTGATATATATATATATATATATATATATATATATATATATATATATATATATATATATATATATACAGTATTCCCCGTGTCTGCGTGGGTTTACTCCGGGATTTCTCCGGTTTCCTCCCACATGCCAAAAACATGCAAGTTAGGTTAACTGGCATCAAAACTGGGGATTCTAAATTGTCCTTAGGTATGACTGTGAGAGTGAATGGTTGTCTGTCTCTCTGTGTTGGCCCTGCGATGGACTGGCGATCTGTCCAGGGTGGACCCTGCCTCTCGCCCAAAGATGCTGGGATAGGCTCCACCCCCACCCACCCCCGCAACCCGAAAAGGATTAAGTGGAAGAAGATGAATGAAGGAATGAATATATACAGTATATATATATATATATATATATATATACTGTATATGTAGCAGGCAGAAAGTAGACAGACTCTGAAGATTTCACGAAAAAAAATGTTATTCCACGCACCATGAAAATGTTTTTTTCAGACAGAAAAAAAAAAAGGTCAGTCTCTGTTTCCAAGGCAACCAGTAATCCGTACTGGTAAAAGACACATTTGTGCAACAGCACAGCCTGGTGGTAGAAAAATAACACTGCAAAGACACAAACCCCAAATCACTCACCAGACCACATCCATCACACCATCAAATGCCCGTAACATATATATGTATATATTATCCCGTGCATTAAAAAAAAATAAAAAAACATGTCCTACACACCTTATCACCAAACAAATACTGTACATAGTCCTCTTACATACACTACCATTCAAAAGTTTGGGGTCACCTCAGACAATTTTGTGTTTTCCATGAAAAGTCACACTTTTATTTACCACCATGAGTTGTAAAATGAATAGAAAATATAGTCAAGACAATGACAAGGTTAGAAATAATGATTTGTATTTGAAACAATAATTTTTTCCTTCAAACTTTGCTTTCGTCAAAGAATCCTCCATTTGCAGCAATTACAGCATTGCACACCTAACATGATTGCACAAGGGTTTTCTAATCATCCATTAGCCTTCTGACACAATGAGCAAACACACTGTACCATTAGAACACTGGAGTGATAGTTGCTGGAAATGGGCCTCTATACACCTATGTAGATATTGCACCAAAAACCAGACATTTGCAGCTAGAATAGTCATTTACCACATTAGCAATGTATAGAGTGTATATCTGATTAGTTTAAAGTTATCTTCATTGAAAAAAAGTGCTTTTCTTTCAAAAAAAGCCTACAGTGAGAACAACTACCAAGCAACACTGTATTTCAGTGCAAGGTGTCAGATTATGGAACGATTTTGGACCTGAATTAAAATCATGTACAAAGCTTGGACAATTTAAACAAAAACTAAAGGAAGAAATACTCCAAACATATTTACAAGACGACATGTAAACTCACATAAGGATTGACATTTCCAGCCTGTGTTGTGTTATAGCTTAGTTTTTCTTTTTTCTCTGTGACACTATGTCTTAGATTTGTTTTTGAATAGTAACCGCTTAACTTAGACTAGCTCAGTTTTCTTTTTCTCTCAGTCATATTTTGTCTTAGCCTTGTTTTAAATTGTAATCGCTCTTGTCTTGTTTTCTCTTTTTTCTCCTTTGAATTCTTGGATGGAATATGGGTGGGCAATATAAGCTGCGGCTTCAGCCATCACCCATTTCGGATAACTCACGTGGAATTGTATAGTAGAAGGAGTCTTTGTCTAATTTGACCTTGTTGTTATATTATACAGTTTCTTTTAACCTGTAATGTACTATCCGAAATAAATTCATTCATTCATTCAATTCATTCATTCATTCATTCATTCATTCATTCAAAATAAGAAAATTTCTAAGTGACCCCAAACTTTTGAACGGTGTATATATTTTCTTTTTTTTAAATTCCCCCTTCTTTCTATTTCTCTTTCCTTCGTGAATATCATCTGCTTCCACCAGCATTTCAGTCAACGTTTGCCAAAGGAGCTTAACTTAGGCTGACTTAGGAAAACTCTGCATAATTTAGCCCAGGTCTCAGGAACTTTGACAAACAGGGCACAACTTTCACCAATGTTTATTTCCAAACGCTGTCAAATTTTCAGCATGCTGAAAATTCTAACCAAATACAACTTTCACCAGTGTTTGCCAACAAACACCAACTATCATTAAATTTTATCAACTTTTGTCAGGAGAGCCAGACGTTAGCCAAAACATCAGTAAAAGTTGGTCCAAACGTAGTGTGATTCCACCCAAAAAAGCAGGTCCAGAATGGCAGGAAGCCTCCACAAACGCTGACCTTTATATGAGCGTCGCCTGACGCTGATGTCAGCTGAACTGTGCTGAGAATTCTTAGCTTAACTTAAACTGAGTTGGCAACTGCTACATATACACTAGCCTAAGTTGGAAAAAGTTTGACAACACTGAATGCAGTGCTAGGAAATGCTAGCAAAAGTTTCCAAAAGTTTGTAAAAGCTGGTGTGCGCTGGATTTAAAAAAAAAAAAAAAAAACTGCTCACGAACGTAATTTCACCAATGTTTGAACTGATTTCTCTGATTTTTCAAAACGTCAGTAAAAGTCGATCCAAACGTTATCATGTGAACCCAGCTTAACCAGCGCCATCATTACGTTTTGTAACAATAAGGTTGCGAAGGGCTAGAGAAAGCTCTTTGCTTCTACACATCATGAGTTCTTTGTGGTGTGACAATCCGATATTCACAGACCTTTTTAAAGGCTATCAGTCAGGACTTAACCAGCTGAAATTAATTTGCACTGATGGGGGATGGGATGGCTTCCTAAATTCTGATGGATTTCAGCTGGTTTCTTGGCTTTCTATGCCTTTTTGCAACTCTTTTTCTTCATGTGTTTAATACTTATTCCCTGTGTCATTCCACTTTATTAAATATAACTTGTTTTTGTGAACCCAGTTGCCTTGATTTCTTTGTATGCATGGATTACTTGAGTTGTTACTGATATCTGGTAAAAATGTCAGGTCAATGGCTCTATCAGAAATGTGTTTAATGAGGAAAATGTTGACATGTTCAATACTTATTTTCCCCACTGTATGTCATATCATATTCATGATACCATACTCCTTCTCATGTAATATTGCTTTTATACAACAGTTCCACAAGCACAATTTATTAAATGACAGCAATAGAGGACAAAATATTATGATTTGCTTGTTTAACCAGTTATTTTGCTCCGCCAAGGAAAAATAGTCACTTCTAAATATACCCAGTTCACTGTTGCTAAACATCATATAGAAAAATTACCATAATCATTTCACACACATGTAAACAAATGAAATATTGGCCAGTGCAAAAGTCAGCGTTTATAATACATACCAATCACCTGTTGAATTGGGTTGTGGTCAAAATCACGGCAGGTGGCAGTTAGCATGCTAGTGATTTTGACCACAACCCAGTTCAACAGGTGATTTGGCTTTGGCCCACTTTGCTCACTTTTTCTTGGCGTTTTCAGATGAAATAAAGAGTCCACCACTACAAAGCTATTGTGGTTTGTTAATTTAAGCAATAAATCCAACTCTAGCCTTACTATTTTTTTAAACAGACATGAAAGAACTTAAGGATGTTTAAAAGTGTAGACTGGATAAAGTTTTTTTTTTGTTTTTTTTTTAAATTGTGGGACTTCTGGGTCACGGGAAAGTTTCTTTTCAAACAGCGCTTCACTGTGGAAATGAAGGTATTCAATATCGTAATTCTCATAAGAAGTCAACGATAGAAACAACAGACTGGACACTAAATAACAGTTAGTAGTTAATGGTTACTAGAACACCTTTGAAGCGGAATGAGACATATCCAGTGAAACATTGGAATGCAATTATCGTGGAGTATCGTAACTCCTACAATCCCTATTGTCCAATCAAATTGCTCAGTCAGAACTAACTGTAGTATAATGTGAAATGAACATCTGGCTAATCAAATATTTGGTTACAGTCCTATCTGTAACTAGTGCTGCAACAATTAGTTGACTAATTTATTAGTCGAATATCAGAAAATTGACAAGTAATTTGACTGTCAATTAATCAACTGTTTATCCATTTCCAGGAAAAATTACAAAAAAACATATTAGGTTCTCAAACACAAAAAATTGCCACTTTTCTTGTTTTTACAATATAAGTTAAATATGTTTTGGTTTTGTAATGTCTGGTTGATGCCAAAAACATGCAAGTTAGGTTAACTGGCATCAAAACTGGGGATTCTAAATTGTCCTTAGGTATGACTGTGAGAGTGAATGGTTGTCTGTCTCTCTGTGTTGGCCCTGCGATGGACTGGCGATCTGTCCAGGGTGGACCCTGCCTCTCGCCCAAAGATGCTGGGATAGGCTCCAGACCTCCCGCGACCCGAAAAGGATTAAGCGGAAGAAGATGAATGAATGAATGAATGAATGAATGAATGAATGGTTGACAAAAGACATTTGATGAGGTCACCTTGAGCTCTGGGATATTTTTGATTGTTTTTTAAACTATTTTACAGCTCAAACAATTAGTCGACTAATCAAAAATATAATTGGTAGGTTAAGCGATTCAGTTCAATTCAGCTTTATTTATATAGCGCCACATCACAACAGAAGTCATCTCATAGCACTACCAAATGCAGGGAAAACCCCACAATTTCAGAAAGACCCAGCAATCAGACGATCCCCTGTGAGCAAGCACTTAGCGACGGTGGAGAGGAAAAACTCCCATTTAACAGGAAGAAACCTCTAGCAGAACCAGGCTCAGGGAGGGGCAGTCATCTGCCGCGACTGGCTAGGGATGAGGGGATAGAGAGGATGAAGAGGACAGACATAAAGAACATGAACAGTGAGAAGCCAAGTACATTATTGGAGATCAACCGGCAGTCTGAATCAATAAACAGCAGAACAAAAAGGGGGGTTAAGAGACACAAGATCCCTCCCTAATCATAGGCTATATTGAAAAGGAAGGATTTAACCCTGTTCTTAAAGACAGAGATCGAGTCTGACTCCCGGACCCAGAGTGGTAACTGGTTCCACAGAGAAGAAGCGTGATAGCAGAAGGCTCTGCCTCCCATTGTACTTTTGGAGATTCTGGGTATTACAAGTAATCCAGCATTACTGGATTACAAGTAATCCAGCAAAGCAATGACAGAAGTCACTAAGCGATGACAAAAGTAATTGCTAGTTGTGGCCCTACTGTTAAATTTCTGACAATAAAAGTTGATAAGGGAAAAAGTGTCACAATTAAAAAAATATGAGAATCAGCAAGTTTCAGAGAAATTCTTTACCAAATAGTAGAGAGCCACACATTTACAAGAACATTGTAAAAAATATAATAAAACTAAAAGTTGCAAACTTGCTTGAAATATCACAAAATAGAGTGATGAAATTTCATAATTAAAAGAAACAAAGTGGCAGTTACTAATGTGAAGGGCATATTTATACTAACTGTTATAACTTGGCTGTTTTAACCTTCATATTAAGGCTCCAACATGTTTTATGGCTCCATGTGTATTTTCTTGGCTGAAAATTGCTCAAACCGTCTGTTTCCAAAGTAGAGGTTGCCAGCTAATAACCTCAGATGAAATAGTGGACTGTTTGAGAGCACACTCTTTCTCAGATTTAATGATAGCTTGGATAGGTTCCAGATTTTTTTGTTTCCAGTCTCTTTATTCTCAGAGTACACTATGTATTTCTTTGTTAAATTGCTTCTAATGGACTGATGTCCCAGAGTAACCAGAGAAGGATTTGCTGCATTCAACTGCTGGACTTTATGCCTCCTGAAGAAGAAAATAATGAGGACACAATAGGAGTGGCTTCCTCAAACTGCACTCTACAAGTGGGGACACTGGCATGTATGCAATTGGCAAGGCACCTTTATTAGGGATTCCGCGAGGTTGCTTTAGCTGTGCCTTTTGCTTAATATGTGTAATTAAAAAGGGCAATGGTGTGTGGAAGAAGTTTTCAGTTATTTTTTACAGTAGTTCTCTGTGATGCAACTCAATTTATTGAGGTTTGGCTTTGGTTCAGGACAGGATCACAAAGGGCTCACAGATTTTATGACTATTTTAATTACATTCCCATTTGGGCAGTTTGTTCAGATTTGGAAAGTGACCAAGAAGCTTGTTTTAAGCAGGGAATTGATCATTATTTTTTTCAGTGTGAAAGAATTAAAAAAAAAAACACAGGGCAACTACTTAAAGCATTGTCTAGACACTCAAAAGATTTTGGCATTAATAGAAATGAAAAAGTATTTTTTCCAATTTAGAACAATGGCTTTTCAGTACAAAAGAACACTGTGATATAGCACAGCTAAAGAGTTGACTTAGCAGGACTGGCAGCAATAGGATTCTGATTAATGAGAAACATTCATTTTTGTATTGACCATTTAAAACACTATTAAGATTGCCACTCAAGCGTTAAGCATTAATTATAGGCAGGCCTACATAAGCTTCCATGAAATTTAATGAGCATTGTAAAGTCTAACTAATGCAAAGAGCTTTGGTGAGAATTACATTGTAAATGAAGTCCTGAAACAACGTCATGTTATGCTTTAGCTGCTAAGTTTATTTCAAGTTCCCACACCAATTATGTCTAAAAGAAAAAGTGCCAGTTATATTCATTTAATCATGTTTCTCGGGGTGAATTCAAGCCTTTTTGTTTTCAAAAAACAATAAAACTGTCTAATTTTCAAATATTTTCTTTGTACTATTATATCAAATACATTGGCAGGAATGTCTCTCTATTCAGCATGTGGGCTTTTGTTATTATTCATCTTTTTAAATATAATGTACATAACTCATGAAATCAGTTGTGTTATCTAACCTTTTTTATTTGCACAATTCATGATTAGCAAGTGTTCTGGTCTTTAAAACAACTCCCCGAGTACACGAAGGCTGAAGAACCAAAAATGTGCTGAATAAGACTCAAGAGTGGAAATTACAGTTAGTGAAAACTTCAAAGTAGCAACTTCTCAAGCACTTTGGTTATTATATTTTGTTGTGTCTTCTTGCTATTATATAAAGGACGAAGGACTTTTTCCCTGTCAACAGAGCACTTCAAAGAGCTTTATCTTACTGACTGAACATCAGCTTGTATTTTACACTATTTCTACATCGTCCACCTTTACGTGTTTTGGATGTTTTATGATAAAAGCATTAGTCCCAAATAGGGATGGGCATTCGGTGAAATTTTCTTCACCGATCGTCGGGAGAATTAATGATTAATAATCGGTTAATCATTAACATTTTTAGGTACATAACAAGGCAGGTAGACTACATTAGAACATCAGGAATCAGCACGGAGAGCCCTCTCTCTGTTCTCGTGTTGGCTCGGCTCGGGAATCTCGCAAGCTGATTGGCCGAGACGTTTCACCCCACAAGCTGATTGGCCGAGATGTTTTACCCAGCTTCTGTCCCTGCCGAGCGGCCACCCAACAAACGAAGACCGCATTCATTGCTCTATCGCTCGTGTTACTTAGTCTAGCCGCGCAGAACTTTTTGCTGTTCTCTTGTGCCATTTTGTGCGAAATAGTCTTCCCGTCGAGCCACTACGCCGCCTCCTGCAGCTTCCCTCGACGTGTGTACACCGAATCTTCATGACCTTCTCAATAAAGTTTCTGAAAAAAAAAAAGAATCTTCACGACCGCCATTACTCAGCGCGCAACCACTGTTGGCGGTTTCTTCGCGTAATAAGGGTGTTCCATGGACCCTGTCGATGAGGTATATTTGTATGCTGCATTGCAGTGATTGCAGTACACCTGGTCATTTTTTAAATTGAAATGGTCCCACGCAACACTTCGCCGTAACCGCTTCATGATTTGGCGATTGCCCTACGGAAGCCCGCATGTATCAACTGAGGCACGCCAGGGTACGGCGATGGTGTAATGTTGCCCCCTGGTGCCCAACTTTTGCCATTGCATTGTTTGAGGACCGCCGTGCACTAGGCCTAATAAGCTCGGATTGTTTAAAAAAAAAAACGGTTTGTCGACGAAAATGAACTTCCTCGGTGAAATTCTTAATGATCAATTATCGGTTAATCGGTAAATTATGCCCATCCCTAGTCCCAAATTACAAGTATGAGTTGCATGTTAAGTTATAGGTATAGCAGGTGTCTTATGGGGACGTGAGTCCAAGTCACAGTCTCATGTCCCCATGTCTGATAATTATCTCATTAACATGACAAGCTGTGATATTCTTCCTCTTGTGTATAAGATAAGATAAGCCTTTATTAGTCCCACAATGGGGAAATTCCAGGATTGCAGCAGCACAGGGATAGCAACACTCAGAGCAACAATCAGAAGGCAAGAAAAAACAAGAGCAGGGAGTGTACATATGTATATATAAATATACTGTATAAATATATAAACACACAGTGCGGAGCATTGTAGCTAGATGGAATGAACAGCATAACCGTCTACTTAGTTATCCTACATGGTATGATTATGTACCCATACATATTGTCACCCTCCGTAACGACCGGTATTTTCCTATACTTAACATTAAACTTGTTCTAGAGCAGGATAAGTGCAAAAGGCACTAATTAATTTACAAATTAATTTATGACTTTAGCAACCAAATAACAAAATATCCTTTGATTGGTTAATGGCACCCGGGCTATAAAACGTGTCAGTTGTATTCAGTGTTCCCACAAGGAACGGTAACATTACATAGCGCTGATCTGCAGATGACGTGCACCCACACAGGCTGTGGTGGAAGTGATATTCATACGGCCAAAGGCTGATGGAGCATCAAAGTGATTTTGAAAACGTTATTTTAAAATGGAAAAATCTTACATAGTGCTGCTTTAATGGGAGCACACATAGAATCTGAAGCAGAACGATTGAGATAACAAAGACGGTTCATTGCTCATCATACCACCCTGCTCTTAATTTGGGTCTTTGAATTTGTAGAGCCAGGCACTGTCGAACATATCAACTTTTGACTTAAGCTAGCCAGCTAACATAGTGCTAACTTCAAACTTTGCTTGGTCTCTGACATACTTTTTTCATGGAGTGCTGGGCTTTATACTTCTGGACAAGAATATTTAGATTAAAGACAAGTACTTTGCTTTGTAGAAGCTGCAGCATATTTGGACCCTGAACATTCAAATGACTTTAAATAAAATGTCAAATCACTATCGTTATTATATTTTCTATTATTGTGATACATTTTTGCACCTGAAAAACTATCCAAACACAGATATTAAGAAAAAATATCAAACTGACGAGTGATTCTACTGCTCACAACCAATCATTTGACTGAACAAAACATGAATTAACAGAGTCATTTACAACATTAAGAACCATGTTGAAAAAAGATAAAAGTGGTTGCACTGTTAATTTGTATAAAACACTGTCACAAAGAGATAAAGCAAATCAAATTTGCTAAGTAGCATCGCAGTCAGACACACTGAACCTGTTGCTGGTTTGCAACAGAGCAGTACTGCTTCAAAGTCTAAAGGGCAATCCACACCAAGCACTATAAAGACAACTATCCATCCAACCATCCATCCATCCATCCAACCATCTTCTACCATTTTTCCAGAGGTCCGGGTCGCGGAGGCAGCAGTTCAAGCAGAGAAGCCCAGACTTCCCTCTCCCCAGCCACCTGCTCCAGCTCTTCAGAGAGGATACCAAGGCGTTCCCAGACCAGCTGGGAGACAGTCTCTCCAGTGAGTTCTGGGTCTACCCAGGGGTTTCCTCCAAGTGGGACGTGCCCGAAACACCTCACGTGGGAGGCATCTAGGAGGCATCCTGATCAGGTGCCCAAACCATTTTAACTAGCTCCTTTCAATGTGGAGGAGCAGTGGTTCTACACTGAGTCTCTTCCGGATGACTGAGCTCCTCACCCTATCTCTGAGGGTGAGTCCAGCAATCCTACAGAGAAAGCTCATTTCACCCGCTTCTATGAGCATTCTCATTCTTTCAGTTATTACCAAAAGTTCCGGACCATAGGTGAGGATAGGAACGTAGACTGACCGGTAAATTGATAGCTTTGTCTTAGAGCTTAGCTCCCTCTTCACCACGACAGACCGGTACAATGTCTGCATCACTGCAGATGCTGCGCCGATCCATCTGTCAATCTCTCACTTCCTTCTCCCCTCACTTGTGAATGAGACCTCGAGATACTTAAACTCCTCCACTTGGTGCAGGAGCTTGTCCCCAACCCAGAGAGGACAATCCACCTTTTTCCAGCTGAGGACCATGGACTCAGACTTGGAGGTGCTGATTCTCATCCCAGCTGCTTCACGCTCAGCTTCAAACCATCCCAGTAAAACCTGTAGGTCATTGCAGGATGAAGCCGACAGGACAACATCATCTACAAACAGCAGAAATGAGATCCTGTGGTCACCAAGCATGACACCCTCCGTTCCCTGGCTGCACCTAGAAATCCTGTCCATAAAAATTATGAACAGGATCGGTGACAAAGGGCAGCTCTGGCGGAGTCCAACTCTCATTGGAAACGAGTCTGACTGAGTGTTTGCAATATGAACAAAACTCTCACAACGGCCGTATAGAGACTGGATAGCTCGTAACAACAAGCCCCCACAAAAAACCACTAGCGACGCAGTCGAATGCCTTCTCCAAGTCTACAAATCACATGTAAACTGGCTGGGCAAACTCCCATGAACCCTCGAGGATTTTCGAGAGGGCAAAGAGCTGGTCCGATGTGCCACAGCCAGGACGAAATCCACATTGCTCCCCCTAAAGCCAAGGTTCGACCAACAGCCGGACTCTCTTCTCCAGTACCTTGGGATAGACCTTTCCAGGGAGGCTGAGGAGTTCAATCCCTCTAAAGTTGGAACACACCCTCCGGTGCCCCTTCTTGAAGAGAGGAGCCACCACCCTGGTCAGCCATGCCAAAGGCACTGTCCCCGACCTCCACGCAGTGTTGCAGAGGCGTGTCAACCATGACAGCCCTACAACATCCAGGGCCCTGAGGTACTAAGGGCAAATCTCGTCCACCCCCGGGGCCCGGCCACCAAAGAGTTTTTTACCACTTCGGCAACCTCAGCCCCTGTGATGGGCGAGTCGTCCCCCTCGTCCACAAGCCCTGCTTCCTCTGTGGAAACACGTCAGTGGGATTGAGGAGATTCTCGAAGTATTCCTTCCATTGCCCAACGATATCACCAGTCGAATTCAGCAGCGCCCCATCTGCCCCATACACAATGTGGAGAGGGAGCTGCTTCCCCCTCCTGAGTCACCGGACAGTTTGCCAGAATCTCTTCGAGGCCAACTGAAAGCCCCGTGCCTTGGCCTCACCTAACTCCTCCCACATCCGAGTTTTTGCTTCAGCAACCACCCAAGCTGCACTCACTTGGCCTGCCGATACACCTCAGCTGCTTCGGGAGTCTCACAAGCCAACCAAGCTTGATAGGACTCCTTTTTCAACTTAATGACCCTCTCACCACTGGTGTCCACCACTTGGTTAGGGGGTTGCCGCCACGAGATGCACCGATAACCTTGCGGCCACAGCTCTGGACAGCTGTTTCAACAATGGAGGTGGAGAACATGGCCCATTCGGACTCCATGTCTCCAGACTCCCTTGGAATGTGGTCGAAGTTCTTCCAGTGGTAGGAGTTGAAGACCTCCAGGACAGAGGCCTCACCCAGACATTCCCAGCACACCCTCACTATATGTCTGGGTCTACCAGGTCTGAATGACATCCTCCCCTGCCAGGTGATCAGTTGACAGCTCTGCACCTCTCTTTACCCGAGTGTCCAAGACATACAGTCGCAGGCTCTGATAAAACGATAACAAAATAGATCATCGACCTGCGACCTAGGGTGTCCTGGTGCCAGGTGCACATATGAACACCCTTATGCTTGAACATGGTGTTCGTTATGGACCAACTGTGGTTAGCACAGAAGTCCAATAACTAAACACCACTCTGGTTCAGATCGAGCAGGCCATTCCTCCCAGTCACACTCCTCCAGGTTTCACTGTCATTGCCCACGTGAAACGACAGTTGCAGGTTGAAGATAAGATACGACAAGCCTTTATTAGTTCCACAATGGGGAAATTTCAGGATTACAGCAGCACAGGGATAGTAGCATTCAACAACAGTTATAATAAGAACTGCTTAGCCAAAAGCAGTACGTGAATGTACATATGTACACCGATATATATACACAGTGCAGGAGCATTGCAGCTAGATGGAATAAACAGCATTACGGTTTGTTAAATTACAAAGCAGAATATGAATATGTACCCAGACAGTATATTTCGTATTTGAATCAACAGTGTTGTTGTCACCCTAAGTAATGATTGATATTGTCCTAGTTTTTATCATAGAGGGGAGATTTATTGTGCAAGGTTGTTACATTTAGTACATTCAATACGACCTCTATGAGCAGCCCTGGCTAGGTTATAAAGTCTGACAGCCGTAGGTAGGAAGGACCTGCGGAACCTCTCCCTCAAGTACCTAGGATGGCACAGCCTACCGCGAACACTCCTCAGTGCGTTCACTGTGTCCCCTATGGGGTGGGACTCGGACTCGAGCAGAGATTTTTTTTTTTTTTATTACTTATTTTGTACCCGTAGGTAGATTTGTTTTGCAGTCTGGTGACAAGCCACCAGCTGCCGGTCGCTGTGTGCGCAAGCGCCCCGTATCCCTAACCTGCATGTTTTTTGGCGTGTGGGAGGAAACCGGAGAAATCCCGGAGTAAACCCACGCAACACGGGGAGAACATGCAAACTCCACACAGATCACTGTTGGTGGGGGCAGGGATCAAACCCACGATCTCGCGATCCCCGCGATCCCCCGGCCGAGGGTAAACTGTGCTGCCACAGTGCTAACCACTGTGTGGTTAGCACCACACAGTGGTGCCACCACTGCAGTGGTGGCGCAGAGATGACAGCTTAGTCACCATCCTCCTCTCTCCTATCTCCTCCACTGGGTCGAGGCGTCACCCAAGAACAGACCTAGCTTTCTTGATCAGTCTGTTCAGTCTCTTCCTGTCGGCTACTGTGATGCCGCTGCCTCAGCAGACCACTCCAAATGTGAAGGCTGATACCACCACTGAATCATAGAAGGTCTTCAGGAGTGCCCCTTGCACTCCAAAAGACCTGAGTCTCCTCAGGAGGAACAGCCTGCGCTGCCCCTTCTTGTAGAGTGCGTTGGTGTTGTGTGACCAGTCCAGTTTAGTGTTCAGGAGAACACCTTGGTACCTGTAAGATGTCACCATCTCAATGTCTGTTCCCTGGATGTTTACTGGTGCTGTGGGGGGTTGTCTTCACCTGTGGCAGTCCACCACCAGCTCCTTAGTATTCCTCGCATTGATCTGGAGGCAGATATCTAAAGATAAATATAACTAAAAGATTATAGTTTTGTGTCCACACTGCTGTGGTGTGGACTCTGCCATCCACTTGAGTTAGTATGATTTTTCAAACTATAATTCTATACTTATAGTTATCTTAATAGAGCTTGGTGTGGATGGCATGTTAAGAGTTCCATGTGTTCCCTCTAATCTTGTTAAATTGCTTCAGGGCTCATCTCAGACATCTGCTGATGTGATAGCAGTTAAACAGCTACTTTAGTGTAAATTCACATAAAGCAGCCCAGATGTCAGAGGCAGCAGTTCAAAATGGGTGTGGAAACTCTAAACCAGAAGTTAAGATCATATGAAAAATATGTCTGAGAGAATGTAGTTTACAGGTTTTCCCCCCATATTTTTTTTTTCTACAAATATTTCCTTGCTCGGCTCCCTACCTATTGTATTATTGCATTAATATAATTAAATGAATGCTGCAGTATCAAACATGCCTTTACTGTAATGAAACCCCAAGGTCCAAGTACCAAGTAATCCCCACGTGGTATAGAATTTGCTGTGCATTCATGTCTGTATTTTTTATGCTAATATATAGGGATGAACCAACAAGTTTAATGTTTTTGGGTTTTTTTTTGTTTTTTTTTGTTACTTATTTGTACCCGTAGGTAGACTTGGTTTGCAGTCTGGTGACAAGTCACTGGCTGCTGGTCGCTGCGTGCGCGAGCGCCCTAAACCTACATGTTTTTGGTGTGCGGGAGGAAACCGGAGAAATCCCGGAGTAAACCCGCGCAACACGGGGAGAACATGCAAACTCCACACAGCTCACTGTTGGTCGGGGGCTGGGATCGAACCCACGATCTCATGATCCCCGCGATCCCCCGGCCGAGGGTAAAACTGTGCTGCCACAGTGCTAAACCACTGCGCCACCGTGCAGCCAATGTTCTAATGTTGTACTTTAATGTACTTTTTAATGTACTTTATTGATCCCAAACTGGGAAATTGCAGTTTCACCACATTCAATATAAAATCACCATTAAAATTTGTAGGAAAGATCATAAAAATTTATAAAAATAAAAATGCAAAAGAATCAAGCTAATGTGGCAAAAATTACAAACGTATTACAAAAGCCAAAAAGCTGCAAATTGATGGTTACAAATTTACATAGAAAAAAAAATCCAATTGATAAGAAAAGCCGCATTTTGGATAAGATATTAATGCTGATGCAGTGCACTGAGATAGGAAAAAAGACTACAGAATATCTGGACATTCCTTTGGATTGCTACCAAATATTCAGAGTCCCAAATAGCAGTTTTGGAGGCTTTGAATATCTGGAAGCAACTGAGAACAAATATTCAACTATTCTGTATGGTCTTTTTTTTTTCTATCAGTAGACTGCCTTAGCATAAATGTTTTTCAGAAATGTGAGTTTTCTTATAAATGTGGAACTTTTTGTGTAAATTTGCTTTCTTCCCCTACAACTTCTAAAAGTCTTTTTTTATTATTCACACAAATTTGTGACTTTTTAAGTAAATCTTGTAACTTTATCATGAAGTTGTTTCTTTTTCTTGTGAGTCTGTGAGATTTTTCTCCTGAATTTTCCACACTTTTTTAATATAAATTTGACAAAGGTACTGCTTTAATTTACCTTTATAAAAATTAAGAAATTAAGTTGGGAAAAGTGGATATGCCAGTATTTGAAAGCAGAATTCCAGTACATCAACCTAATAGCTGTATAATCCAACATTTGGGTAGAGCCCTAATTTGAAGACCAAGAAAAGTAATACCTCATGAAGCCATAATAATTTACACTCAATTGGCTACTTCATCTTCATTATGCATCTTGATAATGTTTTGTGGCAAATAATGCAATAGCATCTCTTTGCAGCAGGTCTTATAGGCTAGCAGATATTTTATTCATGAGCACAGGGTGTGTCAATGGCAGACTTGGACTTTGTTTCTTCAACATAACACTCATACCATCCATACCATCCATATGGTTGAGTATTAAAATCTTGTGTTGATGGAATATTCATGAGCATATATCAGGATTGTGGACCCAGGAATTCACACACTGCACACAGACATAAAAAAAAAGCTTTGTAGGGCTCGTCACATCTCTCCACAGCTTTTCAGCTCTTTGTTACAGTGTGAGCGCCCAAGAGCACTTTCTAGGTCTGCTTAAAGTTTTACCAGCTGCATTGATCGGTTAACTTTGCATTCATCTATTACAAGGTTAGGAGAATGCTTCCAAATGCATCAGCACACCAGCTTTTCTTCCGGAAGGAAATTCAGAATGAATGCTACAGTGACCTCCTGTCATCACCTTGTATGAGTTCAGTGTTTTCTCTTTTTATTCCTATTACTATGAATTATCTTATCTTATTTTTTATTTAATTTCTGTGCATTTGTAAATTTTAATTTGCTGTGAAGCACTTTGTGATTTTTATCTGTGAAAAGTGCTATACAAATAAACTTTGCCTGCTTGCTTGCAGTGGAAAGTTAGAGGGTCTTTAGAGGGGACAAACTTGAGAGGGATCACACTCCTCAGCCTCCCTGGGAAGGTTTATGCCAAGGTACTGGAGAGGAGAGTCCGGCCGTTGGTCGAACCTCGGATTCAGGAGGAGCAATGTGGTTTTGTGGCACAATGTGGTTTTGTGGCACATCAGACCAGCTCTTTACCCTCTTGAGAATCCTCGAGGGTTTGTGGGAGTTTGCCCAACCAGTTTACATGTGTTTTGTGGACTTGGAGTAGGCATTCGATTGCGTCCCTCGTGGTTTTTTGTGGGAGGTGCTTCGGGAGTATGGGGTATTGGGCTTGTTGTTACAAGCTATTCAGTCTCTGTACGACCGTTGTGAGAATTTGGTTCATACTGCCAACACTCGGTCGGACTAATTCCCAGTGAGAGTTGGACTCCGCCAGGGCTGCCCTTTGTCACCGATCCTGTTCATAATTTTTATGGACAGGATTTCTAGGCGCATCCACGGAATGGAGGGTGTCATGCTTGGTGACAACAAGATCTCATCTCTGTTGTTTGCAGATGATGTTGTCCTGTTGGCTTCATCCATCAATAACCTACAGGTCTTACTGGGACGGTTTGCCGCTGAGTGTGAAGCAGCTGGGATGAGAATCAGTACCTCCAAGTCCAAGTCCATGGTCCTCAGCCGGAAAAAGGTGGTTTGTCCTCTCCAGGTTGGGGACAAGCTCCTGCCCAAAGTTGAGGAGTTTAAGTATCTTGGGGTCTTATTCACGAGTGAGGGGAGAATGTAGCGAGAGATTAACAGACGGCTCGGAGCAGCATCTGCAGTGATGCGGACGTTGTACCGGTCTGTTGTGGTGAAGAGGGAGCTAAGCTCTAAGGCAAAGCTGTCGATTTACCAGTCAACCTACGTTCCTACCCTCACCTTTGGTTATGAGCTTTGGGTAATAACCGAAAGAACAAGATCGCAGATACAGTACAAGTGGCTGAAATGAGCTTTCTTCATAGGATTGGTCGGGCTGCACGGTGGCGCAGTGGTTAGCACTGCGGCAGCACAGTTTACCCTTGGCCGGGGGATTGTGGGGATCGTGGGATCGTGGGTTCGATCCCAGCCCCCGACCAACAGTGATCTGTGTGGAGTTTGCATGTTCTCCCCGTGTTGCGTGGGTTTACTCCGGGATTTCTCCGGTTTCCTCCCACATGCCAAAAACATGCATGTTAGGTTAATTGGCTGTTCTAAATTGTCCCTAGATATTTGTTTCCTATAGGCCCTTAGAATAGAGGGTTAGCATTAATGAAAGCGCTTTGAGTGGTCTTTGTGACTAGAAAAGCGCTATATAAGTGCAGGTTAGTTAGTAGTTAGTTAGTTAGATTGCTGGACTCACCCTCAGAGATAGGGTGAGGAGCTCAGTCATCCGGGAGAGGCTCAGAGTAGAACTGCTGCTCCTCCACATTAAAAGGAGGCAGTTGAGGTGGTATGAGCATCTGATCCGGTTGCCTCCTGGACGCCTCCCACTTGAGGTGTTTCGGGCACGTCCCCGAGGCAGACCCAGGACTCGCTGGAGAGACTATGTCTCCCAGCTGGTTTGGGAACGCCTTGGTATCCTCGCTGAAGAGCTGAAGCAGGTGGCTGGGGAGAGGGAAGTCTCGGCTTCTCTGCTTGAACTGCTGCCTCCACAACCCAGACCTCCAGAAAAGCGGTAGAAGATGGATGGATGGATGGATGGATGGATGGCTGGATGGACGGATGGAAGTTAGGTAATAGAACGAATAGTTGGACAGGCTGTGAGTCAAAATTTAACAATTTCTTTAATGAAGATTCCTGTTCCCTTGCAAGGCTCAACAATTTCCTCATAACACCCTCCCAGATTCTACCACAAAGCCTTCAGCTGAGGGGCTCCCAGCATCATCAGTGATAACACTAATTGAAATATTATCTCCTGTGCTTTACACAAATGCCCGGGCGAGCCCTCAGTAGTTGCACACAAATTATTCCTCTGACCATGTGCTTGAAAGCCACTAACTCTGACATCTGCTCTGGAATTACAACCATACCGCTGCACTACTTAAGCATCCTTGGTACACAGGCAACTCCCTGACTGTCAGACGTCTTACTTGCTGTTAATGCACAGGAGCGGCCCAGGTCTCAAGTGGCTTCCTTATCACGGTGTCGATGTCAATGATTCAGGCAGGTGATGGCGCATGATTGATGTCTGTATCTATCTGCCTGCCTACCTAAATTGCATCCTTTCCTTCTCTTGTGATTTCAAATTAGATTAAGACAACATGCAGAAGATTTAGGAAAGCATCTTCTATTGTGAATGCTAATGGAATGATGGAATGATGTGAACTTGGTTAGGACAAGAGGCACAAAACAGGCTGATTGTATCTGTGTAAGAGGCAGGGGATATTAGCAATTAACACAAAGCTTCATGGTGCACAACAGGGGGAGAGCTATAGCTCTCAATACCACTCTGAACCATGCAGATACAATATATACCAATCAGTTAATTTTATGTGTTAGTACAGGCCCAACAAAAAGAAGTGCACTGTATTGATATGACAGCATAAGAGTGTGGTTAATTTTGAAGACTTAAACATTTGGGAGCAGAGTGAATACATGAATATTCTGTGTTGTCTTTATTCTTCCTCAGTAAACTGCTATAGTACGTCTAATCTGAAATCTGCAGCATTTCTTATAAATGTCTTTTTTACCTTTTCTTCAAAAAATGCTTTTTTTCTTGCAAATGTTGATTTTTTTTTTAATTTTAAGTAAAATACAGTGTTCTGTAATGTAAGACAAATCATATATAGATACAGAAATAAAATCAAATATGTGCTGGCACAGAATAAAGAAAAACATATTTTTATTCTAATAAAAAAAATGACTTGACCTCATTTTGAAACAGCGAAATCAGAAGTAATTCATAGTATAACCAAATATACTTGAGTAAAAGTATGTTTGTCTTTCAAAATGTGGCATAAGACAGGGCACAAAGCTACACGGGGCAGACCGTTACACCCACATTGTGCAAATGTGGCCTTTCTAATTTCAGAGGGCATGAGGGATAAGGGCTCACCACCTGCAGGAGGGACCATGGGGGTCCGGTGAAGTGTGGATCAAGTGACGGTCAAAGGCAACTTGGCGGCCTGATGCCCAGCTTTCGAAACTGGCTTCTGGGACATGGAATGTCACCTCTCTGGTCGGGAAGGAACCTGAGCTGATGCATGAGGTTGAGAGATACTGGCTAGATATAGTTGGGCTCATCTTAATGCACAGCTCTGGCTCTGGAACAAGTCTCTTGGAGAGGGGCTGGAGCTTAACCTACTCTGGAGTGGCCCCGGGTTAGAGGTGACGAGCAGGAGTGGGTATTTTTGTATCCCCCCGCCTCGCTGCCTCGACATGGTGGAGTTCTCCCTGGTGGACTAAAGGATAGTTTCCCTGTGCCTTCGGGATGGGAAAAAGGTCCTGACTATCATTTGTGCCTATGCACCAAATGATGGTTCAGAGTACCCACACTTTTTGGAGTCTCTGACTGGGGTGTGGGAGGGTGCTCCTCTTGGAGACTCCATTGTCCTGCTGGGGGGCTTCAATGCGCATGTGGGCAAGAACAGTGAAAACTGGAGGGGTGTGACTGGGAGGTACAGTCAGCCCGAGCTGAACTCGAGTGATGTTCAGTTATTGGACTTCTGTGCTAACCACAGTTTGTCCATAACGAACACCATGTTCAAGCATAAGGGTGTCTATATGTGCACCTGGCACCAGGACACCCTAGGTTGCAGGTCAATGATTGATTTTGTTATTGTGTCATCAGACCTGCAACCATATGTCTTGGACACTCGGGTAAAGAGAGGTGCAGAGCTGTCAACTGATCACCACGTGATGGTGAGTTGGATCCGATGGCAGGGGTGGACGCCACTCACACCCGGTAGACCTAAACGTGTAAAGAGGGTGTGCTGGGAATGTCTGGGTGAGGCCCCTGTCCGAGAGGTCTTCAACTCCCACCTCCGGAAGAACTTCGACCACATTCCAAGGGAGTCTGGAGACATGGAGTCCGAATGGGCCATGTTCTCCACCTCCAATGTTGAAGCGGCTGTCCAGAGCTGTGGCCACAGGGTTGGTGGTGCATCTCGTGGTGGCAACCTCCAAACCAAGTGGTGGACAACAGTGGTGAGGGAGGCGATCAAGCTGAAGAAGGAGTCCTATCAAGCTTGGTTGGGACTCCTGAAGCAGCTAAGGTGTACCGGCAAGCCAAGCGGAGTGCAGCTCGGGTGGTTGCTGAAGCAAAAATAAAAGATGAAAGACTTTTGGTCAGCCTCAAAGAGATTCTGGCAAACTGTCTGGTGGTTCAGGAAGGGAAGCAGCTCCCTGTCCACACTGTGTATGGTGCAGATGGGACACTGCTGACTTTGACTTGGGACATCGTCGGGCGGTGGAAGAAATACTTTGAGGATTTCCTCAATCCCATTGACATGCCTTCCACAGACGAAGCAGGGCTTGAGGACGAGGGGGGTGGCTTTCCCATCACAGGGGCTGAGGTCGTCAAAGTGGTTAAAAAACTCTTCAGTGGCCGGGCCCCGGGGATGGACGAGATTTGCCCTGAGTACCTCAAGGCCCTGTATGTTGTAGGGCTATCATGATTGACACGCCTCTGCAACACTGCGTGGAGGTCGGGGACAGTGCCTTTGGCATGGCAAATTGGGGTGGTGGTTCCTCTCTTCCCCAAGGGGGACCAGAGGGTGTGTTCCAACTTTAGGGGGAATCACACTTCTCAGCCTCCCTGGGAAGGTCTATGCCAAGGTACTGGAGAGTAGAATGCTCGAAAATCCTCGAAAGTTCATGGGAATTTGCCCAACCAGTCCACATATGTTTTGTGGACTTGGAGAAAGCATTCACCTGCGTCCCTCATGGTCTCTTGTGTGTGTGTGTGTGGGGGGGGGCTATGGAAGTATGGGGTATCAGGCTTGTTGGTACAAGCCATCTGGTCACTATACGAACATTGCAAGAGTTTGGTTCGGACTGCAAACACCCAGTCAGACTCGTTTCCAGTGAGAGTTGGATTCTGCCAGGGCTGCCCTCTGTCACCGATCCTGTTCATAATTTTTATGGACAGGATTTCTAGGCGGAGCCAGGGAACGGAGGGTGTCATGCTTGGTGACCACAGGATCTCATCTCTGTTGTTTACAGATGATGTCATCCTGTTGGCTCCATCGAGCAATGACCTACAGGTTTTGCTGGGATGGTTTGCTGCTGAGTGTGAAACGGGTGGGATGAGAATAAGCACCTCCAAGTCTGAGTCCATGGTCCTCAGCCAGAAAAGGATGGATTTCCCTCTCCAGGCTGGCGACAAGCTCCTGCCCTAAGTGGAGGAGTTTCAGGATCTTGGGGTCTCATTTACGAGTGATGGGAGAATGTAGAAGAGAGACTGACAGACGGATCAAAGCAGCATCTGCAGTGATGCGTACGCTGTTCTGGTCTGTTGCGGTGAAGAAGGAGCTGAGCTCTAAAGCAAAGCTGTCGATTTACCGTTCAATCCATGTCCCTACCCTCACCTACGGTCATGAGCTTTGGGAAATGACCGAAAGAATGAGATTGCAGATGCAAGTGGCTGAAATGAGCTTTCTTCTTAGGATTGCTGGAACCACCCTTAGAGATAAGGTGAGGAGTTCAGTCATCCAGAAGAGGCTCAGAGTAGAACCGCTGCTTCTCCACATTGAAAGGAGCCAGTTGAGGTGGTTTGGGCATGTCATCTGGATGCCTCCTGGACGCCTCCCACTTGAGGTGTTTTGGGCACGTTCCACTGGAAGGAGAACCCAGGGCAGACCCAGGACTCGCTGGAGAGACTATGTCTCCCAGCTGGTCTGGGAACATCTTGGTATCCTGTCTGAAGAACTGGAGGAGGTGGCCGGGGAGAGGGAATTATGAGCTTCTCTGCTTGAGCTGCTGCTCCCCGACCCGGACCTCCAGAAAAGCTGTAGAAAACTGATGGATGGATGGATGGATGGATGGATGGATAAGGACCTGCATACTGTATACAGCACTTTTTCTTTTCATAAAGTGCTACACTAGTAGCTACACTTATTTATATACCACCTTTCATGACACCCAAAGCATATACCTAAAGACAATTTAGAATGACCAATTCACCTAACATGCATGTCTTTTGGATGTGGGAGGAAACCAGAGCCCCTGAAGTAAACCCCCACAGCACAGGAAGAACACGCAAACTCCACACAGAAAGGTTCCCACCTCTGCCAGCCTGGGGGGTTCAAACCTGGAACCTTCTAGAGTTGAGGCAACAGTGCTAACCACTGTATTACTGTGCTGCCAAGGAGGGGGAGTAACAATGTGCCACATGTATCTGTGCCCCAGCTTACCTTACTCAAGTAAGAGCAAAAAGTACCCTTTAAAAAATTGTAAAGAAAAGTTTCTTGGTTACATCTTAATTATCAAATCAAGCTACCATCAGTGTTGGGAGTAATGGGTTAAAACACATTATTGCAATGCCTCTACTTTTGTGGTAACTTGTTGCATAACCGAATTACTTTTTTTCAAATTAAGTAACACCATTAAATGAAGTAACAACATTACAATTACTGATTAACCCACAAATGAACTAGAAAAGCACTCAGAGAGCACATACCTCCACCAAGGCTCCTTCCGTCCCTCATGGATCACCTCCAAAATGTAATGGGTTTGTGTGTAGGCCACAAGCCTCTTCTGTTGAAAATTGCTTCAGAGTCTGTCCATTAGTTTTGACCTATTGTTGCTAACACACGGTGAGAAGATAAAAGCCTTGGCTGAGGTATCCATTCTCAGATCATCACCAAAATGTAACAGGTTTGTCTCTAGCCCAAGAACCACCTCTGGTGAAAATAGTGTTTTCTGCACATGGAATCAATCAAGCAATCAAAGCTTCATTTATATAGAACTTTTTATCCAAAACGTTGCAGCACAAAGTGCTTCACACATTGAAATAAAACACCCTTACCCCCACCCCCCACCCCCACATACACACATGCATATATGCGCACACACACACACACACACACAAAGAAACTTTCGTCTGTGTAAGACTTATGGCTGAACACTGAAGATCCAAGTGTGTAAGCACCATCACCACCAGGGAACGTGTCAAATCCACAGCTACAGGAACACCACCTCCGCCCAAGTCCAACCCGAGGGCGGCACATGATCCCTCAGCCGGGTAGACCAGGGCAATCACAAGCCAGTGGCCTGCAGCCAGAAAACAGGCACAATTCCCTGCTGGAGGGCTCCCCATGAGGAAACACCCGAGGTTGGACAGGGTGATTAAAAAAATAAAACAATCACTGATAAATAATAATAAGATAATTTGCTGGTAAAAAGACAATTAAGATAACTAAAAGAATAAAACAACACTTAAATACAATCAAACAGACATAAATTCAAAAGTATTAATAATTTAGTAGTAAAATAAATAATTGTGGCCAGAGCAACATAGAGTAGGTTTACAATTACAAATTAAGACAATTAAAATAGAAAACTAATGAAAAACTAGATTAAAATAGTAGATCTTGAGCCTGCTTTTAAAAACATAAACATTCTCAGCAGCCCTGATGTTCTCTGGCAGGCTGTTCCACAGACATGGACCATAGCAACTAAAAGCAGCCTCCCATGGGTGCGTGTTCTGGCAGTAAGGATAATTAAAAGGCCAGTGCCAGAGAACCTCAGGGACTGTGGGGGCTCAAATGTTAAAAGTAGTTCTGATAACTAAGAAGGCCCAAGACCGTGCAGACATTTATAAACCAGTAAAAGAATCTTAAAATCAATCCTGAAGTATACAGGGAGCCAATGCAGTGACTTTAAAACCAGCGTGATGTGAGTCTGCTGTCTGGTCTTCATCAGAACACGTGCAGCTGAACTCTGTAATAACTGCAGATTTGAAACTGTCTTTTTGGGAAGACCAGAGAGCAGGGCATTACAGTAATCAATATGACTGATGATAAAAGCATGCATCAGTATCTCCATGTTTGTTTGAGAGAGAAGTGGGCGGAGTCTGGCTATGTTCTTTAGATGGGAAAATCCTGGTCTTGTTATATGTTTAATGTGTGGAGTAAAACAAAGCTCAGAGTCTAAAATGATGCCCAAATTCTTAACATGTTGGGATGGGGAAATTGGGGACAGTATGGTAAACCGGGGTGGTAGTTCCTCTCTTTAAGAAGGGGGACTTCTCAGCCTTCCCAGGGAGGCTGAGAAGTGTGATCCCCCTAAAGTCCCCTAAAGCCTCCCACTTGAGGTGTTTTGGGCACGTCCCACTGGGAGGAGATCCCGGAGCAGACCTAGAACTCGCTGGAGAGACTATGTCTCCCAGCTGGCTTGGGAACATCTTGGTATCCTCTCTGAAGAGCTGGAGCAGGAGGCTGGGGAAAGGGAAGTCTGGGCTTCTCTACTTTAACTGCTGCCTCCACGACCTGGACCCCCGGAAAAGCGGTACAAGATGGATGGATGCATTTAAAAAGCAATGTTAAAGCTACTTTCCTTGTAACTAATCCCTTTAATCATGCAGTAACTGGTAAATAACTTGGTTACTTTTGCAAAGAAGTAACCAAATTTTCAGTATTTTGCCCAACACTGGTTACTGCCCACCTCTCACTACCAATAATCAAAATCAGCCCTGACAAAATGATTACACATTTGCTGGAAATAGCAATTTATTCACAAATTAAAACTGTCCTCATTTCTAAACAGTATCCTCATCACTGCTTGGATGCTTTCTAGTCACCTAAAATGGGTAACTGCTTTACAATGACAGCATAATTGTAATACAAAGTTTTAAAAAAAGAATCACATACATTCAAAGAACTAAAGATGAGCTAATTATAATGCACTTAGTGGAATTCCCACATTCCGGCAAGGTCACTCTGAATAAGAAAAAAACAGAAGAGGACACAAAAGACTAATTAGAGTGAGAGAGTAAAACAGAAAGCCATTGTTCCTCACACGGTTCATGTTGGAGATATCATTCATTGTTTAGACTGTACCACCTTTGTTTCTTGGGGGATAAACTGTTGTTACAACATACTCCATTATCCTCTGGGCACAAACTCTAACTTTGGACGTTTCATCCTTCTAGTCCACAGGTAAGCTGAAGAATGACAATTTCCACACCAGAAGTTTTCCTGCAGCCCTCTGAAACACTGTGACTTCCACAGTGCCTGCATGAGCTATGGCTTCAATCACAAACCGCGACTGCAGTGGCACCAGCAGCTCGTGGCCAACACCCCAACGTTGGGCTTGGTCTCCTGGGCGCCCCTCCCCTGACCCCAACATGCTTTTTTTTGTTTGTTTTGTGTTGTTTGATGAATGAACTTCTGATCACGCTGAAATAGGCAGCGGCACTTCCATGCCTGGCCATTTCAACAGCACACAAAGTAAACCCTTGCAAAATAGCCCTCATGTTGGGGATTGCAAAGCGCTTTAATCCCAGTAATGTTTGTACTGACAGGTAAATGGAGGCAAATACCACCATTCCCTTTGACTGTGTGGACTGTGCCATTCACCTCCATGTCATTTGCATTGCATTTTGTCCGCCTCCCCTTAGCAGGCACATCAGTTAAAATAGGAGCCATCATCCTTTTACTATAAGTGCATTAATGAGGTTGATATTACTATATTTAAGAGACCTGGGCCCACAGTACTTCACTACCATAAAGGGGTATGCTTTGAGATAAATACTGCATGTACAGGTACAGCTCAAAAAATTAGAATATCATGAAAAAGTTCAATATTTTTTGTCACTCATTTCAGAAAGTGAAACCCATATATTGTATCGATTCATTATACAGAGAGTGATATATTTCAAGTGTTTATTTATTTTAATTTTGATGATTATGGCTTACAGACCATGAAAACCCCAAATTCAGTTTCTCAAAAAATTAGATTACGTAAAATTAATAAAAAAAATAGTTTTTTAATAGAAATGTTGTCCGACTGAAAAGTATGTCCATGTACCACTCAATACTTGGTCAGGGCTCCTTTTGGATTAATTACTGTATCAATGTGGCGTGGCATGGAGGTGATCAGCCTGTGGCACTGCTGAGGTGTTATGAAGGTCCAGGCTGCTTTGATAGTGACCTTCAGCTTTTCTGCATTGTTGGATCTTGTCATGAGCTCTCCATGCGCCTCTCTAACGGTGCACGGTGAGGGGAAAAAAGGACGGGGATTTAATTGCAGGGTTACACCAAACACACATTTATTAACACACCAGTGAACATAAAGAGACAAGACAGCTCGGGTACACTAAGAGTTCTCTAGGCCGCCCAACACACACACTGGAGGTACACAGCAGCGGACAGCGCACAGACAGATACTCACAGTGCGGGGGCAGGCTGAGTCATCACAGCGATAATCCACAAGCACACACAGAAACAGTCCTTAGGTGACATGACGGTTGACGGCAGAGAGAAACCATCTAACATGTATAATGATCCAGCGGCGTCTGTTCAGCAAAGAGCTCCTTTAGTACAGATGCCGCTGGCGTGACAAATAGGGAACACCTGGGCGAGCGCGGGAAAGATGATTACCGGGGCGAACAGCTGACTGTCAGAAAGAGGGGGGCGTGGCTGGACAGGCCAGAGCGGCAGCTACAGGCAGGAACAGAATGGTGCACGGACAAGAAAACAACAAGAAATCAAAACACAACTCCACATAATACACCCACTGCCTGAGCCACCAGGATCGATCAGAACCAAGCCCACAGGAAACACGGGCTTGGTTCATGGCAGGATCTGGTGTCTCTCATCTTCCTCTTGACAATCCTCCATAGATTCTCTATGGGGTTTAGGTCAGGAGAGTTTGCTGGCCAATCAAACATAGTGATGCCATGGTCTTTTGGCAGTGTGTGTATGTGTGTGGGGGGGGTGCAAGTCCTGCTGGAAAATGAAATCAGCTTCTCCATAAAGCTCGTCAGCAGAGGGAAGCATGAAGTGCTCTAAAATTTCCTGGTAGACGACTACGCTGACTTTGGTCTTGATAAAACACAGTGGACCAACACCAGCAGATGACATGGTTCCTCAAATCATCACTGACTGTGGAAACTTCACACTAAACCTCAAGCAACTTAGAATCTGTGCCTCTCCACTCTTTCTCCAGATTCTGGGACTTTGATTTCCAAAAGAAATGGAAAATTTACTTTTATCTGAACAGAGGTCATTTGCTGGTGTTTGTCCACTGTGTTTTATCAAGACCAAAGTCAATGCAGTTGTCTACCAGGAAATTTAAGAACACTCCATGCTTCCCTCTTCTGACGAGCTTTATGGAGAAGCTGATTTCATTTTCCAGCAGGACTTGCACCCCCCCCCCCCCCACACACACACACACACACTGCCAAAAGTATCAAAACCTGGTTTAATGACCATGGCATCACTGTGTTTGATTGGCCAGCAAACTCTCCTGACCTAAACCCCATAGAGTATCTATGGAGGATTGTCAAGAGGAAGATGGGAGACACCCGACCCAACAATGCAGACGAGCTGAAGGTCACTATCAAAGCAACCTTGACCTTCATAACACCTCAGCAGTGCCACAGGTTGATCACCTCCATGCCACGCCACATTGATACAGTAATTAATCCAAAAGGAGCCCCGACCATGTATTGAGTGGTACATGGACATACTTTTCAGTCGGTCCACATTTGTATTAAAAAACTATTTTTTTAAAATTAATTTTATATAATATTCTAATTTTTTGAGAAACTGAATTTGGGGTTTTCATGGTCTGTAAGCCATAATCGTCAAAATTAAAATAAATAAACACTTGAAATATATCACTCTCTGTGTGATGAATCTAAATAATATATGAGTTTCACTTTCTGAAAAGAGTGACAAAAAATATTGAACTTTTTCATGATATTCTAATTTTTTGAGATGTACCTGTATGTAATGACTGCAGAAAAGCGGACAAAAAACAATTACTCTTAAAGGGTTGTGAAAGGCAGACAGTCTTACCATCAGTACAGTCAAAGGTGGGCAGAGTAGTCACAGATTAGTGAAAGTAGTGTTACCTTATAACATCAAAAACTTTAGTGTCGTAAGAGAAGCCACTAAAAACTCATTTGATTGTAAGAAAGCATCTACTAAAAAACTTAGTTGAGAAGTGAGTAGTTGCTCCAAAATTTGCAAGTTTTTAGGACATTTTCTGATGAATTTGCAGTTTTTTCCACATCAATTTCTGTTTTTCCTCTTTAAATTTGTCATTTCTATTCATTTTTTTTCTAAAAAAATTGTGGGGGGTTTTCTCATAGTTCAGACATTTTTCTTTGTAATTTATTACTTTTTTCTCATAAATTTGTGACTTTTTATGTTCATTTTCAACTTATTACTCATAAATTTGCCACATTTGTCTTGTAAATTTGTGATTATTTGTTTATTTGACAGGGACAGTGCAATAAACATAGACAATTAATCAATGACAATCAATCTGATGTGTTGCACAAAGAGTGTATAGCTATTAGCTAATTTGCAACTCTTGTCCCTGGATGGGCTTTAGAAAGGAGAGACAAGTAAAAAGGAAAAGATTAAAAAAAAAAAAAATGAAAACAGAATACACAATAACCACATACATCAATGCAAAAAAGATTGTTAATACATTATAAATACACAATTATAAATATTATAAATGTTATAAATATTATACATTATAAATATACAATTATAAATATTATAAATATTATAAATACACAATATAACAACCTGATTCACATTTGCCTATTTCAGGCCTCCGTCCCTTCGTCACTCACTATAAACAAACACATTCATTCCTTCCCTTCATTCACTCTCACCCTGCAGATGTAACGGATGCCAACTAGTACTGTTCGGCGTAGAACGTTAGTAAAACCTCCCTCCCAAAACCTCATACAGTATCGGTAGCGCTGAGCTATCGGTCGGACCTTTAGCTCAGCGCGATCGTGCTGTGTCTCCCATGCTCGAACTGTGTGTTAGTTGACTGAGAGGTCGCGGGTTCGTGTCCCGTGTGGGGCGAACTGCGCAGGATGATCTCTGTCACAATGGTGCCGTGAACCCGGCATGGGAGTGAGGTTTAAGGGGGAGAGTGTAACGGATGCCAACTAGTACTGTTCGGCGTAGAACGTTAGTAAAACCTCCCTCCCAAAACCTCATACAGTATCGGTAGCGCTGAGCTATCGGTCGGACCTTTAGCTCAGCGCGATCGTGCTGTGTCTCCCATGCTCGAACTGTGTGTTAGTTGACTGAGAGGTCGCGGGTTCGTGTCCCGTGTGGGGCGAACTGCGCAGGATGATCTCTGTCACACAGACAATCAATTCATACATGGGTACATTCTTGTTTATTTTTCAGCCAGTTTTTAACCTTTGTAGTGAATGTTTTAAAGTCCGTTATTATTTTAATTTCATTTGGCATTGTGTTCCAGATGTGACTGCCCTTTATAGAGAAAGCTGTTTGTCCAAATGTGGTTCTGCGGTGGAATATTTTACAGTTATTGTTAACAGAACTCCTGGTGGCTCTGCTGCTGTCCTGTCTTTGGATGAAACCAGCAAGTGGCTCAGGCGCTGATTTATGGAAACATTTGAAAGTAAATTTCAGAAGACAGAGGTCAATGAAGCTCTCAAAACTCAATAGGTTGTATTTTTTTAAAATATCACAGTGATGCCACCTAATGGGCTTTTTTGATTTTTAGAGTTTGATTATATAATGAACCTATATGTGTTATTGTGGAAGGGGCTGCTTGAGCCCAGACTGTTAAACAGTATGATATATGAGAAAAAAATCATAGAGTGCATATACAGCACAGCTGCTTCGTAAGGTATGTAATATCTAATTAATTTAAAGCAGTTCAGATTTTTTTTTACTGTTTTTGAAATTTTCTTTATGTGAAGATTAAATTTGAGTTGAGGATCTAGTACAATGCCAAGGTATTTGAATTCTGTAACTAAACTGATGTCTTGATCATGTATATTAACTTTAAAACGTTGCAGGTTACATTTTTTGATTGAAAAGCACATTGAAACTGTTTTCTGAAGGTTCAGCAGTAGGTGGTTCTGGAGAAGCCACTCTTGGACATCGACCATACTTGTAGACAGTACATCTGCAGCCTGTGCTGGAGTCTTGGCAGCTGTGTAAATAACTGCATCATCTGCATAAAGTTGGCATGTTGCAGCTGAGCAGTGTAGCGGCAAGTCATTAATAAAAATGCTGAAGAGTAAAGGACCAAGAATGGACCCTTGTGGGATACCCATGCGGTTGTTTAAGAATGAGGATTTATCCTGGTGAACTTTTACACACTGTTCTCTATTCTGGAGATAAGATGCAAACCATTCTAATGTATCTGGAGAGAAGTTAAAAGATACCATTTTGGATTAAAGCAAACTGTGGTTTACAGTATCGAAAGCCTTTTTGAGATCTAGAAAAACAGCTCCTACCACATTACCCCTGTCCAAGGACTGTTTGACATTTTCAATAAGGCAACAATTTGCTGTTTCTGTTGAGTATCCTGGTCTAAAACCAAATTGATGCGGATGAAGAAGTTGACTGTCTTGTAAATAGTCTATCAGCTTTGTAGCTACAACTTTTTCAAGAACCTTAGACAGGACTGGTAAAATAGAGATTGGGCGGTAATTGCATATATCGTCTTTACAGCCTGATTTATGAACTGGTATGACGACAGCTTTTTTCCAGCCAGATGGAAATGTACTAGACCTAATGAAGAGATTAATGAGATGAGTCAGTGGTTTGATTAATATTTTGCTGTGCGTTTTGAGAAAGGAAGTGCTCATATTGTAGATATCATTAGTTTTTGAGTTTGACAGTGTTTTAACAATACCAGCAATTAACTCCTCATTTACCTCATCGATGTGAAAAGAATCTGTTGGAAGTATTGATTTTGTGTTGTTGAGCACATTTGGCAGCACAAAGTTTTTTTGTTAAGTCTTCCACAGAGTCCACAAAATATGAATTAAATTCCTTTGCCAATGTAGTCTTGTCACTGATGGTCTTGCCATTGATTCTAAGTTCCTTTACCCCCTTCTGAACATTTTTTTTATTTGTTAAGTTATTTAAATGCCTCCATAGGGAGCTGTTGTTACCCTTTGCATGATCTATCAGTTTATTGTAGTAAGATACTTTTGATTTCCGCAGCTCTTGTACCACTTTATTTCTTAAACTTTTGTACACAAGGTGATCATTTTGTAGTTTAGAGGTTAATGATGTTTTCAATGCAGAGTCTTGCCTCTTCATAAGTTTTCTTATTTCATTATTTAACCATGGTAGGTTAATCTTCTGTTGTCTACTTTTAATTTGCTTTGTAAATTTTTCTATGGACTTTGTAATTGTTGCAGTTATAAAATTACAACAATCATCTACTTCATATATTGACATGAGCTGCTCCCAATTTTGATTCTCTAAGTAATGTTCAAACTCCTCATTTTTTGAATTGGGAATAATAAAATTTGATTTGTCAATATCGACTCCCCCAAAATACTGTAGTCGCTTTTTAGTAAGTTTTCTGACAGCAAGAACCATGTTATGATCTGAGAGACCAGTTACAAGATTATAGGTTCTGGTTATTCGTTCTGGTTTATTAGCAAATACCATGTCAATAAGTGATCTAGATTGTTTGGTTATCCTGGTAGGTCCTTTGATCAATTGTTGGTAATTAAATTTAGTCATGAGACTTTTCAGTTTCAGTTTGTCCTTTTTATCAGACCAGTTGATATTGAAGTCACCATAAAATATTGTTTCTCTGCTCCTCTCAAGTTGTTTGACCAGAGCACTTAATTCATTATAAAAAGAAGAATTGTGTGAGGGTGAGTTGTACAATACTGCAATGTTGAAATTCATTACCGGTGAGAGACATACATTAACAGCTAAACATTCAAGTGAAGTATTCAAATCAACTAAATGACATTTAAATTTCTCTTTGTCAGGACTTTCTCACGTATTTTCAGACATTTTTTTCCTTTAACTGTAAATCTGTTCCTTTTCTCCCCTCAGATTCCCATCACCGAAGGAACAGCATGTCGACCACTGAGGCAGATGGCACAGCAGCAGCAGAGGACCTCAACTGGTACCAGTCCTTACAGTTAAGAACAGGAAACCGAAGGCTACCAGAAGTGGACAACAGAAACCTGGAAAAAAAAAAAAAAAACGGTGCCCGCTCTGAGTCTCAGTTTTTGCAGCAGCATTCAGACGGTAGGGTCAGAATTTGGTAAATTCTGGACTGGATGAACGCGTGGAGCATCGTGGATGTGCAGCAGTAGAACAGCAGCACAGTGCACCTATTCAGTGGGCCAGTGACTGGATGTGCCACCGCTGTCCCTGTCTCTAGTTCAGCAGTGGTCATCATTTAATTCCATTATACAGTTTCTAATTAAATACTTTATCACATTGGTCTAGAATCAGCAAATATAACATGAATTAGACAAATAAAACTTTTTCTAATATTTATTAAACTTTTTAAAAAAATTTTGACTCTTGCAAGGGCCTTGTTTCACAATTTAGCAGTTAAAAACTTATAAATTGATAGGAAATAAAGTCACAAATTTACAAGAAAATGTATACATCTATGACAAAAAACTGCCCTATCATGTGAAGGGTTAAACATTTCTTCTTCAGAAAGAGAAAAAAGCATGCCAGTTTCTTTGCTGCTGCTTTTTCATGAACTAATTGCATAATACTGGACATGTGTCAGTTAAATCTGGCTTTGGTGCTCAAAGTTAGGCGTCTATGAGCTAAAACAGCACATGTCATCAACAAAAGGCAAAAATAATTAAGTTCTCTCTTTCCTTTAAGTCATAGCATCTGTGCCTGTTTCTGCCAAATGACTTCATTTCTCCATCATTCCCTCTGCATTTCCTGTTTTAAACTTTACCAGAAAATAAATAATTTAGCTAACAGATGTTATGTTTGATTATGCAAATAAGATGCAGAAAGTGGCACCAAAATCTGCTGCATATACTGTGGCTCCTTCATAAATAATGCTCCAAACAAACAAGAATAGCTCATGAAAAAAAAGCCTAGCAACTGTGAATCTCTGCCTCTCAGCAATTTCCTCTCGACTTTGGTTCCTCTAAAACTCTTCAGAGATGGTCGTTCCTTCGTGTCAAAAGTCAAAAGTCATTGGCAGAGTTTGAAATGCAAATTATGCTGTGTAACTCTGCTTAAACAGCTTTTGGTATCGCCTTCAACCTCAAAGGGATACACGCATAAACATATACGCATCTGGTGGCGTTCCTGTAAAGCCGACTGCACGGGGGGACAAACAGTGCCAAGTGCGAGCCGTGGCTTTTCTCAAGGAGGCCGCATTCCTCAGACACCACAACCTGGTGAATGGACACGGTCTGAAGTCACTATCCCCACTGCTTATTAATCAGCTCTCACTGGCAAGCTCCCTGGTGACCAGCCAGGGTCACATGATCCCCTCGCTGGGAAGCTTGGCAAGCTCCATGGGGCAGGAGGAGCTTTTCAAAAAGCTTTTAACTCTACAATCCCAGGTACTGCTGCGGCACGATGATGGTGCGTTATGTGATATCCAGGAAGTGAAGTGAAATCATGTGCAAACTCATTTATTCAGCACATTTCTCCAACTTACACTCTGAAAAATAAACAATATTTAAGTATATACAGTATATACACAATAAGCATTTCCTGCCCATGACAAATATACCCCACCAAAGCCTTTCTGCATTTTAAATTTTAGCACTCACTGACTTCATCCTAGAGAGAACTTCCGTATGTTTGTTCTCCCCCATCCATGGGCTTCTTGTCATGTTACATTTTAGGAGTGAAAGCCAGAGTACACAGGAATAATCTAATTATATTCAAGCAATGTGCGCGTGCGTGTGTGTGTGTGTGTGTGTGGTTTTTTTTGTCTCTCCTGAGGTTTGTTGTTTTCCCTTTCTTTGTCTGCTGAATTGTCAATGCCATACACAATGCAGCCCCGGTGCTGAAAGCCTTCAGTGAAATTCCAGTACAGAAAATTGATTGTTGACCCAAACCGAGTGTGAGTAAATCAATCAGGCTTCCATTAAACTCTTACAACAAACTTTCGAACACCACAGAAATGATTCATTTGTGATATTAACCTGTGGAAATGCCAAACAGCCACAAAAACAAAACAAAATGATCAAAAAAAAGTAATACTGAATGCAGAAGCAAAATGCAATACGGAAATTGCTTCCCACCACAGGAACGGAAAACACAACTGGATAACAATTACTGCCAATATGCAATTTGCGTTTGCTGAAAACAAACTGGGGCTCTTGTATCCATGAAACAGGCAGACTGGCACTTTAACATGCCGGGTGTTAACAACTCCCAGTTTCAACACGCATCATCTCACAATACGCCTAATTTCCTTTAAAGCCCCAAGTTCATTTTAATCTGTTCCAACCTCTGGGTTCAAGCAGTGAAAGAACGTCGGAAGGGAACACCCGAGAAGGATTAAAATAGCTCTGGGGTGATCAATCTTTCATCTCTGAATCCATCTTCTGTCTTTGTCCTGTATTTTCTGGATTTCATGGATGTCACGTCTAAATGTTTTCAAGTCACACTGAAGCAGCAGACGCACCAATTTCACCTGGAACAGCACACTAAATAGTCCAGAACGCCAATGCAGGCATGAGACAGAGGGTATTTTAGGTACAGGGAGCATCACAATGCACAAATGCATTTGCTGATTTTCTTCCCACGGATGAGTTATAGAGCTTTTTTGGGGGCAGGATTTCAGCATTTGCATAAGGTAAACGAATCATATGGGATATGTAGTTATGTCTCTGTATTTAATATCCCCAGAGTATAAGGGGCAATAATCTGTACCTTGTGTTTCAGCGGTGGGTGGCTGTAAAATGAGCTGTAAAGTCAGTGCATTGTGTAATTTCCTTTTTGGTAAAATGTGCATCTCTTTCTTGTCAAAGTCTCAACAGGGAGGATAAGAGGAGGGAGAGATGAAAGGAGAAAGGGAAAGACATGACGCTTGTTTATGCTGAGGACTTGGAGCACACTTTTTTATTGTCTCTCAGAAGATCCTCAGTTTCACAGCATGTAAAGTGCTATTACAACTCACCTATTATGTGCACCATAGCTTTCATCGTTTTGTGCATCAGTGTGGGATCGGTATGAATTTGTGAAGATGTGCCTCGGACCTACTGAAAATATATTAACTAGAAAGTTCTAAGACACTTTCACAATGACTGGATCTACACAAGGACCCATTTTGTGCACAATGGTTTCTTTTGTGGGTTTTAACTTTACATATCGTGGGGGTGGAGCAAAAGATCAATCTGCCCATGTAATGCAACACTTGGCACTCATGATGATGCATCGATCCCTAAATGCACGTACCATTCTTTTATTAATTATATACAGTATTTATGTAAATGTTAGAAACTCTTGGGTCTTAATCAGTCTGCTGAGTTCTCAGTCCACTAACTGGCACAAAATAAGCACACATTGTCACCTGAAGTCACAGCATTTCCTGTGAGATTTGCAGCCAGGTGTACAAATTAGGAAGCATTTGGATGCCCTGAACAGTGAACTTAAATGTCGGGCCTTTTATAACAAAAACATGACACAAGACAAAAAACAAAAAAACACTCGGAACACGCAGGCCAACACACTCTTCAAAACCATCCAGCAACAGCAGCAGCAATTAAGCAATATTACATTACTACGATACATTTCTGTTATGACTCCCCGTGTGCCATTACACGGCACACGAAGGAAGGAATGAAAAACCCAATTGCGGAAGTAGAACGTGCACTTTATTAAACATAAACCCCAAAAATAACAAGTCCAGCAAATAATCACGCAGAACAGTGAGTTGAACAAATGCAGTAATGACAATAGAGGCCACCAGACATACAGGGACGCCTCCTGGATGCTCAACTACCCGGGGGAGGGAAAGCCTAGTGTCACAGGGCTGCTGTCGGCACGGAGAGAAAGGCTGACATTAACTTACGGTGCAGGAGCGATCCGGGGCTGCCTGTGCAGTCCGGCGGATGAGGAAAAAACACAGCTGTAGATCATCCGAAGGGAGTAAATACAGGCATACACGGAAGAACACGCTGTCGTGTATGAATTTCAATGCTCCGACGGTCTCTTCCTACTAACGCAGCGTTTAAGTAATAATAATACTAACGAGGGAAGAGATCGCCGGTGTGAGAGTGCGTGGGCTGAACCTGATTGACACCATGTGTGTATGAGTGAGTATCTGCGCGTATGAATAGGAGCGAATGAAGCGTGTGCATGTATGTGTGTGAAACACCTGTAATGAGACACAGCTGATGGCACTGACAGGAGGAGGAGGCGTGCCCGAGCTGTCAGGGAGCAAAGGACCCAAATAGCTCCCTGAAGCGCCTGATGGAAAATAGGAAAGTGGGCCAAAAAACAAGGGTTAGAACTGGGTTTGGGACTACCAAACCCAGGTTCATGACACATTACTATGATCAAATCCATTACTATGATACATTACTGGTATCAATGACTGTATTAACTGTGGTGATTCATCGTAGACCTGATGCCAAGCGGATGGGCTAAGAAGTGTAATGTCACAGCCGAGCATCACTCCTGACGTTCAGCTGTAATATTACTGGATCAGCTGTAAATATCATTTTTTGCCGATAAATAATTTTAAGTGCATTATCTACCGATACCAGTAGCATGCCGATATATATCGTGCACCCCTAAAAATTATTACAAATGTTGCCATGTTTAAGTCTCATTTTTGGGGGTAAAAAGCTGCAATGTAAAATGTTGAAAATATACATTTTTGAAAAGTTGCAAATTTATAAGATAAGTAGCAAATTCATAAGAAAAAAAGTCAAAAACTCATGAGTAAAAACTGCATATCTATGACAAAGATATGACAAAGATATTGAGCAGTTACTATAATAAAGCAACGTTGTTTTTATGCGAGTCCAGTTTCTGGATACTCTCCCCAGTGTGATATGATCAGGGAAGAAAACTTTTTTCAACCTATCTATAAAAGGAGAAATTTTATTTTTGATGAAGGGTATTTTTTTTGTAACTTAGATTTTTATTCATTTTTCATCATATATAATGCATTCAGATCACATTCTACATTTAAAAAAACAAAGGGGTTAGGGTAGGGAAAAATAAAAAAAAAAAATAAACAAAATAAAAATAAAAAATAATAAAAAAAAAATAAATAAAAGGGGGGGGGGACAAATGTTGGAGCATCAAGTTTTTAGTTTCCATCTCTTAATTCTTCTGGTTTTTTCAGTGTCTTTGGTTATTCTTTCAATTTCTGCCTCGTTGTTGCACTTTGTAGTGTGTCCATTTCCGCCATTTTTTCTCCCATATTCCTTCTTGCATTCTTCGTCGATATGTTAGTTTTTCCATCATACGTATGTCCTCAACAATGTCAGTCCATTGTTCTTGGTCAGGAAGAACTTCTGATCGCCATTTTTTTGTGATAGTTTTTTTACATGCAATCAACAAGATTTTAACTAGATATCTGTCCTCAGCCTGTATAACATTGTCTTTTTTAAGATCACATAAGTACATCAGGTTACAGTTCATTGGTATATTATATCCTAATATCCTCTGTATTGTCACATGCATAGATTTCCAAAATGATGATATTTTGTAGCATTTCCAAAACATATGTGAGTGGTCTGCATTTTGAGCCCCACATCCCCTCCAGCATAAAGATTGGGTATTTGTATATTTTCCTTGAATCTGTGGTGTAATGAAAAAGCGAATCAGGTTTTTCCATCCAAATTCCCTCCATGCCCTTGAATTTGTTGATGTGTGTTGTGTTTTCCAGGGACAAGAGTTGCAAATTAGCTAATAGCTATACACTCTATGTGCAACACATCAGATTGATTGTCTTTGATTAATTGTCTATGTTTATTGCACTGTCCCTGTCAAATAAACTAATCTACTACTATTTCCTGCCAGCTTTCTTCTGTTATGTTTAAATTGAGCTCTTTCTCCCATTTCTCCTTTATATAGTTACTTGTATGATTGTTTGTCATAAGTTTCTGATATAGTTTTGAAATAATTCTTATTTTATTTCCTGCATATGAGCTTAAAATAAGTTGTATAATCTCGTTCACATCTGTTTGGAGGTTATGCCTAATCTTCTTCATATAGTAATCTCTCATCTGCAGATATCTGAAAAATTCCGATCTTTCTAATTTAAATTTTCTCCTGATATTTACAAAGCTCCCGAGATCTTTTTTTCCGATATTGCCCCATGCTGTGATTCCCTTGTTCACCAGATTTTTGTATCCCCTATCTTGTTTTGCCGGTTCAAACTGACTGTCAAATGCTACCCATTTCAATAGTTTTATGTCTTCCCTTATATTATATTTTTGTACTATTTTATACCACAGTTCTAAAGTAAATTTAGTGATTGGGTCTATTTGTTTGATTTGCTTATATGCATCTTTATCCCCTATTATGCTTTGTACTGGGAGTCCCTCAATTTCCTTTTCCATTTCTTTCCATTTTGCCTCATATCCCTCGTCGCACCAACATATGATATATCTTATTTGTGCTGAGTAGTACTATTCCTTTAGACTCGGTAGGCCCATGCCTCCTTTCTCTTTTGGTAATTGGAGGGTTTTATATTTCACTCTTGGTTTTTTACCTCCCCAAACAAATCTCGATATCATCCTGTCCCACTTTGAGAATTGGGCATCTGGAATCTCTGTTGGTATAGCCTGGAAGAGGTAAAGTAATCTAGGTTGTATGCTGATTTTGACTGTCTCAATTTTTGAATTCAGATCCATATTTAAGATTGACCATCTATCAATATCTTTTTTTATTTCTTGTTCCAACCTATCATAGTTTGCTTTATATATTTTGCTTAGGTCTTTAGGTATGTTCACTCCAAGGTATTTTATTTCTTTTTGCTTCCAGTTTAGTTTGATCTTATCAGTTATCTGGTTTAGAGGGTTATAGTGGAATGTCAGTACTTGCGTTTTTGTTATGTTTATCTTGTATCCTGATAATTTTCCAAAATTTTCTATCAAGTTCATCATTTCCATTATTGATTTATCTGGTTGTTCAAGGTAAACTATAATATCATCTGCAAATAGCCCAATCTTGTGTTCCGCCCCCTTTATTGTTACACCTTTTAATTTCTTATTTTGTCGTATCGCTTGAGCCAATGGTTCTATGAACAGAGCAAACAAGGTGGGCGATAAGCAGCATCCCTGCCTAGTTGATCTTTGTATATTTACTTTGTCTGTTAAGCTACCGTTTATCTTGATTCTTGCCACAGGTTCTTGATATAGCGTCCTTATGCATTGTACTGATTTTTCGTTAAATCCAAAGCGCTCCAGTACACTATATAGGAATTTCCAGTTAACCCTGTCAAATGCTTTTTCTGCGTCTAAACTCATTATTACTGCGCTTTTCTTTTCTTTATGTATTTGGTTAATTATATGTATTGTTCTCCTGATATTGTCATGTGTTTGGCGTCCCTCTATGAATCCAGTTTGATCATCTTCTATCAATTCCGTCAAGAATGTCTTTATTCGTTTACATATAATTGTTGTGTATATTTTATAATCTACATTTAATAAAGAGATTGGTCTATAGTTTCCGCATTGTTCTTTATCTTTCCCTGGTTTTAAAATAACTGAAATGATTGCTTCGTTCCATGTTGGAGGTATTTTGTTGTTGTTCAGCGTCCAATTAAATGACTTTAGGAGTTGTGGCATGAGTTCTTCTATAAACAGTTTATAAAACTCAGATGGGTATCCATCACTACCTGGTGATTTACCATTTTTAAGTGACTTAATCACATCTCTGATCTCTTGTGTTGTTATTTCTGCTGTTAGTTTTTCATTTTGTTGATTTCCTATTGATGGCAAGTCCAATGTGTCTAGAAATTTTTTGATATCTTTAGTATTTGTTTCTTCAGGTTGCGAGTATAGTTCTTGGTAGAAATTATGGAAAATTTCTTCGATGTTTTCTGGGTTAACTGTGGTTTTATTTGTGGTGGGGTCTTTAATCTTGTATACATTATTCATTGTTTGTTGTTTTCTTAACCGTTTTGCCAGCAGTTTTGTGGCTTTTGGCCCTGTTTCATAATATTTTTGCTTTAGATATCTATTTTTCCTTTCAATTTCATCCATTTGTGTTTCTTTTATCTTTGTTTTTTCTTCTTTAATTTCTTGATATATTTTTGGATCATTTGTGCTTTGATGTTTACGTTCTAATTCCCTTAGTCTCTCACATCTTTGTTCATACGCTTCCAGCTTAGTCTTATTTGCTTTTCCTGTTTCAACAATTAATTTACCCCTTAACACGGCTTTTAGTGCGTCCCATAGTATTGTTGGGTCCACTTCTTCATTGTCATTCTCTTGGATATATTCGTTTATGTTTATTTTTATTCTTTCTTTCATTTTCTCATCATTTAACAGTCCTATGTTAAGTTTCCATGTTGTTTGTCGTTTTCTATTGTTTAAATATATTTCCATGTATATAGGATTATGATCTGATATTTCTGCCCCTCCAATCCAACAATTTCTCACCCTGTGTCTGTCACCTTCATTCATAAGGAAGTAATCTATTCTAGAGTGCACTTTATGGGCTGCTGAATAATGTGTATAGTCTTTTTCGAGTGGGTGTAGGTCCCTCCATATGTCTACCATTCCCATTTCTGCCAGTGAGGTTCTTATGAACTTTGTTACATGTTTTTTTGTCTTCTTAACACTTGTTGTGTCAACTTCATGATCCATGACAGCATTTAAGTCTCCTCCACAAATTAGGACTCCTTCACTGTGTGTTGCTATGAGATCAAACAGATGTTGAAAAAAACCCTTGTCACTTTCTGGTGGGGCATAGATGTTCACTAATGTGATCTGCATACCATCTATTCTTCCCTTTATTATTACATACCTGCCTTCTTTATCCTGGATTTCCTGTTCACTTTCAAATTGTATTTTGTTTGAGATTAGTATCATAACCCCCCTTTTTGCTCCTCCCTTAAATGAACTGTAGTAGGAGTTCTTATAGCCAAATCTCTTTAGTTTCACATGTTCTGCCTTGCTCAAATGTGTCTCTTGCATAAATATAATTTCAGCTTTTTCCTTCTTGAATTTTCTTATTATTCTTTCCCTTTTAACAGGTGAGTTCAGACCATTCACGTTTAGTGTCATTATCTTAAGATTTTTACCCATATTCATGTTTTTCCATTTTTTTAACTTGTGCTCCTAGCCCCTTTAACAACAAAAATAACACATATTTATATAAAAACACATTAAAAAAACTCGACCTCCGTACTTTGGGCCTTTCTTCTGCCCACTGGTCCCTGTTGGTGGGTGGGGGGTTTGTCTTCACAGAGTGAAGGGCCCTCCCTAGACTTCTAATTACTATCAAAGTAATAGTCATTAGTCTAGAAATGTCCAACAAATATCACTTAAACCTCTCCTAGCCGTCTGTTTCTCTTTTACCTTGTCTTCTTGGCCTTCATTTCTTCTGTGCCTTTCTTAATCTTTGTTATGATCTAGGCTTTCAGTTGAAAGCCTTGTAGCTTGTCCTGGGCCCGCTGCTCTACGTCTCTCCCCCTTCTTCCGCCGTTCACTCGTCTCCACTCCGTCTGTCGTGGTGCGTTCAGGGCCGCCGCTGCTCCAGCCGTCTCCTTCGGCACGCTCACCTCAAGGCCCCGCTCCATCATATCCCGCGCTGCCTCTTCGGCCGTGTTGTAGGTTCTTGTGCCTTCCTCCCAATGAATCCTCATTTTCGTTAGCGGCGTTTGGAATCTAATTTTTTTCTCTTTCAGCGTTTTTTTAATATTGGCATATTTCTTCCGCTGCTGCACGATTTCTGTCGGGTAGTCATGGTCAAAAAATACCTGTTTGTCGCCGATTCGTATCTTTTTTTTCCATGCTTGCGTCAGGATTCTTTCCTTTATGTCATATTTCACAAAGTTTACCACAACTGACCTGGGTGGAGAGTTTGTTTTCGGGTTCTGTGCCGGTGTTCTGTGCGCCCGTTGAATCTGCAGATCCGTTTCTCCGGGTATTTCCAGTTCTTTTTTTAAGAACTGATCCATGAATTTTGTCATCGAGTTGCCTTCAATGCCCTCCGGAATTCCAAAGATGCGCATATTGCTTCGTCGGGATCTGCTCTCCAAGTCGTTTATTTTCTCCTGCATCCTCTGCGTTTGCGTCGTCAGGGTCTGTAGTTGTTCGTTTGCCTCGCTTTTCCAATCTTCTAGTTCCGAAATTCGGGTCTGCGCTTCTGTCATACACGCCCGCTGGGAGCGCAGCTCCTCCATGTTTTCCGTTAATTTACGCTCCATTTCTCTTCGGAGGTCCATGATTTCCTCCTTAATTTCTTTTTTCAGTTCCTCCTTAAGAGCCGCTAAATCCTGTTGTAGCTGTCGCTTGAATTCTCTTAACTCTTCACCCAAACTGGCGATGCCAGCGTTCATGTTGTCGAGTCTGGCGTCCTCCATTTTCACTGCTGTGGACATCTCGTTTTTTTGGGCTTTGCGTACAGCGGTTTTTCCTGCGTTGTTGGAGAGGAATTCTTCAATTTTACCCTGTTTTTGTCCTTGTGCCCGGTTCCTTCGTGTTTTCATCCCTTAGTTTATTGATTCGTTTATGTCGAGTTGGCCATTTACCGATGATTTTTAATCCGGCTAGGGAGAGCTCTTTGTTTAAGTGTTATGTCTCTCCGCCATCTTCCCGGAAGTCGATGAAGGGTATTTTCATGAACTGAGTCTACCAATAAAAGCAAACTAACTCTGTCATTATGCTTAATAAATATAAAAAATAAGCTCAAACCAGACATACAAAAGGGAGACACATGATTTTCCAATCACACGGTAGTCAGGAATTGGTTGATCTGCATTAGCTGTTAAAAGCAGGATCAGTGATGAAACAGAAAAGGGGAAAGTATGAACTTTACAATAAAAACTTTTAAAAACAGACACCTGATTTGCCGCATCATGACAAGGCCATGGCAACACATCTGAGTTGGGGCTGTGCCATATGACCAAAATTTCATATCACGATATAAGTAATCTTATATGATGATAACGGTGTATTTTTATATACATTATATGTCTTAAAGTTTCTACTTTTTCCTCAAAATTCTTTTAAAATTTTGTTAAACTTTTTCTGCCACTTTTTGTAAATCTGAAACTTTTTATCACATTTCATACCTTTTTCTTGTAAATTGCATTTGTCATAAATGTGTAATTTTTATTCCAAAAAAATTGTTTTCTTGTGAATTCTGAACTTTTTTCTTGCAAATTTGCAACTTTTTTTCCCCCTCATTAATTTCCATCTGTTTTCCTTTAAATTTTTAAATGTTTTTGTTGGGAGGGCAGGGATTTTTCCACCGTTTTAAAGGGTTTGGACTTCCCGGAGGTAATCCTCTGTTTTTTTCCAGGATGGGGGGTTGAGCGTGGGCATGCCCCCCGATCCCCTCCACCCCGATTTACACCTATGACACACATACTGCTTCATAGTTCAGAATTTTATGCCAAGACCACATGAGGGTGGGTTTTACGTTGCGGGGGGGAAGCCACCTGGACTTAATCCCATCACATGGCCAATTCACATGCCACTCATTTATCATGTTTTGATGTTGCAGGCACTGTACACAGGTGGCGATAGCTACCTGCCACTGGTGCTCATCTGTCTCCTCTCCCCATACGTTTTGCCACGGGGCTTTATGTGGACGGCACACATCAGGAGGCAGACACAGGCATTTTTCAGAGCTCATGGCAGTGCCTCTTTTTCCTTGAGATCCCCACCGAGTAGCTGGAGCGCCGCGATAAGAGGAGAACACACTCTACCCATCAACAATGATCACGATGTTGGTTTTTTCTTTTTGTACAAAAGACTCCACAAACAAACGAGCACACCATGGTGTCTGTCTGTCTGTCTGTCTCTCTCTCTCTCACAGAGTTGGTCATCCAATAACAGCCGATGCTCCAAATTTTCCATCTAACTGCCTGTAATTCTTGTCTTTGGCTGATATGAGCTGATGGGAGGAGGACAAGGGCACAATACACAGCCCTGAAAAGGTCTGGGCTGAAAAAAAAGAGTTGGTGTTGAATCCTAGCAACAGTGTCTTCTCCCAGCCCAACAGCGCGAGAGAGTGAGGGGTTCTGCTGAGACAATGAGGCTGCCTCATTACCACTGTTTGTCCTAAGCAGGATTATTATTATTACACCACAAAGAAAAGCTCCTATTTTCTCTGTCAGGACTCTTGTGGAAGTTTGATACTGGATTGCTCTCGTGTCTTTTCTGTTTTGTTCTGTTGTTTGATTGTTTCTCGCAACTTTCCATCACCCACTGATGTCAGTGTTTGGATTGCTTCCCACCTACCCTTCGTATGTCGGAGTCAATTTGCTTACTTCTTGTGGAACTAGGGCAACTGTTGGGTTTCAGATCCTTATTTGTTTCAGGGAAACATTCTGAAAGTGAAAACATACAGTAGCCAGTCCATGGACAGAATCAGAAGGATCAGGAAGAAAAAAGGCTGTTGGTACATTTTTTTCTGCATGAGGTGCTGAGCTAGGAACGTCACATCACAGAAAACAAAGGCAGATGTCTGCATGCCTCACTGTGTGCGACAACTGCTACTTTTCCATGTGTGACTTTGTTGTGATGCAAAGGTGCTTCACCATGTTGAATATGGAGGACCGAAGTTGCCAAAATAATAACATATAATACTGTATTTAGAGGTGTTGAAATTTCTTGTTTATCACAGTGCGGGCCTCTGCATCAATGCAGAGTGTTACTGATCGAGTTCTCGCTGGGACCTCAGAAGCACTATTCTTTACTGCCTTTTCTCTGACCTCTGCTTGTCAATAAAGTTAAGTTGTAACATTAAAAAACTACTGTGGCACGCGTGCACACAGTCAGAGGCTTGTTAACTGCGGAGCGGATGTGTGGGCAAACACAGCCTGCTAACGGGAGCCCCCGCTGGCTTCTGCCCATGTCATTGCATGGGTATGTCCTATAATGTCTAAGGTTGTGGTTTTGGAGGGGAATGTAGAACAACTGCATGTCATGTGTGACGGCACATGCACTGGGGTGGCGCAGACACAGCACAGAGTCAAACGCACAGGGCCCACGGCTGTCCGCGGCTGGAGGGTGGCTCCCCGCCATCGGCCAGCCCGGGGCCAAGCCCCCGCAGATGCTGCTCACACAGCTCTGGTCCTCTCAGTCCTCTCTGCAAATACTGGACAACAACAGCAAGATTGTTTTCCAGTTGGGTTGTACAGATCATAGGTCACATTAATGGTGGGAAAAGTTTTGAAATGATTTATCTTGGTCTCATTTTTCACATCACAAAAACCCGGCATTTGAACAGGGGTGTGTAGACTTTTTATATCCACTGTATTTTCCAGGACATTTCCCCTGCTACAGCATGACAGACAACTCCATGTCCTGCCCTAATGCATTACCCCGCCATACCATGCACTGCATAAGTGTTCTTATCTACAGTTGTGCCTTGCATTTTGTACATTTACCCAGATTGCTTCTATATTTACTCCTCTTTCACCACCAGAGGTCTGATTTAAAAGATGTGTAGTTTATAGCTTTAATTAATCTATGAAATAATCTCTTACATTCTTAGAAATTATGAGGATCATTGTGAGTGAATTTGGCAATCATTGAGGCAATTAAACACAATGTTCTTGTTTCATCTTGCTTTACACACCTGAGTTGATACACGTGGCACCTGTATTTCTCAAACATATTCAAAATCAAAATCCCCGACAGCTATCTGCTGCTCCTCTGTCCTCGACAGAGGAGACAGAGAGAGAAGCCTGTGGCCATGGAAGAGAAAACTTCACACTCACGGACCAATACTAGCAGCACTCTTCATCTGAAAGTCACTAGTTTGATCTCTTGGTGCTTCTTTGAAAAAAGAAGTATGGACCGGAGTCTGAAAAGTTGCTGAATCTACCAACAAAGTCAAATGGAAACAATGGGTAGCAGGGCTACTCTGAGGTGACATACTGTACAAATGTGATTGGCTGGTAGCATCACGTGGGGCACTGCGTCGGCTAGAAGTGCTGCGCCCTTCCCAACTGGCACATCATTGGCTGATGCGACTCCTGGGGATTAGTCTGCTCTAGTCTGTTCATGATGCATTGGGACATTAAACTTTTCCCTTTATCTTCAAAAGTAAACAGTGGAATATGTCTCCAAAAAATAACAAGGCGAGAAATAAATGCATAGTTACTGAATATGTGTTTACTTTATTCTAACAACTGCTATTCTAAAAGTTCAGCACAAGTTCCAGGAAATGATCGCCCACTCCTCATTTGTGTAAATTCAACTGGAGCAGAGCTTCATGTAAATCAGGAGTCGGCATCTCCACCCAGTGGCTCGAGATTCTTGACGCAATGTTAGCAGAATGCATGCGGGGCCTGCTACATAGACAATGAATTGAAAGCATGAAAACGTACGCCTAGGTGGACATGTAGCTTCAATGATGCCCTTTGAAGACAGCATGACAAAAGACTTGTATGCACACGAGTGATGCTCCTGACCAGATAGTGATGATTTAGAGTGAAGTACATGGCGGTAATGCACCTGTAAGCTGGTTGCCAACCGCCAATCAAATCTAAAAGAAGAAGAAGAAGAACTTCTAACCTGTTTGTATTCACTCATAAGGCAGAGAAAGCAGAGGGAGAAGAAATAATAATAATAAAATAATAAAATAATATAATAATACTTTTTTCCTCATTTCCATATGTTTTCTATGACGACAAAATTGGTCAATCATTTTCCAGGTTTTCCAGGACGCCTGGGAACCTTGATGAAAAATGTATTTATAACTCAATCCACACAGCAATTCTGTGTTTTTCCCTTAATAAATTACAGAAATAAGTGCTGAAATCTAAAAAGGCATAAGATCGTAAAAATTTTTAAAATTAAACACGCAACAAAAAGATGCATCAAGATGCATTGTGAATCATTTTGCATTCAAGCAGTTCATGCCTGATTTGTAATTGAATTGAATCATCACTCACCACTGGAGAGTCACACTTCTAAAAAGTTATCAACATGAATAAATTGTTTGGGCAAATTCCCACGAACCCTCGAGGATTCTCAAGAGGGTAAAGAGCTAGTCCGATGTGCCACGGCGAGGCCGAAATCCACATTGCTCCTCCTGAATCCGAGGTTTAACCATCGGACGGACTCTCCTCTTCAGTACCTTAGCATAGACCTTCTCAGGGAGGCTGAGGAGTGTGATCCCTCTAAAGTTGGAGCACACCCTTCAGTCCCCTTTTTTGAAGAGAGGAACCACCACCCCGGTTTGCCATGCTAAAGGCATTGCCCCCGACCTCCATGCAATGTTGCAGAGGTGTGTCAACCATGATAGCCCTACAACATCCAGGGCCTTGAGGTACTCAGGGCGAATCTCGTCCACCCTTGGGGCCTGGCCACCAAAGATTATTTAACAACCTTGGCGACCTCAGCCCCTGTGATAGACAAGTCCTCCCCCTTGTCCACAAGCCCGATTATATGACAGAATTTTTTATTTTAAAAGCTCGTCCATAGGCGACAATAGGAGCTACAAAATTGATGGAAATAATATCCATCTTTTCATTAACCTGCATTCCTTTTTAGAGTAACACAGAATTTCCTTTTCATATAATCAGCTTTTATCATTTTCTTCATAAAATTGCGTCCAATGTTCTTCATATTTTTGTCACAGTTATTTTACAGTTCCCATTTTCATCACAGTTACAAATTCAAATTAGGGTTTTCCTTGGTTCCACAAATGTTTGACAATATACTTTATGCTCAGTAATCTGTTACAAGTTTAATGTGATGCTTGATACTTGTTGATTATTCCACCTTGCCTACAAGTCAGTTGAATGTAATGTAATTTAAGCTAAGTCTGATCATTAAAACTGCTAACAGTATATGGAAGTTTCTGCTTGATTTGATTTTTGTGTTTGTTTTCTTGAGTCGCGCAGAAGAATTCATGAATGTTGAGACTGATTAATAGAAGATATAAAGATTAGTTATTAATAAATTTGTCCATTCTGTTGGACTGGTGCCCCATGAGTTTTGTATGTGTGGTACTGAAGTCAACCTTCGTTCCCACACACACACCTATATATATAAATTAAATAATCTTTGTACCTTAGAACAATAATTTACTACACCCCACAACAACATCCGAAGAACTGCAGGCCTCACTTGCCTCAGTTAAGGTCAGTCTTCATGACTCCACCATAAGAAACCGACTGGGCAAAAATGGCCTGCATGGTAGAGTTCCAAGAAGAAAACCACTGCTGAGAAAAAAGAACATAAAGGCTCATCTCAGTTTTGCCAGAAAACATCTTGATGATCCCCAAGACTTTTGGGGAAAATACTCTGTGGACTGACAAGACAAAAGTTGAACTTTTTGGAAGGTGTGTGTCCCATTACATCCGGCATAAAAGTAACACAGCATTTCAGAAAAGGAACATCATACCAACAGTAAAATATGGTGGTGGTAGTGTGATGGTCTGGGGCTGTTTTGCTGCTTCAGGACCTGGAAGACTTGCTGTGGTAAATGGGTAAATGGAACCATGAATTCTGCTGTCTACCAAAAAAACCTGAAGGAGAATGTCCGGCCATCTGGTTGTGACCTCAAGCTGAAGCTCACTTGGGTTCTGCAGCAGGACAGTGACCCAAAACACACCAGCAAGTCCACCTCTGAATGACTTAAGATAAACAAAATGAAGACTTTGGAGTAGCCTAGTCAAAGACCTGACCTGAATCCGATTGAGATGCTGTGGCATGACCTTTATAAGGCGGTTCATGCTTGAAAACCCTCTAATGTGGCTGAATTACAACAATTCTGCAAAGATGAGTGGGCCAAAATTCCTCCACAGCACTGTAAAAGACCCATTGCCACATACAAAAAAATGAGAAATCAGGAAGGGGGCAAACACTTTTTCGCACCACTGTATATAACATTTGTGTAATCTAATCAAATCCATTTACTTTTGTGTTGAAAATGCAGTTCCTACCATAAACAATAAGCAGCAATCTATTTTCCTCTGTTGTCTCCACAATCCCCAATTTTGTTTTTATGTACAGGACTTCTTGTCTGCAAAAATGATGTACCATGCACACCCCAAATAGACTGTCCTAACTGGCTCTCAATGCCCTGGTACAGGACTGACACAGAAGTTATGGTTTTACTTTGAGTTGGAGCCCAACACAAGCAAACACCAAACCAAATCCCATAAAAGCATAAACTGCACGCAAGCTGATCCAAAACTCAAAACACACAAAACTGCAGCGGACGCCCCTCAGCCTTCAGTGTCCTCCAGACTGGCGCTGCCGGCTGCTGCTTGTGATGCGCCGCCTTCGGCGTGCAATCCAGTGGTTCATTTAGCTGAGAGGATGAAGGACAAATGGTTGAGCCGTTGATAGAGCGTCATCAGGGTTTCCTCTGGTAATATTTCTCGGTGGCGGCCCACCGCGCCAGAAATTTTACCGCCTCGCCAAGGAGATATGAATTTATTAAGAAAAATATATGAAGCAATGACTTTCCACAAGCACGCACATGAACAACGCATGTGGCCGGCATCCGTGCGGAGTTTAGAAGCGCCCCGCTCATACAAGTTTTCCAGTTAGTCAGCAAACAGTGTCTCACTAAGCATGACTGTCCGACAGAAACATGAGTTTGCTAAAGTACTTTAAATGCGGAAAAAATCATTAGAGATATGTAAGCACTGGAGGAGTTTATCATGGTTTTAATCCACTGGAAACGGGAGCAATAATAGAAAAGTCGCTTAGCTAAGAGATGTGGTTAGAATCCATATGCAGCCGGCTTTATATGAAAGGAAAGGCAAGGGGGACTGATGATGCTCTGCACTGTGTATATACATTTATATATTTATGTGTACATATGTATATTCACTGCTCTTATTTTCTTATCTTCTAAATTATTGCTCTGAGTGTTGCTGTCCCTGTGCTGTTGCAATCCTGGAATTTCCCCATTGCGGGACTAATAAAGGCTTATCTTATCTTATCCTATCTTATCTTATCTTATCTTATGAATTGCTGAGGATATATTTCACAAGCCACTACAATATTATGTTCTGTAGGAATTGCAGGAATGAAGAGACTGGCAATTTCTCTCTTTTCTCGCACGAGCAGGCATGCTGTTTTTATTCTCCAGCGGCAGTGACAAAAAGCAACAGCTAAAAACACTAGCTTTCTTTTCACTCTAAACTGAGGTCCTTCAGCGGCTGCCTAGAGAGGTGCCTGATGAGAAAGCCTGAGAGCACAACTATAACTGCCTAAACAGATCATTCTGTACATGAACACATATTGTGGTGAATTATGTCTTCAGAGTCCGCTACAGTTCCCTATCATGTACCTGGCAAGTTAAGATGACTGAAATTCACGAAGTCAATGACTTTAATCTGTCAGCAGCCTTCAGACAAACTAAACGTGTCAACATTTGATTTCAAAATAAGGGAGGTTTTTCCTGCTGTCTGGGTGGTGAGGAGATTTCTAAAAAAAAAACCCAAAAAACTATAAATATAAAGAGATATTATAACAGAAATAATGGCATCCTTGGTCATTTAAGTTAATTTATTTCATTAAATACAATTTTATTAATATTTTTTCTTTGTAATCAGAATTAAATTATTGTTCTGTTCTAACTGCAAAGTTATGGTCAAAAATGTAAATTGTTATAAGGAAAAAGTAAAAAAAAATACCACAATCTGTTTCAAATTTATCTAAAAAAAAAGTAATTTTATTTTAAAAAACAGACAAAAATTAGTCATAAAATAATCCACAAATTTATAATAAAGTTTCAAATGTACAAGAAAAGTCAATTTTACAAGAAGAAATTACAAATTTGAGGAACATGGTTTCAACTTTAGATTTAGAGAGAAAAGAAGAAAACTATAAGAAAATTGTTATAAATTTTTGAGAAAAACCTCAACCCTTCAAGACTGAAGTCATTACTCAAGTTTTTAAGTGGCTGCTCTTTGTACCCTTAACTCAACTAGAAATTTTTGGTTGTCTACTTTTAATTATTAATGTCAAAGCACTGCTTTTACATGAGTAGAATTTCTGGTTACTATACCCACCTGATCATATAATTTAAGTATGCATGAGTACATTACTATAATGAATGTTTCTTTCCCTTCCCTACTCTTTCAATGGAAAACAAGAAACACTAGAATAAAAATACAAAAAAATACACATATTTTTGTCATTTATGTAAACCATGACAAAAAAATCCTGCAGGACAAAACATGACACTTGATATTTTCTAACCTGTTTGTATACCACCATAGACAGAGAGAGAAGCTGAATTAGACAGAGCTCAGAGAGGACAAGATGAGACAGAAGAGAGGAGCCAAGGAGAGCAAAGTGTTCAGGCAGAGGAAGGAGAGAAGGATAACACCACTAAAAAGTCTAAACACGGGATGTCTGGGTGGGACCCCAACTGGCCCAATATTCAAGCCTCGGTTGTACAATACTTCAAATGGCAAGTTCCATATGCAATGTTACTGTGTAAAATTTTAAAAAGAAATAAATAGTATAAAATTAACATATTCCTGTATGGTTATCCCCCCCCCCACACCCCACACACCCCCGGGAAAAATATGGTGCCACCGTGCCAAGGTCTTTAAGCCAGAGGAAACACTGGTCATGCATCGTCCTGTCAGAGCTTTGGCTTCCCAAGCTTGGAGGAGATGGCAGTGGAAGTCGGGGCCTGGTGGAAGCCACCTGATGGGACGCTTCAGCAGCATGGGAGGACTGCTCCCACTCAGCCAGCATGCCCATATGGGCCACACCATAGGTTTAAATTTGGCTGCCTTATGGGTCCCATGTGGGTTTGTTGGCGGGTTCCATATTGTCCCCTTGTGTGTTTGCCCACACGGACTGCATCTATGGCACCAATGTTACTGAAACCTGCTCATCCGAATTAAACCTATGTGGGGCCCAGTTGGGCTTAAAGTGGCTCAGTAGATTACCTGCTTACCTGTACCACAGGTAAAGTCTATGTGGGCAAACAGAGATGGCGCCAACATGGAACCTGCGGACAAACCCACATGGGACCCATAAAACAGCCCAGATTTAACCTATAGTGGGACCCGCATGGGTATGCTGGCTGAGCAATGACAGCGATCGCAGATGAGTTGAGCATGTGTGTTGAAGATGGGTGTGTCTGATGAAATAAACACTGATCGCTAACTTAGCTTGTTTGGTTAACGTTCTCCTGGTTGTACTGGGAACTGCACAAATATGCTGCTAAAGGTGCACTTTTCATGTTGTTGTTTAAGTGGAATACGTGCTGGAAAATGTAACAGTCTATGGGACTTGCTCCATTTTTCTTTCATTTGCTTTATTAAAACCTTTTGGAAGTAAAACATGGGTCACTGCAAATACTTTGCTTTAAAAGTACCAGGCTGTCACATGTAGTGTCCCAGGACTGACAAAACAAAATAAATAAATATGAGGTTGACAGGTAAAATAAATCCATATACACGCTGAAGCGCAGTAACCATGAAATATTTAAATGTGAATTTAAATTAACTAAACAATATCAGAGTGGTGGCCTAGTTGATAGAGCATCCACCCCTCAACCGGTAGGTTGGGGGTTCAAATCCCAGCCAAGTCATACCAAAGACCATATGAAAATAGTACTTCCCACCTTCTAGCGTGGCGCTCAGCATAACAGAATGGGGGAAGGAGAAGTTGTTTATGGTGGTGCCTTGCATGGCAGCGACCCCTCTGATTCTACATGTGATTAACACTGTAGACAGGAGAAACATAATTTAATTCTACTGTATGGACTGAAAGGCAATAGAGATGACTTCTTCAATAATTTAAATAATATATATTTATTTCCAAATGTATGTAATTGATACTTGTTTAATGAAATCTTTATATGTCGAATTATACACTTAGGTTCATATATATTTGGACACTGACACAAGTTTTGTTATTTTAGTTATTAACATATTGAAGATACAGTTATATCATGAATATGGCCTTAAAGTGCTTTAATTTGAGGGTATGCACATCCAAATTGGAGTTAAGGTTTAGGAATTGCGACCATTTTTGTACAAAATCTCCTCATTTCAGCGGCTCAAAAGTAATTGGACAGTTCCTTAAAAAGCGTTTGGGAGTTGTTGCTGTGAACCTACAACATGCGGTCAAACAAGCTCTCAGTGGAAGTGAAACAGACCATCCTTCAGCTGAAAAAAGAAGAAATCCATCAGAGAGAGAATGGAAACATTTTGAGTTAAAAAACAAATGTACTGGTGAGCTCAGCAACTCAAAAAGGCCTGGGTGTCGATATGAGACAACAGTTGTAGACAATCGCAGGATCCTTTCCATGGCAAAGAAAAAACCCTCACAACATCCACCCAAGTGAAGAACACTCCCCAGGAAGTAGGTGTATCAGTATCTAAGTTACCATAAAGAGAAAAATTCATGAGAACAAATACAGAGGGTTCACCACAAGGTCCAAACCACTCATCAGCCTCAAAAATAGAAAGGCCAGATTAGACTTTACAAAAAACATCTAAAGAGCCAGCAAAATTCTGGAACAGCATTGTTTGGACAGATGAAACCAAGATCATCCCGTACCAGAATTATGGGAAGAAGAAAGTATGGAGAAAGTTTGGAACATCTCGTGATCCAAAGCACACCACATCTTTTGTAAAATATGGTGGAGGCAGTATGATGCATGGGCATGCAGGGGTTCCAGTGGCACTGGGTCACTAGAGTTTATTGATTATGTGACAGAAGACAGAAGCAGTCGGATGAAATCTCAAGTGTATAGACTGTCTTACTCAGATTCAGCCAAATGCAGCAAAGTTGATTGGACGGCGCTTCACAGTACAGACAAACAATGGCCCAAAACAGACTGCAAAAGCAACCCAGGACCCTTTTAAGGCAATATACACTACTGTTCAAAAGTTTGGGGTCACTTAGAAATTTCCTTATTTTTGAAAGAAAAGCACTGTTTTTTTCAATGAAGATAACTTTAAACTAATCAGAAATACACTAATATCTAATATACATTGCTAATGTGGTAAATGACTATTCTAGCTGCAAATGTCTGGTTTTTGGTGCAATATCTACATAGGTGTATAGAGGCCCATTTCCAGCAACTATCACTCCGGTGTTCTAATGGTACAATGTGTTTGCTCATTGCGTCAGAAGGCTAATGGATGATTAGAAAACTCTTGTGCAATCATGTTAGCACAGCTGAAAACAGTTCAGCTGGTTAGAGAAGCTATAAAACTGACCTTCCTTTGAGCAGGTTGAGTATCTGGAAAAAAATTATTATTTCAAATACAAATCATTATTTCTAACCTTGTCAATGTCTTGACTATATTTTCTATTCATTTTACAACTCATGGTGGTAAATAAGTGTGACTTTTCATGGAAAACACAAAATAATTGTGTGGGTGACCCCAAACTTTTGAACGGTAGTGTATATTCTGCATATTCTGCAATAGCTGAGTCAATCGTCAGATCTCAGTCTGATTGACCACATTTCACTTGCTTAAGACAAAACTTAAGGCAGAAGGACCCACAAACAAGCAACAACTGAAGACAGCTGCAGTAAAGGCCTGGCAAAGCATCACAATCCCTTGTGTAGTGATGTCTATGGGTTCCACACTTCAGACAGTCATTTCCTGCAAAGAATCCTCAACAAAGAATTAAAAATGAATATTTTATTTGTGGTAATGTTAATTTGTCCAATTACTTTTGAGACACTGAAATTAGATTTTTTTTTTTAGTTGCAATTCCTAAACTGTCACTACAATTTGGATGTGGATACCCTCAAATTAAAGCTGAGTCTGAACTTCAAGCCCATATTGATCATATAACCGTATCTTGAATATGTTTTGGTAAACAGCTAAAATAACAAAACTTGTGCCAGTGTCCAAATAAATATGGCCCTAACTGTAATTCATCACAAATTTGTTTAATTAATTAATGGTGTATTTATTTATTTATTTCATTTAGTCATTTCAGTCCCTCATTAGGGAAAATTGCAGTTATTTACAGTCTAGATTTTAATATTTTTAAATGTAATTTTATGAGTACACTTCCATATGGTAAAATTGACATGTGGTAAAGTTGTAAAGCAATTAATTTTATTTTTAAAAAACAAATCTGACAAAATTTATAAACAGAATGTGAAACATACAGTAATTCATTAATAATCACTAATTAATTAGCAATATATCATCACATTATTTGTTAATATAGTGGCAGAATCAAGTCCAGTAGCACAAACCATATGACAAGTGATGCTCAGTGTGGACAAAGCCTTCCCCCGTCTCAGCTGATGCAGCCCCACAGCAATTTTAGCCTGCGGCTCATCCCCTGGAGGTCTACAGAGAAGCGCTTCAAATACTTCTTCGTTCTGTCGACTGCCATCCAGATGTACACCGCTTGCTGCCACAGAGGCTCAGACCTCAGCCAAGCAGCCGAGCGCTTCAGCCAAGGTGCTTCTTACTGTCTCTATCAGCAGCTCCGGATTGTCATTCTCTGCTTCGGTGACCTGACCTGCTCCCTACATCCACTCTTGCCCGTCCACTGCTTTTTTTTTCCATTTCCTGGTACACAAACCAAAATAGTATTGTTTCCCTCATGAACAGTGCCAGACTTCTTCCATTTGTGATTATAATCAGATGAGAGGAGTTGTACTGCACCAGCTACTTTCTATTTTAAAAATAGAGCCGACAGCCTCGCATGTTAAAGTAATCATGACAGCCCAGTTGGCAGCTAAACCCATATTGACACAATGGGTTGAGCTTGAGACTTGGGGAAGTACACATATTTCACACAGCACAAGAAATGTTAAAAATGTTAACTTTTAATGCAGTTAGGGTTGCGTTCTGATTGCCATCTATTCTCAGGTTTAATCAGGTTAGAGCCCTGGTTTGAAAATAAGGTCCCCTGACTCTCGGTGATCATAGAACACTAACGCACTTGACTCACACAGGTCTTAATGGCATGTTTGTGACATATTATGGTTAAATTTTCTTTAATTATTTAATTATTGCACCATGGTTGTGAATCATCTTTTGCAGCCTTTCCCAGAATAGGAAATGCATGTTTCTTTAACTGCCAAAGAACCACGGTTAACCTTCCCTCTTACATCACTATTGCTAATCTTGGCTGGTTATGATTAGCTCATGTAGCAAGCCTGAACCAACTGATGTAAATCTGTCTCAAAGAGTGAATGAAATTATGCATCACTGGTGGACAGGGGCGTGTGGTTTCAGTGGTCAATGGCTTGTAGTTTGCATATCAGCCCCATTTAGGAGTTGAGGATGCTGTCATCTACCTGCTGCAACAAGCTCACTTGCACCTGGATGGCGGAGGAGACATTGTGAGAATCCCATTCTTTGATTTCGCCAGCGCATTTAACACCATTCAGCTACTGCTGTTGGGTGAGAAGCTGCAGGTGATTAGGTCGACAGCTCTGTGATCTCCTGGATTACCGACTACTTGACATGCAGGCCACAGTTTGTCCAGCTGGGCAGTGTCTTGTCTGATATGGTGGTTAGTGATATGGAAGCCTTTTTTCTTCACCTTATACACCACTGACTTTCAGTACAACACCGAGTCATGCCACCTGCAGAAATTCTCTGATGAATCAGCTGTTGTTGGGTGTATAAGAGGGAGAGGAGAGGGGGAGTACAGGGCACTGGTAGACAGATTTGTGGACTGGACTGAGCAGAATCGCCTCAGGCTGAACGTCAGCAAGACCAGAGAGATGGTGACTGACTTTGGGAAGAAGAGGACGCCTTCTCAGCCATTGTGGATTGGGGGGAGGTTGTGGGGGTAGTGGGGAATGACAAATACCTGGGTGTCATGATCAGCAGCCAACTGGACTGGAAATCTAACACTGATGCTGCGTACAAGAAGGGGATGAGCAGACTCTACTTCCTGAGGAAGTTGAGATCCTTCAACGTGTGCAACAGGATGTTGGCGCTTTTCTACCAGGCTGTTGTTGCCAGCACCAACTTCTTTGCTGCTGTCTGTTGGGGCAGCAGTATCAGAGCTAACCACACCAACAGACTTGACAAGATCATCAGGAAGGCTGGCTCTGTGATTGGTCTCAGGCCGGAGACCTTTGAGACGGTGGAGAAGAGGAGGACACTGAACAAACTGCAATCCATCGTGGATAATCCTGATCACCCCCTCCACCACACACTGGACAGACAGTGGAGCACTTTCTCCAGCAGACTGCTACAGCTTCACTGCCAAACGGTTAGGTACAGGAAATCTTTCCTGCCGCATGCCATTTCACTGTACAATAACTCACTCTGATGTTCAATTCTGGTCTTAACAATGCTGCCATACTGCACCTTGCAGTCTAATTGGTACCCTGTATGTCCTGTGCCTTATAATCCTTCTCTGTACAGTCAGTACTATCCATTGACTCATAAGGATCATCATCTATTTAACTTAGTAGTAGCCTATGTTGTATATAGTTATCTAAGCATTTTTACTTTACTTCCCTAGGTAGCTCATTTTCTATTTTGCTGTGTGTATTTCTGTTGGTTGGGTTGTCTGTGTCATGCTGCTGCTACACTGTAATTTCCCAGTTTGGGATCAATAAAGTACATCTATTTATCTAATAAGCACAGAAACATTTGTGAATGAGTGGCTAAACTGTTAGCTTCAGCTAACCATCTTAGATCCGGGTTTGAGAAAAAAAAAAAAAAAAAAAAACCTTCAAACTAAAATAATGTATAAGAATGAAATATATAGTCAAGTGTTGTTGGATGAACAAGGATTCCAGTGAGGATGAACAGATTCGTAGAAAATAGTGACCAAACCAGAAAGATCAACAGTAAAGCTAACACTCCCTGCCAAGGCAAGCTGTGTTGTGGTTACAATGATCGACTCCAGCCGCCTAGCACGCTAATGATAACAGCTCGATGTAGCATCACAGCGAAAATATAACAAAATAAGCCAGAATGACACAAGATATATTATCGACTGTGGATTAGTGGACCAGGTGGAAACAGGGATGTTTACTAGGCTAACTGAATTTTTTTTTTTTTTTTTTTTTTGTTACTTATTTGTACCCGTAGGTAGATTTGGTTTGCAGTCTGGTGACAAGCCCAGCGACGCTGCTGGTCGCTGCGTGCGCGAGCGCCCTAAACCTACATGTTTTTGGTATGCGGGAGGAAACCGGAGAAATCCCGGAGTAAACCCGCGCAACACGGGGAGAACATGCAAACTCCACACAGCTCACTGTTGGTCGGGGGCTGGAATCGAACCTACGATCTCATGAGCCCCACGATCCCCCGGCCGAGGGTAAACTGTGCTGCCACAGTGCTAAACCACTGCGCCACCGTGCAGCCCCATGTAATGTAAAGAAATGTAAAGAAAATAATATAAACTGCACTTGGTGGGAGCTTCCTAGTACTACTGTTAGCTCTTAAGCTAACGCCTTAGGCTCCCCACCCATCTATATGACGGAAAGATAGGTTGGCCAATAAGAGAACAGCAGGAAGGTATTAAGGCTACTGACCTTTCAGTGACATTCTGAAGCAAACCCAGAAGAGTTGAAAAGGCTTCTTTGAGGGGAAAAAAATATACAGTTTTGATTTTTTTTTTTTAGCAAATATAATTAAGTACATTTATTTATCAAAGCACAGTTATGAGGAATTTCTTGAGGAGATTTTAATTTTATGCATTACAAGTAATCTTTGCGATATTTAATTCACAAACTGAGTAGCTTAAAATCCACTTTTTTTTTTTACAAAAAAATCTAAAATATTGTTTAAGATTTTGTCACACATATAGTATTTGAATGATGATTAATTTACTTTAAGTCCCTATAAATATACTCACAAACTGAAAAGAAAAACTAAAAGATACTCAGGTTTTCAGCCATGTCTTACTACTTCTTCACATAACACTGCTGATTGTCCAGCCAATCAAAACACCAGAGGATATTCCCTAACTTTGTTTCAGTGATGGTGACCAGGAGCACTGTGTCGACAGTTGGACCATCACAGGTATTTCAGTGCACCGAGAGCAAAACCCATTACTGACAGATCTCATGCCATATAAAGATGGAGGATCAGTCATTGTAGAGGAAACCACTCCTATGAGGACAGAAATGATTCACCGCAGCACACAAATGATCACTCAGGATAACTTTGGAGTGACTTTTGTCTACAAAGGACTAGTTGGACTCAAACAATGCCAAAAGAAAGATTGATGTGTGCAAAAGAAAACATTTCTGAGAAGCAGTCTGACACTGTAAAAAGCTAAGGGTTTACCTTAAGCTACAGTCACAAATACCCTTATAAATGGCTGTGAACACCACACGAATGATTTTTGGACCATTTCGTATGGCCTTCTTAAAATGGCCATAGGGGAATCCAGCATTTGTAGACTGCTCATAAGTTTGTGGCAAGGTTGATGGCCTTGTCCAAGATTTCTATGGAAGCCACATGAAAACCCCTCATCATAGGGCGGCTATACGAATGCCATAGGAACAACATAAGAACTACACAAGATGTTGGCTGTAAGTATGCCTCAAGAACACCTTAAGTTATTCAGAGGGTCCCTTACAACAGTTGTAGGAAACACCATACGAATGGGGATTCGTATGGTGATTTGTACAGTGTACAAAGGTGGCAGTAAGATGCTCATAAGGCAGAAGTACGTCATTCGTGCGACATTTGTGCAGACAAAATGTGCCAAAAACTCTAAGATCTTCCTACCAACGACTTGAGAGTGCTGTGAGTTGCACAAAAATTTTTGTAAGATGGTAGTAAGTATGCTGTACGAAGATCCCAAGGCACCCTTACAAAGAACATAAGAACTCAGGCCATCGTACGACAGAAAAGCACCTCATTTCTCAAGAATGCCTCAAGTTGCTCTTGCGATTTGAACGGCAGCCATAAGAAGGCCGCAAGAAACTATGACAACCCCCCCCCCCCCCATGAATGTCTGCCAATCCCAGAATTTGTAGGAAATGAGAAATTCTGTGACCGTAGCTTTAACTGAACCATTGTCTACAGTGTTTAATTTGGCAAAAAATGCAACACAAGAGGTCTGAAAGTGAATGTCTGTGGCAAAACTTTGGTGTGTGGTGTCCCGTTGTACCAGCAGGTGGAGACAATTTTAACACATCTGCAGACTGCATATGCTAATCGAGACTAACGTGGTTGTTAAAATAAACAAACAAATAAATAAATCCTGTCACTCTATCAGCTCTGAAATGTAATCACGTCTGAGTTTTGGCACCTCTGCTAAACTTGTAATTTAAACATGTGCACAACTTTTTGGGAGATTCTGTTAACAAGCAAGCAAACGTTATCACATTAGCACTGATAACTGATGCATCAGAGACCACTGGTATAAATACGCTGATATTTCTAATACACTTTATTTATATAAATGTTGCCAGCTCTCACTGTTGATACCCTTTCACACATATGCCCCTTTCACACTCTCTCACACCACACACACTTGTCACTAAAATGAGAGGGGAAGCTTTTTCTCCCTGTACAGTATATAGGGCTGGTAGAGCTACCAGGAACATTGTGTTGACTTGCATCAGAAGCGCTGTCAAGGCTATCAAGGCATGGTCGACAATGATCACCATGGATTTTAATTTGAAACAAATCAAAACAACTTGGTAGACAGAAGCCAGAACTTCGTGTCTACTGTTGTTTGATGTATAGTTTACAGGATGTAACATTAGGTAAACTTGTCTTATCCAGACTATTTACTTACTTCACAAATTCATTCAGTAGAACCGTTTAATAAAGCAGACTGAAGATGTTCTAAAATTTGTCCTGACCTCTTTGTGAGTGAGCCTGCTGGTGAAATTTCCTGTTTCGGAACAGGTGATAACTACACTGGTCAACTCCAAATTTATTGTCTAAGTTTTTTTAGCTGATTGAGGACAATTTTGATGTGCTGAATCCAAAAATCACATTGGTTTTGCTCAATCAGGTCAACTTTTTGAATTATGGCCACATGTTGTTTTATACATTTTTGTTTACATGTACAGGTATTTTCGCTTTATAATGATGCAGAATTCTTTTTCATGTCTTGAAATTCTCTGAATTTTGAACAATGATGACGTAACATTAAATTTACATGCTTACTTACTTAATTACTGCATACTTACTTACCTTTATATAAAGGAAAGTACATGCACAGTACTAAGTACCAAGTAAGTACAGGTTTTTACTTAGCACCTGATCGAGCGAAACGGATGTCATTTCCGGATTCAGCGGTGCAAAATTGTCTTAAATCAGTTGAAAAAACACAGACAACTTACAAAAAAATAATTTTTGTAACCCTGTGCTATTTGCTTAATTAATCTTAACCATGTTCAAATTATGTTGAGGCTGAAATAAAAAGACCTGAACTTCCCACGCACACAATTTCCTCTAAATCTCACTCTGAACTTTTCTGAAAAGTTGGCAGCTCTGTTTAGACAGTATTCAACAAAAATGCTGTATAAGTGCAATACTTTTGTTTCTGCATCATGTCTTACCAGGTTAAGTGCAACCTTACGCTGTTTAATCAGTATTTTTATATCCCAAATTTAAAATAATGTTGGTCAAAATTTGTTAGTCGTCTACTGTACATCACCTTTTGTGTGTATGCAAAAAGCCATAAGTGGCAGCAAAAAACCCCCAAAAAACCCAACATTGTGAATGCATGGCTTGTTGGAGATATTAAATCTATTTAGTTGGGAATCAACTAATTTTAAATTTCATCATTTACCTATTTTCATATTAGAAAAATGCCCCCAATATCTAAATGTTTTGTTTCTCTGGCCTCTCTCCATAGCTCTACTTGTGCAGGGAAAGAGTCTAAAGGACATATCAAATCCTTTTTATGTCTGAGCACGTAGACAGAGTCTGAAGCAGAAAGACGGCGTTCTCGAAGAAAGTTCACTCCCGCCTTCATGACATGCATTGTCTCTCTTGCAGCTCTTTGGTTTTGTCAACACAAAGAAAGCCAGATGAGCTGAGAAGATGTATGGGCATATCTGATAGGTGTGGGACAAAAGATTGATTCAGTGACGGATCATGATACTTGACACTAACGACAATCCACCGATCCCTAAATGCATAGATCGAGCTTTGATTATTTACAGTATATATATATCCAGAGATGAGTAAAAAACGCTATATAAGTGAACGCCATTTACCATTAATCAACCAGTTGCGTTACCAGTCCATTAGATGTGCAAAGCAAGCACCCAGTCAAGTGAAGCCATACCTTGTCTCGGGAGATTTGCAGCAAGCTTTGAAAGTTAGAAAGCAGTTGAATGTGGCAAAAAGTTTGCTCAAATATCGGGCCTTTTTGGGATTTTAAAACAGAGATGGAATGGAAGATCTTGACATGACACACAACCTGCAAGAAGCACTGCATGAAAAAAAAAAACACTGGAACACACGGCACCATGGCCAGCACACGTCTCAGAGTAGTGTTAGCAAAGGCTAAGCTAAAAACACACTGGTGTGTAGCTTGTTTTTTCTGCAAGCAGCGCTGAAGACCTGCCACCATCAACCTGGGCGCACAGATGTGTCTCTGTGGAAACTGAAGCCTCGAAAATGTTGGCAGCAGAAAGGACCGCAGCAGAAATGGGACTGAGACCAGCCACCACAACAAAAGCAGCTGTGGCGAGTTGAAGAGAGTTAAAACTTTACATGAAACATATACCGACAGTCATACTTTCAGGACAAAATCTGGCGTTGACATGGGAGGAGGGATGTATGGTATTGTGATGGATCGTAATAGTGATGGGATCGCAACAGATCGTGATAGTATCAGATCGTGGCCCAAGTATCGCGATCTGAATCAGATCACGAGGTCCCTTACGTTTCCCACCCCTAACATCTGATGTCTCTGAATGTGGAAACCTCAGTCAAATTATCTGATGATTTTAATGTAGCCATCTTTTCTTTAAATTAGCGGCACCGATGCCTGAATGAAAAAACTAGCAAGGCACTCATGTTCCTCCCATCCAATTTTACCCAATGATCTCTGTTGATCTCTTTTCTTTCACTGTTTACTTATTATCAAAAATGCTTACAGTATGTAAGAAAGAAAAGCATTGCATATTTTCTATAAATCTGTCTTTGCCATAGTCTACATCTACAATGACCCCCTTTCCCCCGGGGCACATTTAAGTTCAAATCTAATGCAAGACATCTCCTATTCTGCAGGAGATGTGCTGATATGTAAATGACTTCAGTACAATTCTGGAGCTGTCTGGAGAACGGATTGGCCTTGAGATGGGAGAAGGACGGAGTGGAGGGTAGGAATGGATTTTATCAGGGGCATAAAAAGCTGTTTTTTTAATACATGAGCAATGTGACCCTAAACGAATACTATCCTTCTCCCTGGCTGCTTGTTGCCACTGTAATTTGTGTTTTGTTTAGTTTTTTTTTTTTTTTTTTAAAGAAGCCAGGTGCCAAATGGGGTTCGTTTCACTTGACATCATTCTCATCTGCAAAATAACGACTGTACCGCTCTACAACATAAGTAATGATGTATGGTATTAACAGTGGCAGTGTGCGGGGAATTTCATTAGGTGTGGGGGGGGATCCAAACGAGCTCTATCTTGTCCACTAAGCCATACAGTGAGTCACTCGATTAATTCAACACACCACAGACAAATCTCAAATATATAATTAAGCTGAAAAGTGCAGACACTCTGTAGCCCTTTGTGCTTCACTTTTATAGTAGCAGTTGGGCAAGAGAGTGAGTTGACTACACTTAAAAAGAAATAAAATGTACTTCATGAGGTCGTCAATTACATTTTAGAAATTCTCATAAATTAAATATAAAAATTCAGTAAGAGTAAGAACTAGAAATTCTACATTTTTGCTTGTTTTATCAAAATGAAAGAACCTTAGTGAGTAATCTCCCCTACGCTACACATGCCCATACCAGAGCTCTGGCTGAACAATGTCATGCAAACCTTCATCTGATGTCAATATAAAGCTGGCATGTAGCCAAAGGAATTCATGTATTTTTCAATAGAAAAAAAAAAATCATATTCAAGCCCTTTTAGCTGTCGGTTAACTTTCAGGTTAACCCCTCATTAGATGCAGATGAAAATGCAGCTCGTCCAAGGTATTGCTGAGTTCAAGCATCTGTATAATCCTGACGTCAGTCCCATCAGGGACGGAGACGTTAGAGTGGCCACAACAGAAAATGTCAAACGGACAGACGGATGGGTCAGAAACATTACACCACCGCAACTTTGTTGTGTGAGGTATAATAACTGCATACAGTAATGCATAAAGTATGAATAGTGCACTGATAGTAAAACGTACTAAAATTTTGCTTAACTATTCATGCAAAATTACTTTGTCCTTTGTACACAACCACGCAGTAGTACTTAAATTGGAATTTAATTGAAGTCACTGTTACAGTTTAATGTTTTGTTGTAGTTCAAGTTGTTAGCTTACTTTGTGACATTTTTTTTTAATTACATTGGCAACATTTACATAATTATTAGAACTTTTATGGCTCCAGATGATCTGTGATGGGCTGAATGATGGAGAGTAAATCAGCCTGTTAAAAAAAGCATGAGCTTCAAATTCATGTTCTTTGCTTTTAACTGGATTTATTAAGCTATTAGGTTCTTAGTGTTTGTGTGCATACTGTGTGCTAAAAACTGAAGTTTGCTATTAAAAATTAAAGTGTCATTTTATGATAAAATTGATCACGGTAAAGACCATTTACTGTATATTACTAATGTGATCTAGTAGGTCTTCTACAAATAAACTTTCTTCATCTTTTCTGCTGTGAACTAAAATATTAATGAGTAGTAGCAGTTCTAAAATAGTGATTCCTTTCAGTACTGGAACTGTGGCCTGAGACTGTGGTGTAGTGTTCTCATCAAATCCACTACGTGGCACTGTTGCAGAAAATCAGGTTCCTGAAAGTGCGGTCCTGAAACAGCAGCACAAATGCTTCCTTTCTCAATGTGTGAAATTTTTGTGTTGTTGGAAAATATATTCATAAAGCAAAACTCCTTCAATCCACCCCAAATATCGTGATATTTAAGAATGAGCTCCAGTATATCCAGTTGCAATATTGACACAAACAGAAACACAGCAAAGACTGTGCATTACCAAAAAAAATTCAAAAGTAATGAATAGAAACCGTCTTCTGAACGATTGTAAAATATTGATTTTTCAGTTGTTATAAGTGTTTTGTCCCTCACACCATGTGGTTATATGTTATATATATATATATCTTTTTGTTCTTTATTTTTATTATTTTCATGTGTTCACCGTTGTATGCATATTTTGTTACTTTAATATGGATGGGGAAAAAAAGAAACTGCAGCCTGCGGTTGCACAGTAAGTAGGTGGCGCTGTCGTGAAACCCTGAGGGTCCTGGACCTGTGGTCCTGGACCTGCAGCCTGTGGTTGTCCGGGGACCCACGACTGACTGACTGCGCTGCTTTCCTTGAATGCAGTTCCTTCCCCAACCACTAGAAGCCACTGTTTCTGCTGCTTACCTTCTCACTGTCAATGCATGCGCTTTACCCATGCAGGAAGTATAATGTACACAGAAAAGTAGCCTTTAATATACATGAAAAAAAACTGCTCTTCTGCATATGTCATATGTTTGCTAAGGGTGTGTACTCATGCATCTTCTAAACATTTTTGTAAGTTATATTTTCTGCTACTGCATAAAAATTACCTAAAAAGAATATGAATGTTTTAATATTTGTAAAAAAAAACAAAACTTGTCATTTCCGTAACTAATGTTACGGAATGTGTGCCCTGTTCGTGTGTGGTGGTCAAGTGAAGGCTGGCTGATGTCTGGAGTTGTGAAGAGGAAAACCCAAGCCCCCCTCCTTCATTCGCCTCCTCAGCGGCTTGTTTATGCGAGCATCCGCTTCAATATCAGACGACAAGAGGGGATTTGCCACATTAATCTTTCCTTGAGTGCCAATCTTATTGTAAACTGGTGATGGAGATACTGTAGCCCAAACACCAGAGGCACACAAGCAATGTCTTGATGAGCTGCTGGGATTTTTTTTTTTTAATTTGCATGCATTTCAAACAGCGGCCGCATCTCTCGCCACAATCTAGTTAGCGGGGCTGAACGTTTGCTGTCAGGTGGAAACCAGGTGAGGAAGCCGCTGCTGCTCCGCTCCTGCCGGCACCACGGCCCTCCGTCCTCACGCGTGCCTGCACGGCACACTTCTGACCCCGCACCACCTCCGCTCCCAGTCCATGTGCATGAAGAACTAACGCTCAAGAGCCACAGAGAGCACGAACGAGGGTCTGGCGAGCGCGCAGCGCGGCCGGCAGGTGCGTAAAAAGAGCAGCAGCTTGGGCGCCTGGGGTGCCATGACATTCTTTGTGAAGTACTCACAACAAATAATCACAATCAAAGCAAAACTGCCACTGACAAGCAACTTGGCGCAGAAAAAAAAGGTTGCGAGGGACAATAACAGGTGGAAGGACGCTCGCTGCCAGCAAACCACTCGGACTCCTCCAGACCCGGAGTCGCCCAGGACAGCTCAGCCGCCACTCACTAATCGCTTCATTTAAGCCGCTGATCTTAGACAAGAGGCGCCCCGGAGCCGGAGCAGCGCCAACACCGCAGCCACCCAAACTCCGTCAGCTGCGCCGATAAGGAGGGAGGGAGGAAAAGTCCGCCTCTTACCTTGCTCCATCAGCAGGACGGTCATCCCGACCAGCACAGCCCAGTACACGGGATCCTTCATGCCGCCTGTGGTCAGAGAAAATTAGCCCGGGAGTGAGAGAAAATCCCTCCAAAGTGGCGTTCCAGCGAGTGCCGCGGTGCTGCTGTCCTGTCGCTGCGTGTGGCCGTAAACGCGTCCAGCAGCGGCTCCGCTCCGCTCACGGCTGACTGGCGGGCGCGTGCAGAAAATCTGGCGGCAACCAGGGCTACGGCGGCTTCCGCTTGCGCTCCCCTCCCTAAAAGTTCACGCGCTCCGACGTTCCTTCCGCACCTTTAATTTGAAATGCCCGTGGAGCCACTTCCGGTTATCCCCCGGTTGTTTGTGGCCCTCTTGTCGGATCGATTTTCGGCGCTGGTGAGCTGCGTGGAGGCGCTGCCGTGCGGCTGCTCCGATCATCGGTTCTGTCACTTTACTGCGCAGAAAAGGCAGTGAAACCCAGTTAAAGACAGCGCCGTCTGACGGAAACACTGAAAAACAGGCAACTGTCTAGTACACAAGGAACTTCTAAAACTAACAAGGTTGTGCAACTTTTTACAGTAATTTGAAGGAAATGGTTAATCAGGTTTTACTCAACATTGGTTGAATACAAATTTAGGATAAATCGTGGCACAGCTTTTTACAATTGTCACATAATGTGGTAAATATACAGTGATCCCTCACTTATCGCGGTTAATGGGTTCCAGAACCGACCGCGAAAAGTGAAAAACCGCGAAGTAGCGTCACCCCCCCCATTTTTTACATACATTTTTTTTGTGTATATGTAATATCAATAAGTGCATATTAACCCTATAAATGCATGTTATCATTATAACATTATTGTTATCATTAGAACATTAAAGAATAGTTTGAAACATGTAAATAAAATATTAATAATATAAATAATATACATAAAATAATGTATAAATAATACGTACATTCATTCTCTCACTCTCTCTCTCATATGATACGTGTGTGTGTGTGTGTGTGTGTAAGTGTACATACATACGTAGATGTAAATAAAGTGTACATAAATATGTTTTTAGAACTCTTTTATTCTTATAACAAGATACTTTCTCGCCCACCGTCATCATTTTTCTCTTCCTCTTGGGTTCACTAGAGGATTTAGAGGGTGGAGGACGTTTAGGAGCCATTTTCAAGGGCGTCACAAGCACTATTTCGCACAAAAAGGCACAAGAGAACAGCGAAAAGTTCCACGCGGCGAGACTAAGTAACACGAGCGATAAAGAACAATGAATGTGGTCTTCCTTCGCTGGGTATGGGCGCTCGGCAGGGAGAGAAGCTGGGTAAAACATCTCGGCCAATCAGCTTGCGAGATTCCCGAGCCGAGCATCAGAGAGCATCAGAGAGGTGGATTTTGAGTTGTGCGGGCTCTCCGTGTTGATACCTGATGTTCTAATGTAGTCTCCCTGCCTTCTGCTAGCGCCCGGGCAACTTTCGTGCCATTTTTTCTCAATTTTGAATTTTTGATGAATATTTCTGAAAAATCCGCGATGCACTGAGGGCACGAAAGGTGAGGCACGAAGTAGCGAGGGATCACTGTAGTTTTATTGTACACAAATCTCAACCATACTCTTTTGGACATGTTGTGGAGTGTGTAATTGACGAGGCAGGTTTGTCTCAAGGCAGTTTATTACACGTCTCCAACATGAGCACAGTAGAAAGAGAACATCTCAGAAAAAACTCGTCCCTTACATACCCAGGTCTCTCCACAGCTCACAAGTCACATTGCATTCACATCAAAGGTAACATTGCATTTCCTCTTTAATCCCTTAGCATCCCCCTCACAGTCTTTGGCACACAAAGGAACCTCCAAGCAGTCTCTCTCATACAAAAGATTACACTTTCACAGCTTCCTGTTATCTCCAAGGAAACTCTGCACTTTGTTCTTATCTAAGATGTGAGGCATTATGTAAGTCACATGTGTGGCTACCCCCCCCCCCCCCAAGCATTTTAGATGGAACAAAAGAATAACAGTCTGCATGCTGTGATAGAATCATTACACATCAATCCACATGCTGCTTGGGCTTCAGTCTTCTCCCGTATCTGCTGTAACCAGGATTCACCGCCTCCGCGGCGTTGTCATGCTGGGGAGCTGCTGTCTGGGGGTGAAAACCTTTTGTCAGTCCCTGCGGGTGTTCTGGGGAAATTTTACTATGGGAAGCTCCTCGTGGGGGTCTTCCGCGCCGAGGGGCCCTCGCCAACAGCACTTGCTCGTCCGCCACCACAAAAGCGGGTTTGAGTCTGTTTAAGCCAACCTTTTCCCTCCTACCCCCCAAATCTAGCAAAAAATGCTTGTCCCCTGTTTCCAGCACTCTGAACGGTCCATCATAAGGTGGTCGCAGTCGGGGTCGATGTGCATCGTGTCTGACAAAAACAAACTCCGCGTTTTTCAAAGTTTTAGGTACAAAAACGCACGGAAAACTGTGGTGGGCAGGGCCCGGCAGGGTGCCTGTGTCGATGCTACGCTGCAACAGCTGAGACGGGGAGCTGCCCGGCGCCGGATTATCTGGGAGAAACTCCCCGGGCAACCGAAGTGGCTGTGTAAAAACAAGTTCAGCTGGGGAAGCCTCCAAGTCCTCTTTAGGCGCAGAACGTAACCCCAATAAAACCCACGGTAGCTTGTCTACCCAATTTGAATCCGTCAGTGACGCTCTGAGAGCTGCTTTCAATGACCTATGAAAACGTTCGCATAACCCATTAGCCTGTGGATTGTACGCAGTTGTACGGTGAATTGTGACGCCTAGGCTGCGGGCCATTGTTGACCAAAGTTCGGAAACAAATTGAGGGCCTCTGTCAGACGTAATGTCCGACGGGACTCCAAAATGCGCCACCCATGCTGTTACAAACGCGCGCGCCACCTCCTCGGCTGTGGTTGACGCCAGTGGGACCACCTCCGGCCAGCGCGTGGTGTGGTCCACCATCGTCAGAAGGTGCGTGCACCCCTGCGATGGTGGGAGGGGACCCACGAGGTCCACGTGAACGTGGTCAAACCTCTTAGCCGGGATGTGAAATGGCTCCAAGGGAGCCCTTGTGTGTCTGTGTACCTTGGCTCGTTGGCACGCCATGCAGGCTGCTGCCCACTCTTTCACTTGCTTGTGGAGGCCCGGCCACACAAATTCTTCTGCTACCATTTTGACCGACGCGCGCACTCCTGGGTGCGCCAAAGAATGAATCAAGTCAAAAGCACGGCAGCGCCACGCTGCCGGTACCACGGGACGCAATCGCCCCGTGGAGACATCGCAGATTAGAGGGGGCATACCGTCTTGCAGCACCCTGCTCTCCAGCCTTAACCCTGTTGGTCCAGACTGGAGCGCGCGCACATCCGTGTCACTAACCTGCTCCACGGCCATGGCTGTGTAATCTATCCCCACACGGACGGGGGCAGCCACGGCGCGCGAGAGGCAGTCTGCCACTACATTCAGTTTACCCAACACGTGCTGAATATCGGTAGTAAACTCTGAGATCGCGGCCAGCTGCCTCTGCTGCTGGCCCGACCACGGTTCTGCAACCTTGGCCATCGCGAATGTTAGCGGTTTGTGGTCAACAAACGCGGTGAAACAGCGCCCTTCTAGCCAGAACTGGAAGTGGCGAATGGCCAAATGGAGAGCCAGCAACTCCCTGTCAAACGCGTTGTATTTACGTTCACTATCGCGCAAGGTCCTGCTGAAAAAGGCGAGTGGCTGCCAAGCCCCGACTACACGCTGCTCCACGACCGCCCCTATGGCCACATCTGACGTGTCAGTGGTGAGCGCTATGCAGGCCGTTGGGTCTGGATGTGCCAACAACGCAGCATTTGCTAGGGCTGCTTTGACTTCCGAGAACGCTCGCTCTCGCTCCGGGGACCACTCGATCTTATTCGCGGGTTTCTGTTTTTTGAGCGCAGCATACAGCGGTTGCATGAGCTGCGCTGCGCGGGGGAGGAAACGGTTATAAAAATTCACCATTCCCAAAACCTCCTGTAACGCCCTGACCGTTTGCGGTCGGGGGAAGTCTGCTACCGCGCGCACTTTGTCAGGCAGCGGAATCGCTCCTTCGGGGGAGACACGGTGTCCTAAAAAATCGATCTGCGTCACCCCGAACTGACACTTCGCTGGGTTGATTATTAAACCGTGCTCTCCCAACCTCCGGAAAACTGCCGCGAGGTGGTTTTCATGTCCGTCTTCGGACGCGCTGGCTACCAAGATATCGTCCAAGTAGACGAACACGAAAGGGAGATCGCGCAGCACCGGGCCCATCATGCTTTGGAATGTCTGTGCAGCCCCTTTAAGCTCGAATGGCATGCGCAAAAACTCGAATAGGCCAAATGGAGTTATCACCGCTGTTTTGGGTATGTCCTCAGCGTGCACTGGGACTTGGTGGTAACCGCGGACCAAGTCTATTTTAGAAAAAATGCACGCTCCTGCCAAATGAACGGAAAAATCTTGGATATGAGGGATTGGGTAGCGGTCATGCGCTGTGGCATTGTTCAAGCTGCGGAAATCCCCACAAGGTCGCCACAAACCGTCGGCTTTCGGGACCATGTGTAGCGGGGAAGCCCATGGGCTGTTCGAACGCCTGATGATGCCCAACCTCTCCAGGTTGGCAAACTCCTCGCGCGCTATGGCCAGTTTAGCTGCGTCCAAGCGCTGAGGTTTTGCAAAAATGGGCGGCCCGGTGGTGGTAATAAAATGTTCCACCCCGTGTTTAGCGACGGCCGCTGAAAATGTGGGGACCGTGAGTGCTGGGAACTGAGTGAGCAGTGTGTGGAACTTACCGCTTGCAGCTGTGACGTTGGCTTGTGCTGATGGCCGGGCCGCTCGAGCTGTACAGGGAATAGAATAAAAAAAAAGTGCATTAACCAGGCGCCTGTTAGTGACATCAACCAACAAACCATGTGAGCACAAAAAATCAGCCCCCAATATATTGAAATTCAATGCTGCTATGACAAAAGTCCACTCAAATGTACGGCCGTGTAGAGACAGAAGCAGAGTCCTCTCACCAAAGGTCTTAATCTCCGAGCCGTTTGCTGCTGCCATCTCAGGGCCGCTGGAACCTGCCAGCCGGTCAGCGTAGGAAGGCGTGATGAAACTCAGCTGGGCGCCTGTGTCCACGAGGAAATGCCTCCCCGAGCGTGCGTCCGTCAAGTAGAGCAGCTTGTTCTCCTCCCCGAGAGCCGCAGCTGCTACCGACCCCCGGTCTTGGCGTTTCCCGAGCGCTTGAACTGGCACGGTGGTATACATTTGCATGCCTTCTCTGCAAAGCGGTGGTGGTAGAAACAAAGGGTGTCTCCTCCGCGTTCCTTGGCCCCTGCCGCTGCCGTCGTCGGTGGTTCTGCTACCGCTGCCAATGGCTCCCCGCCATCTCCGGCCGTCGCGCCGAGCTCCGTCGCTGCCGCCGTGGCCGCGAGCTCTCTGCTGGCCATGACAATCCGATGCGCCTCCCGGGCCAGTGCACGGTAGTCCCGCTTGGCCAACAACGGCGAACTGGCCAGGGCCGCCCTCGTTGCTGACGGAAGGTTCCTGAGGAAAAGGTGGGTAAAGATGAAGTGGTCGTCGTCTGAGCCTTTCAACCTCAGCATCTCCTCCATCAGGTCAATGGGCGTGCAATCTCCCAACCCGGTCCGCGCCAGGAGTCTCTCTGCTCTCTCCTCAAACGAGAGTGTGTAGTGCTGGATGAGTGCAGCCTTCAACGCGTCGTATTTGTCGCTGGCTGGTGGCTGCTCCAGAAGGCTCTCCACATGCTGAGCCGTGTGGTTGTCGAGCTTTGCGATCACATGGGAGAATTTCATGTCATCTACCGATATTCCCCGGAGGGCAAACTGTGCCTCAACCAGGTGGAACCAGGAGCGCGGGTTGTGCTGCCAAAAGTCCGGTAGCTGGACCGTAACGGCATACGCTTGGCTGGGGGCTCCCAACGAGGCTGGCCCCGGGGAATTCTCTTCGAGCTGCATGCTACGTCTTGGGTCACCAGTGTGGGGTGTGTAATTGACGAGGCAGGTTTGTCTCAAGGCAGTTTATTACACGTCTCCAACATGAGCATAGTAGAAAGAGAACATCTCAGAAAAAACTCGTCCCTTACATACCCAGGTCTCCCCACAGCTCACAAGTCACATTGCATTCACATCAAAGGTAACATTGCATTTCCTCTTTAATCCCTTAGCATCCCCCTCACAGTCTTTGGCACACAAAGGGTCCTCCAAGCAGTCTGTTGGCACACAAAGGAACCTCCAAGCAGTCTCTCTCATACAAAAGATTACACTTTCACAGCTTCCTGTTATCTCCAAGGAAACTCTGCACTTTGTTCTTATCTAAGATGTGAGGCATTATGTAAGTCACATGTGTGGCTACAATGTTATCCTTTATGTGCTTTAAGTGTGTTTACCTTGTATTATATGCTTGTAGTAGAAAAAGAAAATGTATGGTGGTGCAGCTTTACATAAGCTGTTACAGTGGTTGGTAAGTTCATCAGTTCAGAAGACAAAGTACAGTCTATATTTTTATTCAAACTGTAAAATAAAATACTAGAAAAGCACTCGGAGAACGCAGACCTCCGCCAAACGCCACAGTTCCCCCCATACAGTGTTTGTGTGTACGTTTTCAGATTCATTGACCATGAAAACATATGACTAGCAATTGGATTCACAATGATAGGATTAGTGGTTCAGTAGTTATTGACGAAAATAGCATTTTCCATAATGGCGGTTTTCGCCACAGTTCCCCCCATACAGTGTTTGTGTGTACGTTTTCAGATTCCTTGACCATGAAAACATATGACTAGCAATTGGATTGACAATGATAGGATTAGTGGTTCAGTAGTTATTGACGAAAATGGCTTTTTCCATAATGGCGGTTTTCTTGTGGACAGTGATCCGGATCACCACCAAAATCTAATCATCTGTAGGATACCCCATTTGTGACAATCTGTGAAAATTTCATGAAAATCCGTCCATAACTTTTTGAGTTATGTTGCTAACAAACAAACAGACAGACAGACAGACAGACAAACCAACGCCGATGATCACATAACCTCCTTGGCGGAAGTAAAAATGTAAATGCAATGTATCAATCCACACGATGATGTCACACTGCTTACTAAATCTGGCTTGAAATTAATTGCAGAAAACAGAGAGAAAGGGGCAGAAATTATCCTCCTATAAAATTTACATGTTTTGTGATCAACTTGTTACCTTTCCCCCACATGCATTTATGTGATATATTCATGAATTTAAGATAAGATAAGATAAAATAAGCCTTTATTAGTCCCACAATGGGGAAATTCCAGGATTGCAACAGCACAGGGATAGCAACACTCAGAGCAACAATCAGAAGGCAAGAAAAAACAAGAGCAGCGAGTATACATATGTACATATAAATATAAATATATAGACACACAGTGCAGAGCACTGTAGCTAGATGGAATAAATATGTAAATATATAAACACACACACACATCATTTGCAAATGATTTCTATAAAATTAGCAGTTTTTCTTAAATTTTCATGATTTTCTTACACATTTACTGCTGTAATCTCACTGATATACGATGTTGCCCTTGCAGTCTTTATAGGGAATGAGGTTGGTGGGTTAACAGATGGAGTGATTTTGACTCATTTTGCTGACGAGAGGAATTTTTAGCCTTTTTGCAAACATTTATTTATTTGAATGGAGGTTTAATACAGAAAAGCCTTGTGCAGATTTTTTGCAAAGATTTATTTATTTTGAACAGATATGTATTAGAACCTCCCATTTTTTGTCATTGACCTTTACATAACTAATGATGAAGACCATGGTCACTGTGTGAGTTGATAATTTTGTTGAAATCTATGGAGTGTTATGTTCATGAATGTATAGGTGTTAAAATAAAATAGATATACCACATAAGTGCAGTGAAATTTGTGCTACTGTAACTTTACTTTTTTCAGTGTTTAGAAGTGCCCTTTTTTTTTTGGAGGGGGGTGAGCACCTGACCCCAAAATGTCTTTGCGCGTCACTGCTGAAACTACACGTGTATAATAACACATATTGTCTCTATTTGTCAAATGGTAATTTGCAGCTCAGACCTCCTAAGCATTTCTCTTTTATAGGTGCTAAGGTGGAGTAAGGTGTGATATTGGAAGTATCACTGTATAAGTGGATGATTATAATGTGTAAAAAATGAGATTGATAACGTTATTGTTCATATGCACATGATGAATAGTGAAAAAAATGTGGGCACTAAAATTCTCATTGTCTGGCTCCCTACAACAATGCGAATACACGGGATAGTACAAGAGGCAAAAGGCAACATATTGAAATAAACATATGAGACATAAAATATAACCCAAAATAACACTAGGAGTACAGTAGGAAGATAAATGTATCCATCTCTGTGAAATGACCATGGGGGTTTACTCATCTATACTCATCTACTGTATATTCATACTTATCTATTTTCATAAAATATAAATAAATAGATGGCGGGGTCTAAACATTTACCAATCTCTGTATTTATTTCACCCCAATCTTCTGTACACAAAACCCTTCCTAAATATATAACATTATATGCATATAAAATGGGTTTACCATTTACAATAAAAGGTAGCATAATGAAATAAACATATAAAACATCACATACGTATAACCCAATATAAACACGAGGAAAAGAGGTGTATCTATCTCTTTGAAATGAGTATGAGAATTTATTCATCTGAAAGGGGAAACATTTACTGATCTCTGCATTTATTTTTTCACCCCTGATCTTCTGCACACATAAACCTTCCTAAATATATAACATTATATGCATATAAAATGGGTTTATAACATTTAAAATACAGCAATAAACAAAGCAAATTTGGTACTACCAGTGCGAAAGTAGAAATTTCAGGCTGATTCCATAAAGCTAGGTGGAAACTTATGGCTAAGAGGTTCATAGTCTAAGTATGGTACATTCTGACTGCTAGCACCGTCAACATCCAGACCTTTGATAGACTGAATAGGATGCTCAGGAGTTGTGGTTGTAGAATGAAGCAGACACTGTGGTTACTTGTGATCTAGTATCAAGGAGACAATTGCAGCTAACTCCAGACACAATGATATTAGCAGTATATTTTTGTCCTACAAGCTACTTTGGTAGTTTGATTTGGGTTTCTGGCTGATGGGAGTGAACACTTGCTTTAGTTGGTGATTTTGAGTTGGGACATTTATGCTTAGTTTCCGTTCCTGGCAGTCCCGCTACAGGAACTGCATTTAGTTTAAATTGTGCTTATTTTGTTCCTCCCAGTTCTGTACTTTTTGCTTTAGTTCTCTGCGTTTCACTTCAACTAACTTTAGATTTGGTTCATTGATGAAAAAGGAAGGATAACAGGATGGCGGCGCGCATGGACGCTGCGGCCCCTCTAGGCATCAGTGAGTGTGAGAGTTTTGAGTGTTTTAATCATCCCAGACGTACAACTTACAACCAAGAGACCTTATTAAGCATCAATATTTTTTTTTTGGAGTTTTGTATACTTTATTGATCCCCAGAGGGGAAATTGAGGGCATCCACCTGGATGGGTGAAGCAGCCACGGTACGGCACTATCCCTTAACCATTCACACACACATTCACACCTAGGGCCACTTTAGAGTCTCCAATTAACCTAACCTGCATGTTTTTGGCCTGTGGGAGGAAACCGGAGAAATCCTGGAGTAAACCCACACAGATACGGGGAGAAACATGCAAACTCCACACAGATCACTGTTGGTCAGGGGCTGGGATCGAACCAGGTATCCCATGGCCAAGGGTGAGTTGCTGTGCTGGCGCAGTGCTAACCACTGCATCACCGCACTGCCCACATGGTAATGTACGCTGCAAGAATTGCAGCATTCGGGTGCGATTTGGACATTCTACGCCAGCATGGAATACTATTGGGGGTTAGGTTGGCAGCTACCCGGGACAGGAGGAAGCATAAGCGGCGCCAACGCAAACAAAGGAGAGGAAAGAGGGCCGGAATTTATGCTAGGCTAAAGGCTAACCTCTCCAGACCAGCAGTACCGTCGCTCCTACTTTCCAATGTCCGCTCCCTCGACAACAAGCTGGATGAGCTGCGTCTGCTGAGAGAAACCCGCAGAGAGTGGAGGGACTGCTGTGTGTTTGCATTCATGGAGACATGGCTCCACGGCAACATCCCTGATGCGGCCATTCAGCTGGAAGGGATGACATCGTTCCGGGCGGACAGGGAGGCTGCTAGCTCCGGTAAGAGCCAAGGGGAGGGCCTATGTATCTATAATAACAAGAACTGGTGTGTTAATGCCACGTTAGCAACTAAACACTGCTCTCCATTGGCGGAGTTCATTATCCTAAACTGTCGGCCATTCTATCTGCCGAGGGAACTCACCAACGTGTTTGTAGCTGTTGTTTTTATAGCTCCTAGCGCTAATGCTAAAGCTAATGCTAACGAGGCACTCGGAGAGCTGCATGATGCTCTCAGTGAATTTCAAACGTCACACCCGGACAGTTTTGTGGTGGTTGCAGGGGATTTTAATCACACCAGTCTAAAGACTGTGCTCCCCAAGTTCAAACAATGTGTGGACTTTAAGACCAGAGGAGAGAATATGTTGGACTTGGTGTACACAAATTTCCCAAATGCATACAAGGCAACACCTCGCCCCCACCTCGGCCATTCTGACCACCTATACGTGATGCTGGTGCCTGCCTACAAACCCTTACTGAAGTGCAGCAGGCCAGTAGAGAAACAATTCAGGACTTGGCCAGAGGGTGCAGCCTCGGCACTTCAGTACTGTTTTCTGCATACAGACTGGGAGGTTTTCAAAATAGCAGCCTCTCAGGGAGACAGGATTGATGTGGAGGAGTATGCTGAAATGGTCACCAGCTACATCGCGAAGTGCACAAAGGATGTCAATATACTGAAGACCTTCACTGCACGGGGCAACTATAAACCCTGGATGACTGCAGAGGTGTGCTCGCTGCTCACAGCTAGAGATGCAGCCTTTAGAGCGAAGGACAGGATTGCCCTCTGCTCAGCCAGGTCTGTGCTCGCAAAGGGAATTAAGAAGGCGAAGTGCGCCTACGCGGAGAAAATCCAGGGACACCGCTGTGACACAAGGAACACCAAATGGATGTGGCAGGGAGTACGGGCATTGACAGATTATAAGTCTAGGTAGGGGGTCGATGATAATGACGCTTTGCTTCCAGACAGGCTCAATAACTTCTTTGCACATTTTGAAGCATCAAACCCGACAATCAGAGGGAGGGCTGGCCCATCTTCACCATCTGTGGGGCCAGCTATCACCATCAACGCAGTGGACACATGGAGGACCCTAATTAGGGTCAACCCACGTAAAGCTGCAGGTCCGGACAACATCAGAATCAGAATCAGAATCAGAATCAGAATCAGGTTTATTGCCATTGTTCATGTAGTACACAAACTAGGAATTTGTCTCGGTGCAATGCTGCAACATTAAACATGATAAGATAAAAGAAATAAACTATACATGCAACATCCCGGGACGTGTGCTCCGAGTCTGCGCGAGTGAGTTGGCGGATGTCCTGACTGACATATATAACATTTCCCTGAGTCAGACTATCGTTTCTAGATGTTTTAAGACCTCTATCATAGTACCGGTGGCAAAGAAAGCGGTTGTGTCCTGTCTGAATGACTATCGTCCTGTCACACTGACACCAATTGTGATGAAGTGTTTTGAACGGCTTGTTAAATCACATATCACAGCCTGCCTCCCTGCATCACATGACCCGCTCCAGTTTGCGTATCGTTCAAATCGCTCCACAGAGGACGCTATAGTCACCACCCTGCACTCTGTCATTACCCACCTGGATCAGAAAGACACCTATGCCAGACTCCTGTACATTGATTTCAGTTAGCATTTAACACCATTATTCCCCAGAGACTGATGGAGGAATTACTCCTTCTCGGTCTGAACACCGCCACATGTCTCTGGATCCTGGATTTCCTGACCGAGAGACCTCAGTCTGTCTGGGTTGGAAACAACATCTCCAACTCCATCACGCTGAGCACTGGATCCCCTCAAGGCTGTGTACTCAGTCCACTGTTGTTTACACTTTTAACACATGACTGTGTGTCCAGACACGAGGGGAACCAGATTATTAAGTTTGCAGATGACACCACGGTGATGGGACTTATTCAGAGGGATGAGGAATCAATGTACAGGGAAGAAGTGAGAGACCTGGAGAGCTGGTGCAGGGAGAACAATCTGGTGCTCAACATGGACAAAACGAAGGAGATGATTATCGACTTCCAGCGGTCACGGCCTGAACACATCCCTCTCTGCATCAGCGGCCGTTCGGTGGAGAGAGTGGAGAACATTAAGTTCCTCGGAGTGCAGATCTCGCAGGACCTGACCTGGAGCAAGAATTCCTTGGGGATCAGGAAGCGGGCTCAGCAGAGACTGCACTTCTTGAGGAAACTCAAATAGGCCTCTCTCCCCATCTGCATCCTCAGGACCTTCTACAGAGGTGTGGTGGAGAGTGTTCTGACGTACTGCATTGCAACATGGTACTCCAGTTGCAGTATGTCAGACAAAAAAGCCCTGCAGAGGATAGTTAAGGGAGCTGAGAGGGTAATTGGAGTTTCCCTCCCCTCTGTTCAAGAACTTTTTCAGAGCCGTTGTAGGAGCAGGGCACTGAACATTGTTAAGGACCACTCTCACCCTCTGCACAAGCACTTTGAACTGCTGCCATCTGGCAAACGATTCCGGAGCATCAGAGGCAGAACCACCAGACTGATCAACAGCTTCCTTCCACAAGCTGTTAGGATGCTGAACAGTTGATCCGGAATCCTTTACACATATGCACTTTATGGACATTATGTATATTATATGTATTGTTGTAAGATGTGCCTAATGCAGGTGTTTAGAAAGGACAGCTCAGTGTGTGAACGTGAGTGAGTGCGTGCGCGCAGCCGAGGCGCGCCCCAGGGGTGTGTGGAATGGTCCCGACGAGGGAACGGTGTGTATGATTTGGGGCGGATGAGAGACAGAGAGCGAGGCGACCGGAGCAGGTAGAAATGGTTGCTAATAATATTGCAGTCTGTGAATAAAGCCCCAACGCTTCAGCAATACGGCCTGTGCCTCTGTGTACCACCATATCCTGTTTAACAAGAGTGAGGTTTTACTCGGGAGTTGACCCCGGAGGAGGAAAAGCGCCTCCGGCCCTGGAGAAGACGGATCTCCCCTGCGTCCCCCAACCACGGTTAGGAGACGAGAAGCAGGAATGGTTAACACTGGCGACCACGAAGGGACTCTCACATTGTTAAGAGGGTGGTGAGTACCGAAGAAAAGGACAGCAGCAGCTGGGCCGAGTGACTGTTATAGCAGCTAAGCTAGTGCGATATGGCGGCCGCTCGCTATCCCGCTGATATTCATACACAAATAATGAGCTGCTCAAACCCGTTCATGTCACTAAGCAATGATCAGGAGTGCAGACGAGGTGCTGTGAGGGCTCATGAATGTCGGGCTGAGACGAAGTGTGGGCATTATAACCCATTTTTGTGTGATGAGAGCTGCGCGGGCGCACCTGTTGGAGAGGATTTGTTCGCGCCATTCGGCAGCCCCGCTCAATTTGCCACCGGCTGTGGACGGGGACCCAGCAGACCAGGACCTCAGCCTGTACAACCTGTTTGCTACCGCCTCCAGTGATGGCCCCAGCAGTTCCCGGCTGTCCACTCCACCTGCTAATGCCCCCAATGTGATCGGGTCTCTTCCACCCACTCCTTCCCATGTGATATTTGGCCATGGTGGGGGTGCGGTGGGAGAACCACGCACTAGAGACTCTCCAGTTCACATTTTTGGACTCTACTCTGGTTTTAATGTTCTATATGTTTGTTTGAAAAAAAAAAAAGCTGAAGTGACAATTCTTTCATATACCACCTGCACTTTGTTTTAATTGAATGTATTGTATTTTGATTAGTTAGACAGTATTACTCCCGGTCGCCTAGAAATAGATTCCAAAGTATAATGTACCTCCTTGTTTAATTAGAAACAATGGTATTCCATGTATTTGCCCCTCACGTTTTCACTGCCAAATGAGCTAGTTTTACCACTGCATAGACACTCGTAACCTACCTACCTATTTGAATCCCTGTTATATATTGGACACTGCTACTGCTACTGCTAGGCGTACAAATGTAGAGAGTGTGTACCAATTTTATATGGTTTGGATGGAATGGAATTAGTGTTAATTGCCAATCCATGGTGGGGGTAGTGTTGTAAGATGTACCTAATGCAGGTGTTTAGAAAGGACAGCTCAGTGTGTGAACGTGAGTGAGTGCGCGCAGCCGAGGCGCGCCCCAGGGGTGTGTGGAATGGCCCTGACGAGGGAACGGTGTGTATGATTTGGGCCGGATGAGAGACAGAGAGCGAGGCGACCGGAGCAGGTAGAAATGGTTGCTAATAATATTGCAGTCTGTGAATAAAGCCCCAACGCTTCAGCAATACGGCCTGTGCCTCTGTGTACCACCATATCCTGTTTAACAAGAGTGAGGTTTTACTCGGGAGTTGACCCCGGAGGAGGAAAAGCGCCTCCGGCCCTGGAGAAGACGGATCTCCCCTGCGTCCCCCAACCACGGTTAGGAGACGAGAAGCAGGAACGGTTAACAGTATATTATAGTTTTAGTCAGTTTTAAGTATTTATTTCTCTTAGCTACTTAGATTCACTTAGCCATTTTAATTGTTTTATATATACATAGGCAGTTATTATCATTTTAACTGCAACTGTAATAAGTTAACATTACTGTAATATAAGATAAGATAAGATAAGATAAGCCTTTATTAGTCCCACAACGGGGAAATTCCAGGATTGCAACAGCACAGGGATAGCAACACTCAGAGCAACAATCAGAAGGCAAGAAAAAAAAACAAGCAAGCAAGAGCAGCTAATATACATACATATGTACATATTACTATAAAATATATACGGTGGGGTAAAAAAGTATTTAGTCAGCCACCAATTGTGCACGTTCTCCCACTTAAAAGATGAGAGAGGTCTCCAATTTTCATCATAGGTATACCTCAACTATGAGAGACAAAATGAGAAAAAAAAAATCCAGAAAATCACATTGTCTGATTTTTAAAGAATTTATTTGCAAACTGTGGTGAAAAATAAGTATTTGGTCAATAACAAAAGTTCATCTCAATACTTTGTTATATACCCTTTGTTGGCAATGACAGAGGTCAAACGTTTTCTGTAAGTCTTCACAAGGTTTTCACGCACTGTTGCTGGTATTTTGGCCCATTCCTCCATGCAGATCTCCTCTAGAGCAGTGATGTTTTGGGGCTGTCGCTGGGCAACACGGACTTTCAACTCCCTCCAAAGATTTTCTATGGGGTTGAGATCTGGAGACTGGCTAGGCCACTCCGGGACCTTGAAATGCTTCTTACGAAGCCACTCATTCGTTGCCCGGGCAGTATGTTTGGGATCATTGTCATGCTGAAAGACCCAGCCATGTTTCATCTTCAATGCCCTTGCTGATGGAAAGAGGTTTTCACTCAAAATCTCACGATACATGGCCTCATTCATTCTTTCCTTTACACGGATCAGTCATCCTGGTCCCTTTGCAGAAAAACAGCCCCAAAGCAGGATGTTTCCACCCCCATGCTTCACAGTAGGTATGGTGTTCTTTCTCCTCCAAACACGACAAGTTGAGTTTTTACCAAAAAGTTCTATTTTGGTTTCATCTGACCATATGACATTCTCCCAATCCTCTTCTGGATCATCCAAATGCTCTTTAGCAAACTTCAGACGGGCCTGGACATGTACTGGCTTAAGCAGGGGGACACATCTGGCACTGCAGGATTTGAGTCCCTGGCGGCGTAGTGTGTTACTGATGGTAGCCTTTGTTACTTTGGTCCCAGCTCTCTGCAGGTCATTCACTAGGTCCCCCCATGTGGTTCTGGGATTTTTGCTCACCGTTCTTGTGATCATTTTGACCCCACGGGGTGAGATCTTGCGTGGAGCCCCAGATCGAGGGAGATTATCAGTGGTCTTGTATGTCTTCCATTTTCTAATAATTGCTCCCACAGTTGATTTTTTTCACGCCAAGCTGTTTACCTATTGCAGATTCAGTCTTCCCAGCCTGGTGCAGGTCTACAATTTTGTTTCTGGTGTCCTTTGACAGCTCTTTGTTCTTGGCCATAGTGGAGTCTTTTATACTGATAATGAGTTCAAACAGGTGCCATTAATACAGGTAACGAGTGGAAGACAGAGGAGCCTCTTAAAGAAGAAGTTACAGGTCTGTGAGAGCCAGAAATCTTGCTCGTTTGTAGGTGACCAAATACTTATTTTCCACCATAATTTGCAAATAAATTCTTTAAAAATCAGACAATGTGATTTTCTAGATTTTTTTTTTCTCATTTTGTCTCTCATAGTTGAGGTATACCTATAATGAAAATTGGAGACCTCTCTCATCTTTTAAGTGGGAGAACTTGCACAACTGGTGGCTGACTAAATACTTTTTGCCCCATTGTATATACACACACACAGACACACAGTGCAGAGCATTGTAGCTGGATGGAATAAATATATGAATATATAAACACACAGTGCGGAGCATTGTAGCTAGATGGAATAAATATGTAAATATATAAGCACACACAGTGCGGCGCAATGTAGCTAGATGGAATAATATGTAGATATATAAACACACAGTGCGGAGCATTGTAGCTAGATGGAATAAATATATAAATATATAAATATAAACACACCCAGTGCGGAGCATTGTAGCTAGATGGAATAAATATGTAAATATATAAACACACACAGTGCAGAGCATTGTGCTAGATGGGATGAAACAGCACAACCGTCTACTTAGTTATCCTACATGGTATGATTATGTGCCCATACATATTCTCACTCTCCATAGCGACCGGTATTTTCCTAGTTGTATGCCGGAGGGGACCATTGTGTAAGTCTATTGCATCTTTTGCATTCAAAAAACTATTAGTTTGTTACGTCTTTTTGCTATCTCTGCGAGCAGCCCTGCTTAGGTTGTACAGTCTGACAGCCGTTGGTAGGAAGGACCTGCGAAACCTCTCGGTTGTGCACCTGGGATGATGTAGTCTGCTGTTAAATGAGCTCCTCAGTGCATTCAGTATGTCCTGCATAGGGTGGAACTCGGACTCCAGCAGAGATGACAGTTTAGCCACCGTCCTTCTCTCTCCTATCTCCTCCACCGGATCAAGGCGCTGCCCCAGGACAGAGCTAGCTTTCTTAATCAGTTTGTTCAGTCTCTTCCTATCGGCTGCAGTAATGCCACTGCCCCAGCAGACCACTCCAAAAGTGATGGCTGATGCCACCACCGTGTCATAGAATGTCTTCAGCAGCGCCCCTTGTACACCAAAAGACCTGAGTCTCCTCAGCAGGAACAGCCTGCGCTGTCCCTTCTTGTAGAGTGCGTCAGTATTGTGTGACCAGTCTAGTTTATTGTTCAGATGAACACCCAGGTACTTATAGGATGTCACCATCTCGTTGTCTGTTCCCTGTATATTTACTGGTGCTGTGAGGGGTTGTCCTTGTCTGCGGCAGTCCACCATCAGCTCCTTAGTTTTCCTTGCGTTGATCTGGAGGCAGTTCCGATGGCACCAGTCCACGAAGTCCTGGATAAGCCCTCTGTACTCAGCTTCATCTCCATTGGAGATGAGGTCAATGATCGCAGAGTCATCAGAGAACTTCTGTAGATGGCAGTGTGTTGTGTTGTGTGAGAAGTCCGCAGTATAAAGAGTGAACAGGAAGGGAGCCAGCACCGTTCCCTGGGGGGCCCCCGTGCTACTGATGATCGTGTCGGACACACAGTCCCGGGTTCTCACAAACTGAGGCTGGTTCGTGAGGTAGTCCAGGATCCATGATGACAGGTGCTGGTCCACCCCTGTGCGCAGCAGCTTGTCCTTCAGGATCATCGGTTAGATGGTGTTGAAAGCACTGGAGAAGTCAAAGAACATGATCCTCACCATATTCCTGGGCTTCTCCAGGTGGGACAGAGAACGGTGAAGGAGGAAGATCACCGCATCCTCCACCCCAATGCCATGCTGGTAGGCGAACTGGAGTGGATCCATCGCTAGTTCCACCAGGGCGCAGAGGTGAGCAAGGAGCAGTCTCTCCAGGGTCTTCATCAAGTGGCACGTCAAGGCCACCGGTCTGTAGCTGTTCAGGTCTTTGGGGTGGGAAGTTTTTGGTACAGGTACCACACAAGATGTTTTCCACAGCTGTGGTACCCTCCCCAGCTTCAGGCTCAGGTTGAAGATATACGTCACAATCCCACACAGTTGGTCTGCACAGGACTTGAGGAGCTTTGTGCTGATGCCGTCATAATATCCAAATGTGTCTCAGGGATATGTGAATGGCTGTCGGGGAGGGGGGTGAGGAGGTGTGTGTGTGTTTTTAAATTATGTTTTTTTTACAATACGGATGCCTAGAGAAACACAGTTTCATCTTGCTTGCACTACAGTTGTTTGCGTAGCATCATGACAATAAAGGTTGATTGGTTGATTGAAAGAAGATGCAATATGGTTATCCTCACCACACCTGAAACAATACCAAGGAGGAGCTTTCTTTACAGGCTTTAACTCGCCTGGCTCTGTGGATTTTTCCTCAGTGAGGACCTTTTGTTTGGGTTTATCTTTCCTGTTCTGCAGAGTAGAAAACTGGGTTGAACGATTACTTACAGCTACCTTCTGGGAGCAACCTGAGCTTGTAACATTAAAAGTTGTTTTTCTAACTTGTGCGCATTTGTGCTGCGTACGTTATCTACAGGTGCTGCTGGAACTGTACAGGCATAGTCATCCACTGTTAAAGAGTTTGACTGAACTTGTAAGGGGTGTGTGTTAAATGCAGGACCCAAACGCCAGACTCAAGTTCAAACTGTTTATTTTAGGAGCTAGTCACTGTGATGCAGCTCAAGGGCTGAAGATAATAACACAAAACCAAACTTGGATACACAAACAGGATAGGACTTAACTTGGCTAAGGACAAAGCAGAAGCGAGGACTCACACCAATTCTGAGGAGGACACCATGCCCAGGCAAGGGATGGCGTTCCTTAAATAACAAATGAGCGGGTAAATATAAATTACAGACGGATGTGGACAATCAATTATGAAACTAGGCTAAGATGGAAAATAACTCAGGGCACTGTCAAAATAAAACCAAACCAAAACAGAAGGTCCTGACAGGAACGACAACGGGCAACCATAGACATGACTTAGATAATAACGATACTAATAAACAAGACTGAATAATAATAATAATAATAATAATAATAATAATAATAATAATAGGTTCTAAAGACTGTTAATGCTGGGGTGGTTTAGGAAGATTAGCATCCGAGACCTATGAAATGCCCCAAAAGCAAATGCAAAATATAGCCTCTGACAGTCAAAGTCCAACTCCTGGCCTTCACGTGGCAAAACTGTTTGGAACTAACAGGAGAAGGGGTGAAAGGCGAGTAATTGGTGCCTTTTAATAACCAGTGCTCTGGGCAGGATGGGCTCGTTAGCTTTTGCCAGCAGTCATCCTAGGAGGAGGAAAACTCTGATCACAAACCAGGGCAGACAGGGCTCTTTAGCAGTGGTCAGCAACCTGCCTAGTGATGGTATCACAATAAAAACACCAACTTAAAATGCAATGGCAGAAGCACAAAACAAATTATCATACCGCATTGGTCGTCAAACGGATAAACAAGGACAGCGTCCCTCAGCAGGGAACCAGGCTGAGGTCGAAAAATCAACTACTGGAGCAAACTCAACCAAACATCATCATCATCATCATCATCATCATCATCATCATCATCATCATCATCGTCATCATCATCATCATCATCATCATAGCAGTCTGTCAGGGGCGTCAAATGACTGTTTCATTTAGGTCTGATCAGATTCCTCCACGCAGCTCTGTAATTCGCCTTCCGCTGCCAGGAACTCCTGACCTTGTTAACCCGAGCGACGTCCGAGCTGGTATGAGTTGCTCTCTGACTGACAATTTCATGAAACTGCTTGCAAAGTATTTGAGTACCACTAGCTTTTGCTGGACTAGTGGCACATTCTTGGCAGATAGAGGGTACAAGCAAATGAAAAACTGCTCCCTCAAACTGCACCAACTGAAAACCGCCAAAGACAAACCAGAAATAAATGGTCCAGGGAAGAGTACAAAGATGTGATGGAAGCATATTTTAGAGCACTATCAAACCCCGGCACAGGAATCCCTATAGACAAGTATAATATCTGGCGTGTAAAGAACCTAAGTTTAAGACCCCAAATGGACGCTAATAAATTAGCAAACACAAGATGAGACATCATGAAAAATAGGAGGATTGACAGAAATAGAAATTCAAATGATCAAAGACAAAGTGTCTGAAGACCTAGGCACCAGAAACATTGGCCAACAAGAACAAGATATGGTAGAGGTCAAGAAACAAGTATTGATGAAAGACAACCAATACCAAAAATTAAACATGAGAGACATGCAAGAACAGCATTAGAGAAAGCTAATGGGGCTATCCTTTATTTTAAGAATAGGCTGAAACTGAGGCTAACCCTCACCGAACTTAATGAGATACTTTATGCTACTGCATCGACAGTTAGTAACATCTTGGGCTGTAAAGCCCAAAGGAAAGGACAAAAGAAATTAAATCAGTGACAATGGAAAAAAAAACAGATCGAAAAGGAAATCCAAAGGACACGATCAGACATCTCCATGCTCTCTGAAATGAATAAAGAAAACCACGTAAGTGAAAGGAAAAGGAGAGCACTCATGAGAAAACATAATATCAATAGTGATAATATCAATTGAAGAGCTTAAACAACAACTACAAGCCAAGGCACAGAGAATCAGATGATATGAAAAAGACAAAAGTTCTTCTATCAGAACACAACAGACAAAAGTTGTATCAGAACAAAATATTCAAAGAGAACATCAAAACATTATACACGGAGCTGGGAAAGAAGAAAATCGAGATTGATGAAGCACCTGAGAAAGAAACTCTCAAAAACTTTTAGGCCAACATTCAGGAGAAAGAAAAACAATACAACGATAAGGCTGAATGGATTAAAGAAATAGAGAATAAGAACCAGCAAATCTTTGAACAAGAATGGCCAGAAATAACCTTAGAAGAGACAATAGCAGCAATCAATGCTACAAGCAGCTGGAAGCCACCAGGGAATGATGGAATAGCAAATTTTTGGCTGAAATATCTATCAACTCTACACAAAGACTTGACATATGCCTACAATGAGTGTATAAAGAACCCTGAGCAATGCCCTAACTGGTTAACAAATGGTATAACCTACCTTCTTCCCAAAAATGAGGCAACAGTCATCCCAAAATATTATCGTCCCATCATATGTCTCCTTACAATGTACAAGATTTTAACGTCAATACTAACAACCAGAGCCTACAAGCATCTGGATGATAATAACTAGAAGAGCAAAAAGGCAGCAGGAAAGGTAGCTACGGATGCAAAGACCAACTGCTCATAAATAAAGCAATAGTGGAGAAGGTAAAAAGTAGAAAAAAGAATCTCACAACAGCCTGGATTGATTACAAGAAGGCATTCGACTCTGTCCCACACAGCTGGATTACAAAATGACTGGAAATATATAAAATCTCAGCAAAGATGTTATATTTCATTAGAATTAGTAAGATGAAATGAACACAGTTCTTAACTTGAATTACAAAGTGGGACCGTAACATCAAGAAACATCAATCTTCCAAGGAGATTATCTGGCCACTTCTTTTTTGTATGGCTCTGACACCACTTTTCTCTCTATTGAAGACAAGTAGCTACAGATACAAAACAGGTAACCAGATCATTAACCACTTGTTCTACATGGATGACTTGAAAACCTACGCCAAGAATGATGAAGAACAGAAAGATCTTCTCACCATTGTAAAAGGTTTCAACGACAAGTGTGCCAAAGCTACCTTCAAAAAGGGCAAGCTAATACATGCAAACAACATCGAAATTGATCTGGACACTACCATCCAAGATCTAGAACAAGAGGGCACATACAAATACCTAGGCATAGATGAAAGAGATGGAATCTAGCACTCCAGGACAAAGGAGAAAATATGGAAGGAGTACTACAAACAGATACGAATGGTGCTTAAATCAGAACTGAATGCCACAAACAGAATGGAAGCAATCAACACCCTTGCTGTTCCATTCATTCATTCATTCATTTTCTTCCGCTTAATCCTTTTCGGGTCGCGGGGGGGCTGGAGCCTATCCCAGCATCTTTGGGCGAGAGGCAGGGTACACCCTGGACAGATCGCCAGTCCATCGCAGGGCCAACACAGAGAGACAGACAACCATTCACTCTCACAGTCATACCTAAGGACAATTTCGAATCCCCAGTTTGATGCCAGTTAACCTAACTTGCATGTTTTTCCAGTGGTCACTTACGTATAGTTTCAACATCATAAACTGGAAAAATAAAAAAAGAACTGAAGAAACTGGATAGCAAAACAAAAACACTACTAACAATGGAAAAGATGTGTTCTGCCCTCAGTAGTGTGTTTTATAGAAGTTAGAAATAATTCATAAGTTCATATCAAAGTGTCATAATTTATTTGTAATAATTCATGTTAGAAATTAGTTATTGTGTTAAGAGTGACCTTTATATAGTTAGTAGTAATTTGTCTGTATTTTATATTGAAAGCGCAGCCAGTTGCCGCTATGATTTATGGGTAGAAGAAACGGACTTCGGTAGAGAGAAAAAAAAGGCAGAAGTGCTTAGCCTGCCCACAAATATCTGAAACGTTCCTCCTGTGTGTTAAACCCCTTTTTTACACCCCCGAAAGCAATGGCTGTAAGTAAATGAATGTTATGTTGGTTTTATAAGTTGTTAAATGTGAACTTGAGATTGTTTTTAGAGTGTGATTTGTTTTCAGCAATTAGTCCTATCCCAGGGCCCGCTAGCTTGTTTTATGTATTGAGTGTATTGTGTTTCCAGAAATTAGTCTTATCCCAGGGGCCCGCTAGCTTGCTAACTGTATTTGTTGTCTGTTTTATTTTTTAGTTTGACTCGGGCTTTTCAACGAGCTTCGAGCCACAGTTGTAAGGTACTGTAAGCTGTCTAAGGAGACTGAATAAAGTGAGCAGGATGCTCGGCTTCCTGGCTCGTGAAAAACGAGTTTGGCTTGCTGTTGATCTGTGTTAACATACCCCAGTGTATATAACACGTAGTGATAACAGTACAGTGAAAAGCCACGACAGCAGTTGGTGTAGATAAGGTCCACGACACAGCGAGGGATGACACTCAAGAGTGAAAAGCCAGGTCAGCAGTTGGTGAAGACAAGATTCACGACACAGCGATGGACGACACTCAAGACAAGAGGGCAGAAGAAAAGGCGAACTCCGAAGCCAAATCGTCATACAATGCTAGCTCCCGCTCCAGACGTTCTAGCTCCAAGTTATCCTCAAAGTCCAGTGTACTGGAAGCAGCCATCATGGCACGAGCCTCTGCTGAAGCTGCAAATGCTAAAGCCTCGTACAGTAAGAAACAATTAGAAATTAAAAAACAACAAGCAAAGCTAGAACAAGAACAAGCAGAGCAACAAGCAAAGCTAGAACTGGCTCTAGAGATGCTGGAGATAGAGAAGGAAACAGCGGCCGCCACAGCAAAAGCAGAAGTTCTAGAAGCTGCTGCAGCTGCTGAGCCGGACGAAGGAGAGAGTGTAAGGAGCGCAATTCCATTGCAAGTTGTCAGACAGAGAACTATGGAGTATATGCACCACCAAATCCAGCTAAAGTCACAGACGCGACCAGCTGAAGAAGAAACACCTCAAGTTGAACCTGCACAAAGGGCACAATTATTCACTCTGAGGAGACCCGAACAAACTGTCTCTCCACCAGCATTCAAGAAAACGTACGTGAAAGATGAATCCATCGACATACCGAGAGACTATGTCAGGCCAAACAGCTACCATGCTTCCCACAGTGGTGACCCACCTATGGCAGACTTTGCTAGGTTCCTCGCGCGCAGAGAGCTAATCACAACCGGACTCTTTAAGTTTGACGACACCCCCGAAAACTTCAGAGCATGGCAGTCGTCATTCATAAATGCAATTGAAGACGTTGGTCTCACATATAGCCAGGAGTTAGATCTCCTAGTCAAGTGGCTTGGTAAAGAGTCCTCAGAGCATGTTAAAAGAATCAGACCTGTCTATGCCATTAACCCCAAAGCTGCTCTCCAATTGTCATGGGACAGGTTAGAAGAGTGTTATGCTACGCCAGAAAAAACGCCTTGTTCAAAAAATTAGATAACTTCCCTCGCCTTACAAACAGAGACAATGTAAAACTCAGGGAACTTGGAGATTTACTCTTAGAGCTGCGGGTCGCCAAAGATGAAGCTTATCTCCCAGGCCTCGCCTACCTCGACACACCCCGTGGAGTTAAGCCCATAGTTGAAAAGTTGCCTCCAAGTTTACAAGATAAATGGCTACACGCGGGCTCAAAATACAAACAAAAATATGATGTAACCTTCCCTCCCTTCTCATATTTTGTAAAGTTTGTCCAAGACGAGGCTAAAGCAAGAAATGACCCAAGTTTTGCGACATGCAGCAGCCAATCCTTCAGCAAAGGTGAGAGACCACCATTCAAACAAACTAGCTACAGAATGCCTCTAACTGTAACCAAAACAGAGGTCGACACAACTGCTCCCGCTAGTACTAAAGAGGACGATTTAACACGCTACTGTCCAGTCCATAAGAAAATGCACCCTCTAGCCAAATGTAGAGCTTTTCGAAATAAACCGCTACAAGAAAGGCGAAACATACTCAAAGAACACAAATGATGTTTTCGCTGCTGCTCTCCCATGCACGCAATAAAGGACTGTGACATGAAACTCAAGTGCGAGGAGTGCCAAAGTGAGAGACACTGCTCTGCCATGCTTCCCGATTCAAGTCAGCAACCCCAGCCAGAAAACACACCTGAACCAGAGCCTCAGCCCCGAGACAACACGCCACCCGAGGTAACGTCACGGTGCACTGAGATCTGCGGTGAAGGTAATCCCCCACGTTCTTGCTCAAAGGTATGTCTAGTTCGAGTTTTTCCCAAAGGCCAACCAGAACGCTCCGTTAAGATGTATGCAATCCTTGACGATCAGAGTAATAAATCGCTGGCCCGTCCTGAATTCTTCGAGCTGTTTGGGATCAAGGGTAGCCCTCTGACATACCTCATGAGAACATGTGCTGGTTTAACTGAAATGCTTGGCAGGGAAGCAGCGGGGTTCCAAATCGAGCCAGTAGGCGGAGGCCCACGCTTAGACCTCCCTCCTCTCCTTGAATGCGACGAGATAATGTTCAGTAGGGGTGAAATACCTACGCCCGAAGTCGCTCTTGCTCACGCCCACTTAAAACACCTCGCTCCTCTCATTCCCAAGTACGACCCAGATGCTCAGACGGCAATTTTACTGGGCAGAGACATCCTACGAGTCCACAAGGTAAGGCAACAAGTCAACGGACCCCACAATGCTCCCTTTGCTCAACGCCTGGACCTAGGCTGGGTAATTGTGGGGTAGGTGTGCCTTAACGCTCACAAGCCAATCGTCAATGTTTATAAGACGCACATGCTCTCCAACGGACGCCCATCCTTCTTCACTCCTTGTCCTAACAGCATCTATACCAAAGATAAACCATGCTACTGCGGGGAGCACAAGGACGGCCTCTTCAAACGCAGCTCAAAACCCAACGCAGCGGAAGAAAAGCTTGGGGACAAAGTTTTTGAGTGCACAGAGAACGATAACAAGTGCGCCACGTCCTTCGAAGATGAGACCTTCATAAAGATAATGGAGGAGGAAGTCCACCAGGATGGAGACAACAACTGGATCGCTCCTCTGCCATTCAAGTGTCCTCGCTTGCTGCTCCCAAATAACAGGGACCAAGCATTGTCTAGACTCAGCTCACTAAGACACAACTTAACAGAAAACCCTCAAATGAAAGAACAGTTCTCAGAGTTTATGGACAAGCTGTTCGAGAACAATCACGCAGAGATCGCTCCACCCATCACCGATAACACTGAATGCTGGTACCTGCCCATTTTCGGGGTATATCATCCCCAGAAGCCCGGTCAGATACGGGTCGTCTTTGATTCAAGTGCCGAGCAATTTGGTGTGTCACTCAACTCAGTACTGTTAACAGGTCCAGATCTTAATAATACCCTCCTCGGCGTGCTGATTCGGTTTAGGAAGGAGCTCATCGCAGTCACTGCCGATATCCAGCAAATGTTTTATGGGTTCTTAGTCAGACCAGACCATAGAGACTATTTGAGGTTCCTGTGGCACAAGGAAAACGACTTGTCAAAATTGGTGCAGGAGTACCGCATGCGGGTGCACGTTTTTGGAAACAGCCCGTCGCCAGCGGTAGCTATCTATTGCCTACACAGGGCTATCCAGAAAGGCGAGCCAAAGTTTGGAGCAGACACAAGACACTTTGTTGAGAGACACTTTTATGTGGACGACGGGTTGATTTCGCTCCCCACTGAATCTGCAGCCGTAGACTTGCTCAAGCGCACATGTGCATCCTTGGCCGAGTCCAATCTCAAGCTCCACAAAATCGCCTCGAATAGTGTCTTAGTCATGCAAGCCTTCAAGCCAGAAGACCTGGCCACCGGTATCAAAGACTTGAGTCTCGGCGATGACACTCTACCAGCTCAGAGAAGTCTAGGCCTGTGCTGGGACATAAACACTGACTCTTTCACATTCAAGGTTGCCGTCGATGACAAACCCTACACCCGCCGCGGGGTTCTGTCAACAATTAACAGTATCTTCGACCCCTTGGGACTAGCGTCACCAGTGACAATCAAAGGTAGACTCTTGTTACGTGAACTGTCGAATGGTGTCCAAGGTTGGGATGCTCCTCTCCCTCAGGACAAAATGGACGCATGGGAAACATGGAAAATGTCCCTCCAAGATCTTAGCAGCCTCAAGGTGCCACGCTGCTATGTACCAGCTTCCCTCTCTAAGTCCACTTACACCGAACTGTGTATCTTCTCCGACACTTCAAGCTGGGCTATTGCGGCAGTAGCATACTTGAAGACGGTCAATGCAGAAGGACAATGTGAAGTCGGATTTGTGCTTGGGAAAGCAAAACTTTCACCACAACCAGAGCCCACGATACCTCGCCTTGAACTTTGTGGAGCAGTTCTAGCGGTTGAGATGGCGGAGCTCATTCTGGACGAACTTGATCACAAACCAAATGCTGTCAAATTCTACTGTGATAGCAAGGTGGTTCTTGGGTACATTTGCAATGATTAAAAGCGCTTCTATGTCTATGTGCATAACCGCGTTCATCGTATACGCCAGTCCACATCCCCTGAACAGTGGCACTACGTCACATCAGAGCAAAACCCAGCTGATCTAGCCACCAGGTCAATACCTGCATCACAGCTCATGGACACTATGTGGTTTAAGGGACCAGACTTCCTTTACAGACCACCTGAATCCGGGACACCTGAATCCTTTGAGTTAATCGAGCCTGAAGTAGACTCTGAAATCAGAAAAGTCGCTACCTTTTCTACTCACATTCAGAAGAACGGGTTCTCACCAGAATGCTTCCAGCACTTTTCAAGTTGGAACTCATTAGTACGTGCCATTGCATTCCTAATTCACCAAGCTCATTCTCACTCATCAAGCAACCTGTCAGATCATTCATGCAGGGGCTGGCATCGATGTAGCAAGCCACGCACTCCAGAGGAGCTGGATGCTGCCAGTAACCTCATCCTTCAGTCTGTTCAAAAAGACGCCTTTCCCGACGAGTATGCTGCTCTCCATGCCAACCAAACCGTCCGCAGTTCAAGTCCCATCGTAGCTCTTGATCCCTATATGAGTGAAAGCCTCAGCAACGTTGGAGGTCGCCTCAAACATGCTTCATTGAACACAGCATCTGAGAATCCAACCATTCTCCCAAATAAGCATCACGTGACTCAACTGCTTGTTCGCCACTATCACGCCAAAGTTGTGCATCAAGGAAGGCAGTTCACGGAAAGCGCAATTAGGCAAGCCGGACTGTGGATTGTAGGTTGCCAGAGACTGATCTCGTCCATTATCCACCATTGTGCAACGTGCAGGAGACTCAGGAGAAAACTAGAGACTCAGAAAATGGCAGATCTTCCACCTGAGAGACTCAAAACATGCCCTCCATTTTTCTATGTCGGGTAGTAGATAAAAGGAAGTAGTGGCATTAATAATGCCAGGCGGGGAGTGTTCTGCCCTCAGTAGTGTGTTTTATAGAAGTTAGAAATAATTCATAAGTTCATATCAAAGTGTCATAATTTATTTGTAATAATTCATGTTAGAAATTAGTTATTGTGTTAAGAGTGACCTTTATATAGTTAGTAGTAATTTGTCTGTATTTTATATTGAAAGCGCAGCCAGTTGCCGCTATGATTTATGGGTAGAAGAAACGGACTTCGGTAGAGAGAAAAAAAAGGCAGAAGTGCTTAGCCTGCCCGCAAATATCTGAAACGTTCCTCCTGTGTGTTAAACCCCTTTTTTACACCTCCGAAAGCAATGGCTGTAAGTAAATGAATGTTATGTTGGTTTTATAAGTTGTTAAATGTGAACTTGAGATCGTTTTTATAGTGTGATTTGTTTTCAGCAATTAGTCCTATCCCAGGGCCTGCTAGCTTATTTTATGTATTGAGTGTATTGTGTTTCCAGAAATTAGTCTTATCCCAGGGGCCCGCTAGCTTGCTAACTGTATTTGTTGTCTGTTTTATTTTTTAGTTTGACTCGGGCTTTTCAACGAGCTTCGAGCCACAGTTGTAAGGTACTGTAAGCTGTCTAAGGAGACTGAATAAAGTGAGCAGGACGCTCGGCTTCCTGGCTCGTGAAAAACGAGTTTGGCTTGCTGTTGATCTGCGTTAACATACCCCAGTGTATATAACACGTAGTGATAACAGTACAAGATGCATCACCCAAAAGCAGATGTCAACAGGCTTTACCTGTTCATCGATTTAGTTAAATTTAAGACAGCACAAGTAATGTACAGGGCAATTAATAATCAACTACCAACTAATATACAAAAAATATTTAAAAAAAAGAGACAATGATCATAATTTGAGGGGAGACTTAAACTTTACAAAACCCAAGATACCTACAACCAAGAAAAGTATGTGCATACAGTGGGGCAAAAAAGTATTTAGTCAGCCACCAATTGCGCAAGTTCTCCCACTTAAAAGATGAGAGAGGTCTTCAATTTTCATCATAGGTATACCTCAACTATGAGAGACAAAATGAGAAAAAAAAAATCCAGAAAATCACATTGAAGGATTTTTAAAGAATTTATTTGCAAATTATGGTGGAAAATAAGTATTTGGTCACCTACAAACAAGCAAGATTTCTGGCTCTCACAGACCTGTAACTTCTTCTTTAAGAGGCTCCTCTGTCCTCCACTTGTTACCTGTATTAATGGCACCTGTTTGAACTTGTTATCAGTATAAAAGACACCTGTCCGCAACCTCAAACAGTCAGACTCCAAACTCCACTATGGCCAAGACCAAAGAGCTGTCAAAGGACACCAGAAACAAAATTGTAGACCTGCACCAGGCTGGGAAGACTGAATCCGCAATAGGTAAGCAGCTTGGTGTGAAGAAATCAACTGTGGGAGCAATTATTAGAAAATGGAAGACATACAAGACCACTGATAATCTCCCTCAATCTGGGGCTCCACGCAAGATCTCACCCCGTGGGGTCAAAATTATCACAAGAACGGTGAGCAAAAATCCCAGAACCACATGGGGGGACCTAGTGAATGACCTGCAGAGAGCTGGGACCAAAGTAACAAAGGCTACATCAGAAACACACTACGCCGCCAGGGACTCAAATTCTGCAGTGCCAGACGTGTCCCCCTGCTTAAGCCAGTACATGTCCAGGCCGGTCTGAAGTTTGCTAGAGAGCATTTGGATGATCCAGAAGAGGATTGGGAGAATGTCATATGGTCAGATGAAACCAAAATAGAACTTTTTGGTAAAAACTCAACTTGTCGTGTTTGGAGGAGAAAGAACACCATACCTACTGTGAAGCATGGGGGTGGAAACATCATACTTTGGGGCTGTTTTTCTCATCACCCGGAGCCTCTTCCCGGACACTCCGAAGGTAATTGGCGTGACAACCTGAAGTATGCTGCCCCCAACTTCGCCACTATGAGCAGACGTCCTCATTGGCTATCATTTGGCCCATTTTCGCTGTGAACGTTCTTCACCCTGAACCCGAACCATGTCCAAAACCCTCAGCGGCGCCTGGCTCTTCCTAACATGGTGCTGCTGAGCATGCAGTAACTCCATGCTCGTCGGTCTGGCCCCATCCTCTTCTAAAACCATTGCAACGGTCACCTTCATAGCTGCAGATCCTCCATCCCCCTGCGGCCAAGCTCTGGAGGCATCTGGGGCTAGCACAGTGGTGTCACTTGCCGACACAGGTGCCTCGCCGCCATGCTCGGTACCCCCATCTACCATGTCCGGAGCGCCAGTACTGAGACCCTCCTGCACCAAACTTGAATGAAACTGGTCCTGATTGACCGCCCTGGTGTCCGTTAGCCCTTCATCCCACACAACATTCTCTTCAACCACTGGAACCAGTGGTCACAACCCGACCATTTGATCCTGGCATCATCTTTAATGGCGAAATCCAGTCTGTAAAACAAATCACAGCCCATGATATTATAGCCTCATGCTGTCATGTGGAACATGAAGTCAACAATCTTCGCAGACTTGTACCGGACCGTTAACTCCAAAGTCTCAACCGTGCACAGCCTGCCACCTCCATAACCATACAACGGTGCCGGGTCACCTTTAATCCTGTAGTGGGGGAAGAACTTCCTCACTGTGGCCCAGTTTAGCAACGACCCCTCCGCCCCCGTGTCAGGCAGCAGCGGCACCGCCACGCTGTCCAATTCCACTATGCAACACGTGTACCTGTTTGTGCTGGGGAACACCGAATGGATGGTTGTCGGGGGCAGGCCGAGTGATTTCTTCCGTGGGCTCTCCTGTTCAGATGCACGGCACACTCTAGCATGATGGTTCAAGTATCCACATTTGCTACAACGTTTTCCACTAGCCGGGCAGTCCTTCACCTTATATCGGTGCATTGCAGACCCACAACCCTTGCACAGGGGTTTTCCTGGGGCAGACCTTTGGCTGGCAGCACTGGTTTCCATAACGTTGTCATCCAAGATATCCTCGCTTTCCGAGTCCGCAACATTTGCCGCAGCGGGAGGCTCCTGCGACCTCAGTGACTAGTGCCAAGTTAGCCACGAAGCTAGCTTGTCTGCAGCCTCCAGCTGGAGAGCTAGCTCGACCGCTCTGGCTAATGTTAAGTCATTGGGCGCCGTGACTAGCCTAGCTCACAATGTAGCGCTGCACGTGTGCTTCGCAAGCTGGTCACCTACCATTTCATCTTCCAATAGCTCAACACACTACGCCACCAGGGACTCAAATCCTGCAGTGCCAGACGTGCCCCCCTGCTTAAGCCAGTACACGTCCAGGCCGGTCTGAAGTTTGCTAGAGAGCATTTGGATGATCCAGAAGAGGATTGGGAGAATGTCATATGGTCAGATGAAACCAAAATAGAACTTTTTGGTAAAAACTCAACTTGTTGTGTTTGGAGGAGAAAGAATGCTGAGTTGCATCCAAAGAACACCATACCTACTGTGAAGCATGGGGGTGGAAACATCATGCTTTGGGGCTGTTTTTCTGCAAAGGGACCAGGACGACTGATCCGTGTAAAGGAAAGGATGAATGGGGCCATGTATCGTGAGATTTTGAGTGAAAACCTCCTTCCATCAGCAAGGGCATTGAAGATGAAACATGGCTAGGTCTTTCAGCATGACAATGATCCCAAATACACAGCCCGGGCAACGAATGAGTGGCTTCGTAAGAAGCATTTCAAGGTCCTGGAGTGGCCTAGCCAGTCTCCAGATCTCAACCCCATAGAAAATCTTTGGAGGGAGTTGAAAGTCCGTGTTGCCCAGCCACAGCCCCAAAACATCACTGCTCTAGAGGAGATCTGCATGGAGGAATGGGCCAAAATACCAGCAACAGTGTGTCAAAACCTTGTGAAGACTTACAGAAAACGTTTGACCTCTGTCATTGCCAACAAAGGGTATATAACAAAGTATTGAGATGAACTTTTGTTATTGACCAAATACTTATTTTCCACCATAATTTGCAAATAAATTCTTTAAAAATCAGACAATGTGATTTTCTGGATTTTTTTTTTCCTCATTTTGTCTCTCATAGTTGAGGTATACCTATGATGAAAATTGGAGACCTCTCTCATCTTTTAAGTGGGAGAACTTGCACAATTGGTGGCTAACTAAATACTTTTTTGCCCCACTGTAACAGTCTATTTCAGGGGTCTCCAATCATGTGCCATGGAGGGCCAAGACCCTGCAGGCTTTACCTCCAACCAGTGTCTTCAACAGCAGATTTCACTGAATTTCTTCCCACTGATTGCTGATCAGTGAAAACACCTGCTGAAGAGACTGGGTAGAAGAGAAAACCTGCAGGGTCTTGGCCCTCCATGGTACATGATTGGGCACCTCTGGTCTATTTAGTTACCCCACATAGCATGAATATGTATCCATACATATTGTCACCCTCCATAGCGACTGATATTGTCCTAGTTGTATACTGGAGGGGGACCATTTTGTGTAAGTCTGTTGTGTCTTTTGCATTCAATACTATTAGGTCATCACGTTTTTTTGCTACCTCTGTGAGCAGCCCTGCTTAGGTTATAAAGTCTGACAGCCGTAGGTAGGAAGGACCTGTGAAACCTCTCGGTCGTGCACCTAGGATGATGTGGCCTACTGCTAAATGAGCTCCTCAGTGCGTTCAGTATGTTCTGCATAGGGTGGGACTTGGACTCCAGCAGAGATGACAGCTTAGCCACCATCCTTCTCTCTCCTATCTCCTCCACTGGGTCAAGGCGCTGGCCCAGGACAGAGCTAGCTTTCTTGATCAGTTTGTTCAGTCTCTTCCTATCGGCTGCTGTGATGCCACCGCCCCAGCAAACCACTCCAAAAGTGATGGCTGATGCCACCACCGAATCATAGAAGGTCTTCAGGAGCACCCCTTGTACATCAAAAGAAATGAGCCTCCTCAGTAGGAACAGCCTGCGCTGTCCCTTCTTGTAGAGTGCGTCGGTATTGTGTGACCAGTCTAGTTTATTGTTCAGATGAACACCCAGGTACTTGTAGGATGTCACCATCTCAATGTCTGTTCCCTGGATGTTTACTGGTGCTGTGAGGGGTTGTCCTTGCCTGTGGCAGTCCACCACCAGTTCCTTAGTTTTCTCGCATTGATCTGAAGGCAGTTCCGATGGCACCAGTCCACGAAGTCCTGGATAAGTCCGCTGTACTGAGCTTTATCTCCACTGGAGATGAGGCCGACGATCACAGAGTCGTCAGAGAACTTCTGTAGATGGCAGTGTGTTGTGTTGTGTGAGAAGTCCGCAGTATAAAGAGTGAACAGGAAGGGAGCCAAAACCGTTCCCTGGGGGCGGGGGAGGGGGCATGCTGCCGATGATCGTGTCGGACACACAATCCCGGGTTCTCACAAACTGTGGCCGGTTTGTGAGGTAGTCCAGGATCCTTGATGACAGGTGCTGGTCCACCCCTGCACACAGCAACTTGTCCCTCAGGATTATCAGTTGGATGGTGTTGAAAGCACTGGAGAAGTCAAAGAGCATGATCCTCACCGCGTTCCCAGGCTTCTCCAGGTGGAACAGGGAACGATGAAGGAAGAAGATCACTGCATCCTCCACCCCGATGCCATGCTGGTATGCGAACTGGAGTGGATCTATTGCTGGTCCCACCAGGGGGCGGAGGTGAGCAAGGAGCAGTCTCTCCAGGATCTTCATTAGGTGAGACATCAGGGCGACTGGTCTGTAGCTGTTCAGGTCTCTGGGGTGGGAAGTCTTTGGTATGGGTACCACACAAGATGTTTTCCACAACTGTGGTACTCTCCCCAGCTTCATGCTCAGGTTGAAGATGTGTGCCACAGTCCCACACAGCTGGTCTGCGCAAGACTTGAGGAGCTTCGCGCTGATGCAGTCCGGACCCGAGGCCTTCCTTGCCTTGATCTTCCTCAGCTCCGTCCTCACCTGGGTCTTAGTGAGGGTCAGGTTGGGGGGCTGTGTGCTGGGAGTGGGTGGAGGGGGGGGAGGGTGGACAGCAGGTCTCGATGACGGTAGAGGCAGCAGTGGTTGTTGTGCAGGTGGAGGGGAAGGTGAGTGGTCAAACCTATTAAAAAACAGGTTCAGATTGTTCACCCACTCCCTGCCCCCCGTGGTCTGGGAGAGGTATTCTGGAGCCCAGAGATGGTTTTGAGGTTTCTCCAGACCCCGCCGATGTCACTCTGTTTCAGCTTGTCCTCCATCTTCTTCCTGAAGCTGTCCCTGCCTTCTCTGATCTTCCTCCTTAGCTCCCACTGTACCGACTTCAACATCTCCCTGTTTCCCGAACTGAAGATCCTCTTCTTCTCTCTCAGTAGTGATTTTATCTCAGGGTTGATCCAGGGTTTGTTGTTCGAGCAACACCGTATGATCTTGGTGGGTACGGTGTTGTCCACACAGAAGTTGATGTACTCCGTGATGCTTTGAGTGAGGCCGTCGATGTCCTCACTATGTGGATCGCAGAGCTGCTCCCAGGCAGTGATTTCAAAACAGTCCTTTAGAGCGTCCATTGCCTCCTCAGACCATATCTTCACTGTGCGCATAACCAGAGGTTGTCTGTGTACTAGGGGTTTGTACACCGGCAGGAGAAGAACCAAGTTGAAGAACCAAGCTGACATCCCTGTACACCAGACAAGTACAGAGGATGGCTGACTCGATTTTAAATGATGACTCCCACCCTTTGCACTGCAATTTTCAGCTTCTTCCCTCCAGACGGAGGTTTGCTGTCCCAAAAAGTAGAACCCAGCGCTACAAAAACAGCTTTGTCCCTGCTGCTGTCAGAGTTGAACAAGCTATAAAAATTATATTGTACATATTTTATATTTACCTATTTTGTAAGATGTGTGCCTGTGTTTGTGTCTATGTTGAATGTAATTAGTGGCTTGTAAATATGGATGTCACCAACTGCAAAACAAATCTACCTACGGGTACAAATAAAGTAACCTGAACCTGAACCTGAACCTGAAGTTGTGATCCGATCTCCCGAATGGGGGGAGTGGTGATGAGGTGTACGCCTCCTTAGTGTTTGCATAGAATAAGTCCAGTGTTTTATTGTCTCTGGTGTGGACATATGACATACTGGGTGAACGTGGCAGAATGGGGGACAGTGAGATATTGTTAAAAATCACCGGAGATGAGGAGGAAAGCATCTGGGTGTTCTGTCAGAAGCCAGGCAGTTACTGAGTGGATGATGTCACACGCTGCACCAGCGTTCGCCGTCGAATTTGCATAAGGCGATCTGTCCAGGGTGTACCCTGCCTCTTGTCCAAAGATGCTGGGATAGGCTCCAGCCCCCCCGCGACCTGAAAAGGATTAAGTGGAAGAAGATGAATGAATGAATGAATGAAATAAACAATGCAGATCACGTGTGAGTATTCCCTCGGGAGATTGGTAGGCCGCATGCTAACAGCTAGCAACTCCATGTCTTTGCTGTAGTGTTGCTCTTTAACCGTGATGCGTCTCGGTTTACACTAGCTGTTATTGACATACATTATCACTCCTCCGCCCCTTGCCTTCCTACTGTCTGGTGTCCGGTCCTGCCTGTATTGCATGGAAACCCTCAGGTTGATGTTAGCATCTGTTGCTAGTTCTGTTAACCACGTCTCAGTAAACAGCATCATGCTAATCTCTCTGAAGATGCTCTTGTAGCGGGACATAGCCGCCAGTTCATCTGTCTTATTGAGCAGCAATTGAACGTTCCCCATAATAACGGATGGGAGGACAGGTCTATACCTTATATTCCTCACCCACCGTCTTACTCCAGTTTGACATCCACGCAGTTTCCGTCTTATTTCTCCCAGTATGTCGAGTTTTTGCGTTAGTACTGTGGGCTGGTTAAATGCTAACAGCTGGTCCCTGTTGTACTGTCTCCTGCTATAAACAGTGGCTCCGTCCGCCGGCTCAGGAGACATTTGGGGCGATCTGTGTATCTGTGATGGATAAGGTGTCGCTGGATCAGAAAATTTAGCGAGAGCAGCCAGATAGTAAATAAGAAATAGGAAGAAAAAACTCAGAATTGAGCTGTTGTTGCAAAAGGCAGTCGACTTGTGTGGCGCCGGAAGTAGGTGCTATTAATGACCAAACTGAGATCCGAGCAGGGAACAAATTCTATGGAACACAAATGCAGACAAAATAATGAATAATAACAAATACAGAAAAGACTCAAAATACAAACTCAAAGCAAGGATGTGGGCTGGGGCCCATGTCCTGAAAACATGGAATACAGACTATAGCTCAAGGTAAGGACATGGGGCCCAGTCCACCTTCTGACAGAACTTTTGTTTTGGGAACCCTATGTTGTTTCATTCGGCTAGACTTAGACACTTTCCGATCCCCCTCTGTGCGCAGCATGAGTAGTAAATCAGAGAAGGTTGGTGGGTTGTTTCCTCTGTTCAAGCTGCAAAGTTGTGATCAAGCTATTATTGTCATGCAGTGGCTCTTGCGAGCCACCATAAGACGGCAAAAGTCACCAGTGAGGTTTGCATAGATGTTTAATTCACGAACACAAGATAAAACACAAAGTAATAAGCCTCGATGGGCTTAAACACACAAGGCAAGACACAAGAGATCGTAAGGCTGACACCAAGCTTACTTACAATCCAGATCATGAACCAGGAATAATCGTAGACAAGGAATAATAGATGTCTGAGATGAGAACCGCTTGCTCAACGTCTGGCAAGGAATTATTGACGAGACTGCTGCATAGTACTGCTCCCAGCACCCGCTTAAATGCCGGGTTGCTGATGAGCCATAAATGCAGCACAGCTGTTAGGCTTTGACAGCAGGAAGCCCCTCCGAGTGCTGTCACAATAAGAGCTCGGGGAGCCAGAAGGTAACCACTGCTGTCAAACCTGGCGGAGATGATGTATGGCCCGAGCGCGGACGAAATCGGCGCTCGGACCATGACAGTATCTCCCCCCCAAGGGCGGGCTCTGAACGCCCAATGACACCCAAGCCCCCCCCCCCCCCCCCCCCAGGGTGGGCGGATGGGGGGAGCAGGCCTGGAGGGAGAGGCTCAGCCACAGACCAAAACCCAAGACGATAACATGAGCACACAGATAGCCAGAAAAAATATGATACTCTCAAATGCACAAATCATAATTAAGACAGAGGACAAATGAAACTATCACAGGACACGATAACAGACAATACAATACTCTCAAATGCGCAAATCACAACTAAGGCAGAGCGCAAATGAGACAATCACAGGGCATAATAACATAAAATACAGTACTCTCAATTGCACAAATCATAACTAAGGCAGAGCGCAAATGAGACAATCACAGGGCGTAAATGAAGCAATTACAGAGCATGACTCACGGAAAATACCATACCCCATAATGCATATTACACACTGAACAAGACTATCACCCCAAATGACCTTTAACCCAGACAGTTCAGGAAAATGACGACAGACTGAGACCAAAAACCACTGGAATAATTCCGGTGGTCTCCCTGCATCCAATGGCTGACAGGTGGTCACGGGGAACAGTACATGATCGGGCGGCCTGCCCCAGTCCCAGGCCCGGAAAGTCCAACCCCTCCGGCGGCCCGAACCCAGGTCACCCAGCAGCAAACACAATGTGTCGGGTGGCCTGACCCAAGGCGCCAAACCGGTGAAATAGTTCCTCGGGTGGCCGACCCGCATCCCTCAGCCACCAGAACCATGAGGAGACAGCCTGCGGCGGCCTCCCTGGCGGGGGAAAGACGTAGGAGAGCCGGGCCGAACGTAGAGGCCCCCCAACGGCCCCCGGCGATGATGAGCAGGGGTGGTGACTCAGAAGAGGGGAATGTTGGTGATGACGAGCCCCCACCATGTCAGGCGGTGAAGGGTCTGCAGCTCCTCCACCGACCTTGACCCGTACCGATGCTGACCAGTCGTGACTGCACCCGCGTTGAACCCCCACTGGGTCTCGGCTGCACCTACTTCGGACCCCCACTGGGTCTCGTCGGACCCCGACTGGGTTTCGGATGCACCCGCGTCGGACCCCGATTGGGTCTCGGCTGCACCCGCGTCGGACCCCCACTGGGTCTCGTCGGACCCCCGACTGGGTCTCGGATGCACCCGCATCGGACCCCCACTGGGTCTTGGCTGCACCGGTGTCGGACCCCCACTGGGTTCTTGGCTGCATCGGCGTCGGACCCCCCATTGGGTCGGCGCAGCACTGGTGACGACCTCCAACCCCTGAACCTGGAACCTCCAGCACAGCGACCACGACTGGCTCAGCACCGGTGACTGCAACAAGGCTCGGAAGACAAGAAAGAACCGGGATCAGAATCACCGGTAGCAATAGAGCCCAGCAAGACGAGCTCGGGCACAGCAGGCGGCTGCTGCTGACTCGCCTCCCCGAGAGGCAGGCAGAAATGCTCCAAGACAGAAAAGAGAAACACAAGATAGAGCACTTGCCTGCACTCGGGTTCTGTTGCCGTCCAGGACTTCGTCGATCCAGGCTCAGGGCGGAGAAGTTCATCCTCAGGCTCCCACTCTGCTACGGCAGGTTCCGCAGCCGGCATGATGGTCACTGCAGTCTGTGGATCCTCCGGCGCTGACGTCCACACCGATAACCCACACGGCGTGGTGGCAGGGGACCCTCGACCCGCTGGCTCGAACCGTTCCAGTGTGGAGACCCAGGGACGCTTTATCGTCGGCGCAGGCTCCAGGCTGCATTCCGCTCCTCTCCTCTGCCCACGACGTGGCTGCGGGGCTGGAACCAGGCTCTCCAGAACCGCAGGCCCCCTCCTCGTCCGGCGACGTAGGCCTGGAGTTGTGGACCATTCAGCGGAGAGAGACACAGAGGCAGCAGGTTTAGAAATTAGAGCTACAGCAGGTGGTGGGAGCTCGGGGGACTGCGAACCCCAAACTCCGCCCCCAGGAGTCAGACAAGGCAGATCACAATTATGATGGAAATAATGAACTTGCACTTGCCTGTCTCCCAGAGGGAGGATGGTGCCAGCTGTAGGGGACGTTTCTCCCTTTCCCCGCTGGATGGTGACAGAGGGCCCCCTGGAAGGACGAGGAGGAGCCGCTCGCGATGGATCAAGGACGGGGCTCACCGAAGCAGGACTCTGGCACACACGGCAGCCGGGGAAGACGTCGAGGAGGAGGGGCGACGGCCGAGCCGAACCAGGCACGATGAGCTGATGGGACAGCAGGGAAAGATGACCCGGGAGGAGAGGCTGCGGGGGTTCCCTCCAGACGAGACGCAGGAGTGGCAGCTGTCCGAGAGGTGGAAGTCCTTACGACGACCCGGAACTGGATCTGGACGGGGATCTTGCTGAGGTTTACCTTGGCCGTGGCTGACGTCTTCAACGGCCCCCAGATGGCACAAAACTCCTGGACTGGATCGAGGACAGGAACGGGATCCCAAAGTGGGGAGTGAGGATGCATCCTCCTCTGCTTCCTGCCGTAGTCCTCCTCACCCTATGAGTGTCTCGCGCTGTGCGGCGATGTCGGCCCTCCTAGCGTCGACTTCAGGATGGTCGCATAGCGAGGGAAACGATTAAGGATATCCTCAGCACAGTCCACAGTCCACAGTCACAGTCGCTGTGATAGTAAAGGAGGGAGCAGCGATGAGCGTTTCGTCCACATAGACCAAAGCCTCACCAGCTCGTAGTCCCGACTCCGAGCGTGACCCCTCCGCTGACGCCATTCTTCCAGCACGCAGTTACCCCAGACAGGAAAGAACAATTGTCCAATTAAAGCAAACTCACCGGGAACGGCAGTCTCGGTTTGGCGTCTCGGTTTAGGCGCCCTTGGCAGCAGTCTACTGTCATGCGGTGGCCCTCGCGAGCCACCATAAGATGCCAGAAGTCACCGGTGAGGTTTGCATAGATGTTTAATTCACAAACACAAGATAACACACAAAGTAATGAGCCTCGATGGGCTTAAATACACAAGGCTAGACACAAGAGATTGTAAGGTGACACCAAGCTTACAATCCAGATCATGAGCCAGGAATAATCGTTAGACAAGGAATAGTTGATATCTGAGACGAGAACCGCTTGCTCAACGTCTAGCAAGGAATTATTGACGAGACTGCTGCATAGTACTGCTCCAGCGCGCCGCTTAAATGCGGGTTGCTGATGAGCCGTAAATGCAGCACAGCTGTTAGGCTTTGACAGCAGGAAGCCCCTCCGAGCGCTGTCACAATAAGAGCTCGGGGAGCCAGAAGGTAACCACTGCTATCAAACCTGGCGGAGATGATGTATGGCCGAGCGCGGACGAAATCGGCGCTCGGACCATGACAATTATTCCAACAACCTCAACAAATCTGCTTAAGCAGTGGTAGTCTAAATCACTATCAGCGATGCCACCTCTCTAATGACTGGGTCAGTACTGTCAAGGGTTGCACCTGGGCAGAAAACAGGACTCAATCGCAGAGCAAGCGTTTAACATAATTTATTAAAATCCAAAATAAAGCAGCTTAGATGCCGTAAATAATACTACACACTGCTACCAGATAAAATGGAATACAAGAGAAGTGTGTGTGTTCACACCACAATGACTCGTGACTAATGACTAAAGACGCAGCACCCAGGTGAGGGGCTGCGTCCCTTAAATAACGGGGGGGAAATGACAATGATTACAAATTGGTGTGTTGCACTCAGCAAATTAACAAACCAAATAGGCAATGCAGAAGAGAAATGAGAACACTGTCAAAAATAAGGGCAAACCCAAAACAGAAGATCATGACAAGAAAAGTACATTGATGAAAACTCAGGATAATAATAAACACAAGAGTAACTTAAGGATGAGCCTGGTCTTCCGACACAAACTCAGACCCTGACAAGTACTAACTAAACGCTGCAAATAAGTGGAAGATTTTTTTTTTTTTTTTTTTACCCAAGTTCTGGTTAGTGCTTAAAAATTCTGCAAAGCATTCATCCCCATCATGGACAGTACCATATGCTGAGTCAAGTACACTAAGGTAATCGTGTGGAATTTGAGTTAGGACCAAGATGCTTTATGATGTTGGTGGCAGGTGGAAGGAGACTATCAGCTATTTTCCTGACCATGTGTTTGTCAGACACAATAATATCTGAAAGGTGAACCTCATCATTGTTGAGCCATGTATCATCATCACACTCAGAATGTGGACAAGGGATTTTCCTAGAGAATGTTCTGAGCTTCACCTGTCCCTGGTACTGAGAAAGAACTTCACAATTTCTAATGACATGCTCAGTGAGTACCCTTTGAACCTCATGAGATAAATATGAACGTTGTTTCCCACGTAAGAGATATGTTTCCACACCTAAAGCATGGATGTTGTGAGTCACGTTCAAGAAAAGTGGGCAAGTCATTGTTTTTTTTTTTCCACAGAGTCTTGACTTGAATCATCTGCTGCCTCAATTCCAGTGTGGTTTTCGAAGGCTGGGTTCTTGATCATTAATCAATATATCTGGCTCAGTCATGCAATGACTGTTAGTAGACTCATGTATCCACGTAGTTCATCAAGCAAAACCTTTTCACAGTCTGTACACTTACCCTTGGCAAGCCCCTTTCAGCTCACGTTAAGTAAGACTGAGTTAAGCTTGAGCTTATTAGCAGTGTACAACTCAGATAAAAGTTGGATATGATATGCATCATCTGTGTTATGACTGGTTCGTTGGCAAGGTCAGCTATCCTGAAGAAACTGCACTAGTTCACCTGATTTAAACTCAACAACTGCTGAGTTTTTAAACAGTGCTTTAGCCTTAATTATCCTCCCAATGGAGCCAAACTGCCTTAAATACTCATAACTTCATTGTCTAACTCATCATTGGTCAGCCCACTTACTAAGACAGAGTTGGTACTTTGACATTTTCAGACTGAATGGCATCCATGTTTACCCTTTTATACCCCCCCAAAACAGATGGAGTCAAGGGTATGCGTTCACAAGTAAAGGGCAATAAAACTGCAAGACTGTTCAGCTTTTCACCAACAAGTTCCTGTGCATCCATTATAAAGGCTACTACCCTGGTAGAGCTAAATTGTGCAAAAATTCTTATCTTTGATCCATATGGAGAAGTCAGGGTGTTCAGTTGTCTCCTGTGAACAAGTACAGCAGCTGGCCACACCACTTTGCGACCGTCCATAGTTTCACTGGACTAGACTCATCATTCCACACTCACCCAGAGTCTTGGAAAATGTTTGGGTACTGGGCAGAAAAACCAGCCAGTGTTTTTGTTTTTCACGATATATACAGTATGTGCTGTTTTTATTTTAAAATCTTGCTTGCCTTAGGGGACTACAGATGTAAATTAGTGAGAACAGTATAATCTGTACAGAGCATCTTTACCCAGTGTTTAATGTTTTTTCTGCACATGGTCCCTGACAAATAAACTATAACTATAAACAGAAGTGTTCCCTTTATTTTACAGCTTGATCCCGATTTTCTCCTCATTCAGCCCACAGTGCGCTCTCAATGTAGCCTTTCACCGTGCTTTGTTTTCTGGAGCTTTCCTCACTAATGGTGAACTCCGCCCCCTATATTTTCAAAACATATAGTACCTCCTGCTGGACTAAGAGTGTATTGCATCTAAACTATCAAATGACAAAAACAAGTTTGGTTGGCCCAAACTTCATATGGTTTTCATCAACATATATTTTAAAATGTTACTGTACTTTCTGTTTGCCAGTACCATTAACTGCAGAACTTACACTCCAGGACTGAATATCTGAGTGGGAAAAATAAACAATGCAGCTTTGTCTGTAGTTCTGCAACCTCAGCAATTATTAAGTGAGTTTAAAGGCTATGTGCAGCACAGGAGTACTGCTCATAAACAATAAAAAGGAATATCCTTCTTTTAGGTCTTTGTTTTTCTGAATTTGAACAAGTTAACCACAGGTGACAGCTTTACAGAAGCAGTGTGGAATGAAAGCGTAACAGCCTCATAAATTGAGCACTCTAAATTCATCCATGAATTGAATCAGGAAACATTTCTCTCACTAACACAATACAAACATTTTACTGAAACACTGCAACTTATGCAATCCATCATTTAAAATAAGTGCACTGACCTCGCACTTTGTTTTCTTATGAATCAACCAGTCACAGTTTCAGCAAATGTTTTGCAACTCTGCCAACAAAGTTTAGTCTAACAGACATCAAACTTAAATTCATCAAGTAAAGTTCCATTTATCACACAAGATGACTGCACAGTATATCATTGGTTTGCTTGGGTCCTCCAGGCTGCATTTTGGGTCTTTTTCACTCCTCTGCTCTTACATTTATTGCATCCTCAAGGGCTTTGATTTTTTTAATGTACCCCTGGGAGAACTTTGTTTCTCTTTTCCCATAGGGGACATTAATTATTTCACTTATGATGTAAGCACACTCTGCTATCAGTACTCACATGCAGAGACACGGGCACACACAAGCAAGCACAGGCTAATTGTCATTAAAGAACAATTAATTCAGACCAAGTAATTTGATTGGACAAAGAATCATTCCAGGAGAGGTGATATTCACAATAATGTCACGGAACATTTACCGATATATGTATCACTTCATATCACAGGGGTTTTAATTATCATTAATAACACTGTCGGTCACTTCTTATAAAGTGAGAATTATAAGCTAAAAGTAAAACCCCGTAGTGTACCTTAGTTTTAACAGAAGAGGCTAGAGTGATGATATAGAAATAGAGTGATTATTCAGTACGTGGCGGTGATGCACCTGTAAGCTGGTTGCCAACCACCAATCAAATCTAAAAGAAGAAGAAGAAGTTTTAACAGAGGAGAGCGATTTGACAAACCACATGGTGCCACTTGATAGCTAAGAACTAGACCACTTCTCCCAGTTTAGTAATTTATTAAAGTACTAGTGCATACCTGTGCATGCCCGTAGAAACCAAGTATAAGCGTGTATTTCTGCATGCCCATAGAAAGCAGGTGTAAGCAAGAGTGTAAGCAAGCACGTCAGCACTCGTTCAGTGATGCCTGCCTTTGATCTTTGATGGTGTCATAGCGAGTCCTATGATCTTTGATGAAGTCATAGCGAGTCCTATGATCATGAGTGATGACTGCCTTTAATCTTTGATGATGTCATAGCGAGTCCTATGATCTTTGATGATGTCATAGCAAATCCTATGATCATGAGTGATGACTGCCTTTAATCTTTGATGATGTCATAGCGAGTCCTATGATCTTTGATGATGTCATAGCAAATCCTATGATCATGGGTGATGCCTGCCTTTGATCTTTGATGATGTCATAGGGAGTCCTATGATCTTTAAGTGAGTCCTATGATCATGACATCGTGACGGGGATTTCTTGAATTATATGTAGAGTGGTGATGATGAGTGATTCAGTTCAGTTCAATTCAGCTTTATTTATACTGCGCCACATCACAACAGAGGCCGTCTCATGGCGCCAGAGTGCAGAGAAAAACCCCACAGTCTCAGAAAAACCCAGCAATCAGACGATCCCCTATGAGCAAGCACTAAGCGACAGCGGAGAGGAAGAACTCCCATTTGGCAGGAAGAAACCTCTAGCTGCTAGAGTCTAGCAGAACCAGGCTCAGGGAGGGGCAGTCATCTGCTGTGACTGGCTGGGGGTGAGGGGATAGGGAGGATGAAGAGGGCAGACATAAAAACATAACAGTAAGGTGCCAAGTACATTACTGGAGGTCAACCAACAGTATGGATCAAATAACAACAGAACAAAAGTGGGGATAAAAGACACAAAATCCCTCCTTAAATGTAAGCTATATTAAAAAAGAAAGATTTTACCCTGTTCTTAAAAACAGAGACCGAGTCTGACTCCCGGACCCAGAGTGGTAACTGGTTCCAGAGAGAAGGAGCTTGGTAGCAGAAGGCTCTGCCTCCCATGGTACTTTTGGAGATTCTGGGCACCACAAGCAAGCCAGCATTTTGGGAGCGTAATGCTCTATTAGGATGGTAAGGTAATATTAGATCTTTTATATATTGGGGGGCCTGATTATTAAGAGCTTTGAAAGTAAGAAGAAGGATTTTAAACTTGATTCTAAATTCTATGGGAAGCCAATGAAGGGAGGACAGAACCGGAGAGATATGATCTCTTTTTCTAGAACCAGTTAAAACTCTAGCAGCAGCATTTTGAATCAACTGAAGATTTTTTAAGGATACTTTAGGACAACCAGATAATAACGAATTATAATAATCTAATCAAGAGCTGACAAACGCATGAATCAGTTTCTCAGCATCATTTAGAGACAAGATGCTCCTGATCTTGGCAATATTGCGCAGATGATAGAAGGCAGTCTTAGAAACAATTTTAATATGTGAATTAAAGGACAAATCTTGATCAAAAATAACTCCAAGGTTCCTCAAAGAACTATTCAAAGTGAGAGTGGTGACATCTAAATTAAAGACATAATTTGAGAAGGGATTTCTAAGATGTTTTGGGCCAACAAGAATGACTTCAGTCTTATCAGATGTTTAATAGTAGAAAATTACAAGTCATCCAAGCTTTGATGTCCTTAAGACAGGCATCTAACTTGGCTAATTGATTACAATCATCGGGCTTCATTGACAGGTATAGTTGTGTGTCGTCTGCGTAACAGTGAAAATGTATACAGTGCTTTCTGGTGATATTGCCTAACGGGAGCATATATACACTAAAAAGAGTAAAGCCCAACACAGATCCCTGTGGAACTCCGTGACTGAGCCTAGAGTTGGGAGAAACTTCATTGTTAATGTGAACAAACTGAAATCTATCGGACAAATAAGATCTAAACCAATGCAATGGAGTTCCATTTAGTCCAGCAAAGTGTTCTAATCTATCAAGTAGAATGGCATGATCGATAGTGTCAAAGGCTGCACTGAGATCTTAAAGAACAAGAACAGAGACAAATCCATTATCAGATGCGATCACGAGGTCATTAGTGACCTTCACTAAAGCAGTGCTGTGATTAGCTCTGAACCCAGATTGAAACACCTCAAACAAACCAACTCCCTGCAAGTGGTCAATTAGTTGCACAGCAACAACTCTTTCCAAGATTTTTGAAATGAAAGACAAATTAGAGATTGGTCGATAATTGGCCAAAATTCCTGGATCGAGAGTCGTTTTTTTTTTTGAGGTAAAGGCTTAATTACAGCAGTTTAAAAGCAGTGGTACATAACCCAGAGTTAAAGAAGAATTAATTATAAGAAGAATACGGCTACCAATAATTGGGAAGATGATTTTAAATAACCAAGAAGGAATAGGGTCTAAAAGGCAAGATGAAGACTTAGATGAGTAGATGAGGAAATTATTTTATCCAACTCTAAGAGGTCGATTAGAGTAAACTTATGTAAGCAGATCTCAATTGAGGGAGCTGTAGAAGTTAATGTACTTGAGTTTACAGTAGGAAGCATCTGACTGATTTCATCTCTAATAGATAAAATTTTAAGATTGAAAAAGTTCAGAATGTCCTGAATAGAAAACTCAGGGGGGATGCGAGGATTGACCGAGTCCTGGCTCTTTGTAAGCCTGGCTATAGTGTTGAAGAGAAACCTGGGGTTATTCATGTTCGCTTCTAGTAATGCAGAATAATAGCTTGATCTAGCTTTTCTAAGAGATTTTTTATAGATTAAGAAATGATTTCTCCACGCTAAGTAGAATTCATCTGAATTAGTGGAATGCCATTTCCTTTCCAATTGATGAGTTTTCAGTTTTAAGTCACGTGTTTCTGAGTTAAACCAAGGGGTTAGAAGTCTCTGGTTAGACTTTTTCTTTTTTAAAGGGGCTACCAAATCTAGAGTCCGATGCAGAGAGGCTGTAACACTATCAACCATGCCATCAATCACGAATGGAGCAGACTCTCCATCTATTATTTCTGTTGTGTGGACCCATGGCATAGAGGAGACAATCTGCAAAAACTTGGCAACAACATCATTAGAAAGACATCTGCTGTAGTAGTATTTTTCTTTAGGAAACAAGTGATCAGAGATAATGAAATCAAAAATTAACAGACAATGGTCAGACAGTACAGGATTATGAGGGGACACTACCAGATTTTCGATATCTATACCATAAGTCAGAACAAGGTCCAATGTATGGTGGAAATGATGAGTAGAATTTTTTACTTTCTGAGAAAACCCCATTGAGTCTAAAATTGAATTGAATGCCTTATTATTTTTTTATTTTTTTTTTTTTTGTTACTTATTTGTACCCGTAGGTAGACTTGGTTTGCAGTCTGGTGACAAGCCACTGGCTGCTGGTCGCTGCGTGCGCGAGCGCCCTAAACCTACATGTTTTTGGTGTGCGGGAGGAAACCGGAGAAATCCCGGAGTAAACCCGCGCAACACGGGGAGAACATGCAAACTCCACACAGCTCACTGTTGGTCGGGGGCTGGGATCGAACCCACGATCTCATGATCCCCGCGATCCCCCGGCCGAGGGTAAAACTGTGCTGTCACAGTGCTAAACCACTGCGCCACCGTGGACAATTAAGACAATGGATTAATTAATTAATTAATTAATTAATTAATTGATTAATTAAGACAATCACTCTCTACATCAACATGTAATTAATTAATTAATTAATTAATTTAATTAATGGATTAATTAAGACAATCACTCTCTACATCAACATGTATATTAACCTCTTGCACTCTGGGATACCGCAGGCGGTCACGTCTCTACGTCCTAGTGTGTCTCAGTGCACACTGTGCATCTCAGTGCGCACTGAAAAAAAAAAAGCTGCATTTCTGTTCTTCCAGTACAGACACAGCCGCGAACAGAAAGCCAAAGGAGTGTTTTGATTGGTTTAGATTTGATTGACCTCTCATTCGACTAATAAGAGCCTTGAATTGGGTTTCTAAAACCTTGAAGAACCAATGACTGAAAACCTAGCAAGAAGGACCTGCCTACCAACGACTGCGAATACAACGAGCCAATTGAAGCAGAGAAGTTCGACGATTGAAACACGTCCTGTGTGTAAAATCTGTTTTGTGTAAGCTGCTGTGTGTAACGGTAGCGTTCGCCAGTCTTTTTTTATTACTACTGTTCTTATTTGTTTTGAAAAATCGTTCGCCAAAACCGCAATCATGGAAGCGCAAAACCGCAATCATGGAATCATGGTTTGACCGGGTCGCGTGACCAGAACCACGAATCGTAACAAACGGACCAGCTTCATGTTCGTCTGACAATGAGGAACAGATGTTCGCCAATGACACTGCTGTTGTGGACAGGTAAGTGTTATAAGCTAAATTATTCTTTATCACTGAAAATAGTAATAAAAATGACTTTTGACCGATCGGTAATTACAACGGTGCGTCATCGCCACATGATGGACCGTTGACGGACCGTTTTTTGTCCGCCGAGCTCCTCTGTAGTGGGGGGGGGGGGGGAGTTGTTATCCTCTACATTGCAGATATTTTAGTATAATTTTTAGTGCAATGTAGGTTATTTTTTCTTGTAAAAAAAGGCCACACATTTTTTACGTGGCATGCTTCTTTGTGTGTGGGGGGCTTGTTTGTTCATTCATTCATTCATGAATGAATAAACAACCCCCCCACACACACACATACACAGCCCTGAGTGTCACCTTTCATTAGAGCCCAAGATCAAGCTTCTATGTTGAATCATTCAAAAGTTATAGACTTTTTTCCAAACTGTGCCATTTGGCACAGTTTGGCACAGTTCAAAAACGCCTGGGAACAACCTGAGAAAAAAAAAAGTTGTGTAATATATTCATTTTTTGTGGTATTGTTACAAAATTTTGACCTCAGCTTGATAACACTTGGTTCTACATTTCTGTTGCATTTTCCAGCCAGTATCTGACAGCTGTGTGTTATTTGCAAGCATTTGTATCTAAAAAAACACCCAGGCGAACTTTATTTTCTTCAAGTTCAGTATGTTTAGATGACTGTTACTCAGTGGCAGGAGCACTTAGAGAGATTATGACTGTTTTGCCAAAAAATTCAAAGTGTTTTCTTTTAAATGAGACCAACCCCATGAAGATACTGCAGAGGGTTGAAGAACAGCTTTTGATTTACTTTGGGTACGTTATTTTTAGGCGTTTTTAGGGAAATTGACCAGAGTGCAAGGGGTTAAAGCCCCTACAATAATTATTCTATAATAATTATTATATAATTAATATTATCGGATTTCAGCACTAAATCAGCTAAAAATTCTGCAAATTCCGATAGAAACTCTGAATAGGCTGAGGGAGGACAATAAACTATGGCAAAGATGTTTGGGTTCAAGCCAAGATTGCCAACAAACCCCACACAGAGGACCAAACCTTCAAAGGAATTTAAACATAATTTTTGCTTAACATTAACTAGTAATTTAGAATGGAAAATTGCCACCACTCCACCACCATGACCAGAACCTCTGGGGTTATGACAGTTTAAATACCCAGAGGGAGTTGATTCATTCAGACCAACAAAATCATCTTGCCCAAGCCAGGTCTCTGTGAGGGATAGTAGATCGATCTGATGACTGATTAATAGATCATGAACCAGAAGAGACTTAGAAGTTAGAGACCTAATATTTAATAGACCACATTTAATATTTAAGTTTTGGGGAGGAACAGAGGCCGATTTATTAATTTTAGGGACTTGAGGTTGGATTTGAATTTTACCAACATTTTCTTTTAGAGTGATGCCTGACTTTGATCTTTGATGATGTCATAGCGAGTCCTATGATCATGAGTGATGACTGCCTTTGATCTTTGATTATGGGATAGCGAGTCCTATGATGCCTGAGATCATAGGAACATCATAGGCGATCATGTAGAGAGCATAGAAACATCATAGGCAATCCTATGATCTTTTAGCGAGTCCTGTGATCATGACCCAGACACACAGACAGACACACAGAGATTTCTTGAATTTTCTTGTGTTTTAAGTTTTGGGTGCATCAAAGTTTTACTAAAGCTATGAAAACTTGTACATATCAGTTCATATCATGTCCCCATTACAATTGCTTTTTGGGCCTTCCACCAGATTCCAATGGGAATAGCAAGCGCACCAGCAAATATTCTGTCCACTAATTAGATTAGTGAAAAACATATACTCAGCCATTGTTTTATCTTCTTCTTCTTTTAGATTTGATTGGCGGTTGGCAACCAGCTTACAGGTGCATTACCGTCACGTACTTCAATCGCTTCTTCTTCTTCTCTCCCCATTGTTTTATCCTCCTCCTCCTCTTCTAGACCCGATTGGCGGCTGGCAACCAACCCACAGGTGCATCACCGCCACTGACCTGATCACTCTATATCACTGTATATATAATTCAAGTAATCTCTGTCTGTCTGTGTGTCTGTGTGTCTGTCATGACCATAGGACTCGCAAAAAGATCATAGGACTGCCTATGTCATAGGCCCTATGATGTTCCAATGATGTCTACATGATGTTCAATGATGTTCCTATAAGGAGTTCTGAACAACTCCTTATGTGTGAAAAAACTATTTGTCCTGGACTGCATCACTCACAATCATAGGACTCGCTATGACATCATCAAAGATCAAAGGCAGGCATCACTCACGCTCACTCACGATCATAGGACATCAAAGATCAAAGGCAGGCATCACTCACGATCATAGGACTCACTATGACTCATCAAAGATCAAATGCAGGCATCACTCACAATAATAGGACTCGCTATGACATCAGCAAAGATCATAGGACTTGCTATGACATCATCAAAGATCCAATGCAGGCCTCATAGGAGTCGCTATGACATCATCAAAGATCATAGGACTCACTATGACATCAAAGATCAAAGGCAGTCATCACTCATGATCATAGGACTCACTATGACGTCATCAAAGATCATAGAACTCGCTATTACACAATCAAAGATCAAAGGCAGGCATCACTGAATGAGTGTTGATGTGCTTGCTTACACCATTGCTTACACCTGCTTTCTACGGGCATGCAGAAATACTTGCTTACACTTGGTTTCTACGGGCATGCATAGGTATGCACGGGCATACACAGGTATGCACTAGTATAATTCAAAGAATCTGTGTGTGTTTGGCACGATCATAGGACTCACTAAAAGATCGTAGGACTCGCTACGACATCATCAAAGATCAAAGACAGGCATCACTTACGATCATAGGACTTGCTATGACATCAAAGATCATAGGACTCGCTAAAAGATCATAGGACTCGCTAGGACATATTGATCACACACAGATTTTCTTGAATCATTCTATAGTATGGTGTCTTTATGACGTCACATAGACATCACGTAGACATCACAGGCACATCATAGGCAATCCTATGATCTTTTAGCGAGTCCTATGGTCGTGACAAACAGAGACACACAGAGATTTCTTGAATTATGAGTGACTAGTGCAAACCTGTGCATGCCCATAGAAAGCAAGTTTAAGCAAGCATTTCTGGATGCCAGTAGAGTTACTGTTACTAACCATGGTGAAACCTGCCTTTGATCTTTGATATCACCACACATTCAGTGATGCCTGCCTTTGTTCTGTGATGCCTGCCTTTGATCTTTGATGATGTCATAGTGAGTCCTATGATTGTGGGTGATGCATACCTTTGATCTTTGATGTCCTATGATCGTGAGTGATGCCTGCCTTTGATCGTTGATGTCCTTTATCACACACAGATTTTCTTGAATCACTCTATACTATGATGTCTATCCGCTGCCGATGGTGCACATACTTTGTCGGTGTGCAGCGGCTTGCGTGCCTCAGCAACCCCCGGAGCTATGTCGACGGGACCCTAGTGCTCCCAGAAGGTTCAACCATGTCGAACAGGTCCGCATGGGGTAGAGGCCAGACTAAAGAGTGCACCCTGGTCCTCCAGGTTAGGGGTTGTGCAGCATGTAACAAATCACTTACGTAAAACCCAAGTTTTTGTTACAGCAACAAATGTCCCAACAGCGGAACAGGCGGAGAGGAGAGCGAACTCCCAACGGCTGTGAAGGCGGACGAGGACAGACAGTTTCATGGGAAGAAGGGTCTCAGAAAGCCTTGGCAGGCAACCTTTCTACAGGATGGACCAAGCTCTCGACAGCCCAGCCATGGAAGGCAGTTGGTCTAGGGGAGGGACCCCCAACAATCGTCCATGGCTGAAGACGGAGATGCAGGACCCCTGTGGTGCCACAAACCTCTGCATCACGCATATTCGCTTCATGATGAGTCACACTGATGTTGCATGTGATGGTGCTTGTCCTCTGGGGATCCGCCGGGGAGGAAGAGTGCCAGGCCCCCAGCCTCAAAGGGGCCCACCCTCAGCTACCGGAGGTCACCTCACCTCGTCCTGCAGAACCAGGGGACGGGGAACGAGGAATGCTACTGGCTGAAAAGAGACGCCAAAGGAGAAGAACGTCAACATCCTCCAGTAGAACGCAGAAGGAGTCTATAACAAAAAAATATCCCTTGCCGAAAGACTCCACTCAGAAGACATTGATGTAGCCTGCCTACAGGAGACACACCTGAAGGAAAACCAACGCTTCAGTGTTAGGGGATACCAGGTCTTCAGGAAAGACAGAAAAGGAAGAACAAAAGGAGGAGTGGCGATTCTTGTCAAAAAACGCCATACCAGCACAAGAGTTTGACGTCAGTACCAACAACCAGGCAGAAATCCATGGAGTTCGAATCATGGTTCACAATGAAAGCGTCACGATCTTCAATGTGTACTGCCCCCCAGAGCGAGAGCTCTCACTTGACCAAATGGAACTCCCAGACCACCAATGCTTAGTCATCGGTGACTTCAACAGTCACTCAGAGGCATGGGGATACAGTGAAGCAGATAGGAGAGGAGGTGGAAGATTGGCAAGTCGAAAATAGTCTTCTGCTAATGAATGATCCTGATGATCCACCAACGTTCTTCTCCAGGGTATGGCTGAGTAACACCACGCCCGATCTTGCATTTGCCACCAACGACATGGCCAGGCTGGCAACAAGAACGGTACTTGGCCAGCTCGGGGGAAGTGACCATAAACCTGTGAAGATCGGACTGAACATCAGCTACAAACCACAAGAAGCTAAGACATTCCCCAGGTGGAATTACAAGAAGGCCAACTGGGTGCGCTTCTCAACACTGGTGGACCGGTACTCTGCGGAGATCTGTCACAAGCAGCAGAACCTCATCAAGAAAGTCAGGGTGCTGAACCATGCTATTCTGAAGGCTGCAAATGAATCTATACCTCGGGGAGCCAGAAAGAACTATAGGCCTTACTGGACAGAAGAGCTCCAGCAGCTTGAAGACAGTGTGGGAGAGGCAAGGAAAAAAGTAGAAGCAGATCCTACAGTAGAAAACAACATTGCCCTGAAGGTGGCCACTGCAAAACACAGGCAGACATTTATACAGGAAGCTCGAAAGAGATGGCAAGAAAAGACAGAGCAGCTCAACTTGGACAAGGACGGCAACAAGCTTTGGAAACTGGCTCAAGCTCTCAACGACGAGAACAGCAAAAGCTCGCCGATCACAGTACAGGCAGATCAAGAACTGCTGACTGGCAAGAAAGCAGCAGACCATTTCATCAACCAGTATGCGAAGACAAGCCATCTTCAGATTCCACCAGAGAGAAGAAAGGTTGTCAGAGGAGCCCAGCGAATTCATCAGAACGCACAGATTGAACCAGTGATGAACTCACCATTCATTCTCAAGGAGCTGGAGGATGCAATGACAACACTGAAGCTGAAAAAAGCCCCTGGGTCTGACAAGATCACAAATGAAATGTTGCTGAACCTTGGCCCCAAAACCAAGAAGAAACTTCTGCAGCTTTTCAACGACAATTGGAGATCAGGGACTGTGCCTCAGATCTGCAGAGAAGCCACGATGATTCCAGTGCACAAAAAAGGCAAAGATAAGTTGAAGGCTGAACGCTATCACCCCATAAGCCTTACAAGCTGCATAGGAAAGCTACTAGAGCATCTCATCAACACCAGACTCATGTGGCACTTGGAAGGAAAACAACACATCGGCCCAGAGCAAGCAGCCTTCAGGCAGAACCGGTCTACAGAGGACCAAATAACATACATCTCTCAAGCCATAGAAGATGCCTTCCAAGAAAAAAAGCACACCCTCGCTGTGTGGATTGACCTAGAAAAGGCGTTTGACAGGGTATGGAAAGATGGCCTCAAGCTGAAACTGCGCCAGTGCGGTATCGCTGGGCGCATGTACAAGTGGATTGCCCAATACCTGCACAACAGAAGAGCCAGAGTCCAGGTCAGACAGTACTCCAGCAAGAAGAAGGTGTTGAGGGAAGGAGTCCCACAAGGAGGAGTGCTCTCCCCAACACTCTTCCTTGTATTCATTAAGGACATCATCCAGAGTTTGCCACGGAACGTACAAGGTGCCATCTATGCTGATGACCTAGCCCTCTGGTGCAGTGAGGAAAGCATCGTGACTGCAAACTACAGACTGCAGCAAGTTCTCCGGCTGATAGAGGCATGGACCATGTCATGGCTTGTAAGCTTAAATGAGAGGAAGACTACATACACCGTCTTCACCCTATCCACCCAACCCCAGAAGGTGAAACTGCAGATCAACTCCCATGAGCTCCAGGCTGAATATGCACCCACATACCTCGGGATCACCATGGATCGCAGACTGACTTGGAAGAACCAGCTGCACAAGAACCAGGCAAGAGCAAAGATCAGGATGGCCCTAATGAAGAAACTGTCAGGAACAGACTGGGGTGCAGACCAGGGTGTCCTGAAGAAGCTCTATGTGGGGAGGATTCGGCCTGTTCTGGAGTATGGCATGGCAGTACCCCTATCAAAGCGCTGGAGACAACAACAGGCCTTGCACCACTGGAAGACAGAAGAAACATCAAGGTACTGACCCAGGCCGCCAAATTCAAAAGACTGGAAAACCATCTCATGAAGGACAGACTGAACAAGCCAACAAAAGGGAGACTTAAGAGATCAAGCTTCATCCACCAGAGCAGGACACTTGAAAGGAGAGACCCAGAACTGATGGACCACCTCGCTTCTGCCCTTCAGAGAGAACAGACGCCTTTTTCTTTGCTCCTTCTTTTACCCTCCTTCCCTCCCTAACTAACTAACTAACTACTAACTAACCTGCACTTATATAGCGCTTTTCTAGTCACAAAGACCACTCAAAGTGCTTTCTTTAATACTAACCCTCTATTCTAAGGGCCTATAGGAAACAGATATCTAGGGACAATTTAGAACAGCCAATTAACCTAACATGCATGTTTTTGGCATGTGGGAGGAAACCGGAGAAATCCCGGAGTAAACTAACTAACTAACTAACTAACTAACCTGCACTTATATAGCGCTTTTCTAGTCACAAAGACCACTCAAAGCGCTTTCATTAATACTAACCCTCTATTCTAAGGGCCTATAGGAAACAGATATCTAGGGACAATTTAGAACAGCCAATTAACCTAACATACATGTCTTTACCTAGGGCCACTTTAGAGTCTCCAATTAACCTAACCTGCATGTTTTTTGGCATGTGGGAGGAAACCGGAGAAATCCCGGAGTAAACCCACGCAACACGGGGAGAACATGCAAACTCCACACAGATCACTGTTGGTCGGGGGCTGGGATCGAACCCACGATCCCACGATCCCCACAATCCCCCGGCCAAGGGTAAACTGTGCTGCCGCAGTGCTAACCACTGCGCCACCGTGCAGCTAACTGAGAATCCCAGCTTGCTGTCTTGTCTGCGTCGCTGTTCTTCTGGCTGAATCTTGATCCAAACGAAAAAAATGGATTTGGTGAGCGGCTTTAATAAAATTAACAACATTTCATATAAATTCGGGCCGGGGGAGCCCCTATGGAGAGACCCATGGATTGGAATGCATGTGTCTGCATGATTCGACTGAGGATGTGGAAACATCTACCTGGTTTGGCTAGGATCACAGGATTTTCTGCTGATTGGCTCTGGAGTTTTTCCTGGTGTATCGAAAAATTAACTGGAAGAGCTAACTAAAAGCGGTCCCGGCATAGCTGCTTCTCTACAATTCGACTAGACGGGGGAGTGCACCAACTATCGGCAATGATTAACATGGAAATTTCCATCTGGCATGCACTGTAGAGAGATGGACTCTACCGGACATGTTTACCCATGTTCTAGAAGGGAAACATCTGGAGTCGTTTTTGGTGCCTCCAAGGAATGGATTTAAAGCTTATGTATGGAAATTATGAACACAGGATTGCAAGAGATGAGAAATTCTATGCTCTGAGTGATCTGTGTGTCTATCAGACCTTGAATTCGATGCCCTGTTGTCTATTTTCCCCCTGGATTAAGACAAAACAGAAGATTGTGCTTCTCTTTCATAAACATACTGGGACTGCATCTGAACTCTCATTGACATGTGACTGGCTCAGGAAATTTCCATCTGCCATGCCTCAAGGACATGCTTCCGAATTTCAGACACTAAGACAGACCTGTTCACTCTTTATACTGTGGACTTCTCACACAACACAACACATTGCCATCTACAGAAGTTCTCTGATGACTCTGCGATCGTTGGTCTCATCTCCAGCGGAGATGAAGCTGAGTACAGAGGGCTTATCCAGGACTTTGTGGACTGGTGCCATCGGAACTGCCTCCAGATCAACGCGAGGAAAACTAAGGAGCTGGTGGTGGACTGCCGCAGGCATGGGCAGCCCCTCACAGCACCAGTAAATATACAGGGAACAGACATCGAGATGGTGACATCCTACAAGTACCTGGGTATTCATCTGAACAATAAACTAGACTGGTCACACAATACTGACGCACTCTACAAGAAGGGACAGCGCAGGCTGTTCCTGCTGAGGAGACTCAGGTCTTTTGGTGTACAAGGGGCGCTGCTGAAGTCATTCTATGACACGGTGGTGGCATCAGCCATCACTTTTGGAGTGGTCTGCTGGGGCAGTGGCATTACTGCAGCCGATAGGAAGAGACTGAACAAACTGATTAAGAAAGCTAGCTCTGTCCTGGGGCAACGCCTTGATCCGATGGAGGAGATAGGAGAGAGAAGGACAGTGGCTAAACTGTCATCTCTGCTGGAGTCCGAGTTCCACCCTATGCAGGACATACTGGATGCACTGAGGAGCTCATTTAGCAGCAGACTACATCATCCCAGGTGCACAACCGAGAGGTTTCGTAGGTCCTTCCTACCAACGGCTGTCAGACTGTACAACCTAAGCAGGGCTGCTCGCAGAGATAGCAAAAAGACGTAACAAACTAATAGTTTTTTTTTTGAATGCAAAAGATGCAATAGACTTACACAATGGTCCTCTCCGGCATACAACTAGGAACATACCGGTCGCTATGGAGGGTGAGAATATGTATGGGCACATAATCATACCATGTAGGATAACTAAATAGACGGTTATGCTGTTTCATCCCACCTAGCAACAATGCTCTGCACTGTGTGTGTTTATATATTTACATATTTATTCCATCTAGCTACAATGCTCTGCACTGGGTGTGTTTATATTTATATATCTATATATTTATTCCATCTAGCTACAATGCTCAGCACTGGGTGTGTTTATATTTATATATCTATATATTTATTCCATCTAGCTACAATGCTCCGCACTGTGTTTTTATATATCTACATATTATTCCATCTAGCTACATTGCTCCGCACTGTGTGTGTTTATATACTTGCATATTTATTCCACCTAGCTGCAATGCTCCGTACTGTGGGTGTTTATATATTTACATATTTATTCCATCTAGCTACAATGCTCTGCACTGTGTGTCTGTGTGTGTGTGTGTGTGTGTATATATACTGTATATTTTATAGTAATATGTACATATGTATATTAGCTGCTCTTGCTTGCTTGTTTTTTTTCTTGCCTTCTGATTGTTGCTCTGAGTGTTGCTATCCCTGTGCTGTTGCAATCCTGGAATTTCCCCGTTGTGGGACTAATAAAGGCTTATCTTATCTTATCTTATCTTATAACATCTTGGCTGGGAGAGATTTTGCTGCCTCCAGTAACTGATAAACACCCACCTGCATTCAACATACACGAACACACTGATTCATTCATATACTGTATACTGAATTACACCCATCCATTCACTGATCCTCTCTGACTTTTGGTCTTTTGTTTTTTTGTGGTTGATTGTTGCTCTATGCTATTGAGATATTTTTTTTCATTGTAATCATAATCTGCTTAAATATTCATAAGCTGTATTCTGATAATGAAGTTTTTTTTTCTCTCCTCCCCCCTTGTGTCGTTCCCTCCCCTCCCCTCCCTTTCTTATCTATCTCTGTTTGATGAGGCGCCTATTATGGCTGCCGTGTCATTGTGTCGCGCGCATGCGCACCAATGTCAAGTCAAATTCCTCGCGTGTTTTTTTACATGCTTGGCAATAAAGTTTATTCTGATTCTGATTCTGATTCACATACCCACACCAATACCACCCATAGCATCTGTTCCCTCCTGGAACTGACAGAACTTCCCAGCCGTACGCACAGACATATCGGGCATTGGGAAGAAAGGAACACAGTCAGACCAAGAGAGGAAGTTGCTGGCCCTGGAGTTCATTCGGTCTGCCTACCCTAAAGAGCAGTGGACTCACGTCTACACACTACTCTGCCATGGAAGCAACCAGGAATGGAGGAGGTGGTGTGTACATCAGGTACGCTGACGAGGAGACCCACATTCCCATTGCGACTGGAAAGTACTCCACCAATTTCAGGGCTGAGGCAGAGGCCCTGAGAACAGCAGCGGCCCACGTCAGGGAACATCAAGACAAGGCACACAAGTGGGTCGTCATCTTCACTGATGCCCTCTCTGTCTTGGATGTACTTCAGGACCCCCGACGCAAAGAACTAAATGAACTCGCCCTCACTCTGTCTCAACTAGCAACACAGGCGAACGTATCACTCCAGTGGATTCCTGCCCACTGTGGAATCTATGGAAATGAGACGGCTGACAGACTTGCTAAGGAGGGTGGGCAGCAAGACCAGGAAGACAGGCAGGTCTCTTACAGTGAGGAGAAAACCATTATTAAGGCCCTGTCTCACAAGAAGTGGCAGCAGCAACACCCAAACTTCTGCAAGGATGACAACTACTACAGTCTGAGCAGGGCTGACCAAGTCGTTCTGTTCAGACTCCGAACTGGACATAACAGAATGCATGCTCACATGCACCAGAAACTTAAAGTTGGACAATTGGACAGATGCCCATGTGGTACTGCCCAAATGACCAGCAAACACCTCCTCCAAGACTGCCCAGACCACGCTGCACTCAGACGAGCTATGTGGCCTGACCCCAGATCCCTGAACCAAAAGCTGCACGGGGACCTCGGGGACCTCCGCAGGACGGCAGCATTCGTTAGGGCAGCTGGCGTGACCATCTAGCGATCGACAAAGAAGATGATGTCTATATGACGTTATATAGACATCATGTAGAGATCATAGGAACATCATAGGCGAGCCTATTATCTTTTAGCAAGTCCTATGGTCGTGACAGACAGACAGACACAGATATTTATTTGACCATAGGACTCGCTATAAGATCATTGGATCCCCTATGATGTTCCTATGATCTCTACATGATGTCTATATGACATCATATAGACGCCATAGTACAGAGTGATTCAAGAAAATCTGTGTGTCTGTGTGTGATCAAAGGCAGGCATCACTCATGATCACAGGACATCAAAGATCAAAGGCAGGCATCAATTACGATCATAAGACTCGCTATGACATCATCAAAGATCAAAGACAGGCATCACTCACGCTCACTCACAGTCATAGGACATCAAAGATCAAATGCAGGCATCACTCACAGTCATAGGACTTGCTATGACATCTTCAAAGATCATAGGACTCGCCATGATATCATCAATGATCAAATGCCGGCATCATAGGACTCACTATGCCATCAGCTTATGGTGTCTATATGACATCATATAGACACCATAGGCACAAAGCACTAAAATCAAAGGAGTCACTATGACATCATCAAATATCATAGGACTCGCTATATATATACACTACCGTTCAAAAGTTTGGGGTCACTTAGGGCTCTTTTCCACCAAACCGGTTCCAGTGCTTAACTGGAGCTATTGCGTCATTAGCACCAGTTCTTTGGTTTTCCACCGACTAAAGGACCAGTCCCCAGCTCCCAAAAGTGGGGCTATCGCTGCCCCAACTCCTAGCTGGGCCAGCAGCAGCACCAGTTTACGTCGGTTAGGTCCACAGCCATGGGCGTGGTTAACCGACCAGCTTCAAAACATTACTGACCGCCATGTTGCTTACCAAACAGCGGAGCACGCAACAGATTCCAAAACCAAACAGATTTAGAGCAAAGAGGAGACATATTTCTTGGCTCTGTGGACAAAAGCAGAAGTACAAGATCAGCTGGAGGGGGCCACTCATCTCAACTGTTTTGGAGGATCGGCCAGCCAGCTGGACCATTGTCACTGCCTTGGATTATTCTGGACAACAAACTGCTTAAAACACGCTGGTAAGTGTATTGTCTTTAAAATGCCAGACGTTAACCAATATATGTATACATATATACCCGCTTGTATTGATATGTAATGGCCAAGTGCGGATATTTAGTCACTTGTGGCTATAGTATTTTCGGTTAGCTATGCTAACAAGCTAAAAGTACTTTTACTACGACCAAATGTTTCTCCTCGCCATAAAGAAATGAACAGGTCGTCTCTGCTGACAGATGTATACCGCTTGTATTGATATATAACGGCCAAAGTGCAGATTTTTTTTTTTAATTCATTTTTGTGGATATTTTCGGTTAGCGATGCTAACAAGCTAACTACTTTTACTACGACCAAACGTTTCTCCTCGCCATAAAGAAATGAACAGGTCGTCTCTGCTGACAGATGTATACCGCTTGTATTGATATATAACGGCCAAAGTGCGGATTTTTTTTTTTTAAACTAATTTTTTGGCCATAGTATTTTCGGTTAGCGATGCTAACAAGTTAACTGTTTTTAGCACGAACGCTTCTCCTCGGCAGAAATGCGCGTTTAAGAAACTAGAACAGAAATCTTAGCATCTTACAGAATACTTTTTTTATAAAGACATCCAGCGCAAAATACGTTTTTTGTGGCATGAATACTGTGTATGAATGGGTGCCTTGCGTTCTGTTATGGGAGATTTTTCTACCAGAAACTAGTAGCGTCGTCTTTTTTTACTATTTTGGTAATATTTCCATAATCTTAGGCCATTTTTTTTAAAAAATGTCACTCGTGTTTAATTGTATGTTGTGTAGCCGTATTTTATCTAATCCTTCTCTTACTTTATTGTGCACTAGCCTGGTGGATCACCTACAGTTTCATTGTACTGTACAACTGTACAGCACAATGAAGTTTTATCTATTCCTATTCTTCTATTCCATAATCAGACATGTAAGCTTTGCTAACATTGATATTGAATAAAATTGTCTTCTATGTCTGCACATTTAATGGAAGGCTTAAGTTGTTCACTGCACAAACTAAAACACTTTTTTTTATAGATTTATCACAGCTGGATGATGAGGGAGAAGCAGCCAGACCTGTGGTGTCCAGCTCACCTTCACCAGCTCCAAGCTTGTCCTCCTCCTGCTCTTCTAATCAGACCAGATTAGGTAATTTATGTTCAGATCATTTTGATTTTGTGTACTTTATTGATCCCCATAGGGGAAATTGAGGGCATCCACCTGGATGGATCATGACCCATTCACACAAAGGAGGGAGTGAATTAAACCAATTATACACTTGAATTGAATGTTGTGATGCCCCTAACAGTAAATGGATGTTGAACAGACACATTCAATCTTGGATTGACGATTCCTGCATTTTCCAGTGTGTGGTTATTTTATATTGCTTATTTTTGTACTTTAAAAACAGGGAAACAGAAGTGTGACACAAACATGGACCTCCTTCTTGATTACGGTCAGATGAGACAGCAGGAGCAGAGCAGGAGGGAGGAGCAGCTGAACTTCGCTTTGCTGCAAAGCAGACCAACACCCTTGTTGGACTGATGGGACGTGTTGTCTGTGCTTGAGGCACTGTAAAAAAAGTAACTATCACAGCATTGATATTGTTGTCTGTGTGTACATAATATTTCATATGTAGCAGTCTGAAGTTTTTGCACATTTTGGAAATAAAAGCTTTCTTTCCTTAAGTGTTTTTCTTCTTCAACATTGTTATCCTCACACCAAACATATTCAGGTTCAGGTTCCTTTATTTGTACCCGTAGGTAGATTTGTTTTGCAGTCAGGTGACGTCCATATTTACAAACTACAGTTACATTCAACATGAACACAAACACAGGCACACATGAAGCTGACTATAGACATGATAAAAGTGCTCAAGGCTCCACCAGTCAGGACATAAGACAAAGAGATAAGAGAAAAAACATGAGAGAAGGGTCATATTAAAAACTTAAAGACTTTACATTTCATATATAAAGTTATTTAGGACAATGCAAATCACTATAACATTGTAGTGGTGGGAAGTGAAAGTACAAGTACTGAATTACTGCACTTAAGTTCATTTTTCCAGGTATTGGACAATATATCAGGTATTTGTGGACTTATACATATTTTTGACAATTTCTTTCACATTTTTTAAAGAACAAGCAACAACAAACTTTAAATCTATGTACTTTTTCTGTGGAAAATGTTCCAAGTTGCCAGCTTTAAAAATGATGTTTATATTCTGTTGACAACGTACCACGTGACATTCTGTCAGCTCTGGACAAGATCATTTCTGGGGAAAGAACTTTGAACTTGAACACTTTACAGTCTGTCTCTTGTTATCCCTACATGAATAAAAACTTGAAGCAGTACTTTAACCAGAATAGATGACACAAGTACAGAAGGGTATACCTTTCACAGCTCTGTAGTTTGGAGGTGCATAGAATATGCATTTATACAGTATCTTCATGTATATATATGCAGTACCGTAAATCTATACATTTTTCCACGTAACCTTGTGACTGCATTATTTTAATTGCTTTTAATCCCAGATCAAGTTTGTTTAGGGTTCAAAATGCATCGTAAGTGTTAAATATATCTTGTTATACCTAACTAAGTACTGTTTATCTGTTGAAATATATATATTTACCGGCTAATATAAACCCATAACAATATGGCCCCTGGCGATCATTTTTTTGGGACAGCTGATCACTTTTTGGCATGACAGAAGAGGTGACCTCCGTCTCGTAATGCGCCGTAACACCACCTATTACAGAAATGACATAAATATTATGTTTAAAAGTGTAGTCAATGCTCGCGCTACAGACTTGATCTAACAACGGCTGATAACTGAAATATTGATGATTACCGGTGTCCTTAAACGTAGCCGCCGTTCTCTGCCATTAAGAATAAAACTGTTTTTGGATGGTAATACAGGTTTGGAATAATAAAAGCAGCGTTCCCAAACACAACAATTCCTATATGTTGACAAGCTAACGCTGCTACTTCTTCTTCTTCTCTCGGTTACTGGCGGATAGCAAACAAGTGAGAGGTGCATACCGCCACCTTCTGTCTTCTCTGGTGTTCTGCGGGGGTTGGGCGCTTCACAGTACGTAATGACGTAGCTCTGACATAATTCCCAACTAGCTCCATATCGGTGGAAAGACAACTGGTTCTTATGAGCACTCTGGTTAAGCACTGGTTAAGCACTAGCACCAGCACCAGCACCAAACTAGCACTGGAACCGGTTTGGTGGAAAAGAGCCCTTTGAAAGTTCCTTATTTTTGAAAGAAAAGCACTTTTTTTCAATGAAGATAACTTTAAACTAATCAGAAATACACTCTATACATTGCTAACGTGGTAAATGACTATTCTAGCTGCAAATGTCTGGTTTTTGGTGCAATATCTAGATAGGTGTATAGAGGCCTCATTTCCAGCAACTATCACTCCAGTGTTCTAATGGTACAATGTGTTTGCTCATTGCGTCAGAAGGCTAATGGATGATTAGAAAACCCTTGTGCAATCATGTTAGGTCTGCAATGCTGTAATTGCTGCAAATGGAGGATTCTTTCACGAAAGCAAAGTTTGAAGGAAAAAATTATTATTTCAAATACAAATCATTATTTCTAACCTTGTGAATGTCTTGACTATATTTTCTATTCATTTTACAACTCATGGTGGTAAATAAGTGTGACTTTTCAGGGAAAACACAAAATAATTGTCTGGGTGACCCCAAACTTTTGAACGGTAGTGTATATACTGTATATGGTGTCTATGACTATGGTGTCTTCTGGAGTCATCATTTGTCTGTGTGTGTCTGTGACATCATATAGACACCATGTGTCTGTCTGTCACGACCATAGGACTCACTAAAAGATCATAGGACTTGCTATGACGTCATCAAAGATCAAAGACAGGCACCAAAGATCATAGGACTTGCTATGACATCATCAAAGATCAAAGGCAGGCATCACTGAAGTGGTGACTTACTTGCTTACACCTGCTTTCTATGGGCATGCAGAAATACTTGCTTATACTTGGTTTCTATGGGCATGCACGGGTATGTACGGGCATGCACAAATATGCACTAGTATTTGTTTGAATGTAGGTTTATATCATTACTCCATATACTGTATAATTCAAGAAATCTCTGTGTGTCTGTCTGTCGCGACCATAGGACTTGCTAACAGATCATAAGATCACCTATGATGCACCTATGATGTCTACATGATGTCTATATGACATATAGACACCAAAAGATCAAAGGCAACCTTCACTCATGATCATAGGACTCTCTATGACATCATCAAAGATCAAAGGACTCACTATGTCACAATCATAGGACTCACTAAAAGATCATAGGACTTGCTATGACATCATCAAAGATCAAAGACAGTCTTCACTCACGATCATAGGACTCTCATATAGACATCATAGGCACGTCATAGGCTCAGTGATGCCTGATGTCATAGCTGACATCATCAAAACCTGTCTGTTATGATGTCATGATGTCACGATCATAGGACTCGCGAAAAAATCATAGGACTCGCTATGAGATCAAAGGCAGGCATCACTCATGCTCACTCACGATCATAGGACATCAAAGATCAAACGCAGGCATCACTCACATTCATAGGACTCGCTATGACATCTTCAATGATCATAAGACTCGCTATAACATCAACAATCAAATGCAGGCATCATAGGACTCGCTATGCCATTAGTTTATGGTGTCTATATGATGTCATATAGACACCATAGGCACAAAGCGCTAAGATCAAAGGACTCACTATGACATCATCAAATATCATAGGACTCACTATATATATGGTGCCTATGACAAGCCCAGCCATCAATGGGTCCCATGCAAGCACAGGATCGTGCCACTGCAAGGAATGTAAGCTGGTTGCCAACCACCAATCAAATCTAAAAGAAGAAGAAGAAGAAGAAAAAGAAGGAGGAATGTTTGTGTTGACAAATGCAAAATGGATGATGACACATTGATAGTTAAGAGGACAAACTTTATAGCTTTTATCTGCCACACCATGAATGTTGCTGCACAGCTAAAGAAGAAAAGTGAAAGAATCAAAACCATTGTGGAAGCAGCAGGAAGCTTCCTAGATGTGAAAGATATCACAGCTGATCAGATTCCATGCTTTCTTGAAAGCTGAAACTGGGGAGACTGCACATGCTGAAACAAGACCTTAATCATGGTACTACACAAACTACAGTGGAATGCAAGGAGTCTTATAGCAAACGGACAAGAACTCAAGAAGTATCTATGAACTAGAAGTTGTTCCACAGGTAGTGTGTGTACAGGAGACATGGCTTCAACCTCACTTAGATTTTGTTATTCCAGGATACACTTCAATCAGACAGGATAGAATTAACAGTTTAAATGGAGGAGGATGTGCCTCCCCTGAGGATATAGAGTGTAATATTATTGAAATATGTAGGCTAAATGGACAAGGAAATATTAAGCTGATTAATTATTACAACCCATGTAGGAAGTTAACAGCAGATATTTTCAGTGTAATGGGAGGGGGAGGGCATATGAAAGAGGTATGGTGTGGAGACTTTAATGCCCATATTCGCTTGTGGGGAAGCACACATACAGAAAACAATGGAAATGCTGTGGAAGAGATGTTAGATGAAAGATTGTTAATTTGTCTAAACAGTGGTGAAAGTACCAGGGTGGATGTGCATAGGGGCACATTATCATGGATTGACCTGACTCTGGTATCTGATTCTTTAGAGAGCACCTGTGAATGGACGGTTATGAACAGGACAGCTATGGGAAGTGATCACTTCCCAATACTTACAGTCATTAAAACTTAAGTATGTATACAAGAGAGAAGATGTTTTACAAGATGGTGTTTTGACAAGGCAGATTGGGGAAAATTTAGGCAATACTGTGTTCAATCGTGTCATTTGGTAACATTAGAAGGTGGCATAGAAGAGTGTTCAATTCAGGTAACCAATCATATTCTGAATGCTGCACTAGCAAGTGTACCCAAGAAAACAACACAGGGTAGGAAGAAGGTTGTACCCTGGTGGAATGACAAATGTAGTATTGCAGTAAAAGAGCGAAAAAAGGCATTCAGAGAGCTGAGGAAGAATATGACTAGTGAAAACTTAATAGAGTACAAAAAGAAAAGGGCAGCAGCTCGAAGGATTATTAAAAACAGGAAAAGGTCAACATGGAGAGAATTTTGTTCCACCCTTAGTAGGAAAACAGAACTAGGTGATGTCTGGGGCATGTTTAAAAAAAATGAGTGGGAAAAGGGTATCAATTAAAATTCCAGCTTTAGTGGATGGGGACAAGATGGTTGTATCAGACAAAGAAAAGGCAGACGTCCTAGGTAGAGCATTTGCAGCAGTGCATAGACGAGACCATCTTGGTGAGAGTCATAGACAGCAAAGGGAGCATAAACTCAGAGAAAATGCAAACTTAAAAAATGAAGTGAAAGAGGACATGACTACATTAGACCTCGAGCTCACGATGTCAGAGCTTAAGAGAGCTTTGCAAGATAGTGGATACACAGCTCCAGGATGTGATCAGTTAAGCTATGCTATGTTCCAGCAGTTGCCTATGCAATCAATGCAACTGGTGCTGAAATTGTTTAACAGAATATTGAAGGAGGGGGTTATCCCAAGTTGGTCGAAAAAGGCTGTAATTTTACCATTTAATGAGCCAGGGGAAAGATCCAGCTCATCAAGGCAATTACAGGCCAATAGCATTAATGTCACACTTAGGGAAATGGATGGAGAAGGTGTTAGTTCTCATGCGTACTAGAGCAAAAACAATTAATAAACGACTATCAGAATGGTTTTAGAGGAAGATCCAGTGGATGCTCTAGTTAGGGTAAGTAATGATGTTGAAAAGACTCTCAAAATGAAAGTAATGGTTATAGTTTATCTGGATATTGAAAAGGCTTATGACTCACTGTGGAGGGGTGGATTTCTTATCAAACTGAATAAAATCGGCATTGGTGGTAGGATGTATAATTGGATGATGGATTTTTTTTAACACACAGGACAATTAGGGTTAAAGTAGGATCAGCAGTTTCTAATGACTTTGAAATAGGAAAATGGTGTTCCTCAGGGGAGTGTGATAAGCCCTGTTTTATTCAATGTAATGATTAATGACATGTTTGCGGATCAAGAGAGAGCCATCAAAACAGCACTATATACAAATGATGGAGCCATATGGACTAGGGGAAGAAATGAGAAATTTGTGTTCAAAAACATCAGGAAAGCAATGGAGAAAGTGGAAAAGTGGTCATATAACTGGGGATTTAAATTTTCAAACAGTAAAACCTGCTATATGACTTTCACCAAAAAACGCAGAACTGGTACAGAACCATTAACATTATATAATCAACCAACAGAGAAAGTCAGTGAGTTCAAATATCTAGGATTGTGGTTTGATAGTGGATACACATAGAGAGTTCATGTTGAAAATCTGGAGACAAAGTCCAAAAAAGTCTTTAATCTCATAAAAAACTGTAGCTGGACATGAATGGGGTGCAGATAAACGGGCATTAATTGACATTTACAGAGCACTAATGCAATCAACAATAGACTACGGATGCATGATTTATGGAGCAGCGGCAAAGACTGCTCTGGAAAAAATAGACAGAATGCAACATAGAGAACTTCTCCTGTGTATTGGAGCCGTCAAAACAACACCAAACAATGCAGTTTTAATAGAAGCAGGAGAAATGCCAATGGATTTGAGAAGAGATAAACAGATAAACAGAGATAAAGAGATAAACAGAGAGATAAACAGAGTATGCCTGTCTCCATTTTTTGTTACATCGTTATATTTGTATTCTGTGTGTTCTTTCCCTCGGGGCTGACAGCTGTCAATGGCTTTCTGGGGTTTTGCTCTGCGTGGGCGTGGCCTTGTCAGCTGTCAGCCCCAGTGACTTCCTCATTATTCCCAGCTGGCTCGAATTATATGTCATTGCTTTTATCAGGAGCCGAGCCGGCTTGGTTTCCCCCGGCTCGGTCCTGACCTTCCTGTGGGTTTTAGTGCCACTGTTTAGTGGCACTTTAGTGCACTGTTTAGTGCCACTGTTTTTAGTGCCACTGTTTTGTATTTCAGTGTGCTTCTTTCCTCTTTGCCTCTGCTCTCGGGCTGGCAGCTGTGAGGCAGTCCTTTTGGCTCTCTCTAGCATTCACTGGCTGACAGTCTGCCGGTCCGACCACGCCCCCTCTCTCTCATTACCATCAGCTGTTCCTAGCCCCATTAATCATCTTTCCTCGCCCGGTCCTCGCCCAGGTGCTCCTAATCGCATCATCACCAGCAGTGCGTGTACTTAAGTGCCTTTTGCCAGTCACACACTGCTGGGTCTTTGACTGACATTGTATTATCTGCTGTCAGAACTGCAACAATGTGTTTGCTACTTCCATATCTGGCTGTGGATTCTCTGCTTCCACTGAGCGAATTCGGCTCTGGGAAGCCAGCGTGGTAAAGTCTTTCTCCCTCATGCGTTTGCTGGACGATGTCGGTCCAGCGATGCCAACTGTAAGTGTATTTATGTCTGTTGCCACTTTTGGAACTGATCGTCATCTGTCTTTATGTTAATAAATGTGTGTTGGTGTATCCTAGCACGTAAATCCTCATCCTTTTACCCCTCGCTGTGCACTGTGTAAAAGCGCACGGGAGGGTTTATGATAGAAAGACCCAGCCAAAAAAGGCGGATTTAGCGGGTACACCCACACATCATTTTTTTTGTCATTTTTCAGGACTGACCTGTGTTGGAGTTGGCCATGGATTCGGCAGCCCAAAGTTATTCTTTGAGCTTGGGATGGGAGTGCTGCCGAGCGTTAATGGATATCGATGGGCTCATCGCATCGGCCAGCAAATATTCTACCCCGGAGGACATACTCTGATACGTAGGTCTGGTGGAGGCAGAGGTCCGGTGGTGCCCTCAGCTCGCTCGGCATGCTGAGGGAATGGAGAGGATTACCTGGTTGGCAGCACTGCAGCATGGGTACGGCGAAGGGGTGAGGATATCCCCTCAGAAGACCAAGCTCACGTCAAGGGGGAAGTGCTCCCGGGCCTCCATTGCCGCCATTTCCCGCCAGAGCGAGATGCCTGCTCCCGTTCCGGCTCACCCAGCTCCAGCACCCAGCTCTTGCCATCGTCCCGCAAGGAAACACTGGGAGAGGCTCTCCTCGTCTTGGCAGCCACCATCTCTCCTTCAGCTGTCGTGAGGCCTGCTGTGGCCACCCCGGGAATGCCCACCTCCATAGCCATGGAGATAGCTCCTCCACAGTCCTTGGAAAGGAGCCAGAGCACCGCAGACACAGAGGAGGATGGCTGTTCGCCTGTTGCAGCTACCAACAGGCGAAATCCTGGATGACAGGCAAGTGTTTTTTTCATTCTATTAGATAGATAGATAGATAGATAGATAACTTTATTGTCTGTCCCAGTGAGTGACAGAAACTCTTCTTAGACATGACTACAACAATATAACACATTCAACACTCTGAAAGACATGTTCAAACTCACAGGATAAAAGCAGTTTAAAAAAGTAAACATGGTTAAAAAGGAAACAGCAAATAAAATCATGTGGCAGAAAATATTAATAACTATTAAACATTAATTGTGATTAGTAGATGAATGCTGATAACTAATATTGATAGCTAACTGAAGTGTGATAACTATTTGATTTTGTTCAGGATTGTTACCACAGAAGGAATAAATGATTTCTTGTATATGTTTTTATGGGCCAATGGAACTTTCTATCGTCTGCCTGATGGCAGTAACTGAAAAGAGTGATGAAGAGGGTGAGATGGGTCCTCTTTGATCAGGGTGGTTTTCTTGATCACAGAGCGCTGATACAGTTCAGACAAAGGTGTTTGTGGTGAACCAATGATTTTGCTAGCCTGATTAACTATATGGGAAAGTTTTGTTTTGTGCTTGATGAAGAGGGAGCTGTACCAGGATGAAATGCTAAAAGTGAGAATGGATTCAATTAATGAAGTGTAAACCAGAGTTAAAATGTGTCTACTGACATTAAAAGTCCTCAGTTTCCTCAACAGGTGGAGGCGTCATTGTGCTTTTTTATAAATAGAGTCAACATGGTGTGCAAAAGACAGGCTGCAGTTCATCTCTATTCCCAAATATTTAAAAACTTGAACTTGCGCAATAGCCTGACCATGGATACTGAGGGGTGTAAAGAGAGTAGCTGAAAGTTTCTCTTTGCTCCCACAGCACAGCTCCTCAGTCTTTGTGGTGTTTAACGCCAGAGAGTTTTGATTAAAAGTCTGAGCTAGATCATCGACTGCCTGCTGATAGTGGATCAGTGCAGTACTGTCTGTCAGATGAGCCACCAGGGCCATGTCATCTGCATATTTAAAAAGAGTCATTCCTTCACTGTCACAGGAGATGTTATTTGTGTACACAGAGAACAAAACGAGATAAAACACAACCTTGAGGAAGACCTGTGTTTAAAATTGACTTGCTAGATGTAAAACCATTTAAAACACTTGTTGTGGCCTGTCATATAAAAACCTCTGAATTCATAAAATCAATGTTGGGTGAACCTGCAGGTCTGTCAGGTGATGTAGCAAGGTGCCTGTGTGTACAGTGTTAAAAGCAGACGAAAAGTTCATAAACAAAATCCGCGTGTGTGGGTGTGAAGAATCCAGTTGTTTAGTGACAGTGTCTAGACGTGTAAGACATGCATCCTCTATACCCCGTTTTGCCTTATAGGCAAACTGGAGGGGATCCAATTTGTGTGACAACATGTTGGTCAAAGAGTCACACACCACTCGTTCCATACATTTCCAGAGCACAGAGGTCAGGGCCACTGGTCTGTAGTCTTTCAGGTCCTTAGGGTGAGTCTTTTTGGGGATTGGAATGATGGTAGATTCCTTCCACTGATCAGGGACACATCCAGAATCCAAGAGATGCTGAAAAAGTCTGGTGAGGACTCCACCTAGCTGAGTGGAACATTCCTTGAGGACTCTGCCTCTGAGCCTATCAGGGCCAGCGGCTTTGTGTTGGTTGACCCTATGTAAGATGGACATCACAAGTTGCTTCTCAGTGATAAGGGGTTCATGGGGGGAGATGGAAGGTGGGGAGGTCCAGGTGGTTGGTGTGCTGCTGGTATTAAAACGGGTGAAGAAGGTGTTAAGCTGTTATTCGGTCAAATAATAAACCTTGTCTGTGAGAGGCCTAGTCCTTGCAGTCCGCTGGGTCCTCTCCTCCAGCTGCAGATTCTGACTTTGTTTCCATACCTTCTGTGTCTCCTCCTATTATCCCTGAGTGCCCATCGGCTCTGGAGACGAGGCGCCAGACGGTGGAGGAGTTTAGGGCCCTGGATGATCCTGCCCAGGGGCCCACACGGAAGTGTTTTCCTGCAGCCATGCTGGTGGAGTCCCTAGCGTTGGAGCCACTGCAGAAGTGTGAAGAGACTGCTATCACCATCCTGCCAGCTGTGGAGATGGCCACAGTGGGTTGGGAGCCTGAGTTGGACCTCTTGGAGGCCTGGCCCAAGTCGTTATTGTCGGGATCAACGGAGTCTTGGACGGCGGTGGAGCTCGAGCTCAGGCAAGTTTTCTCTCTCATTTTCCCAATGCCTGTTTTAGAGAGATCTTGTCTGACTCTTGGTGAGGAGAATCAGGTGCTGTGCACAGCTGCATCTAAACTTCCTTTGCCGGGCTCCGCTGCTGCCGGCAACCCTAATAACTTGGTTTCTTCTCCTGCTCCTGAGTTTTCTTCCAGGGTCGCCGGAGAGGAGCCATTGTCACCGGGGGTCTCCATGAAACCGGCCTCGCCGCCTGACGATGTCATGGGTCCAGAGGCCATCGTATGGGTCCCTCCGCAGGCTGAGTCTCCGTGGGTGTGGCACACTGGCTTTGGACCCTTGTGGGTCAATGTACAGGGAAGAAGTGAGAGACCTGGAGGGCTGGTGCAGGGAGAACAATCTGGTGCTCAACGTGGACAAAACGAAGGAGATGATTATCAACTTCCGGCAGTCACAGCCTGAGCACGTCCCCTTCAGCATCGGCGGCCGTTTAGTGGAGAGAGTAGAGAACATCAAGTTCCTCGGAGTGCAGATCTCGCAGGACCTGACCTGGAGCAAGAATTCCTTGGAGATCAGGAAGCGGGTTCAGCAGAGACTGCACTTCTTGAGGAAACTCAAACAGGCCTCTCTCCCCATCTGCATCCTCAGGACCTTCTACAGAGGTGCGGTGGAGAGTGTTCTGACGTACTGCATTGCTACATGGTACTCCAGCTGCAGTATGTCAGACAAAAACGCCCTGCAGAGGATAGTCAAGGGGGCGGAGAGGGTAATTGGAGTCTCCCTCCCCTCTGTCCAAGAACTTTTTCAGAACCGTTGTAGGAGCAGGGCACTGAACATTGTCAAGGACCGTTCTCACCCTCTGCATAAACACTTTGAACTTCTTCCATCTGATAAACGATTCCGGAGCATCAGAGGCAGAACCACCAGACTGATCAACAGCTTCCTTCCACAAGCTGTCAGGATGCTGAACAGTTGACCCGGAATCTCTCATACACACTACTGTACCTACGGACATTTTGTATACTATTTGTATATTATAGTTAGTTTTTTTTTTTCCCCAAGTATGTCTCAGGGATGTGTGAATGGATGGGGGGGTGGGGGTGGGGGGTGGAGCTATGTGGGAGTGTGTCTTAAATCATGCTGCTTCTATTTATATGGATGCCGAGAGAAACGCAATTTTATCTTGCCTGCACTACAGTTGTATGTACAGCAATATGACAATAAAGTTTGATTTGATTTGATTTGTGACGGCTGCACCCCAGGATCAGTCCAACGTGGGTGCTGCGCTCCTGTCCGGACCCATCATGGACGCCCTGCTCCAGCACGGGGTCCACTGGGGGGGGCTACGCCGGCCCAGTCGGGGTCCATCATGGGTGCCACAGAGTTCCAGCTGGAGTCCACCGTGGGTGCAGCAGAGGCTCAACTGGGTTCCACTGCGGATGCTACACGGCTCCAGCCGGGGTCCACCACGAGTGCTGCACGGCTCCAGCTGGGGTCCACCATGGGTGCTGCTGAGTTCCAGCCGGGGTCCACCGTGGATGCTGCTGAGCTCCAGCCAGGAGTCATCGCGGGTGCAGCGTTGGCCCTGTTGGGATCCACCGTGAGTGCAGCTTTGTTCCAGACCGGGACAATCGAGGACGCTGCCGGTCAGCCTGAGGACATCGGGGCCATTACTCCTCAGTCTGACGCCATCGTGGTCCCCTTTTCCTCCCAGTCTGACGCCACGGGGGTTCCCTCCTTACGATCCAGCCACCCACCAGAAAGCCTCCTGCTCCACCCCCTTGGTCCTGGTGGCTCTACAACTTTGGCCAACTGCCGGAGGAACTGAGTCTCTGGGCCAGATGGCCCGTGTTTTCTGGCAGGCCACCGAACACTGTTCACCAGACTGCCTGCTGGGCAGCCTCCCGAGCCTCCATGCCTTTGGACTTGGGGGGTTAGATGTGGGCTCTGTGCGGGGTATTGTGTTCCCTCCTTCCTGTTCCCCCTTCCTCCCACCCTGGGGTATATTTTGTTGTTGTTCCTGTTGGGGGGGGGGGGTCCTCAGGATGTTACCTTGGGTGTCTGGGACTCCACCCCTTGAGAGGGGGGCTCTGTCAGGAGCCGAGTTGGCTTGGTTTCCCCCGGCTCAATCCTGACCTTCCTGTGGGTTTTAGTGCCACTGTTCATGTGCTTATTATGTATTTCAGTGTGCTTCTTTCCTTCTTGCCTCTGATCTCGGGCCGGCAGCTGTGAGGCAGCCCTTTTGGCTCTCTCTAGCATTCACTGGCTGACAATTTGCCTGTCCGACCACGCCCCCTCTCTCTCATTACCATCAGCTGTTCCAAGCCCCGTTAATCATCTTTCCCGGTCCTCGCCCAGGTGCTCCCAATCACATCATCACCAGCAGTGCATGTACTTAAGTGCCTTTTGCCAGTCACGCACTGCTGGGTCCTTGACTGACATTGCACTGTATTATCTGCTGTCAGAACTGCAACAACGTGTTTGCCACTTCCACGTCTGGCTGTGGATTCTCTGCCTCCACTGAGCGATTCAGGTTCTGGGAAGCCAGTGTGGTAAACTCGTTCTCCCTCGTGCGCTCGCTGGACAATGTCGGTCCAGCAACGCCAACTGTAAGTGTATTTTTGTCTATCGTCACTTTTGGAACTGTTCGTCATCTGTCTTTATGCTAATAAATGCGTGTTGGTGTACCCTACCACGTAAATCCTCATTCTTTTACCCCTTGCCGTGCGCTGCGTAAAAGCGCAGGGGAGGGTTTATGACAGCTTTCTCCTGCCCGTTCAGATACCCACACCAGATATTAATTATGTAAATGGTTTTGACCCTTATTTAAGGGGAGTTATTTTCTTCTTCTATTGCCAGTGTCTTGACTCTGGTTTGCACTCTTCTCGTCTCCACCAGAGCCCTGCCTTGCTCTGGTGCGTAAAACCTGTAAGTGTTCTCCTTCGTTTGTTTTTTGTGTTTTGAGCATTGTGTTGAACTTTGTGTTTGTTGTTTCTTTTCAATAAATTACCCAAACTCACAGTTCAGCACGTGGGTCTCATTTTCTTGCCCCATCGGGCAATTCATAACAGCACCAGTCAAAGAGGCCACATTATGGGCGCCCCAGCCTTATACAGTGTGGTGCAGTGACGTGACGGGAAGTGCATGTCACTACACCGCACTTCACAATAATGTGCAAAACACTATACAACATTCCTGCCCCCTCCTTTAGAAAAGTCCAAAACTATACACACAATTGACCCTCCCCCCCCCCCACACACACACAAATTTGGGACCTGAAACACGCACTAAAATAATGAAAAATGATGTACTAAAATGGCCTAAAACATTCACACAAAATAACCTAAAATAGGGCTGACGGGTGGACTACTGTGCAGCCCGCATGGCGGGGTGGATTATTCTACCACCCATATCTAAAGAAAAAGTCCATACTCCTTTCTAAAATTTCCACGCCGTGCTCCTAAACTAAACAAAATACACAAAATAATCCCCTAATACAACACATATATCAGAATACAAGAACTATAAACACCAAATTATTTACAGCACTGTTCCCTGGGTAGGAGGAGTAGAACTGGCATGGGGTGCCCAGGGTGGCCCCTCAGCAAGCGTGCCCCTGGAAGCAGCAGACCCCCAGGACGATGTCTGATCTTCCGGATGATGGAGCCCTGCTTCTTCACCACCAACACTTACTCTTGTCCAGTCTTGTCACCTGGAGCCTCTTCCCGGACACGCCGAAGCTGATTGGTGTGCCTCGCCGAGCCATCGGGCAGCCTGAAGTATGCTGTGCCCAGCTTAGCCACAATGCGCAAGCACCCTCGATGTTTAGCTGGCTGTCGTCTGGCCCATCTTCGCCTTGGATGTTCTTCTTCCTGAACCTGAACCAAGTCCAAAACCCTCAGTGGGGCTTGGCTCGGCCTGAAGTGGTGCTGCTGAGCATGTCGTTCCACCATGTTCGTCGGTCTGGCCCCGACCTCTTCTAAAACTGTTGTAATGTCCACCATCATAGCTGCAAACTGTCCATCCCCCTGCGGCCAAAGGAATCTGGGGCTAGCACATTGGTGTCACTCGCCGGCGCAGGTGCCTCGCCACCGTGCTTGGTACCCCCTCTACCATTTCCCGAGCGCCAGCACTGAGATCCTCCTGTGCCGAACCTGAGTGAAGCTGGTCCTGCTTGACTGGCGTGGTGTCCGTTAGCTCTTTGTCCCACACAACGTCCTCATCGACCACCGGAACCAGAGGGTTCCATTGGCCACAACCCGACCATTCATTCCCGGCATTGTCTTTAATGGCGAAACCCAGTCCATAAAACAAATCACAGCCCATGATGTTATTGCCTTGGGCTGTCACGTGGAACGTGAAGTCAACCATCTTCGTAGACTACTGGACCGTTAACTCTAAAGTCCTAACTGTGCTCAGCCTGCCACCCCCATAACCATGCAACAGTGCCAGGTTCCCTCTAATCCTATAGTGGGGGAAAAACTACCTCACGGTGACCCAATTCAGCAATGACCCCTCCACTCCTGTGTCGAGCAGCAGCGGCACCTCCACACCGTCCAATTCCACTGTGCAAAACGTGTACCCATTTGTGCTGGGGAACACCGTATGGATGGTTGTCAGGGGTGGAAGGACTGATTTCTTCTGTGGGCTCTCCGGTTCAGACACACAGCACACTCTAGCATAATGAGTCAAGCGCCCACATCTGCTACAACGTGCTTCCCTAGCCGGGCAGCCCTTAGTCCTTATTGCGGTGCGTTACGGACTCACAACCCTTGCACAGGGGTTTTCCCGGGGCAGACCTTCAGCTGGCAGCGTTGGCTTCCATAGTATCATCATCCAAGCTATCCTTGCTGTCCGAGTCCACAGCATTTGCTGCGGCAGAAGGCTCTGGTGGCCGCTGTAACTGGCGCCAGGTTAGCTCCAAAGCGTCTGTGGTCTCCAGCTGGAGAGCTAGTTCGACAGCTCTGGCTCATGTTAAGTCACTGGGCGCCGTGAGTAGCCTAGCCTGCAATGTGGGGGTGTATGTGTGCTCCGCGAGCTGGTCACATACCATTTCATCTTCCAATGGCCCAAAGCGACATTCGCTAGTTAGTTGCCTCAAGCCAGCGACAAAATGGTGAATAGGCTCACCCACCCGCTGATGTTGCTGCCGAAAACAACTCCTCCGGACAGTCACGCTATCAGGGGTGTGTAAAATGGTTGGCTAGCAGCTCCACAACATCTTCAAAAGAGTCCGAAGCTCTGAGTGTGCGCAGGACTCGCTGGCCCTCAATACCCAGGTTGTGAACAAGTAGCGCATGTACTCTTAGCTTGTCGAGCTTACCGAGGTCCAGTGGGGTGATGTAAGTCTGAAAAACCTCAAACCACATAGGCCAAGGCACCGGCGGTTCACTGGGGAGCTCGGGAAAGGGGTGAAGTGGTGTAATACATGCCTCCATGAGTTAATCCTCGATCGCCAAATGTTATGTATGTTAAATACCTGGGTGAAAGATGAAGCAAGATGACTGGACGAACACAGCTTTGTGTTGAACAGTGATTACACAGCAGGTACCTGGCAGAGGGCACCAGTCAAAGAGGCCGCAATATGGGCACCCTCCGCCTTATATAGGGTGGTGTAGTGATGTGATGGGAAGTGCACGTCACTACACTGCACAATAATGTGCCAAAACACTATACAACATTATCCTCTCACTGATAGATGCATCTCAATAAATCAGAATGTCATCAAAGAGTTGATTTATTTCAGTAACTCAATTCAAAAATGGAAACTTGTATATTATCAGTGCTGGACAAGTTACTAAAAAATAGCAACTAGTAACAGTTACTAGTTACTTCTTTTCAAAAGTAACTGAGTTACTTACCAATTACTGCATGATTAAAGTAACTAGTTTCTTGGTAAAGTAACTTTCACGTTACTTTTAAATGCATTCTTAAATCATCTTGCACCTATAGCAAGATAATTTAATTAATGGATTACATTCCGGGCTTATTAATGTCAGGCTGAAAACAGACTGTTTCAGACAGAGCTTTTAGAACATGTCAGTCTGCTTTGTCCTACCTTGAGAGCTCTTACTGTGGAAAAAAACTGAAGAAAATCAACACAAAATTGCCAGTAATTTCCTCTTTTTGGAGTGATAAATAGGGTTTGTGACATGAGAGAGGGAAAAAGAGTGAGAATCACTCCAAAAGAGTGAGTTGGCAACACTGTATAAAGCTGTCAGTGTTCCTTACCTTTAATATTATGGACTTAATCCGAGGTGCAGTGATCCAAAGAAAATGTCCATTAGCCGCAGTCCAAATGTCTGCTGTGACAGAGAAATGCTCCAGTCTCTTAAATTCCTTTTGGAGATCCAAATCCATTTTTGAATAATCTTTATCCAGGTAGCAAGTAAATGTTGTTTTAACTTCAGTGGATCACAGTCTCAGCTGTCTGATGAGAAATGACTGTTATCAGATCTTTCGTCTGGAATGACGTATCTGGCAATCAGTCCGTTTAATTCTTGCTGGGTCACAAATTGTCCAGATGCATACCTGTGCTTGAAATCCAGCGTGGCTATTCAGATAGCGTAAATCCACCGATAACATGGTGTTAGCATAGCATAGCACTAGTTTTGATCTTGTTGCTGTTCAGGCACTTCTGAAGATTGCAGTCGGTCTCATACGACCCAACCAATATGCTTTTGTCCTTAACCATGACAAGGGAAAAATAATCTGTGTTTCCACAAAAACAAAATAGCTTCATCTTTTCCCAGCAAGAGCAAGCCCCATTTGTGGTTGCATCAGTGAAGAGGCTCTTTGCAACACGTTGACTGACAGCTGCGTCAGCTACGTAGGGTCAGTTTGTATTTATTTGTGCTAAAAATATCTATCCATATTAATAAAATGAGTAATGCGAGTAACGCACCTGAACAAATTTCAGTAAGAGTAACGCATTACTGATTTTTTAAACAGTGATTTCATTACACAGCACATTACTGCAAAAGTAGTGGTGTTACTCCCACCACTGTATATTGTATACATTCATTACACTCAGAGTGATATATTTCAAGAGTTTATTTCTTCTAATTTTGATGGTTATTCTAAAAAAAAAGAATATTACATAATTTTTTTAAAATTGATTTTTTTTTTTTTTTGTTCAAAGTATGCAGCCATCTACCAGGAAATTTTAGAGCACTTCATGCTTCCCTCTGCTGATAAGTTTTATGGAGACACTGATTTCATGGTATCACTGTGCTTAGCTGGCCAACAAACTCTCCTGATTTAAACCCCATAGAGAATCTATGGAGTACTGTCAAGAGGAAGATGAGAGACACCAGACCCAACAATGTAGATGAGTTGAAGGCCGCTATCAAAGCAACCTGGGCCTCCATAACACCTCAGCAGTAACACAGGCAGATCACCTCCATGCTACACTGCATTGATGCAGTAATTCATGCAAAAGAAGCTCTGACCAAGTACTGAGTGTGTATATGGACATATTTCTAAGTTGGCCAACATTACTATTAAATATCCATTTAAAAAAAAAAAACAATTTTATGTAAAATTCTATTTTTTTGAAAAATTAAATTTGGGGTTTTGATGAGCTGTAAGTCATAACCATCAAAACTAAAAGAAATAAACACTTGAAATACATCAGTCTGTGTGGAATGAATCTATACAGCAAATGTAACCGAGGGCACAAACTGGCTACGTCCAACCGGGAGGTTCAAACTCACGACCTCCTGCTCCGGAGTCCAGCACTCTACCTGTTTTGCCAATAGGTTTGACCCTCTTGGCAAGCCAAGTAGGGAATGCCTTTATTGACTCTGTTACATATTCCCCCTCAGATTCTTTGACATCATCCTGATGTCAGAGGTGCATTTAAGCTTTTGGGCTCCGTGGCCGCCATCTGACATGGAACTGATACACTGCCAGCATCCTGCTCCAGACAAATCCCACTTGTCCAACACAGGGGGTTTAAACTCATGACCTCCTGCTCTGGAGTCCAGCACTCTACCTGTTTCACCAATAGGGTTGACCCCCTTGGCAAGCCAAGTAGGAATGCTTTTATTCACTCTGTTACAAATGTAGCCCAGTCAAGTAATAAAATTACCTTTTCTAAATGAAATCTATAAATCTCTCCTTTTCTCATCCAGTTGTCATTTCAATCGTGTCCAATAGGTGTCACTGTCGTATTTTGAAATAATCCAGCGTTTACTTGCGAGAGTATTTAGTCGCACGTGTAACGTCATCACTGCACGACAGCTGAACACCCCCAATCAGAGACTGGTGACTAACATTATGCTTTTAGTTACTTTATCTTATTATTATTTACTATTCTTACTACTTTATCTTATCCTTCTTACCTCTTGTAAGACTGTTGACTGAACTACACAATTTAGATAAAAAATTGTTAATTGCCATGTTTATCACATCTACGTCAAAACTTTGTACTTTCACCTTGTTCTTAATAAAGTTTTGGAAAAAAAAAAAGACTGGTGACTAACAGTGAGGGTCCGTGAAAATATATATAAAGTGTTTACAAATCACACAAATAATCTTATATATTCTAAGACAAAGCTTTAAGTAGCTTGATGTATTAAGATTATTGGTTGATGGATTGCATAGAAACAAGGATTGATGTAGATTCGCTACTGATCCGGTGTAACGTTTTCTGCCAAGTTATCCACATAGCTGGAATAGAAGATGACGTGACGGCGTGAGTGTTCAAAAACAATTTGTCTGGTTTTACAGATGTACCAATTATTGTTTTTTTATTTATTGTGAAATTATATTAAGTAGTGTCTCCTCTGTTTATTGTAGAAGAGTTCACTACTGTTGTCTTTTTTAATCTTGTTTTTTTTGTTGTTGACAAAATTGTCTTATTCACAAAAAGGGATCTTTGTTAGGGGTAAATATTGCTTTTGCCTGACTCAAATGTCCCAATAAACACCAAATCAAACCAAATTAATGCTGTCTTATTCTTGGGGCAGTCGGGAGATAGGATGCACATTTTTAGGAGCTATCTGTGTTGGTCCGAAAAATTTTACACCCGGCCACACACCCCCAGCCCCTTTTTGGTGTCAGAAATGTGATTTCCAGGTCAATTTGGCCCTTTTGAATGTTTTATCAGTACCATAGTGTTTTTTTTTTTTTTTATTTGCAATAACACTTAACCACTTGCACTCCGGGCAATTTTCCTAAAAATGCCCCAAAATAACGTGCCCAAAGTAAATCGAAAGCTGTTATTCAACCCTTTGCAGCATCTTCATGGGGTTGGTCTCATTTAAAAGAAAACACTTTGAATTTTTTGGCAAAAAAACCATAATCTCTCTACGTGCTCCGGCCACTGAGTTACAGTCATCTAAACATACTGAACTTGAAGAAGAAAAAATTGGACACTGTTTTTTTGGATACAAATGCTTGTAAATAACACACAGCTGTCCGATCCGGCTGGAAAATGCAACAGAAATGTAGAACCAAGTGTTATCCAGCTGAGATCCAAATTTGGTAACAATACCACAAAAAATGAATATTTTACACAGCTTTGTTCTCAGGCTGTTCCCAGGCGTTTTGGAACTGTGCCAAATTGTGCCAAATGGCACAGTTTGGAAAAACGTCTGTAACTTTTGAATAATTCAATGTAGGATCTTCATTTTAGGCTCTAATGAAAGGTCACACTCAGGGCTGTGTCTGTGTGTGTGTGTGTGTGTGGGCGGGGGGTCGTTCCCCCCCCCCCCGCTACCAAGGACCAAATTCGGCCCTCGCTACATGACGGAATACACTCTTTTTTTTTTTTCCTTGCATGTTTTCACAGCGGCTCCCCCCCCCCTCGCTACTGTGTGTGTGTGTGTGTGGGGGGGAACCGTGAACGGACCGTGAACGCCCCCCCCCCCTCGCTACAGAAGAGGGCCATCGCTACATGATGGAATAGACTGATATGCTTCCTCCCGCGGACCGGGGAGCGTTCGGACCGTGCCCCCCCCCCGCAGTGGGGGGGGGGCATTCACGGTCCGAACACGGCAAATGAACCGTTTATCGCGGCGCATGCACTTCGTATTTCGTGCGCAGTACAGTTGTAATTTACCGATCGGTCAAAAGTCATTTTTGGATTACAGTTTTCAGGGATAAATAATAATTTAGCTTATAACACCTTACCTCTTCAAAGCAGCAGAGTCGTGGCGAACATCTCTTCCCAAGCGTCAGACGAACGCGACGCTGCTCCGCTCGTGGATCCCGATCAAAACATAATTCCATTATTGCCGTTTTGGCGAATGATTTACGAGTTTTGTCGTCGGCCTCCGTCTATTCTGCTGGAATGAGTGCAGATCCCACTTGTGGGTGTTCTCCATGCTGCTGGGTGAGCCTGGGTCTGTAGGAGATTCGTACAGAGTCCTTCTGCAGCAGTAAATATTGCTTCACCCAGCCAGAATTTCTGTGCTTCAATTGGCTCCTGCGTTCACAGTAGGCGGGTCCTCCTTCCTAGATTTTCATTCATTGGTTCTTCAAGGTTTCAGAAACCAATTCAAGGCTCTTATTAGTCGAATGAGAGGTCAATCAGATGAACTAATCTGTTCGCGGCTGTCTCTGCAGTTTTTTTTTGAGTGGCGCTTGGACGCTACTACATCACCATCACCACCATCATGCGTCATGCGCACGAGGGCGCACGAGTGCGCTCTCGCGCGCCCTCGTGCGTCATAGGACGCAGAGACTTGCCCGCCCGCGGAACAACGGAGCGCAAGTGGTTAAGATAAGATAAGATAAGCCTTTATTAGTCCCACAATGGGGAAATTCCAGGATAGCAACACTCAGAGCAACAATCAGAAGGCAAGAAAAAAACAAGAACAGCTAGTATACAAATGTACATATTACTATATATATATATATATATATATATATATATATATATATATATATATATATATACACACACTACCGTTCAAAAGTTTGGGGTCACCCAGACCATTATTTTCTGTTTTCCATGAAAAGTCACACTTATTTACCACCATGAGTTGTAAAATGAATAGAAAATATAGTCAAGACATTGGCAAGGTTAGAAATAATGATTTGTATTTGAAATAATAATTTTTTCCAGATACTCAACCTGCTCAAAGGAAGGTCAGTTTTATAGCTTCTCTAACCAGCTAAACTGTTTTCAGCTGTGCTAACATGATTGCACAAGGGTTTTCTAATCATCCATTAGCCTTCTGACGCAATGAGCAAACACATTGTACCATTAGAACACTGGGGTGATAGTTGCTGGAAATGGGCCTCTATACACCTATGTAGATATTGCACCAAAAACCAGACATTTGCAGCTAGAATAGTTATTTGCCACATTAGCAATGTATATTAGATATTAGAGTGTATTTCTGATTAGTTTAAAGTTATCTTCATTGAAAAAAACAGTGCTTTTCTTTCAAAAATAAGGAAATTTCTAAGTGACCCCAAACTTTTGAACGGTAGTGTATATAGACACAGTGCAGAGCATTATGGTTGGTGAATGTGCAGCAGAAAGTCTAAGCTCTCTCTCCCTCCGCGGGTGCGGCGGGCCAGCTGGATGTCTTTGGGCATGATGGTGACCCTCTTGGCGTGGATGGCACACAGGTTGGTGTCCTCGAAGAGACCCACCAGGTAGGCCTCGCTGACCTCCTGCAGAGCCATGACGGCGGAGCTCTGGAAGCGCAGGTCGGTCTTGAAGTCCTGAGCGATCTCCCTCACCAGGCACTGGAAGGGCAGCCTACGGATGAGCAGCTCTGTGGATTTCAGGTAGCGACGGATCTCTCTCAGAGCCACGGTACCGGGCCTGTAACGGTGAGGCTTCTTCACCCCACCGGTGGCCGGAGCGCTTTTTTTTTTTCCTTTTTTTTTTCGAGCAGCCTTGGTGGCTAGCTGCTTCCTGGGGGGCATTCTCCTCCAGTAGATTTACGGGCGGTCTGCTTGGTTCTTGCCATCGCTCTTTATTATTCTATCTTATATTTCTTGCAGGCCACCTAAACTCCAGCCCGGCACCCGCGTTGTTTTCGCCACAGTTCCTCGGCATGTCGAGCTTCTCCGTTAGCACCGGGTGGCGGTTGGAGCTAGCTAGCCAGCTAGCGCTTCCCTGCTGTATTCGTCCCCTGCTGCAAACAGTGGCTCCGTCCGCCGACTCGGGAGACCGTTGGAGCGATCTGTGTGTCCGTGATATATATATAGAGTGAAAGGTGTAGAAAGAGACTTTCTCACTTAGTAGAAAGTCAACAGCAGTGGTGAAGAGGAGCTGGTCAAGAGTGCAGCTGCTATCATCAAGTCTTTAGGACGTGAAACCACTACACTCTGCAGTCTAAAAGACTGTATCACTTCAGAAGAGACATTCCAAGATGTTGGACGGAGAAGATGGAAGTGGCATGTCAGTGCCTTGGCCCAGCCGTGCAGGAGGTGATGCTGCATCACCTCTGTCAGATAGTGGTAACCAGTTACAAGCGTTACAGTTACAAATTTCAATCAAATTTAGCTAATAGCTATACACTCTATGTGCAACACATCAGATTGATTGTCTTTGATTAATTGTCTATGTTTATTGCACTGTCCCTGTCAAATAAACTAATCTACAAATAACTGAATTGAGTCTAAAGCATGATGCTGTGATGTCAAGTATTGCTTCTCTGGGTGATGTACAACCAAGGTCTATTGTGTATGTCCCAAGAGAGAAACAGATTGTGCCCTTTAATGGAGACCCGGGTAAAGATGCCCATTCTGTTGATGATTTTTTTGACGAGGCTGAGTGGGCTATGAGTAAGGGGTCTGAGGGAGGGTGACCAAGTAGACTTCATTTTGCCACATTTAAGGGGATCTGCATTAGGTGAAGTTAAGCTACCTACACAAAGACAAGAAAAACCAAGTGATTTGTTTTTAATACTTGCGTGAAGCATTTAGAGAAAAACGTACTACATCACAGCTGTTACATGCATTTTATGCTCGCAGACAGTTGGATGGAGAAGACCTGAGAGACTACTCACATGCACTCTCTCAGTTGCTTAACTCCGCTCTGTTAACTTCTCCTAATGTTATTACTGACCCGCAGCTACCAAAACAGGACCAATTTATCGAAGGGGTGCGCAACTCTGCCCTCCGCCGCAAGCTCCGAAGGCTCATCAGAGAGAAACCGCAGTCCAGGTTGTTTGCTGTTAGAGAGGAGGCCATAATGTGGAGCCTTGGAAGACCAACCCCGAAGTTCAAATGTGGCAAGGAGCAGAAACCTTGTGGGAGAGAGTCTTGATGGACATTCGGTAAATGTTAAATCCCCAGCAACTCAGAAAGTTACTTGGCTGTGAAAATGTAGGAAGTTGTGAAGATAATTGCTCAACAAGGTAAGGCCATTGAAGAGTTAACAAATGCTGTGCGTGAACTCAACACTCAAGAAGCTAAACCACATGGCGCTAATATGACTAATAAGCCAAAAGTAACCCCCAGATATACTGAAGATGGCCAGCCTATCTGCCTGAGATGTGAAGGAGTAGGACACATGGCTAGGCAATGCCCTGCACGTACAGCCCAAATGCAGACTAGTGCAACACCCACCTCAGCCGCGCAGGGGAAACGAGATTCCTTGGTTGCTATGAGCCGGGCAATGGGAGGTAGATCCGAGAGCTCACCAGAGACTTTGACCAAAGAACGCTTTTTGAAAAAAGCAGTTGGTAAATGCCCTATTGTCGACATTTAAATAGGTTGCATTCCCCTGAAGTGTCTTATTGACTCGGGAAGTAAAGTTAGCACATTAACTGAGAGCTTTTTCAGAAACCACCTCCACGGGGAGGATGAAGACATGCACAGCACAGCTAAATGGTTAAAAATCACTGCTGCCAACAAATTGCCACTGCCCTACTTAGGCTATGTTGAGATAGATATCCAAGTAATGGGAGTCACTCTTCCGGAATGCGGATTTTTAATAATAAGAGATGACGATAAACCAGACACTAATGAACTTGATCTGTCCCCACCTGGCATAATGGGAATGAACATTGCTAAACGATGCAGAGAGTTGATATTAACAGAGTTTGATGCAGCACTTGGAAGAGAACTGGATACTGAGAGGAGAGAGGCCTTTCAGCGTGTACAGGAGGCAGAGCTAGTGGGAAGGACAGCTATGGCACGTATAGCATGAAAAGACAAATGTTACCTGCCTGCACTATCAGTCTTCACCGTATATGTGAGAGGCCCTAAGAGAGGGACTAGTGACAACTTCACACTTGTTCTAGAACCAGGCAACGCCCCACTGCCTGGTGGCATTATTGTCATGCCCACAGTAATATCAGCAAACAGTCATGTTTTTCTAGGTCAAGTAATCAACTTCTCACAAGATGATGTATGGCTCCCAGCTAAAGCCAGGCTAGGTGTTTTGACACCCTGTGAGTGCATTGAAGGTGACCCTTGTGAAATAAGGTTTCAGCGCATGATCAGCTACACCTAGGTGGCACACCCGAGCAACAAATAAAGTTAAAGGCACTGCTGCTTAAGTATACAGATGTTTTTGCAGTACAGGATGAAGACTTGAGCTACACTAACCACGTCCAACATGAAATCCCTGTACTGGATGAAACCCCAGTTTCCCAATCTTACCAACGGATCCCACCAAATCAGTACAAAGAGGTTAGAGATCACATATCAGAACTGTTAAAAAAAAGGTGCCATCAAGGAGAGTTCAAGCTCATATGCTTCACCAATTGTCCTAGTGCGAAAGCCCGATGGTAGTCTAAGGCTATGTGTAGACCACAGAAAGCTGAACTTAAAAACAAGGTGTAATGCATTTCCACTGCCACGTATTGATGAAAGTCTGGACGCTCTAAGCGGTGCTGAGTTCTTCTCAAGCATTGACCTTGCAAGTGGTTACCACCAAGTTGCAGTCCATGAAAAAGACAGGCACAAAACGGCCTTCACAACTCCTTTTGGCCTATATGAATACCCCAGGATGCCTTTTGGATTATGCAATGCGCCTGAAACCTTTCAGCGTTTAATGCAAGCAACAATGAGTGACCTTGTATTCCAGATTGTTCTCGTCTACTTGGATGACCTGCTTGTGTTTTCCAAGACCTTTGAGGAACACCCTGAGAGACTCGAAACTGTCGTTCAGAGGCTAAAGGAAACTGGCCTAAAAGTGAAAGTTTAAAAGTGTCATTTCCTTAAGTCAGAAGTCAAGTTCTTATGTCATCAGGTTTCAGTTCAGGGTGTAGGTACTGATCCTGATAAAATAAGTGCTGTTAGGCCGTGGCCCACTCCAAGCTCTGTTAAAGAGCTCAGGTTTTTTCTGGGTTTCTGTAGCTACTACAGGAGGTTTATTGGGGGGTTTTCTCAGGTCGCTGGACCTCTCCATGATGTTATAAATGCCTGTATTAAGGAAGGTAGCTCAGCCAAGGCCAATCAGTTGTTTCAGTCTGTCTGGAGAACAGTGTGTTCCGAAGTATTTGAACTGCTCAAAGACAAGTTAACCAGAGCTCCCATGCTAGGTTTTGCAGACTTTAAGATCCCTTTTATTCTGGTGACAGATGCTACCAACCTTGGATTAAGTGCCGTGCTTTATCAGGTTCAGGGTGGGAAGAAAAAGGTCATGGCCTATGCAAGTCAGAGGTTGAGAGGGGCCGAAAAGAATGACAAAAACTACAGTAGCATGAAGCTAGAACTTCTCACGTTAAAATGGGCGGTAACAGAAAAGTTTAGACGTTATCTTCTTGGTTCTAAGTTTACAGTGCTGACAGAAAACAACCCGCTATGCTACCTTTCCACTGCCAAGTTAGGGACTATCCAACAGCGCTGGGTTGCACAGTTAGCCGTACTCAATTTTGATGTTAAGTACCGGCCCGGTCACTGTAACTCCACGGCCGATGCCCTTTCCAGACAGCCAGCTTTAACAGAGTCAGAACCCCTTTCAGAAGATGCAGAGTTTGATGGTTGTGTTGCTACTTGTGACAGTCTCAGGGCAGGCACAACTCTAGGCCCAGAGTTAGCAGCTGCAGGGGTTGAACACTACTAGGTGAGGCAGTTAAACGCCTTAGACCCTGACCACAGGGAAGCAAGTGATGTAGTACAGAATTACACTCCCACACTTCCTAGTTATTCCAAAGCTAAGTTACAGACGTTCCAAGCGTCTGACCCAACACTCAAAGTTGTAAAAGAGTTCTGGGACAGAAAACAAAAGCCCTCCCTCCAAGAGAGACGAGCCCTGCCCATACCAGTCTGATCCCTTTTAAAACAGTGGCCCCGATTCAGAGAAAAAGATGGACTCTTGTATCCTGAAGTTGAAGACGTAAATCTTGGTGTCATAACCGCCCTTTTCAGGTCATTAATGAGGCACCAAATGCTGACAGTGAGTTTGCTTGTTTATTAACAGAAACACAAAGTAATGAGCCACGTGGGGCAAAACTCATACACTAAACGTAAGACACAAATAAAAAGCACAAACACCTATATAAGAGAGTAGCGAGGGCAAAACCTGGCACTATAGAATAAACACTTATAAGATAAGATAAGCCTTTATTAGTCCCACAATGGGGAAATTCCAGGATTGCAACAGCACAGGGATAGCAACACTCAGAGCAACAATCAGAAGGCAAGAGAAAAAAAACAAAAGCAGCGATTATACCTATGTGTATATATATATATATATATATATATATATATATATATATATATATATATATATATATATATATATATATATAGAGAGAGAGAGAGAGAGAGACAGTGTGGAGGATTGTAGCTAGATGGAATAAATATATGAGTATATAAACACACAGTGCGGAGTATTGTTGCTAGATGGAATAAATATGTAAATATATAAACACAGTGCAGAGCATTGTAGCTAGATGGAACAAATATATGAATATATAAACACAGTGCGGAGCATTGTAGCTAGATGGAATAAATATGTAGATATATAAACACACAGTGCGGAGCATTGTAGCTAGATGGAATAAATATGTAGATATATAAACACACAGTGCGGAGCATTGTAGCTAGATGGAATAAATATGTAAATATATAAACACGCAGTGTGGAGCATTGTAGCTAGATGGAATGAAACAGCATAACTGTCTATTTAGTTATCCTACATGGTATGATTATGTACCCATACATATTCTCACCCTCCATAGCGACCGGTATTTTCCTAGTTGTATACCGGAGGGGACCATTATGTAAGTCTATTGCGTCTTTTGCATTCAATACTATTAGGTTGTCACGTCTTTTTGCTATCTCTGCGAGCAGCCCTGCTTAGGTTGTACAGTCTGACAGCCGTAGGTAGGAAGGACCTGCGAAACCTCTCGGTTGTGCACCTAGGATGATGTAAGTCTCCTGCTAAATGAGCTCCTCAGTGCATTCAGTATGTCCTGCATAGGGTGGAACTCGGACTCCAGCAGAGATGACAGTTTAGCTACCATCCTTCTCTCTCCCATCTCCTCCACTGGGTCAAGGCGCTGCCCCAGGACAGAGCTAGCTTTCTTGATCAGTTTGTTCAGTCTCTTCCTATTGGCTGCTGTAATGCCACTGCCCCAGCAGACCACTCCAAAAGTGATGGCTGATGCCACCACCGTGTCATAGAATGACTTCAGCAGCGCCCCTTGTACACCAAAAGACCTGAGTCTACTCAGTAGGAATAGCCTGCGCTGTCCCTTCTTGTAGAGTGCGTCAGTATTGTGTGACCAGTCTAGTTTATTGTTCAGATGAACACCCAGGTACTTGTAGGATGTCACCATCTTGATGTCTGTTCCCTGTATATTTACTGGTGCTGTGAGGGGTTGTCCTTGCCTGCGGCAGTCCACCACCAGCTCCTTAGTTTTCCTCGCGTTGATCTGGAGGCAGTTCCGATGGCACCAGTCCACAAAGTCCTGGATAAGCCCTCTGTACTCAGCTTCATCTCCGTTGGAGATGAGGCCAATGATCGCAGAGTCATCAGAGATCTTCTGTAGATGGCAGTGTGTTGTGTTGTGTGAGAAGTCCGCAGTATAAAGGGTGAACAGGAAGGGAGCCAAAACCATTCCCTGGGGGGCTCCCGTGCTACTGATGATCGTGTCGGACACACAGTCCCGGGTTCTCACAAACTGTGGTCGGTTTGTGAGGTAGTCCAGGATCCATGATGACAGGTGCTGGTCCACCCCTGCGCACAGCAGCTTGTCCTTCAGGATCATCGGTTGGATGGTGTTGAAAGCACTGGAGAAGTCAAAGAACATGATTCTCACCGCATCCCCGGGCTTCTCCAGGTGGGACAGAGAACGGTGAAGGAGGAAGATCACCGCATCCTCCACCCCAATGCCATGCTGGTAGGCGAACTGGAGTGGATCCATCACTGGTCCCACCAGGGGGCGGAGGTGAGCAAGGAGCAGTCTCTCCAGGGTCTTCATCATGTGGGACTTCAGGGCCACTGGTCTGTAGCTGTTCAGATCTTTGAGGTGGAAAATCTTTGGTACAGGTACCACACAAGATGTTTTCCACAACTGTGGTACCTTCCCCAGCTTCAGGCTCAGGTTGAAGATATACTCCACAATCCCACACAGCTGGTCTGCACAGGACTTGAGGAGCTTTGCGCTGATGCCATCCGGTCCCGACGCCTTCCTCGCCTTGATCTTCCTCAGCTCCGTCCTCACCTGGGTCTTAGTGAGGGTCAGGTTGCGAGGCTGTATGTTGGGAGTGGGGGGATGTTGGTGGAGTGGGGAGTGGGCAGCAGGACTTGATGTCTTCAGAGGCAGCAGTGGTTGTTGTGCAGTCGGGGGGGAGGGCGGTTGGTCAAACCTATTGACGTTTTGCAAGTGACGTCCTGCATCACGTGATTTTTGTTGATACCGCCATATTGGTGGCACACGGTGGCCACCAATATGGCACACCAATATGGCACACGGTGGCCACGGTGGCCACATTGGTGGCACACGGTACACGGTGGCGCAGTGGTTTAGCACTGTGACAGCACAGTTTTACCCTCGGCCGGGGGATCGCGGGGATCATGAGATCGTGGGTTCGATCCCAGCCCCCGACCAACAGTGAGCTGTGTGGAGTTTGCATGTTCTCCCCGTGTTGCGCGGGTTTACTCCGGGATTTCTCCGGTTTCCTCCCGCACACCAAAAACATGTAGGTTTAGGGCGCTCGCGCACGCAGCGACCAGCAGCCAGTGGCTTGTCACCAGACTGCAAACCAAGTCTACCTACGGGTACAAATAAGTAACAAAAAAAAAAAAAAAAAAAAAAAAAAAAAAAAAAAAAAAAAAAATATTGGACGGCAACTCAGGTGCTGTTTGAGTGCGTTTCAGCATGGCGTCCGCTCAGTCAGATGTTCCGGTTTTGTCCGATGTTGCGCAACTTCTAGATAAGTAGACAAGTGGGTGGCGCGTTTTGGGCCCTCAATTTGTTTCCGAACTCTGGTCTGCGATGGCCTGCAGCCTGGGTGTTACAATTCACCGCACAACTGCGTACAACCCACAGGCCAATGGGTTATGCGAGCGTTTTCATAGATCACTGAAAGCAGCGCTCAGGGCTTCATTGACGGATGCAAATTGGGTAGACAGGCTGCCGTGGGTTTTATTGGGGTTGCGCTCCGCGCCGAAAGAGGATCTAGAAGCTTCCCCGGCAGAGCTCATTTTTACGCAACCACTACGGCTGCCCGGGGAATTTCTACCAGAGAATCCCGCTCCGGGCAGCTCCTCGTCTCAGCTTTTGCAGCGTAGCGCAAACACAGGCACGCTGCCGGGCCCTGCCCACCAGTTTTCCGCGTGTTTATGTACCCGATAACCTGATTTATAACCAGGAGTACAGGATTAAAACATGGAGTCATTCAGACTCATGCTTTACCATTTACCAGTGTTTACAATGATATAACATTACATCTATAGACACTGATACATCAGACATATCCGATATAAAATGTTGATTGCATAGCTGCGAGTAAGGCGACGGGCCACCCTCCTCCTGCGCCTGTCTTCGTCAGCTGGGAACCGGTAAAACTTCAAGTTGGATCCCTTTTTCTGGCGATTTGTACACCCAAAGGCACAGCAGTGAAACACCATAGTCTAATTCAATGCCAACATAAAATAAAACAAAGATGTAGGTTGAAATCAGGTAAATATATCGAGATCTGGTACACCGCTGAACAGCTGCTGAATGTGCCGTCCACTCACTTTTGCCGTCCAATATGGCGGCGTAAACAAAAGGATGTGACGTCACAGCAAATGGTCAATTGAAAAACAGATTCAGAATGTTCGCCCACTCCCTGCCCCCCGTGGCCTGGGGGGAGGTATTCTGGAGCCCAGAGATGGTTTAAAGGTTTCTCCAGACCCCGCTGATGTCGCTGTGTTGCAGCTTGTCCTCCATCTTCTTCCTGAAGCTGTCCTTGCCTTCTCTGATCTTTCTCCTCAGCTCCCTCTGTACGGACTTCAGCATCTCCCTGTTCCCCGACCTGAAGATCCTCTTCTTCTCTCTCAGAAGTGTTTTTATCTCAGGGTTGATCCAGGGTTTGTTGTTTGAGCAACACCGTATGGTCTTGGTGGGAACGGTGTTGTCCACACAGAAGCTGATGTAGTCCGTGATGGTGTGAGTGAGGCCATCGATGTCCTCACCATGTGGATCGCAGAGCTGCTCCCAGGCGGTGGTTTCAAAACAGTCCTTTAGAGCATCCATTGCCTTCTCAGACCATAACTTCACTGTCCGCATGACCGGAAGTTGTCTGTGCACTAGGGGTTTGTACACCGGCCGGAGATGAACCAAGTTGTGATCCGATCTCCCGAGTGGGGGGAGTGGTGATGAGGTGTACACCTCCTTAGTGTTTGCGTAGAATAAGTCCAGTGTTTTATTGTCTTTAGTGTGGCATGTGACATACTGGGTAAATGTGGGTAGAATGGGAGACAGTGAAACATGGTTGAAATCTGAGTGGATGACGTCATGCGCTGTCCCAGTGTTCGCCGTCGGATTTGCATAAATAACAATGCAGATCACGCGTGAGTATTCCCTTGGGAGATATGTAGGCCGCATGCTAACAGCTAGCAACTCAATGTCTTTGCTGCAGTGACGTTTTTTAACAGTGATATGTCCCGGTCTGCACCAGTTGTTGTTAACATACATTATCACTCCACTGCCCCTTGCTTTGCCACTGTCTGGTGTTCGGTCTGCCCATATCGCGTGGAAACCCTCCAGTTCAATGCTAGCATCTGCTGCTAGTTCATTTAGCCACGTCTCAGTAAATAACAGAAGGCAGCACTGATGTGTAAATGATGTAAATGATAAATGACGTAGCGAGGGCGAAACCTGATGCTGAAGTGAGACTGAAGCCGGATGTAGGGACTCCAGTCTAAGGTTGACGAGATTGCGTCCCCGACTACGTCTAGCTGGTGATCTTAAATAGGGGATAGAACTCAAACTACAAACAGGTGTGGAGTAGACGTAATTACAAAGTGCAGACAGCTGTGACAGGTCATGAACAGATTTGACAGCAGGAAGTCCTGCCATGGTGCTGTTAAAATAAAAGCACAGACATAATAAAAACATAATTAGATACACATATGGAAGAAAGGAAAATAAACAGGAGACCCGAGCCCGGTGCAGGAAATAAACAGGAGACCTGAGCCCGGTGCGGGAAATAAACAGGAGACCCGAGCCCGGTGCGGGACTGAACTCGGTATCACCACAGTACCCCTCCTACAAGCGGTGGATCCCCAGACACCCATGGTAACATCAAAAAAGAGAAGAGAATACCACCCCCCCCCAAAAAAAAAAAAATAAAAAAATGGCAACAACTACAAAAACTGACCGGGCGGGGGGGGGGGGGATCCAGGCCTGCAGGGAGAGACACAAAACAACACAAAATTACCAACATCAAAGACAAAATGAAGGAAACTGGGTCATAAATAGCAAATAGAGAAATAGTTCGGGTGGCCTTCCAGCATCCTGGCTCCACCCAACCAACCAGTGAAAAAGGCCGGACGGCCAACCAACACCCCAGAGACCCCAACTACCAGAAAAGAGTTCAGGTGGCCGACCAAAATCCAAGACGTGATGAACAGTCTGATAAAATGAGTTGGGTGGTCTGCCAGAGAATTGAGACCACCTGACCCTGCAGCCCAGTCTTTCAGGCGGCCGGCCAACGTTCTTCAGCCGCCAGCACCGGAGGGGGAAACCAGGAGGAGGCTTACCCATTGGGAGGCTCACTGACAGGAAGCCGAGCCGGTGGCGAGGAACCCCAATGGTGTCTGGTGGTGGAGAGAGGAGGGGGACCACGACGGCGTCAGCCCAGGGACCAGCAGCACCCACGGTGGAGCCCGGCTGGGCCAACGTATCATCCACTGCAGCTCCAGGCTGGAGCTCAGAAGCACCCGCGATGGACCCTGACTAGGCCAACGCCGCACCCGCGATGGACCCCACCCAGGTCAACACTGCACCCACGGTGGACCCAACCCGAGGAGGGACCCAAACGACGGCCTCGGGCAGGGAAGAAGCATCGCCCTGAATGACCTCCAGAGACGAACCCGGACCCTCGGGGATGTCCGACAAAGCTGGAACGTCTCCGGTGACCCTGGAAGAGGACTCGAGCACAGTAGAGAAACAAAAAGGGTCAGGGTCACCGGCAGTGGCAGAGCCCGGTGAGGAGAGTTCGAATGCAGCGGGCTGCTGCACCTGGCTCTCGTCCCCAAGAGACAGGCAAGATTGCTCCAATATAGAAAAGAGAAAGACAAAATAGAACACTTGCCTGATCTCAAGCTCAGCCACCGTCCAGGACTCCGGTGATCCAAGCGGCAAAGTAAACACGGGCTCGGTCATCAGGAGGTCGATAGCAGGTTCCCAATGATAGTCTCAACAGTTCTGGAACCCCCTGGCCCAGTAATCCACATCGATGGCTCCGTTGGTGTGGTGGCAGGAGGTCCGTCACTCGCTAGGGCTGAGTTCTGCTCACTGGAGACCCGGAAACGCTTCACCGTCTGCGCAGGATCCAAATAGCTGGCAGCCCTCCTCCTCTGTCCATGTCGTGGCTGCGGGGCTGGGACCTGGCTCACCAGGGCCGCAGGCTCCTCCCTCATCCGGTGGTCTAAACCAGGCACCGGCGGACACTTGGGGGGTAAAGGAAAAGACACAGAAGTAGCAAGTTCAGTTTTAATGGCTGCAGCAGGTGGTGGGGGCTCAGTGGACTGCATAACCTGAGCCCCCCCCTCAGGAATCAGACAAGGTAATTCATCATATTGTGGAACAGAATGGAAAAAAAACAAAAAACACTTGCCTGTTTTCCTGGGGTTCGATGGCTCCTGCTGCAGCAGGCTCAGTTCTTCCCTCTCCCATCACAAATGGTGATGGCAGACCCCTCGGGAAGACAAAGAGGAGCCACCCTAACAAGATCGGTGCTGGGCAGAGCTGGACAAGGAACCATGGGTCTCGCAGCAGCTGAAGAAAACGCCAAGGAGGAGGGAGGAGCAGCCGAGGCAGTCCGGGGTAGGAGAGTTGGTGAAACAGCAGAAAAAAATGACCTGGAGACTGAGGCTGCTGTCTTCACTCTCTGCTGAGGCGAGGGAGAAACAGCTGGCTGGGAAACAGGAGAGTTCTTTTGGCGGCCCGTAGCAGGATCCAGATGGGAGCCCCGCAGAGGATTAACCTGGTCAAGAAATTCCCTCCCCTTCGGAACGATCGTGTCCCGGGGACTACGAGCAGGGCGGCGACGTGTTCTAGCTGGAGGCGAGGCTAAATTTAAATTAGGAAAGCGCCACTGCTGCGCAGAAATTGAAGCCAGCAGCTTGGCGAACTCAGGAAAGTTGTGAAGCTCAGGATTAGCCTCCACCAGTCTGACAGCAGCCACCACACTCTTAAGAATCTTGCTGGGATGGAAGGCAGAGCGTGCTTCAGCCACACAGCCCCTGATGAGTTCAGCCGCTCACTGTACCTCTTCACTGGGACCCCTGGTTGCCCTCCTCCTCCACTGCGTAGGAAGACGGTCTATCGGCGGTGCAGAAACTGGAGCTGGAACTGAGGTAGAAACCTCATAGAGAGCTGAGGAGTGAGTGTGCTTCCCCGTCGACCCCCTCTTGGGCCTCCTGGAGGGTTTCTTGTCCAACTCCCGGTTCTTCTGGAGAAGCACCAAAACTTCAACCATCCTCTCCCTGCCCTCAGTGTGATCAGCAAGTCGAGGATGGGGTTTGACAGTCACCTCCGCGAGGCTGAGGTACCACAAAGCGCTTTCGGGGGGGCGTTGGAGAGCGATGGATAGGAGGTCATCAAGCTCCATTAGCGCCCGGAAGAGCTCAAAGCCCAGGCTCATAGGATACCATGTTCTAAATGACGCCATACCACCTCCCCGAAAAAAGAAAAAAAATGCAGGCACCCGGTAAAAGGGAAAAAACAGAGCCAAAAACAAAACTCACTGTGGCTGGCACCTTGCTTGGCTGTGATCTACTGTCATAAACACCCTTTTCAGGGCATTAATGAGGCACCAAATGCCGACAGTGAGTTTGCTTGTTTATTAACAGAAACACAAAGTAATGAGCCATGTGGGGCAAAACACATACACTAAATGTGAGACACAAAGAGCACAAACACCTACATAAGACAGTAGCGAGGGCGAAACCTGACGCTGAAGTGAGACTGAAGCCGGATGTAGGGACTCCAGTCTAAGGTTGATGAGATTGGAGCCCTGACTATGTCTAGCTGGCGAGCTTAAATAGGGAATAAAGCTCAAAACTACGAACAGGTGTGGAGTAGACGTAATTACAAAGTACAGACAGCCATGACAGGTCATGAACAGATTTGACAGCAGGAAGTCCTGCCACGGTGCTGTTAAAATAAAAGCACAGACATAATAACGAAAACGTAATTAGATACAAATATGGAAGAAAGGGAAATAAACAGGAGACCCGAGCCTGGTGTGGAACTGAACTAGGGATCACCACACTTGGCAAATGTCAGCAGCTGTTGCTACCTGTATATCTCAAAGAAAAAGTCCTGACCACTGTGCATATTCAAATGGGCCACCAAGGCATAGAATGGACACTTGGTCTCTTAAAGCAGAGATGTTTTTGGGGAGGTATGCACGAAGATGTAGAGCAGTGGGTGAAAAACTGTCAAAGGTGTGTATTAATCAAGTTGCCCCAACCCAAAGTCCATGTGCCCCAAGCCCCATTTCTTGCTACCCGTCCTCTTGAAGTTGTAGCTGTAGACTACACCACACTCGAGCGTGCAAGTGATGGCTGTGAAAATGTTCTTGTAGTCACCAATGTTTTTACTAAGTCCAGTCAAGCCTTCCCCACGAGAAATCAGAGAGCGGACACAACTGCAAAAGTTATACTGAAAGAGTGGCTCATGAAGTATGGGGTGCCAGAGCGCCTGCACTCAGATCAAGGCAGAAATTTCGAGTGCTGTAATCGCTAAACTGTGCAGATTGTATGGGGTGAAGAAGACTTGTACTACACCTCACCACCCTCAAGGAAACCCCCAGTGTGAGAAGTTTAACAGAACATTGCATGACCTCCTCAGAACACTTTCCTGAAAAAAAAACGCCGCTGGCCTGAACACCTGAGAGAGCTTGTTTATGCTTACAATGTCACTCCCCACTCCTTGACGGGTTATTCCCCCTACTACATGCTGTTTGGAGTTCACCCCCATCTGCCAGTTGATGCTCTGTTAGGAAAAGAGGAAGTCACAGACTGGCTCACAACACACAGAAAACAACTCCTGGATGCACATGAGAGAGCAAGAGAATTTTCTGAAAGGAAAGCAGCAGAAAGAATGGCTCACCAGAATGCAAAAGTCCACTGTCCACCTGTTGAGATAGGTCAGTGTGTGTACCTTCGCCATCACCCAATTGACAGAAACAGGATTCAAGATGCTTGGTCATCCAAAGTAAATAAAGTCATAGATATTCAAGGAACGACTCACACAGTTGTACCAGTGAATGAAGGACCGCTAAAGAGAGTGCATAGGTCCAGTCTGTGCCTTTGTGTAGGGCCTATATTGTCTCCAAGGCCAAACTGCCAACTGGACTCCAAGTCCTTCCTGTCAATGAGCCTGAAACTGATCTAGATTCAGAAGTCGAATCCATTGAGTCAGAGCCTGAGTTCCTGTTGGTGGAACAAGTTCGTTGGCGGATCTAGAAAGTCATTTTGATGAGGAGAGCATACTGTAAGTGAAACAGAAAGTGAACGGCTGCCTGATGTTGAAGTGAGTGACACGCAGTGTTGGTCAAGTTACTTGGAAATAGTAATTAATTACTGATTACTGATTACTTCTCCAAGAAAGTAATCCAGTTACTTTACTGATTACTTATTTTCAAAAGTAATTAGGTACTTTATTACTTTACTTATCAAAAACATTATGCACAGCCTGAATATGCTATAAAGCAATAGACCTTTCAGCCTAATTCTATTCTTTCTGCATATTCCATCATATAAAATTGAATCAAATGAAAGTGTCTTTTTTAAAACTTGTTTTATTAGTTTCAATCTTTTAACTTCTAGCAAGCATCAAGCAAAAATTAAATTAAATGCAACAGTCTGAGTTGAAGAAAATTGTTGAACATTTAAATCTATTTTCTGCACATTCCACCGTATATTAATAAAATAAAGCAAGTCTGTTAACTTATATTTCTGCATATTCCAGCATGTAAAATAAAAATCTTTATTGTGTGTATACTCCTTCATTCGAATAGATGTAAATAAAATACAGCAATAAAATAATTAAAACCAAAGTCTCTCCTGACTGTATTCCAAATTATTAACATTTACTTCTTTTAACAGCTGGTAAAGTGCAGAGGAGTAATAATGAGTTTCCCAAAACAAAAAATGCTGTTGCATGCCACATTTAGGCTGTTAGTCCAGTCTCATTTTATGGCTACCCTGACAAGGCCCTATGTTTTTTTGTTTTCTTTCGGAGTGAAACAGTGGTTATATCGCATCAGCAGAAGCTTTCCAAACCCACTATCAGACAGTCTGTTCCTTTTCGGGGAAAGCACCAAGCCACCTATACTGAACAGCCGTTCCACTGGTGCACTGGATGGAGTTGGAGTGTTGTATTTCATGTACATCTTTTTGAGGTATGGGAACTGATTCAGAACCTCAAGCTCATACTCAGACCTTAAACAGTCAGTTACTTCTTTTTCTGCTGAGAAGCTTTCTGTGTGCTGGTTCTCAAAATCAAAAAAGTCCATTTCAGCTGGGCTGGCTACCAGTTGGGACACAGTAGCATTGTCAGCTGCAGGAGCAGCTTTACGACACTCTGTTGTCAGAAGCTCCTCCACATGCTCTCTCCTACGCTCATCTGTCAGCCATCGAAGTTTGATCTTGGGACAAGTGGCCGCTGCAAGAAGTCCTTCTTGGCTATCCAGTACAGCATCAAAACGAATGCATCAGAACGATTCAGAGTCTACAGTGGAAATGGGCAACATCTCCTCGACAATATAGCCAGCGACGAGCTTCTTCAGTTCAGCGGCACTAAGTCCTTTGGCTTTTAAGTCTATTTTCACCTGTTTAGCAGGAGAGGGGCCCCCAGAGGTTCACCCGGTGGAATTGGATGTGATAGCCACAGCGGGCATGTCAGTGGGGGGATCCGGGGATTTCTCAGTGAGTTTCACATTCCTGTGCCGGCTTGCTAGGTGCTTGCTCAGATTTGAGGTGGAATTTTTCACTGTAGATAAAAGTTTTCTTCCCACGCAGAGTGTATAGCGGACGCTAATGTTTTTGTCACCTTTTACCGAGTCAAACTCAAAGTAATGTTGGTACTTCAAAGCATTAAACACTGCATGGCTCTGCTCTCCCCTGCGCTCCATGTTGTCTCTTGTTGATCATTACACGTGTCTGTTGTTTACCATTGACGTCGTGCCGCTCATACATCATTGTCACGAGACAGTCTCACAAAACAACATCATGGTTTAGTAACGCAGCCTGCTTGCGGGAAAGTACCAGTAATCTAACTACTGTTTTTGCAATTGTAATCCCTTACTTTACTCGTTACTTGAAAAAGTAATTGGATTACAGTAATGCATTACTTCTAACGCGTTACTGCCCATCAGTGGTGACACGCCCGGTGGAGAGTCCTCTCCCCATTCACTACCAGTTGCATCAAGTCAGGGTTTGTCTGAAGAACTGGAGGAGACACCAGTACCTGCGCTGTGGCGGGGGGCGGAACACTCAAAATACAATTGCGCCTATGCCAGCCCAACACAGGAGTTAACTTGCCTATCAGTGCGTGTAGTAATGCTGTCTCATTCACGCCAGATGTACTGTCTCAGGTGTTAGCGGGAATGGTCCTTTACACGTCGAAATTTAATGCTAGGGGTGATGTTTAGGAAGTCACCCAGACATTGAATTCAGGCAGGGGAGAATGTAGCCGGGTCAAGTAATAAAATTACCCTTTCTAAATGAAATCTGTACATCTCTCCTTTTCTCCCCAGTTGTCATTTCAATCGTGTCCAATAGGTGTCACTGTCGTATTTTGAAATAATCCAGCGTTTACTTGCGAGAGTATTTAGTCACATGTGTAACGTCATCACCGTGCGACAGCTGAACGCCCCCAATCAGAGACTGGTGACTAACGGTGAGTGTCTGTGAAAATATATATAAAGTGTTTATAAATCACACGAATAATCGTATATATTATAAGACAAAGCTTTAAGTAGCCTGATATATTAAGATTATTGGTTGTTGGATTTTGTAGAAACGAGGATTGATGTAGATTCGTTGCTGATCCAGTGTAACGTTTTCTGCCAAGTTATCCACGTAGTTGAAATAGAAGACGACGTGACAGCATGAGTGTTCAAAAACAATTTGTCTGAAATTTTACAGATTAAATTTTACAGAAAAAACCCCAATTATTGTTTTTTTTTTATTTATTTACCAAATTTGTGGATTGTTTGATTTGTACAGAGGGGAGATAGCACTGTCCAGGGTCTTTCTGAGTGGTTCGGGCTGGACAGGCTGTCCGCCATTTTTGAATGAGTTCCAGTTTATTGTTAGAAAAATGTAATGTATTTATTGTGAAATTATATTAAGTAGTGTCTCCTCTGTTTTTTATTGTAGAATAGTCCACTACTCTTATCTTTTTTTTTTTAAATCTTGCTTTTTTTTGTTTTGTTTTGTTTTGTTTTTTTGACAAAATTGTCTTATTCAGCTGGCAATATCATCCATGCAATCAGGAAAATCTCCAGGACCTGATGGGTTTTCCACTGATTTTTTCAAAAAATTCTCTTGACGACCTTGCCCCTTTCCTTTGTCAAGTTTTTACAGAGTCGCTGGACTCCGGTACACTTCGTCCTTCATGTTATCAGGCCTGTATCACTGTGTTGCTTAAAAAAGACAAGGATCCTGTTGATTGTGCTTCTTACAGGCCTATTTCCTTGTTAAATACCGATGTTAAAATTTTGTCAAAGTTGTTAGCTTCAAGGTTGGAAAAGATTCTTCCTTTTATAATTTCACAGGACCAAACGGGTTTCATTAAAAATCGCCATTCTTTTTTTTTTAACTTGCGGCGGTTGTTTAATATTATTTATACTCCTCACCACAACATACCTGAATGTCTTATTAGTTTGGACGCTGAAAAGGCATTCGATAGGGTTGAGTGGGAGTATTTGTTTTTTACTTTGGAGAGGTTCGGTTTTGGTCCTTCCTTCTGTTCCTGGATTAAACTTCTCTATGCTAGTCCTTTAGCTTCAGTGTTAACTAATTGTCACTATTCTGACTATTTTAGACTTTACCGTGGTACGAGGCAAGGCTGTCCTTTGAGCCCGTTGCTCTTTGCCTTGGCAATTGAGCCGTTAGCTATTGCAATCCGTGGGAGCCGGGACTTTCTAGGCATTTGTAGGGGTGGCATCGAGCATAGGGTTTCACTCTATGCCGACGATCTTTTATTATTTCTCTCCAACCCACTTACTTCATTACCTGCTATACTCAATATTTTGGATAGTTTTAGTAGGTTTTCTGGTTATAAAGTTAATTTTAATAAGAGTGAATTGTTTCCGATTAATGAAAAGATTAGAGTTAAGGATCTTGAAAATTTTCCTTTCAAGGTTGTTATTGATCATTTTAATTATCTTGGGATATGTGTTACTAAACAACTTAATTACTTGTTTAAAAATAATTTTCTCCCCTTATTTGACCAGTGCAAGCTAATACTTTCCAAATGGTCCCCATTATCCTTGTCTTTAATTGGCAGAATCAATTCTGTAAAAATGATGTTACTTCCAAAGTTTTTATATTTGTTTCAATGTCTCCCCATTTTTATTCCTAAATCCTTTTTTAAGTCTTTGCACTCTCTGATTACCTCATTTATTTGGAATGGTAAACATCCGAGATTGACTAAAGTTTTTCTTCAAAGACCCAAATCAGAAAGTTAGGCATGGCTCTGCCTAACTTTCAATATTACTACTGGGCAGCAAATATCAGGTGCATGTTATATTGGAAACATTTCTATCTGGAACCCAAATCACCCATTTGGATCCTTATGGAGTCACATGTGGACAATCAAACCTCCCTACCGGCAATTTTAGGTTCACCACTTCCCCTTGCTTTGTCTACACCGTGTAATAACAAAGTAGTTCGTCAGTCTCTTAGAATTTGGTCTCAATTCAGGAAAAATTTCAGTCTTCAGTTTTTCTCCATTAGAAGTCCAATTGCTGCAAATCATTTATTTACCCCATCACCTATTGATAGTGCATTTCATAAATGGCACAGAAAAGGTTTAAAATCTTTTGCGGATTTATATTTTGATGGACAATTTGCAAGTTTTTCTCAACTTTCCCCTAAATTCGACATCACTTCTACACATTTTTTCCGCTTCCTCCAGGTCAGACATTATGTGCAAACCATGACAAAACAATTCCCTCAAAAACCTTCTGATAATCCTCTAGATGATTTTTTATTAGTTAAACCAACTTCTAAGGGGGTAATATCAGTTTTATATAATTTAATTTCAAATTTACAATCTTCTTCTCTGGCCGCTATTAAATTGAATTGGGAACAAGATCTTAATTTTACTTTTACTGATGAACTGTGGGACTCTATTCTTGGCCAGGTTCACACTGCATCAATGTGTGCTCGTCATGCTCTTATTCAATTTAAGATCGTACACCGGGTGCACCTGTCCAAGGTTAAGTTAGCACGTATTTACTCGGATACAGACCCAACTTGTGAAAAGTGCACTTTGCTTCACATGTATTGGTCCTGCCCTTCATTGATGAATTTTTGGCATTCTGTTTTTATCACTATGTCTGAAGTCCTGCAATATCAAATTAAACCTGATCCATTATGCGCCATTTTTGGTGTGGCTCCAGAACTTGTCTTGCCAAATTCCAAATTAAAAGTATTCAAATTTTCATTATTATTAGCTAGACGCGCTGTATTACTGAAGTGGAAAGACTCTTCACCCCCTTCACATTTACAGTGGATAGAAGATATAATGTCCTGTTTGGATTTAGAAAAAATCAGATATACAGTTCGTGGCTCTGAAAACAAATTCTATAAAGTATGGCGCCCGTTTCTTGATTTCTTTGAAAGACCCACGATTATAGTTTCTGAGTAGCTCATATCCCCTTTACCCCACCCCCACCTCACACACACAATTTTTCTTTTTTTTTCTTTTTTTTTTGTATTTTTTATTATTATTATTGTTTATTTAAAGGTTTTTGTGTTTTGAAGCATCCACATTTGTTAGTTTAAAATTCTACTTTTGCACTGTTTGGTTAAAACAAAAATGAAAATTTCCAATACTTTGTATTGTATTGATACTTCAATTAATAATAATAAAAAGACCTTTGAAAGAAAATTGTCTTATTCACAAAAGGAATCTTTGTTAGGGTAAAATACTGCTTTTACCTGACTCAAATGTCCCAGTAAACACCAAATCAAACCAAATTAATGCTGTCTTATTCTTGGGGCAGTTGGGAAATAGGATTCACATTTTTAGGAGCTGTATGTGTTGCTCCCAAAAATTGTACACCTGGCCACATATAGAAGTTTCATTTTTAAAAACTGAATTACTGAAATAGAGCAACATTTCTATCACATTCTAATTTATTGAGCTGCACCTCTACTGTGCTGTCCTGTATAAACTATCCTTGCAGTCATTGTGGGGATGGATGGTGGCAGTTTAACAGAGGGGATGGTTTTGGCTCATTTTGCTGACAAGATGAATAGCCTTTTAAATTTTTTTGTACATTTATTCATTTGAATGAAATTGTAACTATTTATTTATTGAAAGAAAAGCTTTTTTGAGATTTTTGCAAAGATGTTTTTGTTTTTAAGAAATAATCACTTTTAAGTAGAAGCTGCCCATTTTTTAAATTTTTTGTCATTGATCTTTAGATAATTAATGATGAAGACGGTGGTCTCTCTGTGTGTTGATAATTTGTAAAAATCTATGGGGTATCAAATATGTCCATGAGTGTATAGTTATTAAAGTAAAACAGATACTGTGATAGAATATTTTAGTTAGACAAGAATGTTTTAGTTAAGAATGTGTTAATTAGATAAAAGGGATCACACAAAGTGCTTATCTATCCCCTCACCCCCCAGCCAGTGGCAGCAGATGACTGCCCCTCCCTGAGCCTGGTTCTGCTGGAGGTTTCTTCCTGTTAAAGGGGAGTTTTTCCTCTCCACCGTCGCCAAGCGCTTGCTCACAGGGGATCGCCTGATTGCTGGGGTTTTTCTGCAACTGTGGGGGTTTCCACTACAGTTGAAAGTGCTATGAGATGACTGTTGTTGTGAAATGGTGCTATATAAATAAAGTTGAATTGAATTGAATTAAATTATTGCTGTATGAAGTCTTTGCACTGTACATCTGCCTACATAACAGGAAGTGGTTTTAGTTAACACACACACACCCCAACTGTTTTAGCAATGAAGAATGCATAGAAAAATGTCTCTGGGTCATGGGGTTGGTCATGGGGTTGATCATGTGGTTGCGATGGGAAGTGAAAGGGGACAGTTTGAGAACAACAGGGAACATCTGTCGGCAGACAGCCAGCCACTGCAGGACAAACAAGCAACTTATGAAGAAACTGGTTTTGACCAGTTCATTGAGCAGCCGATGAAGGAACTGATTTTGACCAGTTTTGATCTTCTAGCCAGAAGATAAATGTAACCGCAAACGCTTATTCGGGGTCTTTCCTGCCAGGTTGTGCTGACGACAAAGACCCACAGCTGTGTTACTCTCTGCATGCTTCAATAAAAAGTTGAGGAATAGTCTATCTCTTGTGATTATTAATCTTTAAATAACAGTTTTGTGCTAATTGTCCAATTTTGAACACACTTTCAAATAAGAGTTTTACAACTTGGTGACCGCTGACATGTGTAGCAACCAATAACGTAATAACGGACGTAATAACGGCCAATAACGTAAGACCTGCCAATAATGTAATAATTTTGGCCAATTTAAATGTAATAAAGCCAATAATGTAATAACTTGCCAATAATGTAATAAAATGTTTGAGTCAATAACGTAATAACATTTTGCCAATAACGTAACAAGTTATTAAGTTATTGATTGGTTATTGCGGTATTGGCCTAACATTAAAAAAATCCTAAAATGTAATAACTGCTGCCAATAATGTAATAATACATAAATAGGACTGCATTTCTTGGAAATAAAAAGATTTTTTTGCAATTTTTTTGCAGTTTTTGTGCAATTTGCTCATTAAAAATAGGTATAGTGGATGGCATAGTCATCATATTCATCAAGTCCCATGTAGCTCTCACTCTCCTTAATTATGGTTGTAAGAGCCAATTTGAGAATTACTTGTTGTACAAAATCTTTATTTAGAATATTGTTTATTTGCTTAGATATGTACATTCAAAATTTCATGAATGGAGGAATATTATTTAATTCATTACTGTGAAGTGTATTTGGTAGTTTGATCACTTAGTGCAGGTGTCTCCAATGCGTCGCTCGCGAGCTACAGGTAGCTCACGAGGCCTTTTCCAGTAGCTGGCCAAGGGGTCAGTATTATAAGGACACAAATTTGATTCGTCACTTGGTAAAACCCAGCCCAAAATGAAACGATTGCTTGTCAACTAACTGTCAGTCAAACTTCAAATCAAATCAAATCAAACTTTATTGTCATATTGCTGTACATACAACTGTAGTGCAGGCAAGATGAAATTGCGTTTCTCTCGGCATCCATATAAGAAGCAGCATGATTAAGACACACTCCCACATAGCTCCCACCCCCCCATCCATTCACACATCCCTGAGACATACTTGGGGAAAAAGAATAACTAACTATAATATACAAAATGTCCATAGGTGCAGTAGTGTGTATGTGAGATTCCGGGTCAGCTGTTCAGCATCCTGACAGCTTGTGGGAGGAAGCTGTTGATCAGTCTGGTGGTTCTGCCTCTGATGCTCCGGAATCGTTTACCAGATGGAAGAAGTTCGAAGTGTTTATGCAGAGGGTGAGAACGGTCCTTGACAATGTTCAGTGCCCTGCTCCTACAACGGTTCTGAAAAAGTTCTTGGACAGAGGGACAGACAGCACAGAACTTATGTTCTGTGCTGCTGTCAGTTATTGGAACGGGTAGATGGGAGCAGGCTGACCGGCCAGATCACAGCAACAATGGCGGCAGGAGAGTCCAGTCACGCCAGTAAAAGGCAAAAAACTTATTTTTTTCATGAAGAGTGGGAAACAGACTTTTGCTTCACAAATGTGAATGACAAGTGCGTGTGTCTGATCTGTGGCACGAGTGTGGCAGTTGGTAAAAAATGTAACGTGGAGCGACATTTCACCAAAGTTCACAGCAACTTCTCTTGAGACTTTCCAGCGGCAAGCAGCCTCCGCAAACAGAAGGTAAAAGAGCTGAAAACTACACTCCAAAAACAACAGTCTCTTTTCACTAAACCGACGAAGAAGGCCAGCGTAGCAATCAAGCCGTCATTTAAAGTGGCGCACATCCTGGCCAAGCACAAAAAGTCCTTTACTGATGGCGGTGTAATTGAAGAGGCTATGATTGCTGTGGCGGAATCGTTATTCTGAGACCATAAAAATCAGACCGAGATTCTGTCTGCTATTGCCGATGTCCAGCTCGGTGCAAACACTGTGGCGCGGAGGGTGTGTGCGCTGTCTGCGGATGCGATCAGACAGCTGGAGTTTGACATGAACAGGTGCCTCTGGTTTTCACTCCAGTATGATGAGTCCGTGGACTCCAGTGACACAGCACAGCTGGCTCTTTTCATACAGATGGTGTTTGATGACTTTTTCACAAAAGAGGAGTTTTTGACATTACTCGCACTGAAAACCACCACCAAGGGAGTTGATATTTACAGCACCGCAAAGGACTACTTTGTGCAAAAAAAGATTCCCATTGAAAAACTGGTCTCCATAACAACTGATGGGGCACTAGCTATGGCAGGCCTTCACTCTGGATTTATTGCTCTCTGCAAAGCGGACCCAGACTTTCAAGAATTTCTTAACTATCATTGCATCTTCCACCAACAAGCTATTTGTGCAAAGGTAATGGGATTTGATCATGTGATAACACCTGTTGTTAAAATCATCAACTCCATTCGTGCAGAGGCCAAGCAACACCGGAGCTTCAAGCTTTTCTTGGAGGAATGTTCTGCGGAATATGGAGATCTCCTCCTTCACACTGAAGTCAGATGGCTGAGCAGGGGTAAGATATTGCAACACTTTCTTTCCTTGCTTGGTCAACTCAAGGCTTTCATGGAAATGGGGGGGGGGGCATCACATTACTAAGTGATGTTGAGTGGCTGGTGGATCTGGCTTTCCTGGCAGATGTGACTGAAAAAATAAATCACCTTAACCAGCAGTTGCAAGGCAGAGACAAAAAAAAAATAAATATGTGACATGATCAGTGCTGTGAAGGCTTTCAGAGCAAAACTCTCATTTTACATTCAGCAAATAAAAAAACAAAAGATTTCAGCATTTCCCCTCAGTTGCCAAGATGTTTGAAAGCCATTCAGAGGCAGAAAAAGTGTGTAAGGTACACAGATATTGTGATCTGTTGTCCAAGCTGGGAAAGGAGTTTTCAGACAGATTCTGTGACTTTGAGAAACTGGAACCCTGTGTGACATTTATTTCCAACCCCTTCCTGGATGTGGACATCAGTGAGTTGTCAAGACAGATGGCTGAACTTTTCTGTGTTGACTCTGTGCAGATGGAAATGGAAGTCATAAACCTCCAAAATGATGTCCAGCTAAAATCCCAGAAGCATTTACAGCATTTCTGGAGTTTAGTACAACCAGAAAATTTTAAAAAAATCTTCACCAGGTTGCTCTGGGAATGGCTACTTTGTTTGGATCGACATATTTGTATGAATCTGCATTTTCTGACATGCGTGTCATTAAATCAAAGTTCAGAACCAGACTGACAGATGAGCAATTAAATGACTCTATCAGAGTGAACCTCAGTGGATACATTCCTACATACAGCTCTCTGGCTAAATTCATGCAGTGTCAGTCCTCTCACTAATGGAAACTTCATGATCCTTGTGCTGGTGAATTATATTATTTGAGTGTTCATATTAGAATTTTTGTATTGTTGAAAAAGTTTCAAATTAAACAGGAATACAGCATCCATATGCTGGTGATTTATATGTATATGTATGTATATACAGTATATACAGTGGGGCAAAAAAGTATTTAGTCAGCCACCAATTGTGCAAGTTCTCCCACTTAAAAGATGAGAGAGGTCTCCAATTTTCATCATAGGTATACTCAACTATGAGAGACAAAATGAGAAAAAAAAAAATCCAGAAAATCACATTGAAGGATTTTTAATGAATTAATTGGTAAATTCCTCGGTAAATAAGTATTTGGTCAATAACAAAAGTTCATCTCAATACTTTGTTATATACTCTTTGTTGGCAATGACAGAGGTCAAACGTTTTCTGTAAGTCTTCACAAGGTTTTCACACACTGTTGCTGGTATTTTGGCCCATTCCTCCATGCAGATCTCCTCTAGAGCAGTGATGTTTTGGGGCTGTCGCTGGGCAACACGGACTTTCAACTCCCTCCAAAGATTTTCTATGCGGTTGAGATCTGGAGAGTGGCTAGGCCATTCCAGGACCTTGAAATGCTTCTTGCGAAGCCACTCCTTCGTTGCCCGGGCGGTGTGTTTGGGATCATTGTCATGCTGAAACACCCAGCCACGTTTCATCTTCAATGCCCTTGCTGATGGAAGAAGGTTTTCACTCAAAATCTCACGATACATGGCCCCATTCATTCTTTCCTTTACACAGATCAGTCATCCTGGTCCCTTTGCAGAAAAACAGCCCCAAAGCATGATGTTTCCACCCCCATGATTCACAGTAGGTATGGTGTTCTTTCTCCTCCAAACACGACAAGTTGAGTTTTTACAATAAAGTTCTATTTTGGTTTCATCTGACCACATGACATTCTCCCAATCCTCTTCTGGATCATCCAAATGCTCTCTAGCAAACTTCAGACAGGCCTGGACATGTACTGGCTTAAGCAGGGGGACACGTCTAGCACTGCAGGATTTGAGTCCCTGGCGGCGTAGTGTGTTACTGATGGTAGCCTTTGTTACTTTGGTCCCAGCTCTCTGCAGGTCATTCACTAGGTCCCCCCATGTGGTTCTGGGATTTTTGCTCACCGTTCTCGTGATAATTTTGACCCCACGGGGTGAGATCTTGCGTGGAGCCCCAGATCGAGGGAGATTATCAGTGGTCTTGTATGTCTTCCATTTTCTAATAATTGCTCCCACAGATGATTTCTTCACACCAAGCTGCTTACGTATTGCAGATTCAGTCTTCCCAGACTGGTGGAGATCTACAATTTTGTTTCTGGTGTCCTTTGGCAGCTCTTTGGTCTTGGCCATAGTGGAGTTTGGAGTCTGACTGTTTGAGGTTGTGGACAGGTGTCTTTTATACTGATAGCGAGTTCAAACAGGTGCCATTAATACAGGTAACGAATGGAGGATAGAGGAGCCTCTTAAAGAAGAAGTTACAGGTCTGTGAGAGCCAGAAATCTTGCTTGTTTGTAGGTGACCAAATACTTATTTTACCGAGGAATTTACCAATTAATTCATTAAAAATCCTTCAATGTGATTTTCTGGATTTTTTTTTCTCATTTTGTCTCTCATAGTTGAGGTATACCTATGATGAAAATTGGAGACCTCTCTCATCTTTTAAGTGGGAGAACTTGCACAATTGGTGGCTGACTAAATACTTTTTTCCCCCACTGTATATATACTGTATATATACAGTATATATATACGTATATATATATACTGTATATATACTATATATATATATATATATTTTGTGGGCACCCAGCACAGTGCAGACTGATACTATTCACGCTCAGCAGGGATTGCATACAGACAGAGAACCCCTGGGGGGGACAACCAGAACAATGGACTATTGTTATACATCCCTGGATTAAGGAGAGAAAGTCCGGGCGCCAGTTGGTCACTCAATTGATATGTATTGACTGATATGTATACCAATATGCTAATGTACCATGCATTCTCTCTGTCTGTATAAAAGAGCTTACAATGCATGCCTCAAGGAGCACACACAGGACACACAGCACACACAGCACAACACAGCACACAGCGCTACAGTGTGTCTCATGATGATGGAGGAAATAAAACTCTGAAACCTTCCAGCTCGTCGCATCTTGCTTGAACTTATTTGTTCCTCCACACTGGAGACCCTTGACGAAGAATGGAACACGAGGCGAACACCCCGGAGATGACCTGGATGGGAAGCCTCAGCACACGTCATGGTGCGCCCCTCGCCTGAGCTTTTACCTTCACACTGGTGACCTGACGAAGGAGAATGACTGTCTCCTCCCTCTCACAGCGCTGTGGATCCCAGAGGACCAGAGAACGCCTGCATCCTCTTCATCCTCACTGGAGCGCGTTCTGGAGAGCAGGGCTGGGACCAAAACACACCATGAATGACATGAGCGAACGAAGGAAGCAGCCTGAACTGGGACAATCATTGACGCCGACTGCGTTGATTTCCACCAAGCTCCACGACTCTGACTAAACTCCGGACACCGGACCTCCAGCGCACAGAAGCCCCACAATGCACACCGCAGGATTACGAGGACAACACAACTGCCAGCTATGTGGTCACTGCGCCAGGCGTGCGCCAAGCACCAGGGACAAACCGGCTCCACAGACTTATACATCGTCCTCCGCCGCTGCACATGCTCGAGGAACACGGCCAATTGCCATCCTTGGAACCTTTAGGGCTGCTCTCGCACCTGAAGCATATGTGCAGCTCGCACACAGGACTTTGTATGGGTTTCTCAACTATGGCGCACAAGGGGAATTTAGCCAATTGCTTTCCCCAATGACTTTAGGGCTGCTCCTGCACCTAAAGCCAAACCACCTCACACCCTCACACAGCTGCAGTTGTTTCACAGCCGCTACACATCCTCTGGGATTTTTGGCCGCTTGCCTTCCCCACATCCTTGCTGGATCGAACCACAAAAGAGTCAGAGATATAATTTTTTTTCATAGCCACTGTGGATCATCGCCAGGTTTAACGGGAAAGTCCCTCACCATTGCGGATCCACGAGCAATTTTTGCACGGCCCAGACACCTTTGACGTCCCGGGTCGGCACTCACTTACTCCCACCCCTCCCCCTCCTCCTGCACAGAGCTTTTCCCGCACCTCACTCCCTAAAGCCGGCCAATCGCCGTCTTGTTCCATTACGCACAACTGCACACCGGCCCATGTGCCCATGATCCACGGCCGTTTAAAGTGCTCCACCCCTCCCCCGTCCCCCCCACGGACTGACATGCCCTCCGACAGTTCTACCAGAGCTGGAGCCAAACGACGGGGGGGGGGGGGGGGGCTTCACAGCTCCTTCCGAGCGTTCTGGAGGGAGCCGTGTGGGCACCCAGCACAGTGCAGACTGATACTATTCATGCTCAGCAGGGATTGCATATGGACAGAGAACCCCTGGGGGGACAACCAGAACAATGGACTATTGTTATACATCCCCTGATTAAGGAGAGGAAGTCCAGGCACCAGTTGGTCACACAACTGATGTGTAATGACTGATATGTATACCAATATGCTAATGTACCATGCATTCTCTGTCTGTATAAAAGGGCTTATAATACATGCCTCAAGGAGCACACACAGGACACACAGCACAACGCAGCGCACAGCGCTACAGTGTGTCTCATGATGACGGAGGAAATAAAACTCTGAAACCTTCCAGCTCGTCGCATCTCACCTGAACTTATTTGTTCCTCCACAATATATGTATGTATATATATATATAAACAACAAAATTGTATTGACAGGTCTGAGGAGTTGTTAGTTCCTGTCCAGCAGGTCAGTTGGGGGGGGGGGGGGAGGTGAGTATCAGTGCTGCTGATTAAGCCACGGCACCCTTTAACCCTTTGATTTCCATCTCAGCAGCAGCTCTGTTTGAATTGTCCTCAGAAGGGAACATGTAAATTGACAGAGGTGTGAAGTTTGTCCCAACTGTTCTGACTGATGTCATGGGGTGGGGGTGGGGGGTTATCTGTTGGGTGTCATGGGGTGTCATGTGTTTACTCTTCCTGGGTTAACTGGATTATTTCTGCTGCTGGGGATCACCTATTCCTCTTCTTCTCCATTTCCTTGCTGATTAGTGCAGATCTGCAGGATTTAACACCTCCAAACACCACCATTTAGTTCCTCCTCATGACTCTCATTTAAAAAAATGGCCAACACACACCAATTTATCACATCCTTTTTTATGTAAATTAGAAACATTCTTTTGTAAATGTGAGGATTTTTCTCATAAATTTGCAGGATTTTCCTGCAGAGTTACAGCCAGTTTACTCAGAAATGTGCAGCTTCTTACTTGAAAATTTGCAGCTTTTTTTAATTCATAATTTTGCAGCTTTTTCCTCATGATTTTAGAATTTTTCTTACTCTTGAATTTGCAGTTTTAAAAAAAAAGCTTGAACTTGCAGCATTTTACTCAAATCTTATATTTGCAGTGTTTTAGATTTTAAACAGTTGGGAATTTACACGTTTTTTGTCTTTTTGCTAAAGCTGCAGCATCTTACCCATAAAATTCCACTTTTTTGGTCAGAAATTGGCAGCTTTTAACTGAGACTTACACCCCCCCCCCCCCTTTTTTTTGTCAGGTCAGGCATTGGCTTGCTTGCTACTGGATAACCATGAAAACCGGTACTACCTGTCTCATGAGTCGGGCCGTCGGTGACTCAACCGGCATCCCTGTCCTTCCGAGGGCGTGGAGGGTGAAACAGGGCATCCTGGCAGAACTAAAAACAATATCTGCCACAGGTCTGTGGTGGACCATTCCCAGTTACACGGGGTGAGACCGGACATCCTGGCAGATAAACACATCTGTCGCAAGGTCTGTGGTGGACTGTGCCAGTCAGTGCATTGTGACATGCACTAAACAAAGAGCAGCGATAAACAAACCTATCATCTGGTCAGTCACTGCAACAGATACTGGAGTCAGTTTGTCTTGGCTTGTCCTTGCCACTGATAATACCTTTATTTGCCAAGAATGTGCTGCTAGTCCAGCAAAAGCTAGCAGTACTCAAATACTTTGCAAGCAGTTTCATGAAATGGTCAATCAGAAAGCAACTCATACTGGCTCGGACGTTGCCAGGGCTTACAAGGTCCGCGCTGATCTGTTTACACTCTGACAGGCGGCGAAAAGTAAGCTAGGAGCAGGAAGACAAAAGAAGAGGAAAACAGCAGCCTTGTGTGTAGCAGAATGAAATGTACACACTCTGTTGGACAGAACAACATCACGGTGCCCAGAAAGACAGACCACGCTTGTGGCCCTGGAAATGAACAGGTACAAGAAGCAGGAAGAACTTACACAGGAATTGGATGAAAACTTGAATGATTGGGACAGCAACAACTCAGAGAATGACATAGAAGACAAATGGGAAACACTGAAGGATACGGTGTATCAGACTGTGAGTGATGTATTAGGCCACCCTGAGAGGAAACATCAAGATTGGTTTGATGAGCATGATAAACACCTGAAGAAACTACTAGAAGTGAGGAATACAGCTAGACAGGAAAACCTACAGTGTAACACAAGGTCAAAGAAGATGAAATACTCAAAGGCTCAGAGTGAGCTACAGAAGTACACCAGAGAGATGAAGTCCAACTGGTGGGATGAAAAAGTGAAAGAACTTCAGACTGCAGCAGACAGGAAGGACATGAAAACATTCTTCACAGGTTTGAGAGAAATCTACGGCCCAAAACCAAGAGGATTGATCCAACTAAAGGCTATGGATGGTGAAATGGTTTTGCAGGAGAAAGACAAGATCCTGGACAGATTTGCAGACCACTTTGACCAACTACTAAACAACCCTGGAGATCTCACTGAAGAGGCTAAAGAAGCTCTAGTGCAGCAACCAGCTGTATCAAGTCTGGCTAACCACCAAATTCTGATGAACTAATGGCAGCTATCAGGACAACACAGGATGGTAAAGCTCCAGGAAGGGATGGCATTCCAGCAGAAGTGTGGAAATTTGGTGGTGCTCAGCTGACCAACTGCCTGCAAAAGCTCATCCAGGAGACATGGGATGCCCAGAAAGTACCTCAAGACTGGAAGGATGCAAGTATTGTGCCTTTGTTCAAGAAAGGTGACAGGAAAGATTGTGGAAATTACCGAGGTATATCACTGCTAGCCACTGTTGGTAAGATTCTCTCACGTGTACTACTGAACAGACTTAATGAACACATCTTGCAGAATGTACTACTGGAAACCCAGTGCGGCTTTAGAAGTGGAAGAAGCACAATGGACATGATTTTCTGCTTGAAACAGGTTCAAGAAAAGTGTGTCGAACAGAACATGCCGCTTTATGTAGTCTTCATAGACTTCAGTAAAGCCTTCGATACTGTTTCGCAACAAGGACTTTGGCAGGTACTCAAGAAATATGGCTGTACAGAGAAGTTTTTCAGCCTGATCGAGGCACTCCATACAGGTATGCAAGCAAACATGGCAATGAGTGGTTCAGTATCTAAAGACTTTTCTGTAAGCAACGGGGTGAAACAAGGGTGTGTGCTGGCACCTACACTCTTCTCGTTATATCTGGCAGCCATGCTTGAGGTGGCCTTCAAAGACACTTCAGAAGGAGCATACATTCAAACAAGGAAAGAAGCAGAGTTGTTCAATGTGGCACAGTTTAAAGCCAAGAGTAAGACATTGATAAAAGTAGTAAGAGAAATACTCTTTGCCGACAACAGTGCTCTAGTTGCACACAGTGTGGAAGATATGCAATCTTTAGTGGGGAAATTTGCAAGAGCAGCTAGCCAATTCAGCCTCCAAATCAACATCAAGAAGACAGAGTGCCTTTATCAACCACCAAAGTTCCAATTATCAACATCACTACCAGAAGAGATCAGCATTGGTACAGAACCACTAGTCAAGTGCAAGACTTTCAAGTATCTAGGGAGTACTGTTTCAGAGAATGCTTGGCTGGAGGATGAACTATCTCTCAGAATGGGAAGAGTGAGTGCTGTGTTTGGAAACTTGAGGGAGAGACTGTGGAACAATCGACATGTGTCTATCCGTGTGAAATGCAAAGTGTACAGAGCGACAGTACTGGCTACTCTATTGTACGGTGCTGAAACTTGGACTGTCTACAGAGTGCAGGTGAAGAAACTCGACGCGTACATGATGAGACACCTTCGAGCCATAATGAACATCTCATGGAAAGACAAGATAACCAACAAAGAGGTGCTGAAACGAGCTGGTCTACCATCAATGGAGGACATGCTAATACAGATGAACCTGAGATGGCTTGGACATGTTGAGAGGACGGACCACCAGCGTCTCCCTCGGCAGTTACTCTACTCACAGTTATGCAAAGGCAAACACAATCAGGGTAGACCAAGGCTCACATTTAAAAACACTGTAAAAAGGAACTTCAAGAAGTTGGATATAGACAAGAGTTCCTGGCAGCGGAAGGCTAAGGACAGAACTGTGTGGAGGAATCTGATCAGACCTAAATTAAACAGTAATTGTCCGCCACGACAGACTGCTATGATGATGATGATGATGATGATGATGATGATGATGATGATGATGATGAGATATATATATGTAGATATAGATATATATATTATGTATATATATATGTACAAGAATTTGCCTTTTCATAACATTTGAAGTATTGAAACAGGGAAAAAAATGATGCAGTATTGTTCAGTATTATTGTTTAGAATTTTTGAAATACTAAGAATGTTAAAAAAAAAGAAATATGTGCACATGCTTGTTAATTTATGTTATAATGCACAATATTTGTTATGTATTTAGAATTATTCCTTTGTTGTTCTATTTGGAAATAAGTTAAATTAATAAATGTTATTAAACATTAGTAGCTCTCTGTCGCCTTCAGTGTGTAAAAGTAGCTCACAGAAGACAAAAGGTTGGAGACCCCTGACTTAGTGGAATTTGCTAGAATTCAGGAAGAGAACAGTGGTCATGTGACCTACTGTACATGTATTTGCCCAGTGTTAGATAAAAATGTAACAACTGGAGTCAATAATGTAATAATATGTGTATCTTTTTTTTAAATTTTCTGGATAAAAAGTGATACACACACACACACATACAGGATGGCTTAGAGGAGCAATTATGAGTTGATTGGGTTTTATTTTCTGTGGAGACCATGTAGAAATGTCGCAGGCACGCAGGGAAATATTTTTTTTACAGCACCTGCATTCGACCACTAGATGGCAATGGAGTAGTTAATTCATGTCAAGCTAACAAAGTCATGTGACTGACTAGACCAGGGGTGGGCAGCGAGGGCCATTCCACTGCAGGTTTTCTGTTCTACCCAGTCTCTTCAGCAGGTGTTTGCTCAGATCAGCTTCAATGATTGCTAATCAGTGAAAACACCTGCTGAAGAGACTGGGTGGAATAGTAAACCTGTAGTGGAATGGCCCTCCATGGCACATGATTGCCCACCCCTGGACTAGACTGATTAGACTTTCCTTAGTTGTCTCCAAACTTCCATACTTCAAACATGTTGAAAGGTAAATAATCCTCTGATTTACTACAGTTAACACCCTTAATTTTGTGGAATCCTTGTTCATACATTCTTATATAATTGAGAAACAAAGTTAACAAATAACTAGTCTAACCGTAAGAAAATCGCTAGCATGATACATACACAGTTGTATAGGTATAGATTTATATCTCAGTAGATATTGTTGCAGTTGCATTCTTTTGTATAAATACACATTGTTGTGTATTGTTGCAAGGAAATATCTGCTATAATAAGACAGCTGAATGAGCTGAGGTTTATATCAGTGTAGGTTATGATTTTTTTCAGTATTATTTGAGGTGGAAGTGTAGGATAAGGAATTAAACGGTGTTAGCTAAACCTGATATAAAAATGAAACGTAGGTCCCTAATGACAAAATAAGAGCTTAGTGATCAATGTGTACTAACCTGATGAGTTCATCAGCATGCTTAAGATAAGATAAGATAAGATAAGCCTTTATTAGTCCCACAACGGGGAAATTCCAGGATTGCAACAGCACAGGGATAGCAACACTCAGAGCAACAATCAGAAAGCAAGAAAAAAACAAGCAAGCAAGAGCAGCTAATATACATATGTACGTATTACTATAAAATATATATATATACACACACACACAGACACACAGTGCAGAGCATTGTAGCTGGATGGAATAAATATATGAATATATGAACACACAGTGCAGAGCATTGTAGCTAGATGGAATAAATATGTAAATATATAAACACCCACAGTACGGAGCATTGCAGCTAGGTGGAATAAATATGCAAGTATATAAACACACACAGTGCGGAGCAATGTAGCTAGATGGAATAATATGTAGATATATAAATATATAAACACACCCAGTGCTGAGCATTGTAGCTAGATGGAATAAATATGTAAATATATAAACACACACAGTGCAGAGCATTGTTGCTAGATGGAATGAAACAGCATAACCGTCTACTTAGTTATCCTACATGGTATGATTATGTGCCCATACATATTCTCACCCTCCATAGCGACCGGTATGTTCCTAGTTGTATGCCGGAGGGGACCATTGTGTAAGTCTATTGCATCTTTTGCATTCAAAAAACTATTAGTTTGTTACGTCTTTTTGCTATCTCTGCGAGCAGCCCTGCTTAGGTTGTACAGTCTGACAGCCGTTGGTAGGAAGGACCTACGAAACCTCTCGGTTGTGCACCTGGGATGATGTAGTCTGCTGCTAAATGAGCTCCTCAGTGCATTCAGTATGTCCTGCATAGGGTGGAACTCGGACTCCAGCAGAGATGACAGTTTAGCCACCGTCCTTCTCTCTCCTATCTCCTCCATCGGATCAAGGCGCTGCCCCAGGACAGAGCTAGCTTTCTTAATCAGTTTGTTCAGTCTCTTCCTATCGGCTGCAGTAATGCCACTGCCCCAGCAGACCACTCCAAAAGTGATGGCTGATGCCACCACCGTGTCATAGAATGACTTCAGCAGCGCCCCTTGTACACCAAAAGACCTGAGTCTCCTCAGCAGGAACAGCCTGCGCTGTCCCTTCTTGTAGAGTGCATCAGTATTGTGTGACCAGTCTAGTTTATTGTTCAGATGAATACCCAGGTACTTATAGGATGTCACCATCTCGATGTCTGTTCCCTGTATATTTACTGGTACTGTGAGGGGCTGCCCATGCCTGCGGCAGTCCACCACCAGCTCCTTAGTTTTCCTCGCGTTGATCTGGAGGCAGTTCCGATGGCACCAGTCCACGAAGTCCTGGATAAGCCCTCTGTACTCAGCTTCATCTCCATTTACTATGAAATATCAACTTTAACAGTACATTGGGCCTGTGTATTGGATACTTGATTTAAAACTCTCTTTTGTAGGTTTGCAGGTCATATTATTCTCTCTTTAGAGTTGAAAAATGGAATAACTTTGTCTTTAATACCATTGCAGGTATTTTACAAACAATCTTTATCCTCTCCTGCATCATTTTGGGATGCAGAGGACATGGACACAGACAAATGTCTGATGAGACCTGTGATGTCATACTCAAGGCACTGAAGGGGGAATTTAATGTTCCTGTAGCAGAGACCCAGGATCCAGCGCTCTGCACTTATTCAACTGTTGCGGAATAGGCAGCATTACGCCCTCAGTAAGGATGGCCAGTCAATTACATTTGATGGAAAACTGGTACCCAGAAAGTCAACTACAGTATCTCTGCAGTTGTAAATAAGGCTCTTGATGAAACAAAAGGCTCTGGTGTAAGAAAATTAAACATATACCTTAGGGGACAGTACTTGGGAATCAGCCAAGCAAGTGTGAAAGACACCTTGGACAGATCAAGATGTTACCATCTCCACAAGGCAACATTCCGGAACAAACCCATACCAAAATCTATCATGGCCAAAGCAGTTCAAGATCGACACCAGGTAGACCTTGTTGACATGGGTAAATGGAGGGTCAAGTATGGCCAAGTCACATATAGGTACATTCTGATTGTAATAGATGTATTTAGTAGATATGTATGGCTAAGACCACTGAAAGGTAAACACAGTGCGGAGATTGCTAGACACCTTGAAGACATTTACAATGAGCATGGTCCACCAAAAGTGATACAGCATGACCAAGGGAAGGAGTTCAAAGGTGCTGTAAAAAAACTTATGGAGTCCTTACAAGTAAAAATAATTCAGAGCTCTCCCTACCATCCCCAGAGCCAGGGTAAAGTGGAGAGAACCACCGTGTCCTAAGGAAAAAAAATAATGTATGACTTAGTCCAATATCAAGAAGGAGGAGTGAACTGGGTTAAGCATTTGCTAATTTATGCAAAGATAATGAATGAAGACCCAAAGGAAGTTTTGAGTTGGATGTCTCCTTTTTGGATTTATTATGGAAGACAAAGTCATGCATTATCCAATCACTTAACTTCTTCCCGAGAAGGTCTTGAAGAACACTGTCCACCAGGCAAGAAATCACTGCCCACTCAAAAGCAGAGGCTTTTGTTTGAGGATGAACAAAATAGGATCAGGACAAGGACGCAAAAAGCAACACAACGCTGCATATGCCGACAGACTCAATCTGGGAATTTTAAAGTCTCTATATATAGGCTACACGATAATGTGTTGGTCAGGGTCAAGAGTGGTCATCACAGAGTCTCACAGAAACAATTTGTGATACCAGGTGTTGTTGTGGCAAGAAACCTCAACTTGCACAAATACAAAGTTGAGTTTCAAATGCCAAATAGCCCCACTCCAGCACAAAAGTGGTTCTCAGTTTCTGATGTTACCAGTGTGACAAGACTAGAAGAAAGGCAGTACTCAAAGTCTCAGCCCAAATCAGTTCAACAAATGGACCTGCGAATACCTTACTCACATGAGGACAGATTGGAGGAGTTTGAATCAACAAACCTGAACATTTGCTTTGACCCAATCCCTGATGGCAACTGCCAGTTTGCTGCTATCTCTGATCAATTGGCCACTATTGGAATTTTTCGTTCTGCAGAAATATTGTGTGAAGAAATAGTGGCCAACTTAACATTTAATCCATATGGAGTGGCTGGGACACCCCTTTCGGAGTATGTTGAGGAGACATGGAGGTAATATTTACAGAGGATGGCACAACATGGCACATACGGTGACCACCAAACTCTTCAGAGAGCATCCCAGACCTTTAATGTTCAGTTCCTTATTGTGTCGACTCTTGGTTTGGATGCCACCTCTGTAATATCACCATCTGGTGATTACTGTGAAAGCCTGCCTCTTTTGGTTCTTGGACATTTTGCTGAGGGACAGGGGGAACATTATGTAAGTTTAGATGGACCTATTCCCGCTTATATTCAGGCCATTCAGGAGGCAGAGATGCATAGAGTGTCCCAACCTGCCCCTCTGTCTGGCACTGAACTTGGTGCTCTGTCTGATGCTGAACCTGATTCTATGCCTGTTGCCAAACCTGCCCTGCCTGATGATGAACCTGGCTTTCTCTCTCACCCTGAACCTGGCTTTCTACCTAATGCTGATGATCAGTCTAACCCTTTGCTTGACATGGTTGAGGATGCTGGCAATGAGCCTGGAGTTCAATACCTACCTTCAGAGATCTTATCAAGAATTACTTAATTTTCTCTCAAGCAAGATATGTCAATGCTTGGGACATTCAATCAAGTCTCACTTTTATTCCGTGAACTGTCTGCACCATTCCATCCCAACCTATATATAAGAGAAGCACTTGCAGAGAGCTTACAACTGGACAAAGAAGATGACTGTTCCATTAGTATTATGAAGCTCTACAAGGTTGCTGGATGCAACAGTGGTCTAAGCTTACGCATAAAACAGTTATTTGGAAAGGACGGCCGATAGATGAAAGCCTAGATTCTTCTCAGTAAAGTAGCTTTTGGGCAGTACAAAGTTAAGGACATTTACTGGAAGAAGTATTGTCAATTTTATGTTGATGTTTTCCCCTTATTTCAACTCTCAAGTTTTTTTATTTTTTTATTTTTTATTTTTTTACATTTGTAAATGAGTGTTCATGTTCTATGTTGTATATTGGAGTTAAGTGCGATTATAATACCAGTCCAGTTATTTAAATACAGTTTTTTTTGATAGATAGTTTATTTCGAACACAAAATATAACAAATACAAGCAAATGGCAAATGCAATAAAGTAACATTATACACTGTTCGAAAGGGAGAAGGAAGAAGTGAACACTTATTAATTCCATCTCCTCTTTTCCATAGATACACCCATGTGAATTTTATACAAATTACCACCTTTAAGACCCCAAGTAAACAATTTACTGTATTTTTTACAAATCAACATTAACACCCATCCATTCTGACATACAATGATGTCCATACAACAAAACCAGCCTCAAACAACACAGATATACACAGTGCTGTCCTACCCACCATTCCATAGTGTCCCATAGTATCCCAGAGTGAACATAATGAATTGTACATATAACTACTACCCTTCTAACATATACCCTTTCAGCAAATGATGCTTATACCTCTTTTTGAATTGATTTCTGTTTGTACATAGTTTCAGTTCCGGCTCTAGACTGTTCCACAAATCCACCCCACAGACAGATATGCACATACTTTTCTTGGTTGTACGTATCTTGGGTTTTGTAAAGTTTAAATCTCCCCTCAAATTATGATCATTGTCTCTTTTTTTAAATATTTTTTGTATATTAGTTGGTAGTTGATTATTAATTGCCCTGTACATTACTTGTGCTGTCTTAAATTTAACTAAATCGATGAACTTTATGACATGTGACTTTAAGAACAACGAATTGGTATGGTCTCTATATCCTGCATTGTTTATTATCCTTACAGCTCTTTTTTGTAATGTGCATATTGACTGTAGGTTGGTTTTGTAGGTGTTTCCCCAGACTTCTACACAGTAGTTAAGATAAGGTAAAAACAGTGAATTGTACAATAAGACCAATGATTTATAGTCCAAGAAGTGTCTTGTCTTCCCCAGTATGCCTATACATTTTGCTAATTTGGCCCGGATGTGACTGATGTGAGATTTCCAGCAGATTTTATTGTCAAGCGTCACCCCCAGGAACTTATTTTCCTGTACTGTTTCTATTCTGGTATCATCTATCGTTACCATTATTTCATGATTTATTTTATAATTTCCAAACAACATAATCTTTGTTTTTTTTAGATTTAGAGATAATTTATTTTTGTTGAACCACTGCGTTAATTTTTTCATTTCAGTTGTGACCACCTCTAAAACCTGCTGCAAATTCTCACCAGTGCAGAGGATATTTGTGTCATCCGCAAACAAAATAAATTTCAGAATTTTTGATACTTGGCATATGTCATTTATATATAAAATAAAGAGTGTGGGTCCCAAAACTGACCCCTGGGGCACACCACAAGTGATGTCCATGAAGGGTGATTTGTGCTCTCCAATTTGTACAAATTGTTGTCTGTTACTTAAATAACTTTCCACCCAACTTAGTCCAACCCCTCTTATCCCATACCTTTCCAGTTTCCTTAGTAGTATTCTGTGGTCAATGGTGTCAAAAGCTTTCTTTAAATCTATAAATACTCCTACAGCAACAATTTTTTTATCTATACAACTAGTAATTTCTTCTATAAGTTCGATCAGTGCCAAAGATGTAGATTTATCTGCTCTAAAACCATACTGGCTATCTGTCAGGAGGTTGTGTTTTTCAGTGAAATCATCCAGTCTCTTAGTGAAGATTTTTTCAAGTATTTTGGAGAATTGTGAGAGTAAAGAGACTGGCCTGTAATTTGTGAAGCGATGACTGTCTCCTGTTTTGTATAGAGGTATTACGTTTGCTATTTTCATTTTGTCTGGAAATGTACCAGTTTGAAATTACAGGTTACAGACGTGGGTGAGTGGCTTAACAATTCCCTCAATTACTTTTTTCACTATTGTCATGTCAATTTCATTCCAGTCCGTTGATTTTTTGTTTTAAGTGAGGACTGAATCACTTTAACAGTTTCCTTGAGAAATGTTTGAAAAAAAGTTTTAATTAAATGTTTTCCAAGAAAAAAATGTGGTAAATTCATTTGAGAAGGCAACATCCAACAGAGACACTGACATGAAATTATGAATTTACATATCGACGCAAATAAACAACATTCTAAATAAAGACTTTGTACAACAAGTAATTTTCAAATTGGCTCTTACCACCATAATTAAGGAGAGTGAGAGCTACATGGGACGTACCCTTGATGAATGAATATGACGACTATGCCATCCACTATACCTATTTTTGATGAGCAAACTGCACAAAAACTGCAAAAAAATCTTTTATTTCCAAGAAAAGCAGTCCTATTTATGTATTATTACATTATCGGCTGCAGTTATTACATTTTCAAAGGATTTTTTTAATGTTAGGCCAATAACGTAATAACCAATCAATAACGTAATAACTTAATATGTTATTGGCTGAAACATTTTATTACATTATTGGCAAGTTATTACATTATTGGCTTTATTACATTTAAAATGGTCAAAATTATTACATTATTTGCAGGTATTACGTTATTGGTTGCTACATTGGCAAGTATTATGTTATTTGCCATTATTACATTATTGGTTGCTACAGATGTGATTAGCCAGTTGGCCAACTCCATTGATGGACATCGGAGGTGACCGGACGAAAAACTTTCAAGTGTCTATTGAAGACAGTTCGGGGCGCTCATTGACAAGGTGAGCAGAGAACCTCTTTCAAATCAACAAGTGGGCATATAGTCCACAAAATAATTTGTAACCTTCTCCAGGTTGGGGACAGGCCCCTGCCCCAAGTGGAGGAGTTTAAGTATCTTGGGGTCTTATTCATGAGTGAGAGGAAAATGGAGCAAGAGATTGACAGACGGATTGGAGCAGCATCTGTAGTGATGCAGACGTACCGGTCTGTTGTGGTGAGAAGGGAGCTGAGCTCTAAGGCAAGGTTGTCGATTTACCAGTCAATTTACCTTCCTACCCTTACCTATGGTCACGAGCTTTGGGTAATGACCAAACGAACGAGATCGCGGATACAAGTGGCTGAAATGAGCTTTCTTCATAGGATCGCTGGACTCACCCTCAGAGATAGGGTGAGTCCAGTTCAGTCATCCAGGAGAGGGTCAGAGTAGAACCGCTGCTCCTCCACACTGAAAGGAGCCAGTTGAGGTGGTATGGGCATCTGATCAGGATACCTCCTGGACGCCTCCCACTTGAGGTGTTTTGGGCACATCCCACTGGGAAGAGATCCCGGGGCAGACCCAGGACTCGCTGGAGAGACTATGTCTCCCTGCTGGTCTGGGAACCCCTTGGTATCCTCTCTGAAGAGCTGGAGCAGGTGACTGGTGAGAGGGAAGTCTGGGCTTCTCTGCTTCAACTGTTGCCTCTGCGACCTGGACCTCCGGAAAAGCAGTAGAAGATAGATGGATGGAAGTGAGCATATAAATAAGGAACTCTAATAATTACAAGTTTCTCAAATTTCATCAGTGAGTGAGTAAAATAAGAATAATTACAAGATTCTCAAATTTAATCAAAGAGTGAGTAATATAAGAATAATGAAAATGAAGAGATACTGTATGAGACTCTAAAAGAACAACAAATAGTGAGTAACTGTATCACCGGTTTGTTAAAATCTGGGATTAATCTACATGATAAGGTCCCTCTGGTATAGATACCAGATGCGGGTCTATGTAAGGACCCTCTATATATAGTTAAACTGGTTAAAAAGATAAATGGTACTGAGCGGCATTGCTGCAGATATTATACATATTGTGCATGTTGACATTGTGTTGATTCTGTAAATCTTGTGGGGCTAAATGTGTGGGTGGTTAACCTCTTATATCCCAATTTAAGACACGAAGAGTGGCATAAGGTGAAAGGGGTTAGCCCTGATCCCGAATTCCCACTTCTGGTTGTCTGGAATAAGAGGAAGTGCATCTTGTAGGTTTGGGAATAAAGGCTACAAAATGCACTTCCTCTTATTCCAGACAACCAGAAGTGGGAATTCGGGATCAGGGCTAACCCCTTTCACCTTATGCCCCTTTCACCTTATAGTGCATTTATAGTGCATTTTGTAGGTTTGGGAATAAAGGCCCCCCTCATGGATCGTCACCTTATCGTGGTGGAGGGGTTTGCGTGCCCCAGTAATCCCAGGAGCTATGTTGTCCGGGGCAATTTGCCTCTGATAGGGTCTCCCAAGACAAACTGGTCCTGGGTGAAGGGCCAGACTAAGAACGATCCAACAGACTCTCATGATAAATTGTATATCAAGGATTCAGTGTATCCTGCCTGGTATGGGGTTACCGGGGCCCCACCCTGGAGCCAGGCCTGGGGGAGGGGCTCGAAGGCTAGCGTCTGGTGGCCGGGTTTCCACCCATGGGACCCGGCCGGGCTCAGCCCGAAGGAGTTACATGGGTCCACCCTCCAGTGGGTTCACCACCTGCAGGAGGGATCATGGGGGTCCGGTGCTATGTGGATTAGGTGGCGGTCAAAGGCGGAGACCTTGGCGGATTGATCCCAAGCTTTCTAAACTGGCTTTTGGTACGTGGAATGTCACCTCTCTGGTGGGGAAGGAGCCTGAGCTGGTGTACGAGGTTGAGAGATACCGGCTAGATATAGTCGGCCTCACCTCAACACACAGCTCCGGTTCCAGAACCACTCTCCTGGAGAGGGGCTGGAGCTTGGCCTTTTCTGGTGTTTCCCCGGGCGAGAGGCGACAAGCAGGGGTGGGTATTCTTGTATCGCCCCACCTTGCTGCCTCTATATTGGAGTTTTCCCCAGTGGACGAAAGGGTTGCTTCCCTGCGCCTTCGGGTTGGGAAACGGGTCCTGACCATCATTTGTGCCTATGCACCAAATGATGTTTCAGAGTACCCACCCTTTTTGGAGTCTGTGACTGGGGTGCTGGAAGGTGCTCCTCTTGGAGGCTCCATTGTCCTACTGGGGGACTTCAATGTGTACGTGGGCAATGACAGTGAAACCTGGAGGGGGGTGATTGGGAGGAACGGCCTGCCCGATCTGAACCCGAGTGGTGTTCAGTTATTGGACTTCTGTGCTAACCACAGTCTGTCCATAATGAACACCATGTTCAAGCATAAGGGTGTCCATATGTGCACCTGGCACCAGGACACCCTAGGTTGCAGGTCGATGATCGATTTTGTTATCGTATCATCAGACCTGCGACCATATATCTTGGACACCCGAGTAAAGAGAGGTGCAGAGCTGTCAACTGATCACCACCTGGTGGTGAGTTGGATCCGATGGCAGGGGAGGAAGCCATTCAGACCTGGTAGACCCAACCGCATAGTGAGGGTGTGCTGGGAGCGTCTGGCTGAGGCCCCTGTCCGGGAGGTCTTCAACTCCCACCTCCGGAAGAACTTCAACCACATTCCGAGGGAGTCTGGAGACATGGAGTCTGAATAGGTCATGTTCTCCACCTCTGTTGTTGAAGCCGTGGCCCAGAGCTGCGGCCGCAAGGTGGTCAGTGCATCTCGTGGTGGCAACCCTCGAACCAAGTGGTGGACACCATTGGTGAGGGGGGCCATTAAGCTGAAGAAGGAGTCCTATCAAGCTTGGTTGGCTTGTGGGACTCCTGAAGCAGCTGAGGTGTACCGGCAGGCCAAGCGGAGTGCAGCTCGGGTGGTTGCTGAAGCAAAAACCCGGGTATGGGAGGAGTTCAGTGAGGCCATGGAACAAGACTTTCGGTCGGCCTCGAAGAGATTCTGGCAAACTGTCCGGCGGCTCAGGAGGGGAAAGCAGCTCCCCGTCCACACTGTGTATGGTGCGGATGGGACACTGTTGACTTCGACTGGGGATATTGTCGGGCGGTGGAAGGAATACTTCGAGGATCTCCTCAATCCCACTGATACGCCTTCCACAGAGGAAGCAGGGTTTGGGGATGAGGGGGATGACTCGCCTGTCACAGGGGCTGAGGTCGCCAAGGTGGTTAAAAATCTACTTGGTGGCCGGGCCCCGGGGGTGGACGAGATTCGCCCTGAGTACCTCAAGGCCCTGGATGTTGTTGGGTTGTCATGGTTGACACGCCTCTGCAACATTGCGTGGAGGTCGGGGGCAGTGCCTTTGGCATGGCAAACCGGGGTGGTGGTTCCTCTCTTCAAAAAAGGGGACCGGAGGGTGTGCTCCAACTTTAGAGGGATCACACTCCTCAGCCTCCCTGGGAAGGTCTATGCCAAGGTACTGTAGAGGAGAGTCCGGCCGTTTGTCGAACCTTGGATTCAGGAGGAGCAATGTGGTTTTCGTCCTAGCCGTGGCACATCGGACCAGCTCTTTACCCTCTCAAGAATTCTTGAGGGTTTGTGGGAGTTTGCCCAACCAGTTTACATGTGTTTTGTGGACTTGGAGAAGGCATTTGACCACGTCCCTCGTGGATTTTTGTGGGGGGTGCTTCAGGAGTATGGGGTATTGGGCTTGTTGTTACGAGCTATTCGGTCTCTGTACGACCGTTGTGAGAGTTTGGTTCGTATTGCCAACACTCGGTCGGAGTCATTCCCAGTGAGAGTTGGACTCCGCCAGGGCTGCCCTTTGTCACCGATCCTGTTCATAATTTTTATGGACAGGATTTCTAGGCGCAGCCAGGGAATGGAGGGTGTCATGCTTGGTGATCACAGGATCTCATCTCTGTTGTTTGCAGATGATGTTGTCCTGTTGGCTTCATCCAGCAATGACCTACAGCTCTTGCTAGGACGGTTTGCCGCTGAGTGTGAAGCGGCTGGGATGACAATCAGCACCTCCAAGTCCTAGTCCATGGTCCTCAGCCGGAAAAAGGTGGATTGTCTTCTCCGGGTTGGGGACAGGCTCCTGCCCCAAGTGGAGGAGTTTAAGTATCTTGGGGTCTTGTTCACGAGTGAGGGGAAAATGGAGCGAGAGATTGACAGACGGATTGGAGCAGCATCTGCAGTGATGCGGACGTTGTACCGGTCTGTTGTGGTGAAGAGGGAGCTTAGTTCTAAGGCAAAGCTGTCGATTTACCAGTCAATCTACATTCCTACTCTCACCTATGGTCACGAGCTTTGGGTAATGACCGAAAGAACGAGATCGCGGATACAAGCGGCTGAAATGAGCTTTCTCCGTAGGATTGCTGGACTCACCCTCAGAGATAGGGTGAGGAGCTCAGTCATCTGGGAAAGGCTCAGAGTAGAACCACTGCTCCTCCACATTGAAAGGAGTCAGTTGAGGTGGTATGGGCATCTGATTAGGATGCCTCCTGGACGCCTCCCACTTGAGGTATTTCAGGGACGTCCCACTGGGAGGAGACCCCGGGGCAGACCCAGGACTCGCTGGAAAGTCTATGTCTCCCAGCTGGTCTGGGAATGCCTTGGTATCCCCTCTGAAGAGCTGCAGCAGGTGGCTGGGGAGAGGGAAGTCTGGGCTTCTCTGCTTGAACTGCTGCCTCCGCGACCCGGACCTCCGGAAAAGCGGTAGAAGATGGATGGATGGATGGATGGGAATAAAGGCGAAAGCCCCAGGGAATGTAAAATATTTTTTGGTCTACAAGAAAGAAAGGATTTTGTTTTCCACTGAAATTCTGAGTTGCGCCTCACCCGCTTGGTTCACTGGGAACACAAGTAGAAGCTTGGTGAGGCCAGAAGTCCAGAAAGGATTCAGGATCTGGAGTTTGGACCCTAGGGTTGTAAATATCTATTAACTTTTTCTTCCCATAGTTTATATAGATTATCTGACTAACATGGCAGCATCAAAAACATTTTTTACTGTGAAGGAAATATGTGAAAGGACAGAAACGGCAATTGAGAGACAGACAGATGTGAGAGACAGAAAAAAAGGAAGTCAGAAAGTTTCAGCAGTGGGTGTATGAGATGCAGGATCAAGAATTTTTACCAGGGTCAGAAAAAGCAATAACTCAGTCAACTAAACTGGTGAGAAATACTGCAGATAATCACACAAAGTTATCTCACATCAGAGGAAAATTACGATAAGGCAGGAAATCCTAGTGTCATGGTTCGTGTGCTGACTCTGTCGGCACTCGGGCTGTGCGGTAGCTCTCCATTCTCTCCTGGGGCGCACTTCTAGACGTTTATTATGACAGCGTCTCGGCGGGGCTTCCGGCTATCAGTGGAGCTCTGCTGAACAGCCTGATTCCAATCAGCTGATGACCCTTCATCAGCTGATTAATCTATTCAGCCCTATTTAAGGGAGCGGCTCTGTTTGCTCAGGGCTGCGACCTACATCTGCTTTCCAGTCTGGCTTCCCTAACCCTGAAGTCAGTTCTTCCCAGCGTTCAGGTTCTGCCAACGCTGACTATATGTAAGTGTCTTGTATTTATTTGTGTTTTGCCCCACGAGGCTTGTTATTTTGTCATTGTGCCTTTATTCAATAAATGTACGAACTCACGGCTGCCTGCAGTGTCTCACTGATGGCTCGTGAGAGCTATCCACAACAATAGGTCGCAGCCCAAAGAGATGCCGGTGGCCGTAAATTTGTTTAATTGGACTTGTTAGTTCCCCTGTTCAGTGTACCAGCGTGCTGGGAGATGGCGTCGCCGCTCAGGGGCTATGCTACAAGCCTGGGCTACAAGCTAATTATGGCTCTCATCGAGGTCGACGGAATCCTTTCCAACACTTGTAGCCATCGCTTCCCCAGCGGCTTGCGCTGGTACCTGGACCTCGCCGAGGCAACTATCAACCGCCATCCTCGCTACACCGACCATCCTGAGATCACAGCGAGGAGGGCGGACATCGCTGCGCAATGGGAGAGACTCCGTGGGCTGGAGGGAAACTCCAGCAGGAAGCCGAAGAGGAGGCATCCTCACTCCTTTCTTCGGAATCCCACTCCTGTCCCCGTTCCAGGCCAGGAGTTTGCACCGCCCAGGGGTGATCCCCGAAAGAGTGGGACGTCAGTCGGGATTTCCCCGGAGAAGTTACAACAGTCAGCTGTTTCCAACCGGGACCGAGTGGCTGCAGCTTGCTCCGCTGTTCACCCCATGCAGATTATTATTTGGAGGTCGTTCCTGGTGCTGCGCCGACCCAGTCGGGGTCCATCGCGGGTGCGGCATTGACCCAGTCTGGGTCCGACGTGGGTGCAGCCGAGACCCAATCAGGGTCCATCGCGGGTGCTGCTCCGGCCCAATTGGGGTCCATCGCGGGTGCTGCTCCAGCCCAATCGGGGTCCGTCGTGGGTGCCGTGCCGACCCGATCGGGGTCCAGCAGGGGCGCAGTGCTGGTTCGGTTCGAGGTCGGTGAGGGAGCTGCAGATCCTCTGCCGCCTGACACTGGACTGGCCCATCAGCCTTCCCTCAACTCATCTCCACCGGGGGCCGTTGGGGTTCTCAATATTCGGCCCAGCTCTCCCTCATCTTCCTCCTCTCCAGGGAGGCCATCTTCAATTTCTCCCCTGTGGTCCTGGTGGCTGAGTGATGCGGGTCAACCACCTGGAGGACTGCCTCGCCCATTTGGCGTTCTGGGTCGGCCACCCGACAAACTTTCCCGTCCATTCGGCGATCTGGCCCGGCCACCAGAAGTACTTAGTTTCCAGGCCTGGGACTGGGTTAGGCTGCCCGAACTGTTCCTTTTCCCCCTGCCAGCGATTTGGACGCTAGATGCAGGGCGGCCCCCCGAACTATTGGCTTTCATGCCGTGGTGCTCAGCCTGCCGTCATCCCTGGTTTTTTTTTTCTTCTTTGCTTCTGTAACCTTTTGGGATGTGCTGGTGTCCTATTAGTGAAACTGTGTATCTTACCGCTCCCTAGAGTGTGTTTTTTTTTCTCCCCCCTCTGTTGTGATTATTCTTTCCGTAGGCTGGGAGGTGTTCCTTCGTTGCCTGTAACAGTTTATTTGTATGGATTTAAACTGCAGGGTTTCAACGTTATCTAGTGTGTTTTTTTTCCTCTCCCTTATTTGTGCTTAGTTTTCTGTCTATTTGGGCATTATGGAGTTATTTTTGTGTTTTTCCATGCTCTATAGTGTTTCCTGATGGTATTTTCTGTCTTCACCCATGTCGCCAGGATCTAGCCCTCCTCGGCCTTTTTTCCCCCTTCTCTCTCCCTGGGGTGGCCTTGTTGGCCTCCCAGTTGGGGGAGCCCAATGTTACACCGTGTCTAGAATCCGCGTCGGGAACGGGGGCAACTGTCATGGTTCGTGTGCTGACTCTGTCGGCACTCTGGCTGTGCAGTAGCACTCCGTTCTCTCCTGGGGCACACTTCTAGACGTTTATTGTGACAGTGTCTTGGAGGGGCTTCCGGCTGTCAGTGGAGCCCCGCTGAACAGCCTGATTTCAATCAGCTGATGACCCTTCATCAGCTAATTAATCTATTCAGCCCTATTTAAGGGAGCAGCTCTGTTTGCTCAGGGCTGTGACCTACATCTGCTTTCCAGTCTTGCTTCCCTAACCCTGAAGTCAGTTCTTCCCAGCGTTCACGTTCCACCCTCGCTGACTATATTTAAGTGTCTTGTATTTATTTGTGTTTTGCCCCATGAGGCTTGTTATTTTGTCATTGTGCCTTTATTCAATAAATGTACAAACTCACGGCTGCCTGCAGCGTCTCACTGATGGCTCGTGAGAGCTATCCACAACACCTAGATTGGGAAAAATTAAGAATAAGCTGCAAGAAACAGAGAAGAAAAAGACCAGGGCTATGTGTTACATTCTTAAACGTGTGGCAGCATTGAAAGAAGGACAGGTAGTTGTAAGTGATACTGGAAAAGCAACTTTGCAGCTGATTAAGCAAAAAGAGGACAGTGAGAATCCACCCCAGTATGATGATGTTGCCTCACCTCCTCCACCAGCCCCTCCAGCACAACAGATGCCTCACCCTAGTCCAGATAGAGTGCGTAAACATGCTTCCTAAGCAGATGGCCCTTACTACTTTTGTCAATGACAATTTGGATGCAGTACAAGTAGTAACAGGAGTACTACACATGAGGCCTATGCAGTCCACCACAGATAATGAAGCAGTGGTAAATAAAATACACCAAATCCTTAATCAACACACACCTAGCGAGCCTATGAGTCAGCATGATCATGACAGTGAGGAACAGAAGGAAGACGAGACGGGTCGTGATAAATCAGGATTGCCGCTTACCTCAACCCCCTCAACAAAACAGGAAACAGGGGATAAGGGGGATGACTGGGAGGCTGTATTAAGTGCATTGGAAGGATTAGGAAAACGTCTAGCAGGAACTAGAACCAGTCTGCATAATTTATTACTGGGGGAGCCACCCCTAAGAAAATAACTGATTATACAGACAAAAAGGCACCTACAGGCACACGAAAACAATGGAAAATTAGTGATTATGGATCCACAATAGAAAATCTGACTGAAGGGGCACCTCAGCGCATATGTTTACAAGCAGGAGACATGTCTAAAGTAAGCTATAAACACATGAACATAAGCCTAATCTCCAAACTGATAAAACTGAACACCAAATTTGAGTCTTTTTTTGTGATTGATGTTGCTGCAGGAAAACAGATGGATCTTTGAGTGCTTCATATACAGTTATAAAATATGATGAGGAGACAGGTGCATTTCAAACTGTAGAGACAGGAATGGTAGACCAGCCTGCCTCTGGACAAAAAGCTGAAATTGTAGCTCTCACTAAAGCATGTCAATATGCTAAACAAGAGGCTAACATATACACCGATTCAGCTCGTGCTCACCAGGCTGCACATGTTGATTTACCACATAGGAAAAAGAAGGGTTTCCTCAACTCAACCAACACACCAATTAAACCCTTGACAGACATGGTTGAGATGTTGGAGGCCATGGGTCAACCAAAGAGGGTGGCAATTTTGAAGTGTAAAGGACATCAAAAAGGAAATGCAATTGTGGCCAGAGGAAACAAAGCTGCTGATTTGGCTGCTAAGCAATCAAATGGTTATGTTACTCAGGCAAGCACGATGGTACAGAAAGAAGATCAGGAGAACTGGCTGCACGGTGGCGCAGTGGTTAGCACTGCGGCAGCACAGTTTACCCTTGGCCGGGGGATTGTGGGGATCGTGGGATCATGGGTTCGATCCCAGCCCCCGACCAACAGTGATCTGTGTGGAGTTTGCATGTTCTCCCCGTGTTGCGTGGGTTTACTCCGGGATTTCTCCGGTTTCCTCCCACATGCCAAAAACATGCATGTTAGGTTAATTGGCTGTTCTAAATTGTCCCTAGTTATCTGTTTCCTATAGGCCCTTAGAATAGAGGGTTAGTATTAATGAAAGCGCTTTGAGTGGTCTTTGTGACTAGAAAAGCGCTATATAAGTGCAGGTTAGTTAGTTAGTTAGTTAGAACATGTAATTAACTGAATAGGAAATTAAGCAGCTGCAAGAGAAAGCAAGTCCTGAGGAAAAGAGTAGGTGGATAGAGAAATGAGCAAAGAAGGATGAAGAAGGTTTGTGGAGATCAGCTGATAGAAGGCTAGTAGCCCCGGCTAAGGTGTTGTTGTTGTTGTGTAGAGAAGCACACTTAAAAGGCCATGTCTCAAAAACAAAAATCTCTGCTTTGACTAAAGCTCATTGGTGGCATCCACATTTGGTTGAGGTTGCAGAACTAGTTGTTTCTAAATGTGAAGTATGTCAGAAGATTAATCCCAAACACATGTTAATGGCCTCTATGGGAGCTTTTCCAGCCCCTGAAGGGCCATGGCCCAGAAAATAGATGCAGAGGCTACAGATGCCTGTTGGTGTGTGTGGATACATTTTCAAGATGGGTTGAGGCAAAAACATGTAAAACAGAAAGTGTAAAGAAAGTGATTAAATGGATGACAGAGGAAGTGATTCCCAGACATGGTTTTCCAAGAGTGATTAGGTCAGACAATAGCAGTCATTTTGCAAATAAACATTTGAAGGAAGTTGAATGTGCCTTAGGTTTGAGACATAACTTTGGTTCAGTGGTGCATCTATCCTCCCAAGGGCTAGTGGAAAGAGCAAATGTACACTGAAAAGAATGCTAGCCAAACAATGCATGGAGACAGGCATGATATGGATTGATGCACTGCCATTAGCACTGATGGCACTGCGATCGATCCCCAACATGACGCTCTGCCTGACTCTGACATGATTGGTTGACCCAGAAGCAGACTCGGACCCGAGATAGACACAATTATCTTTTATTATAGAGTGTGAGAGTGTGAATGTGTGTGTGTGTGTGTGCAGGAGTGAGGCAGCTGGGCGAGCAGAGCCCCGTTCAGACTGGCAACCCTAGGAGAGAGGACAGACCGGTGGATGAGTGAATAGAGGTTGGAGGAATGAGTCAATGAATGTACAGTCTTACAAGTTGGCTGGAAAGCTGAAGCACTGAAGAACTCCCAAGGACTCCGGACCAGCTGCTCCGTGTCAAAACTGCCGCTGCTGACGAGGTGAAGCGGTGCAGGTGAGTACAGTGCTGGTGAAGTGTGGGTTGCGCTCAGGTCCGCTGCCAGGGGGAGGAAGTCCGCTGCCAGGAGGCTTCCACCTGTGCACAGGGGAGGAGGAGCAGAGCGTAGGAGTGAAGGAATCACAAAGGCTTACTTGTCGATGGGTAGCACAGACTCCCAGGAGATTCGACGATCAGGAAGAAACTGAGGAGACGGAACCCCTGAGAAGGATGAGTCGAAAAGATGAGGAGGTCTTACCAGACCATTGGAGCGTTGACGTCTCCGTGCAGACCAGAGGGCGGTGCGGCTTAAGTAGCCTGCTAAATGAGGTGATCAGGTGTGCACGCAGCTGTGGAGGTAATTAGGGCAGCACACACGCAGAGCGGCTCATTACAGACTCCCCGTGAGCTGCTAACTGGGAGGAAGATGCCAGGACCATTTGTAAATTCACCTATAACTCCTAGAAATAGTTAAGTTGTAGAACTGTCACAGTACATCAAGAGTCTAAGAAAAAAAAATATCTGAAGCTCTCTCTCAACAGGTTCTGGATATTCTCAACAAGGACAAACAAGGAGGCACTGCCCCATTGGAATCTGGTGACGGTGTGGCAAAAAGTGATAAGGCCCCACTGGGATTCTCCTAAGTGGCAGGGACCTTTTAAAGTGATAAAAGCCACATCACATACAGTGTAGGTCTGGAAAAAAAGAAAACTCAGTAATTGGATTCATGTGACTCATTGTGCTAGAGCAGCTGAGCCAAGTCGACCTTTATTGCAAACTGTTGAGGACATAGCTAACGTAGGCTAAGATGGTGTTTCCCACATTGCCTAATTGCTCCACTAGGGCAACTTTTTGTGTCCTGTTGCTCCTAGCATTGTTATCTGGTGGAAAATTCACCTCCATGATGGAGTTCATGGAGCTAAGTGCTCAGTGTACTCACCGATAGGTAACAAAACTGGAACAAAATTAGAGATACGGACTCAAATTGGTAAGTATAGCGTAGTGACTACTGACTTGCGTGATGTGGTGATAGAAAAGGCCCTGCATCTTATTGGACAGATAAAGTTGTTTTTGTATGTATACGCCTGGGGACCCCATCATGTCAAAACTGGAAGGGGCTTTATTGGATTACTGGGAAAGATGAATATGCCCCCGGCATCTACCCACAGGGGTGGGATAATTATAAAAATAAAATAACTTTAATCCGAGGACAACGGTTTCAAGATGTACCCCTGAACCCGTTGGTGTTAGTAGTGGAAAGTTTTACCAAGAAATCTAATCCCCTTGAAGATGGTAATTCTTTTTATCTCATTTTAGGGGCACGAACAAGTCATGCCACTTTTGCAGGTCGCATTAGAGTAAAGCTCACAGACCTATGAAAAAATATAACCTCTGATAATGTTAAGACTACACCACCAAACTCCCATTTAGGAAAAAAGGTTGTCACTTATTTAAATGTTGAAACTATGAGAGACAGAATTGCACTGGAAACAGGTTTTACAGACCAAAATGAGTGGTTGGCATGGGTACAATATTCTGTGAGAACAGTGGTCCAAAACCAGATTGACTGTTATGCTTGTGCCGCAGCACGCCCAGGTTTGGCCACTGTCCCATTTCCCCTTGATCCTATAAGTGACTACTATGGCTTTAAATGTTTACTTCAGTTATATACCACACCTAATGTCACGAAAAATTGCAGTTCATTGCATTATCTTTTTCCTCCAATAACTACAATGACACCGCCACCATTCCAACCTTACAAAGGAAATTATACTTGTTTCCAAAAGACAACAGGTTCTCTCTCAGTAGGCCATCTGACTTCCTGTCTAACCACCCAATCAGTAAGAGATAACCATAACTCAGAGTTATTAAAAATGTCACAGTCTAAATCAGACATTTGGTTTTGGTGTGGACAAATGTGGCTGTGGCCTATTTTACCAAGAACTTGGAAGGGTACTAGTGCCCCAGTACAATTATGTCTTTCTCAATTTATCCATTAGGGTCTCTTGACCACCACATTCACAGACATAAGAGAGATTCTCTGGGGTTAATGGAAGATACCTTAGGAGGAGTAAGACCATATGTGGATGGCACAGGCACAGTAGTTGGTGTCCCACAAGAGTTTAAAGGTCGAAACTATAATTCTGCAAAGTGGACTCATTGTATCCCCTGGGCAGGACAAGTAATAGAAGTGACAAAAATGCAATTGTGGATTGGATATTGTATTATAACAAACAAAGAATGTTAAACTACACCACTGATGCTTTAAAAGGTGTGCATGAACAATTAAAAGCATCCTCCTTAATGACTTACCAGAATTGCATTGCCCTTGAGTGTGTCAAATTTGTGGATCCATTTGCTGAACCTTTATCCCTAATAACACGAGCCCAGATGGCAGTATTACACGTGCTATAGAGGCCCTAGAAGGCCTTAGAACAGAATTTGGACAAAATACTGGTTATGAGGAAGATGCTTTTACTGCATGGCTGCAGTCTATCTTTGGACGTCGGGCAGGAGTAGTATGCTCAGTAATTCTGATCATAGTAATCTCACTAGCAGTGATACTCATAGTGGGCTGCTGCTGTATCCTATATCTGAGAACGCTGCTGGAAAGATGTATAGTTACGACTCTGTCTAAGGAGCTGGCCCAAAGGATGATGGCTCAGGTCCACTCCCAAGAGGAGTCCAGGTCTCTCCTCCACAACAATGACCGTTGTGTATCTGGGAATCACAGTGATGAAGGAGAGGCCATTGTTTGAAATGTATATATTGTGTCTTTCTGCTATCCACTATTCTGTCTACTGTTCACACATCCAATATCACATGCATACATATAAGTCACATGCCAGCGTGTGCCTATAACCCACTCCTGGCCCTTTCTTTTCCTTTGTTTTCTTACACTTATCTTTAAAATATTGTGCTATTTGCAGTCATGTAGTCAGAATAGATAAGAAGGTTACAGTCTTTGTTGTACGGCAGGTCTTGAGGCCCGGATACAGCATACAAGGACAGAAATATCTTCTGACTTGAAATGTTTGGCTTTGCTCATTTATCATTTATCCATTTTGTTGGGTTTATTTCATTGATAAAGTTTTTGTTAAAGGCTGCCAGGCAGTAGGGCTGGCATGAGAATTTTTGCCTGTAAATATGCATCAATGAATAAAGAAAATGCATAAACATGATTGCTTAATGAAATATATACACTGCCAACAGGTTTTTCGCTCATGCCATAATCAATGACTAAAATGTATCCAGGGTCTGCTTGTTGATGTGCCTGCCATAATTGTTGACTGTGATTAAAAGGCCAAAACACCCTGTGATACTGAGGTACACAACTGGATACAGAAAGATGTTCGCGCCGCCTGTGTTTTTTTCAGCTGCTGGTTGTCTCCGCTTGTAGCCATGCTTGTTTGTCCTGTTTTGGATTGTGTTATTGTGTCTGGATCATGTACAATCAGCCATTGTTTATGATCGCCAAGTGCTGTTGGATATTCGATCTTCCATCGTGGGCTTTGGCTGTCACAATCAGGTGGGAAGATTCTTCCATCGGTCTCTGCATTTGCAACTTCCCATTGGTACCTGGGATCCCCACTATGGTTATACTGGAAGAAAGTGATCCAAACCTCGGGGAAGACATGCAGGTGCTGAGGTGAAGTCTAGAAGACTTCCTCGGCTCCGCTGTCTTGTTCGCTCCACCTCGTCTTCTCCTAATTCTGCAGCCGACCTCTTTCCTGGATCCTGGCCCTGGGGTGTACCCAGAGTGAGGCCATCATTTCTCCGGCCTGTTTTCCCTGTTCTACCGTGCCAACCGGCCTTCTCCCTGCTTCAAGCCAGGAAATCCCCTGCAGGTAGTGGGTGCCTATGCCAACTTTCACCGGCCCCCATTCCTGGTGAGACTGCTGCTGTTACAGAGCCCATCTAACTGGCGTTGCTAAACGCACGTTCCATCTCAAATAAATCATTCTTTTTGAATGATTTATTTATTACGGCAGGGATGGACTTTTTATTTCTTGTTGAGACTTGGCAGAGAAGTGAAGAATTCACTACAGAGACCGCTCTTCTCAGGGTGTCGAATGATATTTTAATGTCATCAGACTCTGGCAAATGCTCTGTTTTAGTGTTATTAGATCTTACTGCAGCATTTGATACTATTGATCATTGTATTTTGTTACAAAGGCTTAGAGATTGGGTAGGGATTTCTGGAAAAGTTCTGGATTGGTTTTCCTCCTATCTTTCTGGTAGGAGTTTTTCCGTGGCTGTTGGCTCTTATTCATCTGACTCTGCTCCTTTAACCTGTGGGGTGCCTCAGGGTTCTATTTTGGGTCCACTTTTATTTGCCCTGTATATGCTGCCACTTGGTTCTATCATCAGCAAATTTAAAGGTGTGTCTTATCACTGCTATGCTGATGATTTACAATTGTTGTTTTTTTTTTCTTTTAAACCTGACCATGTTGACAATTTAAAAATTATTCATGATTGTCTGTCCGCAATTAAGGACTGGATGTCTAGTAACTTTTTGCAACTTAATGCTGACAAAACTGAAGTCCTTATTGTAGTATCTGTATATGTAGTATAGAGGGTTAGTATTAATGAAAGCGCTTTGAGTGGTCTTTGTGACTAGAAAAGCGCTATATAAGTGCAGGTTAGTTAGTTAGTTAGTTAGTTAGTATCTGATAATCTAATTCCTAAGATAGTTAATAACATTGGTTCATTAAGCTCTAATGTACAGTCTAATCTAAAAAATCTTGGTGTCATTGTTGACCAGTCGATGAGTTTTGATCAGCATATCAAATGTTTGACCCAGAGTTGTTCTTTTTCCACCATAGGAATATCTCCAAAATTAGGTCATTGGTTTCCTACAGTCAGTTAGAAATTATTATCCATGCCTTTGTTTCTTCACGTTTGGACTACTTTAATGCTCTTTTCACATGTCTTACTAAATCCTCTTTACACCACCTACAGTTAGTCCAGAACTCTGCTGCTAGATTGCTAACTAGTTCCAGTAGATTCTGTCATATCACTCCCATTTTGGCCTCCTTGCATTGGCTTCCTGTAAATTATAGAGTTGATTTAAGTTCTTGCTCTCACTTACAAAACCATTCATGATGAGGCGCCTTCTTATATCAGTTACTTGCTCCATCTACATCATCCCAGCAGGTCTCTCAGGTCTTCTAATCAGAATCTACTGGTAGTCCCTAGCACTAGGCTCAGAACCAAAAGTGATAGAGCCTTTGCTGCTGTTGCTCCCAGACTTTAGAACTCTTTACCTTTTGAACTTAGATCTGCACCTTCCATTGATGTTCTTACGAAGCAACTAAAGACCCACCTTTTTAGCCTGGCTTTTAAATTAGTTATGTGTTGATTGTATTTTTATGTGCTTTTGCTGTCTACTTTGTTCTTTTACTGCTTTATGTGCCTGTATTTTTATTTGCTTTGTTATTTACCATGTTAAGCACTTTGTGACGCTGTCTGTGAAAAGTGCTCTATAAATAAACTTATTATTATTATTATTAACTGACGATGTGTCCTTGTGGTTCCAATGTCACTTGGTGGCTTTCTTCAAGTGACTCTCCCAACAGTTGCAAATAAGGGGTTATAACATCCAGCCCTTTTACATGAACTTGAATATCTGGGAGCCAGTGACTGCTGTGAAAGGACAGCTGACAACCGGGGAAAGACCAGGTGATGGCTTGGAAAGACTGCTGACAGGAGGGAATAGACCCCACAAGGGCTGGTATGTGCTAGCAGCTCATACCAGCAGGGGCCAGCACTGGTCAGCGGTCTTGGGTCCACCCATTCTTCATCATGAAAATGTCAAGATGAAGAATATCTCCAGATTCTGCGAGAGCGGGGGCACAAGATGACTCATGGACAGATCACACGGAAAAAGAACAAGGAAAGGAATTGACTATGAAATAGACAACCAGTAGGGCAACTGCTGTATCATCAGCACTGGCAGGAAAAAAGCTGCAGAGCTGAATCTGTGGCTGGTCCAAAATAAAATCAGAGAAGGGTCTTGAGATTCATCAAGGCAAAAAGAAGTTCCTTAGTGAAATTGGAAAGGAGCCTTGCATTGACCGTCATTTAAGTCGGCCAAATCAGTCGAGTGAAGCCCGGTGGCAGGAGAACCCCCACAGTCCTCAAGTTTATCAGCACCTCAAATGAAGCTCATCTATGCACAGATCCTTTGGTTGGCTGAAGCTCTGATTCCAGCCAGACAAAGTCAGCAGCAGAGAGAAAGATGGAGGGAAGAAAACCTCAAGTCCTGTGGCTTAAATCCAGTCAGAAGACAGTGCGGGAGATGATCAACACAGACCTGGCCCACTTACTAGAAGAGCAAAAAGGATCTACTGAAAGGAATCTGTAGAGTATGGGAGCCATCATTTACAGCTATGGCATTGAGAGATTTGGGACAATGGAAAAACCACAGAAGACACAGGAATGTCTGTCAACCCAGACAAAGTCCAGGAGACAACAAGAGATTGAAAGGCTAGTGAAAGAAAGAAGGCAACTTAGAAAGCAGTGGAACAAAGTGGAAGAGGTGGTGAGGGTAGGGCTTGATGCCCCACAGGCAGAAATAAGGCAGAGGTTGACAAAGCTGCAAAGAGCAGAATACCTCAGACGACAACATAAGAGGAAAGAACAAGCAAGAACCCGCTTCTACACCAACCCGTACAGCTTTGTCACAAACCTGCTCAACAAGGAAAAGAGTGGAACCCTCAGAGTGCCCATAAAAGATCTGGAAGAGCACCTCAGTTAGACATATTCAGACAACAGGAGGCACGAGCCAGTAAAACAAACAAGATCCCCATCAGCTCCAGGGCCCAATGGTATTCAGTACAGACTCTATAAGAACACTCTTGGAGTCCTGAAATACCTTTGGAAGCTGATGAGGGTGGCATGGCAAAAGAAAATAATACCTAAAACATGGTGAAGGGCAGGAAACATATTAATTCCTAAAGAGAAGAACCATCAGCCAATTTTGCCAGATCAGCCTTGTGAATGTAGAAGGGAAGATCTTCTTCAGCGTACTAGCCCAAAGGCTCTCAATTTTCCTGCAAAGCAATAACTGGATCGACACCTCTGTGCAGAAAGCCAGAATACCCAGTTTCTCTGGATGTCTGGAACATGCTAATATCATCTGGCACCAGATACAAACTGCAAAAAAAGAGCAGAGAGCTCTGGATGTGGTCTTTTTAGATCTCGCCAATGCATTCGGTTCAGTTCCTCACAATATCCTATGGACAGCGTTTAACGTCTTCCATGTCCCACAAAACATCATAGAGTTAGTGAAAACCTATTTTCAGGATCTCCAGTTCTGCATCACAGCACAGAATAAATCCACCACCTGGAAATAGGAATCATGGCAGGTTGCACAATTTCTCCCTTGGCATTTACCATGGCAATGGAGCTCATCATTCTGGCATCTTGGTGGGTGGTGGGAGGTAAAAAGTCCAGGAATGGCCTGTGTCTGCCACCAATCAGAGCATACATGGATGACATAACCACCATAATGAAAACTAAACCCTGCACCTGACGCCTGTTGGAGAAACTCCAGGAAAACATCAATTGTGCACGGATGGAGATAAAACTGAGCAAATCCCACAGTATCTCCATTGTCAAAAGCCATCTGACAAACAAACTCAGCCGATGGCTGAATTCTCCAGCCATCGGCTTCCAAGCCCAGCTGAACGATATGGTAAATGGCACTCACTTATATAGCGCTTTTATTCTCATCTCTTGATGACCAAAGCGCTTAACAGATCCTGCTATCCACCCATTCACACACACATTCACACACTGATGGTGGCATGCTGCCTAACATGGCGCTTCCAGACCCACCAGGAACAATTGGGGTGAAGTGTCTTGCCCAGGGACACAACGGCAGGATATCTGGGGAGAGCGGGATTTGAACCGCCAACCATATGGTTATTGGACGACCTGCTCTACCTCCTGATCCACTGCTGTCCATATATGCCGTCCCATATAACCGCACTCACACACCCAATCACTCACATTAATAAATAAAGTACGTTAATTGTGTTAATCCTGAGTCGTGTCTGTTCTGTGGGTCACCTGAACCATGTCACAAACGGTTTCACATTAGTGATGCACCAATCCCAACAATCCTGGAGAAGCCCATCAAGAGCCTTGGACGATGGTATAATGCAGACCTCAAAGAAACACAACAACCGAAACAACTCCAACAGGACACAGTCACTGGGCTAAAGCAAATCAACAACAATGCTTTACCAGGAAAATTGAAGCTCTGGTGTTTTCAGTTCAGACTTCTACCTAGACTCACGTGGCCTTTAACAATCTATGAGGTCTCATTATCTCATGCCAACTGCCTTGAGAGGCTGGTCAACTCTCAAGTGAGGAAGTGGCTTGGACTACCTATGTGCCTCAGCAGCGTTGGACTCTACTGTGATGGGACTCTCTCTCTGCCTATCTCCAGCCTGGTGAAAGAATATAAATGTGGTTAAGTGAGACTGGACCTGCCCCTCAAAGAATCCCAGGATCCTGTAGTGAGAGGAGTTGCCCCTACCCCAGCAACAGGGAGGAAGTAGACCCCAGCTGCAACTGTGCTTGATGCTAAATCCACCCTTCACCATCGATAAATTTTAGGCCACATCCAACAGGACAGGGGACACCTTGGACTGGGAACAAGGACACCGACCTGGCAAAAGGTGACTACCACTTAACGCTGAGTCATGGTAATAGAGAAAATGCATCATCAGGAAGAAGCATCAAGATGTGCCAAAGCTGGAGCACAGACGAGACAGGGCTGCTGGAGGAAGCGGGAGGTTGTTGAAAAGAGGAGACTCACATGGAGTGAGCTTTGCAGGATGGAGTTGAATAGGCTTAGCTTTATCATCAAAGCCACATACGACGTCCTGCCCTCTCCTACCAAATTATATCTCTTGCTTGGAGAGGAAACAGCTTGCTCCCTATGTGCAGCCCCTGCAACCCTCAAGCACATCTTGGTTGGTTGCAAGTCAAGCTTAACCCAGGGCAGATACACTTGGTGACACAATCAGGTCCTGCAGTGCCTGGTACTACATCCTTGAGTACAGGAGGGTATCCATCAATGCACAACCTGTCAATAACCAGGCAAAACTCTAACAAGCAACTTTCTTTGTCCGAGAAGGCCAAAAAGTGAAGATCAACCTCTCTCGTCCCGACCTCAGCCCACAGAATGCAGCCAGGGATTGGGATATGCGAGTGGACCTTGGAAAGAGGCTTACGGTGCATCCGGAAAGTATTCACTTTCTGGTGCACTGTATTTTTCCATCTCAAGTTGCCACAACCACCCTGCAACCAGATTTGGTTCTCTGGTCAAGGTCCACCCGACTTGTCTACATCATTGAGTTGACAGTGCCCTGGGAGGACAAGATCAGCAAAGCCTTCAAGTGCAAAAAATTTCGATACACCAGTCTCACAGCTGAAGCAGAAGACCAGGGCACTCAATTGAGGTGGGATGCAGGGGCTTTGTAGCAAGTTCAACAGTAAAGCTCCTCGGGGAACTGGGAGTCAGGAGTCAGGCCCACAGAAGAGGACCCAAAGAACTAGCCGACATAGCAGAATGGGCTACTCACTGGCTGTGGATCAAGAGGAAGGATGCCATCTGGGCAACCAAGGTGATATACAGGACGCTCACCCAGGCTTGATCAACCTATGGTAGACCTGCCTCAGCAGAGGGTGTCTTGTGATTAAAACTCTGAAACAACTTTTGATGCTGAGGTACACAACTGACGATGTGTCCTTGTATGTCACTTGGTGGCTTTCTTCAACTGACTCTCCCAACAGTTACAAATAAAGGGCTATAACAGGGGTCACCGACTAAAAATTCAATAGGTCAGATAAGTCGGTCCTCCTCCCCAGCCGATTTCCAAACTAGGTGTGGCAATCTTTAGGCACCTCATGATTCAGTTATGATTCAGAACCATTCTCGGTGCATCTTGATGCATTTTTTTTTTCTATTCAAGATTTTTCCCTCCCATTGTCAAGAGCGTGGGTTGAGTCTCATGTCTTTATTTTCATTCACTTGTTGTATTTCTCTTAAGTATAGACTCAATCCATGTTCTCACCTTGTGATATGTATTTTCCGCATTCTGTATGTATTTTTTTTCTTTATTTCTGTCCTCAGCTCTGATGTGTATCATTATTATGATTATTTATGATCTAGATTTACTTCTTGTCTGTCATAGCCATGTCTCCCCTAATTCTCTGCTGGTGTCTGTGTCTCCTTCTGTGTGTGTGCACATCCTTGCCCTCTGTCACTGACAGATGCCTCAGCTATCAGTAATCAGTGTCTCCACCTGTCTCATGTTTTCCTGATTGTGTTGTGGGTATTTAAGGTCTGTTTTACTTTGGTTCTGTTCGGGTTCTTTGAATCATGCTGCGTGAACAACACGCTTCTGCCTAATCTGTCTGTATCCAGCCAATCTGTCATGATTACCTTTCGTTGCACTTCTAAGCAGCTTCATCATTGTCTGTTTAAAGCCCTTGTGTTGCGCCAGTGTGGCCAGCGCTGAATAAATCATTGTTTGGAACTTATGTCCAGCAAGTGGGTCCAATCCTTCCACCACACTGTGACAGAAAGAACCTGACCGTATGGACCCAGCGGACTGTAAGTTTTCTCTTATGGGCCTCGACCAGGAGGAAGTTTGGGCTGCTTCCTGTATCGTGGGCCTAAAGCAGGACACCAATAATGCTGAAACACCGGAGGAAGCTCTCAGTCTCCTCGGAGGCATCGCTGAGCTGACTGAGGCTTTTCCCACACTGCAGCGTCACCCCCAGCTCACCGGACTTCTGAAATCAGTTCCATTCCTGTACCTGTTGGTCTGGGGGCTGGTGGAGGAACAGGAGGAGAGGGAGACATGGTGGACTGTCAGGAGACGTGCCTCGCGCTGGCGCCGACAAGCACAGCGGCCCAGCCCATCTTCTCCCGCGGAGGCACTCCAGCTCTCCATTGATGCAGTGTCATACCATCACGCAAGGGCTCCTCGTCGGGTGAATCATGTCAAATCCCGGGAGGGATTGTTGGACTCTCTATCAGTGGCAGAGCAGAAACAGAGGCAAGTACCTGTTCATTATTTAACAACGTTAAATGAAGGGTCTTGTCCTGTTTCTGGTGAGGGGGTTCAGTGTCAGCCACATTCCACCACTGAACTCTCTCCACCCACCTCTGCTGTTATTTCTGCTGCCGCCTCCATACAGCTATCCTCAGCTGCTTCGTTGGTTTCCAATTCTATTTTTCTGAGGAACTGGCCGTGCTTGGAGGCAATCTTCTGGTCTGGGATGAGCCGGCTGCCCCATTCCTGCACCTGGACTGTGTGAGGATTATCCTGTATGTGTTCCACGTTGTTCCCTAGCTCCAGTGCCTGCACCACGTTGCTCTTAAGTTCCTGTTCCTGCTCCAGTACCAGCTCCAGCTGCTCGTGATGTGCGCATTACAGCTCCAGCAGTCCCTGAGGTGCATACCACAGCTCCAACCATCCCCGAGGCATGCACAACAGTTCCTGCTGTCCCTGAGGTGCGCACAACGGCTCTTGCTGTTTCTGAGGTACACATAACGACCTTCGCTGTCCCTGAGGTTCACGCCACAGCTCCAGCTGTTCCTGTGGAGCCTGAGGTACAGGCTCCTGTCCCTGGTCTGTCTGAATCCGAGGTGCATGATCCTGATCAGTTCAAGGTGCACGTTCCTGTTCCTGGTCAGCCCGTCTTCACAACTGCCTCATCTGCCCTCATGGCTGCTGGTTGGACAACTGCAGCAGAGTCGCCGGGGTCTTCATCTATAGTGGAGCAAGAGCACAGGCAAGTACTCTTCTTTGTACCTTTAACATCAGTTTTAGAGAGATCTTGCATAGCTCTTAGTGGGGTAATCCAGTTGCAGCTGCCATCTGCTTCTGGGCCTCCTCCATCAAGCTCCACTGCTGCCTGTTGTAGTGACCCGGTTGTTTTTTCCTCCCCGTCTGAGGTGGTTGTTTCTGGGATGGATCCCCGGACGTTGGGGCTTTGGGATCTTCAGCCCTTGTTGTCTGGTCTCACTGATGGTTGGCTCGCCTCTGCTGTCCTGGAGGTCAAGGATTCTCTGTTGTGTGTTCCTGTGGCCGGAGAACCTCCATCATGTGTTCCTGAGGCTAGCACTCACCTGTCATCTGCTGCTATGGGTAGTGTGCCTCAATCATCAGTTTTGGAGCAACAGGCTCTCGTGTTACATTCACCAAAGCTTGAAGCTCCTGTGTCACCATCTCCTGTGATTGGATTGTCCATATTATCATCTCCTGAGGTTAAAATGTCCATGCCATCATTTCTTGAGTTTGAATTGCCCATGTCAAAATTTACTGAGTTTGAAATGTCCATGTCACCATTTCCGGTGGTTGAAATGCCTATGTTGTCATCTCCTGTGGTTGAAATGTCTATGCTACTATCTCCTGAGTTTAAGGTTCTCATGTTATCTGTTCTGGAAGATCCTGTGTTGATTTCTTGTGAATGGGAGAGCTCGGAATTGAAACTTTTGTTATCCTTTGTACAAGAGGTTCTTGAGTTACCTTCTGAGCAAAGAACCCCTGAGTTTTCAGAACCTGTAGCTCCTGTGTTACCTTCTGAATCAGGAAATTCAGTGTTTTTGTTTCCTGAACCAGAAATTTCAGTATATGTGGGTTTGAATCAGAAATTTTGGCACCTGTGGGGTGTGAATTGGAAATCTCTGTATCTGAGGGCATTAAGCCTGAAATGTCTGTGTCTGTGGGTTTTGTACATAGTATGTCTGCACCGGCATTCCCAGAGCCTAAGACCCCCAAATCTGAGTCTCCGAAACTACAGGTTTCTGCCTCTACTTCTTCTGAGCCGGAGTTTTCTGCTTTTGTTTTCCCTGAGCCAGATGTGTCTCCGTTTCCTGGGTTATCTTCAGAGCTGGGGGCTCCTGGGTTAGCTTCAGAGTAAAGAGCTCCTAGGTTAGCTTCAGAAGAGGGACCACTTGAGGTTAGGACTTCTTTGATGTTTCTAGAGTTTAAGGGGTCTTTGTTGTCAGTTCCTTTGTTTAACGATTTAATGTCAATGTCTCCTGAGTTTAAAGTGCCCCTACAGTTATCTCTGGACCCACACTGCGCTCTGGTCTGGGGGTCCTGGGACTCTGGAAGGCCACCTGAAATGCCTTGCTTTCCAGTCCGGTGGTCTAGGGACTCTGGGTGACTATCTGACTCGCTCTGTGCTCTGGTCTGGGGTCCATTGGATTTGGACAGGCCTCCTTACCCGTGTTGTTCTGTGATCTGGTTTCCCTGGGATGCTGGAAGACCACCTGACCAGTTCAGTGTTGGACTTTGGGGTCTTCAACTTATTGTAAGGAGGTTTTTTTTTTTTTTCCACCTGGCCTTGTACCCCCATCACCCACCCTGGGAGGGTGTTTATCTGTTCTGTTTGTTTCAATGTAATTTGGAGGGTCATCTGGAATCCGCCCCTTAAGAGGGGGGTACGGTCAGAGCGTGGGTTGAGTCTAATGTCTTTATTTTCATTCACTGGTTGTATTTTTCTTAAGCATAGACGCAATCCACGTTCTCACCTTGTGTTTTCTATTTTCCGCATTTATTGTTTGTTGGTTTCTTTATTCTGTCCTCAGTTCTGATGTGTGTCATTATTATGATTATTTATGATCTAGATTTACTTCTTGTATGTCATAGCCATGTCTCCCCTAATTCTCTGCTGGTGTCTGTGTCTCCTTCTGTGTGTGCGCCCAGCCTCGCCCTCTGTCACTGACAGATGCCTCAGCTGTCAGTAATCAGTGTCTCCATCTGTCTCATGTTTTCCTGATTGTGTTGTGAGTATTTAAGGTATGTTTTACTTTGGTTCTATTCGGGTTCTTTGAGTCATGCTGCGTGAACAACACGCTTCTGCCTGATCTGTCTGTATCCTACCTTAGCCAATCTGTCATGTTTACCTTTAGTTGTGCTTCCGATTAGCTTCATTATTTTCTGTTTAAAACCTTCGCGTTGCACTAGTGTGGCCAGCGCTAAATAAAATCATTGTTTGGAACCTACGTCCAGCGAGTAGGTCCAGTCCTTCCACCTCATGTGACACCCAATGTGTGACAACTTGACCTGTGGCTGCCTCATCCATCCTTGTAGATGCCCTGAATTTCCCTCTGGGATTAATAATGTATACAAAATAAAATAAAAAAAGAATAAATAAAGCAAAGTATTTGCAATGACCCATGAATTTACTTCCAACATCTTTTATTAAAACAATTGGAAGAGAAATCTGACACATGGCAGTGGTGGCCTAATGGTTAAGGATGTGGACTGGTGAGCGGAGGGTCAGGGGTTTGATCTCTGGACTGGCAGGATTAGATCTGGGTGGGACAGATAGCATAGCAGTGTTTTCCCCACCCTCCTTAACCCCACTGTGGTGACCTTGAGCAAGATCCTTAATCCTTAATCCCAAATGTTCCAGTGGAGCTGTTCAGTGGCCACAGGTCAGTCTGTGGTTGTAATGGGCAGCTTCCTGGTGTGAATGTGAACAGGACATCCTTGAAAAAGAGAGGATGCCTCTCGGTGGAACTAATGTGTATAAATAAAGGTTTAATAAAAAACATGAACAAATTTATCTCAAAATGTGCTTTTAAGAACGTCATCATTTCTTGGACATTCTTTCAGAAGACCACAACTGTCTCCAGACAGCCCAAAATCCTTTAATTGCTTTCACACATTATTTTATGAAGCTCGTGTTTTAGCTGGTTTTAATGCTATATTATTTTTTAAACAAAAAAATTATTAAAATGAATTCTTTGTTCAATTTCAAAGCATAATATAAAAGGTTGTAATACAGGAGAACATTAAATGTGTTTGTTGACTCCAAATAAATGGGTCTAAAATTCTAAAATCTGCAACTAAAATGATAAAAATGTTTTACAGGAGAACACAAACTAAATTGTATTGCATTTAAAAAAGATTAACATCTAAAAAAAATCACAAAAAGTCAACCTGTATACAATAATTTCAGTGCAGAAAAAAAACTGTTTCAAACTAAGACAACAAAAAGGACTAACTAACTAACTAACCTGCACTTATATAGCGCTTTTCTAGTCACAAAGACCACTCAAAGCGCTTTCATTAATACTAACCCTCTATTCTAAGGGCCTATAGGAAACAAATATCTAGGGACAATTTAGAACAGCCAATTAACCTAACATGCATGTTTTTGGCATGTGGGAGGAAACCGGAGAAATCTCGGAGTAAACCCACGCAACACGGGGAGAACATGCAAACTCCACACAGATCACTGTTGGTCGGGGGCTGGGATCGAACCCACGATCCCCCGATCCCCACAATCCCCCGGCCAAGGGTAAACTGTGCTGCCGCAGTGCTAACCACTGCGCCACCGTGCAGCCCAAAGGACACAAAATATAATTTCAGGACACAATATATAATTCAACACGACAGAATTCCTCAACATTTTTTTTTTTTAAATCTAAATGGTAAACTGTGTTACAGCATGGATGGAGCTGTAACTCCATGGTTACAGGGATAGGGGAGGTGGAACGTTTTATGTTCAGGAACACAAAGAGCTTTTACAGAGTCTTTAAGTGATTTCGGAGGCTACAAAAAAGGACCTCCATAACCAGCGACCTCATCTCTGCATCCCAGCATGGACTACTCTCGGTAGAATAGAGGAAGACAGTAAATACATTCAGTTTCACAACAGTGCTTCTTTTTGTGGGTACAAACCTGAAACGGTCTGTCCGGGACGGATGTCCTGGCTGTCGGTCTTGTGTGAGTGTGTGTGTGTGTGTGTGTAGCGGGGTGCCCGCAGTGAACCTTATTTTGCAACCCGCTGACTCTCTGGAGTGATTGGAGCCGCAGAGTCTCTGCGGAGAGTGGTGTTTGTGGGACAGCAAAGAGGGAAGTCTGCAGCAGGAGGAGAGTGCTCAAGGGCTAGTGCCATAATCTGTCAGGCGATCACTGATGTAGCAATTCAGTTCTGCTTTTGTTCTGACCGGAGTCCGCCAGTTGGTAGCCCCTGGGTTAGAACATCCATCCCTTTTATCATCCATCCATCCATCCATCCATCCATCCATCCATCCATCTTCTACCACTTTTCTGGTGGTCTGGGTCATGGAGGGAGCAGTTCAAGCAGAGAAGCCCAGACTTCCCTCTCCCCAGCCACTTGCTTCAGCTCTTCAGAGAGGATACCAAGACATTCCCAGACCAACTGGGAGACATAGTCTTTCCAGCGAGTCCTGGGTCGGCCCCAAGGTCTCCTCCCAATGGAACGTACCCAAAACACCTCAAGTGGGAAGCGTCCAGGAGGCATCCTGATCAGATGCCCATACCACCTCAACTGGTTCCTTTCAATTTGGAGGAGCAGTGGTTCTACTCTGAGCCTCTCCCAGATGACTTTTTTTTTTTTTTTTGCTGTAAATTGTAAACAGCGCTATTGTATCAATGTATTAATGTATGTGTAATTTTACTGTTTTTAAATTTTTTGTGTGTGGACCCCAGGAAGAATAGCTGCTACTACGGTAGCAACTAATGGGGATCTGAATAAATGAAACGAAACGAAACTGAGCTCCTGACCCTATCTCTAAGGGTGAGTCCAGCAATCCTAAGAAGAAAGCTCATTTCAGCTGCTTGTATCCAGAATCTTATTCTTTCGGTCATTACCCAAAGCTCGCGACCATAGGTGAGGGTAGGAATGTAGATTGACCGGTAAATCGACAGCTTTGCCTTAGAGCTTAGCTCCCTCTTCACCTCAATGGACCGGTACAACGTCCGCATCACTGCAGATGTTGCTCCGATCTGTCTGTCAATCTCTCACTCCTCACTCGTGAATAAGACCCCAAGATACTTAAACTCCTCCACTTAGGGCAGGACCCTGTCCCCGACCCGGAGAGGACAATCCCCCTTTTTCCGGCTGAGGACCATGGACTCGGACTTGTGCTGATTCTAATCCCAGCCACTTCACACTCAGCAGCAAACCATCGCAGTAACACCTGTAGGTCATTGCTGGATAAAGCCAGCAGGACAACATCATCTGCAAACAACAGAGATGAGATCCTGTGATCACCAAGCATGACACCCTCCGTTCCCTGGCTGTGCCTAGAAATCCTGTCCATAAAAATTATGAACAGGATCGGTGACAAAAGGCAGCCCTGGTGGAGTCCAACTCTCACTGGGAATGAGTCCGACCGAGTGTTGGCAGTACAAACCAAATTCTCACAACGGTCGTACAGAGACCAGATAGCTCGTAACAAAAAGCCTGATACCTCATACTCCCGAAGCACCCCCCACAATAAACCACAAGGGATGCGGCTGAATGCCTTATCCAAGTCCACAAAACACATGTAAACTTGTTGGGCAAACTCCCACAAACCCTCGAGAATTCTCGAGAGGGCAAAGAAACTTCTGTGCTAACTGTGGTTAGCACAGAAGTTCAATAACTAAACACCACTTGGGTTCATACCTCCCAATCACACCCCTCCATGTTTCACTGTCGTTGCCCACTTGCGCATTGAAGTCCCCCAGTGGGACAACGGAGTCTCCAAGAGGAGCACCCTCCAGCATCCTGGTCAGAGACTACAATATCCACAGCCTTGAGGTACTCCTCAAGTAATCCTGAGTAATCCTGATCACACACTGGACATCCTACACCACACACTGGACAGACAGCGAAGCAACATCATAACTATGCTGCCATACTACACCTTACAGTCTAACTGGTACCTCACATTTCACTCTGCTCCTGATAGTCCTGCATTGTGCAGCGGGTATGATTCATGTGTTTATACGGGTCACCATCTCTTCAGCTATGATGTATATAGGTTTTTAAAGTAGCGTTAGTTTTACTTTCCATGGGTAATCCCTTTGTCTGTCATGCGTGTGTTTCTGTCATTTGGTTGTCTTCTGTCATGCTGCTGTTACACTGCAGTTTCCCAGTTTGGGATCAATCAAGTACATCTATCTATCTATCTATCTATCCATCCATCCATCCATCCATCCATCTACTAAGGGTAAATCTCGTCCACCCCCAGGGCCCAGCCACCAAGGAGCTTTTTAACCACCTTGGCAACTTCAGCCTCTGTGATGGGTGAGTTGTCCTCCTCGTCCACAAGCCCTGCTTCCTCTGTGGAAGGCGTGTCAGTGGGATTGAGGAGATCCTTGAAGTATTCCATCCACCACCCGACGATATTCCAAGTCGGTCAAAAGCACCCCATCCGCATCATACACAGTGTGGACAGGGAGCTGCTTCCCCCTCCTGAGCAGCCGGACAGTTTGCCAGAATCTCTTCAAGGCCAACCAAAAGTCCTGTTCCATGGCCTCACCAAACTCCTCCCACGCCTGAGTTTTTGCTTCAATAACCACCAGAGTTGCACTCCGTTTGGCCTGCCAGTAAACCTCAGCTGCTTCGGGAGTCCAACAAGCCAACCAAGCTTGATAGGACTCCTTCTTCAGCTTAATGGCCCCCCTCACCACTGATGTGCACCACTTGGTTTTGGGGTTGCCACCACGAGATGCACCGACGACCTTGCGGCCACAGCTCTGAGCAGCCGCTTCAACAATGGAGGTGGAGAACATGGCCCATTCGGACTTCATGTTTCCAGACTCCCTCGGAATGTGGTTGAAGTTCTTCTGGAGGTGGGAGTTGAAGACCTCCAGGACAGAGGCCTCAGCCAGACGTTCCCACCACACCTTCACTATACGCTTGGGTCTACAAGGTCTGAATGGCATCCTTCCCTGCCATCGGATCCAAATCACCACCAGGTGGTGATCAGTTGACAGCTCTGCACCTCTCTTTACCCAAGTGTCCGAGACATACGGTCGCAGGTCTGATGACACGATAACAAAATCCATCATCGACCTGCGGCCTAGGGTGTTCTGGCGCCAGGTGCACATATAGACACCCTTATGCTTAAACATGGTGTTCATTATGGACAAACTGTGGTTAGCACAGAAGTTCAATAACTAAACACCACTTGGGTTCATACCTCCCAATCACACCCCTCCACGTTTCACTGTCGTTGCCCATGTGCGCATTGAAGTCCCCCAGTGGGACAATGGAGTCTCCAAGAGGAGCACCCTCCAGCATCCTGGTCAGAGACTCCAAAAAGGGTGGGTACTCTGAAACACCATTTGGTGCATAGGCACAAATGATGGTCAGGACCGGTTTCCCAACCCGAAGGTGCAGGGAAACAACCTTTTCATCCACCGGGGGGAAACTTCAATATAGAGGCAGCAAGGTGGGGGGGATACAAGAATACCCACCCCTGCTTGTCGCCTCTCACTCTGGGCAACTCCAGAGTAGGCCAAGCTCCAACCCCTCTCTAGGAGAATGGTTCCAGAACCAGAGCTGTGTGTTGAGATGAGGCTTACTATATCTAGCTGGTATCTCTCAATCCCATGCACCAGCTCAGGCTCCTTCCCCACCAGAGAGGTGACATTCCATGTCTCAGAAGCCAGTTTAGGAAGCTTGGGATCAGACCGCCAAGGTCTCCGCCTTCGACCGCCACCTGATCCGCATATCACTGGACCCCCATGGTCCCTCCTGCAAGTGGTGAGCCCACTGGAGGGCGGACCCATGTAACTCCTTCGGGCTGAGCCCAGCCGGGTCCCATGGGCAGAAATCCTGCCACCAGGCTCTACTCATCGAGCCCCTCCCCCAGGCCTAGCTCCAGGGTGAGGCCACGGTAACCCCATACCAGGTGGGGTACACTGAATCCTTGTTCTAACATTCATCATAAGAGTCTGTTCGATAGTTCTTAGTCTGGCCCTTCATCCAGGACCAGTTTTTCTTGGGTGACCCTACCAGAGGCAAATTGCCCCTGACAACATAGCTCCTGGGATCACTAGGGCACGCAAACCCCCCACCACGATAAGGTGACGATCCATGAGGGGCCAGCACTTTTACATGAAATCAAATTGAGATGCAACTGTACTACGTGGCTCTGTATAAAATATACTTGCAGTCTTTGTGGAGATGGAGGGGGGCAGTTTAACAGAGGGGAAGGTTTGGGCTCATTTTGCGGCCTAGGCGAATGGCCTTTTTAATTTTTTTTGCAACGATTTAGTCATTTGAATGAAGTTTTAATTATTTATTTATTGGAAGAAAGGCTTTTTCAGATTTTTGCAAAGATGTTTTTATTTTGAAGAGGACATTATGTTTCAAGATTCAAGATTGAAAGATTTTATTTGTCACTATCCGTACAGGACATACAGGAGAATTGAAATGGCGTTTCTCTCTCTCATCAGTGGTGTGCACAATATATAAATGAAAAGGAATAAGGCTGGAAAAAAGAAAACAACAGCAACAACAGTCTATGTACAGTAATGCAACCCGTTGTCATGATGGCCCCTCTGGGGCAGAAAGACAGACCCACGTGCTGAACTGGAGTAATGGTGATTTATTAACAAAAAGGCAAACACAAGATCAAAAACTGTGCAGAGAACAAAAATACAGACAAGGTAACTGATAGAAAAGCACTCCACAGCCGGAATCACTCTGCGAGTGAAGAGAAGAACATGCCACTTACCAAGGAACACTCCAGTCAGAATCGCTCTTCAAGGAGAGAATTAAGTTTGATCAGTCCTTCAGTCATCAGTTATCATGCAATACTGCCGCAGTGAGAGGATGAGCTGGCAGTCTATCATCATCATCATCATCATCATCATAGCAGTCCGTCGTGGGGGACAATGACTGTTTCATTTAGGGCTGATCAGATTACTCCACACAGCTCTGTCCTTAGCCTTCCGCTGCCAGGAACTCCTGTCTATGTCCAACTTCTTGAAGTTCCTTTTTACAGTGTCTTTAAATCTGAGCCTTGGTTTACCCTGATTGTGTTTGCCTTTGCATAACTGTGAGCTAGAGTAACTGCTGAGGGAGACGCTGATGGTCCATCCTCTCAACATGTCCAAGCCATCTCAGGTTCATCTGTATTAGCATGTCCCCCATTGATGGTAGACCAGCTCGTTTCAACACTTCTATGTTGGTTATCTTGTCTTTCCATGAGATGTTCATTATGGCTCAAAGGTGTCTCATCATGTACGCGTTGAGTTTCTCTACCTGCACTCTGTAGACAGTCCAAGTTTCAGCACCGTACAATAGAGTAGCCAGTTACTGTCGCTCTGTACACTTTGCATTTCACACGGATAGACACATGTCGATTGTTCCACAGTCTCTCCCTCAATATTCCAAACACAGCACTCACTCTTCCCATTCTGAGAGATAGTTCATCCTCCAGCCAAGCATTCTCTGAAACAGTACTCCCTCGCTACTTGAAAGTCTTGCATTTGACTAGTGGCTCTGTACCAATGCTGATCTCTTCTGGTAGTGATGTTGATAATTGGAACTTTGGTGGTTGATAAAGGCACTCTGTCTTCTTGATGTTGATTTGGAGGCTGAATTGGCTAGCTGCTCTTGCAAATTTATCTACTAAAGATTGCATATCTTCCACACTGTGTGCAACTAGAGCACTGTTGTCGGCAAAGAGCATTTCTCTTATTACATTTATCGATGTCTTACTCTTGGCTTTAAACTGTGCCACATTGAACAAGTCTGCTTCTTTCCTAGTTTGAATGTATACTTCTTCTGAAGTGTCTTTGAAGGCCACCTCAAGCATGGCTGCCAGATATAGCGAGAAGAGTGTAGGTGCCAGCACACACCCTTGTTTCACCCTGTTGCTTACTGAAAAGTCTTTAGATACTGAACCACTCATTGCCACATTTGCTTGCATACCTGTATGGGGTGCCTCGATCAGGCTGACAAACTTCTCTGTATAGCCATATCTCTTGAGTACCTGCCAAAGTCCTTGTTGCGACAGTATCGAAGGCTTTACTGAAGTCTATGAAGACTACATAAAGCGGCATGTTCTGTTCAATACACTTTTCTTGAACCTGTTTCAAGCAGAAAATCATGTCCATTGTGCTTCTTCCACTTCTAAAGCCGCACTGAGTTTCCAGTAGTACATTCTCCGAGATGTGTTCATTAAGTCTGTTCAGTAGTACACGCGAGAGAATCTTACCAACAGTGGCTAGCAGTGATATACCTCGGTAATTTCCACAATCTTTCCTGTCACCTTTCTTGAACAAAGGCACAATACTTGCATCCTTCCAGTCTTGAGGTACTTTCTGGGCATCCCATATCTCTTGGATGAGCTTGTGCAGGCAGTTGGTCAGCTGAACACCACCAAATTTCCACACTTCTACTGGAATTCCATCCCTTCCTGGAGCTTAACCATCCTTTGTTGTCCTGATAGCTGGCATTAGTTCATCAAAATTTGGTGGTTCATCCAGACTTGATACAGCTGGTCGCTGCACTAGAGCTTCTTTAGCCTCTTCAGTGAGCTCTCCAGGGTTGTTTAGTAGTTGGTCAAAGTGGTCTGCAAATCTGTCCAGGATCTTGTCTTTCTCCTGCAAAACCATTTCACCATCCATAGCCATTAGTTGGATCAATCCTCTTGGTTTCGGGCCGTAGATTTCTCTCAAACCTGTGAAGAACGTTTTCATACCCTTCCTATCTGCTGCAGTTTGAAGTTCCTCCGCTTTTTCATCCCACCAGTTCATCCCACTTCACGTCACGCCCACGTCCCACTTCATCTCTCTGGTGTACTTCTGTAGCTCACTCTGAGCCTTTGAGTATTTCTTCTTCTTCGACCTTGTGTTACACTGTAGGTTTTCCTGCCTAGCTGTATTCCTCGCTTCTAGTAGTTTCTTCAGGTGTTCATCATGCTCATCAAACCAATCTTGACGTTTCCTCTCAGGGTGGCCTAACACATCACTCGCAGTCTGATACACCGTATCCTTCAGTGTTTCCCATTTGTCTTCTGTGTCATTCTCTGAGTTGTTGCTGTCCCAGTCTTTCAAGTTTTCATCCATTTCCTGTGTAAATTCTTCCTGCTTCTTTTGGCCTTTCAGTGCACTAGTGTTAAGCTTCCGTGGTGGCTTCGCACCTGTCCTGCAGTGCTTTTTTCGTCTCCAAATCCTTAATCTAGATCTCAGCATAACATGATCAGTACCACAGTTGATGCCTCTCATTGCTCTGGTGTCCAATACATCCCTTATGTCTCTCTGCCTGACTATGATGTAGTCTAACAAGTGCCAGTGCTTGGATCTTGGGTGCATCCATGTCTTCTTGTGTGTGTCCTTGTGCTTAAATAGAGTGTTAGTTATCACAAGGTTGTACTCTGAACATAGTGCAAGTAGAAGTTCTCCATTAGCATTGCACTTGCCTACTCCATGACTGCCTAGCACTCCTTTCCATTTCTCAGTGTCCGAACCAACTCTGGCATTAAAATCTCCAACGAGTATCAGCCTGTCATCAGTCGGTACACGCCTGATAGTCTCACGTAAATCACTGTAGAACTCTTCCTTCACCTCCTCTGTGTTGGTGATTGTTGGGGCATATATACTGATGAGTGTGGCATACATCTTCCGCTGTAGTGGGAGTCTCATAGTCATTATCCTGTCATTGATTGGTACCGGTTCCTCATCAAGCATTGCTGCTATCTCCTTTCTAACTGCAAAGCCCACTCCTGCTTCTCTCCTTTCTTGAGTTGATCTCCCACTCCAAAAGAAGATGTACCCATGGTCTTCCAAGCTGTCATATCCAGGCAATCTCGTTTCACTAAGTGCAGCTATGTTTACATTGTACCTGTTCATTTCCAGGGCCACAAGCGTGGTCTGTCTTTCTGGGTGCTGACTACCGCCCAGTACTACCGACCAGTTGCCCTCACATCTCATGTGATGAAGGTCCTGGAGAGACTGGTCTTAGCTCACCTGAAGCCGCAGGTGGAGATGTGGCTGGACTCTCTGCAGTTTGCATATCAGCCCCATTTAGGAGTTGAAGATGCTGTCATCTACCTGCTGCAGCGAGCCCATCAGCACCTGGATAGTGGAGGAGATACTGTGAGAATCACTTTTTTTGATTTCTCCAGTGACATAATGCACGGCTCAGGAGACACACACGCAGGCTCAGAGTAGATCCAATAGCTTTATTAACAACAAGTGTGTATGAATGTGTGTCTGCGAGATGTGAATGTATTGGTGGTGGCGTCTGCGTCGGGCACGGAGGCAGGAGACCGTACAGCCGGACATCCCTATGGGAGAAGCAAAGGGAGAAGGGTGACGGGCACCACACCAACACAGGAGATGTGAAAATAGTGACAAGCTTACTTGGAGTTAGCAGGTGGCTGGCACAGCAAGGATGAGGTCCAGTAGACAGCGACCTGGAGCACCCGGTGCAGCAGCGAGGGAATGGAGACGGAGAGGAATGGTCCGCCGCCGGGAAATCCACCTGTGCACAGGGGAGCAGACTTGGAGAGGAAAAAAGGTAAGGGCTTCTTACCGAGATGCTTGCTGAGTGGTAGAGGTTACTCACAGCAATCGTGACGAGTGAAGTCTGACGGCTTCAGGCCGAAGCCCAGGGCGAGGCGGCTTAAATCGCTCACCGCTTATGAAGTGCAGGTGTGCGTGCAGCTGGCGCCGCAGATGGGCGGTGAGGCGTGACAGTACTCCCCCCTCTAGCAGCGCCTCCTGGCGATGGTTTCTCCGGGTGCGCTCGGTGGAACTCAGTAATGAGGGACGGGTCCAACACAAATGACGAGGGTACCCACTGCCGATGTTCAGGCCCATAACCCTCCCAGTCCACCAAGTACTGCAACCCGCGACCCCGGCGCCGGGAGTCCAGGATGGAGGAGACAGGCCAGGCCGGATGGCCATCAATCATCCGGGGCGCGGGTTGCGCAGCAGGAGGAGGGCAAAGGGGGTCGGAGACTGCCAGCTTCACCTTGGATACGTGGAAGGTGGGATGGATGCGAAGGGAGGGGGGAATAGCTACACGCACAGCCACCGGGTTGATAATCCTGGTGATGGGGTATGGGCCCATAAAACGCTGTACCAGCTTCCTCCTCTCGCCCTTTAAAATGACGTCCTGGGTTGACACATAGACACGCTGACCCACCTGGTACGCTGGGGCAGGTCTTCTGTGCCGGTCCGCCGTGGTTCTGTTGCGCTCCGCCGTGCGTGAAAGCGCATTGCGTGCTGACGCCCAGATGGAGCGGAACTGCCTGAGGTGCGCCCGAACTGAGGGGACAGTTACCTCACTCTCCTGCGCTGGGAAAAGAGGGGGGTCATAGCCCAGGGACGCCTTAAAGGGAGACATCCCTGTAGCAGAAGAGCGGGCGGTGTTGTGGGCGTACTCAACCCAGGTGAGATGGTTACTCCAGGACGCAGGTTTGGACGCAGTGATGCAGCGGAGCGCAGCCTCCAGCTCCAGGTTGGTCCGCTCACACTGCCCGTTGGTTTGGGGGTGATGGCCGGAGGAGAGGCTCACCTTGGCTCCCAGGGCGTTGCAGAATGACCTCCAAACCTCTGAGGAAAATTGGGGCCCCCGGTCCGAGACCACGTCCACCGGAATCCCGTGCAGCCTGACCACGTGCTGGACTAGGAGATCCGCCGTGTCCAGGGCGGATGGAAGACCTCATAGCGGGATGAAGTGCGCTGCCTTGGAGAAGCGGTCTACGATGGTCAGGACGGTGTTGAAGGTGTTTGAGACCGGGAGTCCGGTGATGAAATCCAGGGCGATATGCGACCAGGGCCTGCCAGGGATGGGCAGAGGCTGGAGCAAACCCGCTGGAGGGGCATTACCTGACTTACTGGTGGCACATACTGGGCAGGCCCGGGCGTAGCGGGCAGCGTCCCTCCGCAGGCCCGGCCACCAGAAGGACCGTTGAAGGAGGTCGATCATCTGGGAGGAACCAGGGTGGCAAGTGAGCTTGGATGTATGTAGCCAGTGGATGACATCCCCCCGAACCGTGGATGGCACGAACAGCCTCCCCTCCGGTCCGCCGCCAGGGTCAGGTTCCACTTCCTGCGCCTTCCGGATCTTGCTTTCTATGTCCCAAGTGACGGCTCCCACGATGCACGACCTGGGCAGGATGGTGTGGACCATGTCCTCAGACTCCTCAGGGGCAAATTGCCTAGAGAGGGCGTCAGGCAGGCCGTTCTTGGAGCCAGGACTGAAGGTGATGTTAAAACGGAACCTGGCAAAGAACAAGGACCAGCGTGCCTGGCGGGCATTCAGGCGCTTGGCAGATCTCAAGTACTCCAAGTTCTTGTGGTCAGTCAGGACCACGAACGGCAGGTCCGCCCCCTCTAGCCAGTGACGCCACTCCTGCAGCGCGAGCTTGATGGCGAGGAGCTCTCTGTCCCCCACGTCGTAATTCCGTTCCGCCGGGGACAAGCGCCGAGAGAAGAAAGCGCAGGGCCGTTTGACTCCATCACCTGGCGACCGCTGAGATAGGACCGCCCCCACTCCTGTGTCCGAAGCGTCCACCTCCACGATGCACTGCAGCGACGGGTTGACTTGGCTAAGGACCCGGGAGGAGGAGAACTCCGCCTTCAGCGCCTGAAAAGCAGCCGCGGCCTCTTCGGTCCACCGGAACGGGACCTTAGGGGACGTGAGGCGGGTCAGAGGGCCAACGATGGTGCCAAAATTAGGGACGAAGCGGCGGTAGAAATTTGCAAACCCGATGAATTGTTGCACCCGTTTTCTCGATGCAGGTGTAGGCCATTCCACCACCGCCTTCACCTTCACTGGGTCCGGAAGCACCTTGTCGTGGGAGATAATGAACCCGAGGAAGGATGTTGTCTTAGCGTAGAATTCACATTTTTCGGCCTTCACATACAACCGGTTCTCCAGCAGCCTTTGGAGGACCCGCCTCACATGGACCCAGTGCTCATCACTGGATTTGGAGAAGATGAGGATGTCATCCAGGTAGACGAACACAAAAAGGCCAATGAAATCCCGGAGGACGTCATTAATTAGGCGCTGAAAAACGGCTGGAGCGTTGGTCAACCCGAACGGCATCACCAGGTACTCGAAGTGGCCGTTCGGGGTACAGAAGGCTGTCTTCCACTCATCTCCCTCCCAGATCCGGACGAGGTGGTATGCGCTGCGTAGATCCAGCTTGGTGAACCAAGTCACCCCCTGGAGGGAGTGGAAGGCGGTGTCCATGAGTGGCAGGGTGTAGCGATCCTTCTCCGTGATATCATTTAGGGCGCGATAGTCGATACAAGGACGGAGGGAACCGTCCTTCTTGCCCTCGAAGAAGAATCCTGCCCCCAATGGTGATGACGAGGGACGGATAATTCCAGCACTCAGCGATTCCTTGAGGTAGGAATTCATGGTCTCCTTCTCCGGCGCCGACAGGCTGTAGAGTCGCCCAGAGGGTAAGGGTGCCCCCTGGCGGATGTTTATCGCACAGTCGTAGGGCCTGTGTGGAGGAAGAGACATCGCCTTGGACTTGCTGAAAACCATACCCAGGTCGTGAAATTCTGATGGCACCAGGGAGAGATCCGGGGGCGCAGCGTCCGTAGGAGTTGGGGAAGAGGACGGAGAGCAGGCAGCGGACTGCAAGCAGGTGCTCATGCAGAATGTACTCCATGCCGACACCCTGGCGGACTTCCAATCCAAGACGGGGTTATGGAGGCGGAGCCAGGGGTACCCCAGGATGACGGGCGACACAGAGTTGGGGAGGATGTAGAAGGTTATCTCCTCCCGGTGGTTCCCAGAGATGATCACAGGAACAGGGATGGTCTGATGTGTTACTCTCCCCAGGGAGACATGGGAGAGGTTGACCAGGGCGAGGGGAGATCTAAGGACTTGGCAACGGATGCCCAATCGGGTTGCCAGGCTTTGTGAAATAAAACTGCCCTCCGCGCCCGAATCCACCAGTGCGTGAGTGAGGTGCCCAGTGGAGTTGTGACAAAATCGGACGGGCAGCTTCAATTGGGAGAGGGGATTTAACCGATTGATGTCCGCAAGGCCCCCTACAGTGACTCGCGGACCCCGCCGTTTGGCTTCTGTGGGCAAAGCTCCACCGTGTGTTGACTGTCTCCGCAATACATGCAGAGACCCAACTCACGGCGGCGTTGTCTCTCCGCAGGGGGGAGCTTTGTCCAGCCCGTCACCATCGGCTCCAACTCCTCGGGGCGCGATGGTGGCGGCGTCGCCAGGGGGCGAGCTTGGGACAGGCGCGACGAGAGCGAGAAGAAGACGACTTACGCTCCGAGGTGCGCTCGCGCAGCCTGTTATCCAAGCTGATGGCTAGGGACATTAGCTCCGCTAGAGTCTCCGGGATGTCCCGCCCAGCCAGTTTGTCCCTCAGACCATCATTGAGACTGCGGAGGAAGAGGCCGCAGAATGAACGTTCATCCCAGCCTAACTCCTCCGCCGCTACCCGGAAGTCGATCGCGTAGTCCGCTGCCGACCGGCTTCCCTGCTGGAGGCTGAGAAGCCGATCGACCTGGACACTCTCGGTATGAGAATGATCAAAGACTTCCAGGAATTGTCTCACGAATTGGCCATAGGTGAGGGTGGCGTAACTGGGCCTCGCCATTACGGCGTAAGCCCAAGTTAGCGCGCGCCCCTCCAGGAGATTCCCTATGTAGCCAATTTGGCTATGGTCCAAGGGAAAATCTCCGGGCACACGGTGGAACACGAACTCACACTGCATTATAAACCCCCGTGCTGCGCCGAGCTTACCGCTAAAGCGGGCGGGGGTCAGAATGGGTGTGAGCCGAACCGGTGCTACCGGAGCAGGCTGGATGGTCGCTGGAGCAGCAGGAGCCGCGCCGCCCTGACGAGCCGGAGGGAACGGCTGTTGGGGGTCCAAGCGGTCCAATCGGTTAGTGATAATGGTTAGTTGATTTAAAATCACCTGTTGCTGGTGAGCTATTAGGTCCACTCGAGCCTCGAGAGTGGAAAGTCGGCGTGCGAGCCCACCATCTGCCGAGCCGCTCTGCTGAAGCCGTACTGACATAATGCACGGCTCAGGAGACACACACGCAGGCTCAGTGTAGATCCAATAGCTTTATTAACAACAAGTGTGTATGAATGTGTGTCTGCGAGAAGTGAATGTATTGGTGGTGGCGTCTGCGTCGGGCACGGAGGCAGGAGACCGTACAGCCGGACAACCCTATGGGAGAAGCAAAGGGAGAAGGGTGACGGGCACCACACCAACACAGGAGATGTGAAAATGGTGACAAGCTTACTTGGAGTTAGCAGGTGGCTGGCACAGCAAGGATGAGGTCCGGTAGACAGCGACCTGGAGCGCCCGGTGCAGCAGCGAGGGAATGGAGACGGAGAGGAATGGTCCGCCGCCGGGAAATCCACCTGTGCACAGGGGAGCAGACTTGGAGAGGAAAAAAGGTAAGGGCTTCTTACCGAGATGCTTGCTGAGTGGTAGAGGTTACTCACAGCAATCGTGACGAGTGAAGTCTGACGGCTTCAGGCCGAAGCCCAGGGCGAGGCGACTTAAATCCCTCGCCGCTGATGAAGTGCAGGTGTGCGTGCAGCTGGCGCCGCAGATGGGCGGCGAGGCGTGACATCCAGTGCCTTTAACACCATCCAGCCACTGCTGCTGGGCGAGAAGCTGCGGGGGATGGGGGTTGACAGCTCTGTGATCTCCTGGATTACCGACTACCTGATAGGCAGACCACAGTTTGTCAGGCTGGGCAGTGTCTTGTCTGGAGTAGTGGCTAGTGATACGGGAGCGCCACAGGGGACTGTGCTCTCTCCTTTTCTTTTAACTTATACACCACGGACTTTCAGTACAACACTGAGTCATGTCACCTGCAAAAATTCTCTGATGACTCAGCTGTTGTGGAGTGTATAAGAGGAGGAGAGGAGGGGGAGTACAGGGCACTGGTAGACAGATTTGTGGAGTGGACGGAACAGAATCACCTGAGGTTGAATGTCAGCAAGACCAGGGAGATGGTGATTGACTTCAGGAAGAGGAAGTCTCCTTCTCAGCCACTGCAGATTAGGGGGGAGGATGTGGGAGTGGTTGAAGACTACAAATATCTGGGTGTCAGGATCAGCAGCGGGTTGGACTGGAGATCCAACACCGATGCTGCGCACAAGAAGGGGATGAGCTGACTCTATTTCCTGAGAAAACTGAGATCCTTCAACGTGTGCAGCAGGATGCTGGAGCTTTTCTATCAGACTGTTGTCGCCAGCGCCATCTTCTTTGCTGCGGTCTGTTGGGATAGCAGTATCAGGGCCAGAGATACCAACAGACTTGACAAGATTATCAAGAGGGCTGGCTCTGTAATTGGTCTCAGACCGGAGACCTTTGAGACAGTGGTGGAGAGGAGAACACTAAATAAACTGCGATCCATCATGAACAATCCTGATCACCCCCTCCACCACACACTAGATAGGCAGCAAAGCGCTTTCTCCAGTAGACTACTACAGCTTCGTTGTCGAACGGCCAGGTACAGGAAATCTTTCCTGCCACATGCAATTTCACTGTACAATAACTCACTATGATGTTGTATTCTGGTCATAGCTATGCTGCCACACTGCACCTTACAGACTAACTGGTACCTCACATTTTCACTCTGCTCCTGACAGTCCTTCTTGGTGCAATGGGATGATTGATGTGTTTATACGGGCCATCATATATTAAGCTATGATGTATATAGGTTCTATAGTGGTGTTAGTTTCTTTTTTACTTTCCATGGGTAATCACTTTGTCTGTCGTGTGTGTTTCTGTTGTTTGGCTGTCAACTGTCATGCTGCTGTTACACTGTAATTTCCTAGTTTGGGATCAATAAAGTACATCTATCTATCTATCTATCTATCTAAAATACTCAGAAATAAATTAAGAGTCTGAGCTGGGTAAAACACCGCACTCAGACTCATGACACCCGTAGCGCAAATGGCGACAAAAGATAGACCCAGACCTCCCATACTGCAAATAGAGATAAACGATTAACAATGTAAAAACCCAGCAATCCTATATACAGAAAACTAGGTATGTAATACCCATAGTTGTAGTTCAATGCGGAAGTGTAGGTGCAGATAATAACAGATTGGACTGCATATGATCAATATAACAATGACAGACAGACAGCAGCAGATATGGCATTTGTGCAAATGGTTGCAGTTAAAGTGCAGAGACATACAGAAGCAAATGTATTACTGTTGGTGTGCCAGTCTTTCTGTGCCAACAGCTGAGGTAGTTATTATTGTTCAGGTGATTGTGTTATGGTCCTGGGGGAAGTGGGGGGAGGAGGTGTACAGAGTTCAGGGTCCTGATGGCCTGATGAACGAAGCTGTTTAGCAGTCTTGTGGAGCAGGCCCGGAGGCTCTGGTACCTTTTCCTCAAGGGTAGGGGGCTGAAGAGGGAGTGTGAGGGGTGGGAGGTGTCGCCTGCGATGTTGATGGCTCTGTGGGTAAGGCAGGTGAGGTAGATGTCTAAGATGGGGGGAAGAGGGGCACCGATGAACTTGCTGGCTGCTTTCACTGTGTGTTGTAGTGTCTTCTGGCAGGAGGCAACGCAGCTTCCATACCACACCGTGGTGCAGCTGGTGAGCATGGTGAAGATGCTTTTCAATGGAAGCTGCCCATTTTTTATTTATTTATTTATTTATTTTTGTCATTGACCTTTACATAATTAATGGTGAAGACTGTGGTGTGATAATGGGTTTTATTGTGAAGTGCAGTGTGATGATGCTGCCTTCCAGGTGTGCCATCACACCGCCCTATAAAGAGGGATGCTCACCATTTCTCTTCCTCTTGCCTGGACGACCCCACATAGTGAAGCACCTGCTCTATAGCAACATGTTTAAGAATAAAGTACCGTTGCATTGCAACCTCTCGTCTGTCTCCTTTTGTGCTAGGTTTGTGGCCATAACACGTGCTCTCTATGGCAGTGGATAATTTGTAAAAATCTGTGAGGTATTAATGTCCATGAGTGTATAGTTATTAAAATGAAATAGATACCAACAAAGTTAAGATATAAAGCTGACATATATTTTTAACAAATCTCATTCCATGTGCCTTTAAAAAAAAAAAAAATATTATATATATACATATACAGTATATATATATATATATATATATATATATATATATATATATATATATATATCAAGCCACAGACAGAGGGCACCAGCATTCCGCCTGTAGAGGGTGCCCATTTGCCACAAATACATGCTCAGCATACATAATTATGAATCTTTTATTATTATTGTTTTAACTCTTTTTGTTTCTCATGGTGCCCTCAAAAGAATGGCGCCCTGGGCGGCTGCCCACATGGTACATATCTGAGTCCGCCACTGAATATGACCCCATAACTACAATATGTCAACTGGTGATCAAGTTTTGGCAGCTGATTACTTTTTGGCAGTGCACCACCACAGGCTCGAGTGCTGCTGGAGCAGGTACATCCCATGACATCTCAAAAGCCTCCATGATTTTCATACAGATCAGAGCAATTTTTTGCACAGAAAACTAAACATTTCTTCAGACATTCTGAAGTTTGGCAACCACTGAGCGTTTATGAAGCTGGGAACAATGACATCCCACCACTGGGAGGCTCAGTTGAATGCCCAGACTGACGGTTTGAAATGATAATTTTACCACAAAAGAGCCATCTGAAGCGCGCACACACACACACACACACACACACACACACACACACACTCAGCATACATATTTTAATACCTACAATGTAGTCCCCCATACTACATTGTAGTACGGAGGACTTACTGACTGTAGCAAACTAGCATTAGCAATCATTAGCTTACCTTCATATGTGATCTAATTCGTATCCTCACATCTTCAGCTTTATACTGCTCTATGGCTTTCCAAACTCTCCAGTACTTTTCCAGAGTGTTTTGTCTCACCGCCTGTAGCCTTCTCTGGCTCTCCTTTTATTGCCTTTACTCTGACAAAAATCCATATACTGTAGACCGAGCAGCAGGTATAACATCGTCTCGATATCCATCTTGTGTTTTGCTTGTGTCACATACAAATGATGCCATGGGAGTGTCGGGCCACCTTGCTGTAAAGATCCCACCTATTTAAGGTGGTACTCACTTGTAATGGAAAACGAACAACACTGTATTGCGATGAGTAGAGTCAAGGCGAGTCGGGCTGAGCAGGTGCTAGTGGAAAAGTGCCATATGTTTCCCAGCTGCCCTGGGAAGGCTTTGGCATCCTCTCAGAAGAGCAGGAGCAGGTGGCTGGGGAGAGGGAAGTCTTGCCTTCTCTGCTTGAACTACTGCCTCCACGACCCGGACCTCCGGAAAAGCGGTAAAAGATAGATGGATGGATGGATGGCTGGCTGGCTGGCTGGCTGGCTGGCTGGATAGATGGATGCCAATTTTGTTTGTATTTCTGAATTGATGGTCATTGCTGAAATTTGCAAAGACGCTCTCAGGATCACCCAGACGATCCTGACCCACAATTATCTACAGCAGATCTCAGCACCTTGGAACAGAACCAGAACCCTGACCCAGAACCATCTGCAACAGTTCAGTCCCCGGTAACATACACAACACAGGAACTTTACACTAGTGCATCTCAGCAAATTAAACTGTCATTATATCTAATTACAAAAATGTACAGTTAATATAAACATATTCATCAAAGTGAAAAAAGCTTGAAATATTTCACTGTGTGTTTAATTATCAATGAATAGTATATAGGAGTTTATTTTTAAATGGTAAAATTACATTTTTCATGATTTATCTTGCACTAGTTTGTTACTGGGCAGCGTGGTGGCGGAGTGGTTAGCACTGCGGCAGCACAGCAACTCACCCTTGGCTGGGGGATCCTGGGTTCGATCCCAGCCACCAATCAACAGTGATCTGTGTGGAGTTTGCATGCTCTCCCCGTGTCTGTGTGGGTTTACTCCGGGATTTCTCCGGTTTCCTCCCACATGCCCAAAACATGCAAGTTAGGTTAATTGGCATCAAACTGGGGATTCTAAATTGTCCTTAGGTGTGACTGTGAGAGTGAATGGTTGTCTCTCTGTGTTGGCCCTGCGATGGACTGGCGATCTGTCCAGGGTGTACCCTGCCTATCGCTCAAAGATGCTGGGATAGGCTCCACCCCCCACCCCCGCGACCCGAAAAGGATTAAGCAGAAGAAGATGGATGGATGGATAGTTTGTTACTCTTAAAAAAGGCTGAGTCAGTTGTGGGTATCAGGCTGGCTTCATTGGAGGAGTTTATTAGAGACAGAATTCTGGATAAAATCAGAGCAATCATAGATAATGTCTATCACCCCCTCTACAGTACACTGGACAGTCTACAGAGCAGCCATAGCAATAGACTACTGCAGCCCAGATGTCTAAAGGAGCGTTACAACAAGTTCTTTCTGCCTGAGGCTATCAGGCTTTACAATACACACATAGCCTCCAGAACTGTGCACTGAACTGTATTCTATTGTTTATTATATTGCAATTTAGTGATTGTTTTTAAACTGTTTGGGGGCATTTATGTCATAAGCTGCCCTTTTTAAGGGCTACAGAAGGACACCAAAGGCTCATTGTGGTTTCTGCACATTTATTAACATAAAGACAAACACACAACAAACACTACATATACAAATAACGAATTGTTAAAGGTGCCGGAGGAGAGCGGAGCTCAACATCCACAGGTAGACAGAAGCCAGGAAACGCTGGGCAAAAAGGGAATGAACCAGCCTGAGCACACCCGAAAGGACGCGGGGCTCACGGCTGGAATTAAAGGGGCAAAGGCTAACCTGGACTGAGCTCTCCCGTTCTCCTTGACAGCAAAACCAATAGCACTCAGAGCTGGACTGAGCTTCTGAGGATGGAATCAGTAGGACTCGACAATGTGGGAAGGTTGTCGTGCCCTTAAATACTATTCCTTGATGCCAAACGGGTGTGGATACATGGGTGGAGAAAGTAACAGAAGCAGTGACAGCTGTGCAGCCCTTGAACCAGTTTGACAGACGGAAGCTGCACAGCGCTGTCAAAACAAAACACAAAGTAGAAACCAAAATGATACTACAACAAGATAACACAACCCCAAAAAGTAAACAATACCATAGACAGAAATGAACCAGCAAATAAACAAGCAGGAAAAGGCTAAACTCAAAGCTGGAACAGGGCCCGGCCCCCACCCATGCTCAGGATCATGACAATTTATATTTGTGGGGGGTCTTGTTTGTGTGTATGAGTTTGTGTGTTGCTAAGACAAATCAATTTCCCCTTGGGGATTATTAAAGTCTATCTATCTATCTATAGATTTTTCATGTTTATTTTATTAAAGATTGCACTCTGAATTTTTTTTTTTAGCAAGTTCTAACTAATGTGCAAAGTTTGCACAATTTTATAACTTGTATCTGTAGTGTGTAATATTCTGTAGCACTGATAATGGAAATACTGTATGTTGTTTTGACTTATTTACTGAAAGCTGGACGTCCACATAATGGGTGTGGGGCTCTTTATTTATTTGTGCCTGTAGCTGTTGTTGTGACATATTGAAAGGTTTCTCTCAGTTTTAAGATTGCATTGAAAACGTTTTGAATTAACATTTTCAGTTATTAATTTCAATTAACAAGTGAAATGAAATAGTTTCCCACAGAAACCTGAATGTTCCAGGCCACCCTGGTTGAGAAACACTGCTCTAAGGGTTAATGTCTGTGGAAATAACCAGGTTAATGACGATTAATAAAGTCAGTTTTGTTTGAGTGAGGTATTGTTGTAACTCTGGTCTGAGAGGGTTTCACAGTCTCTTTCACACAGATGCAGTTCCCAACATAATAATGAGCTTCTTCTGTTCTCCTTCACAGTGGGGCTGTTGCTCAAGTCCTTTTCTTAACACAAAGGTGTGAACTCTGTGTTCTTGTGATTGGGGGGAGGGTTGGCATGATGCATGGCACCCTGCCCTATGAAGCCCAGTTCTGTTCGTCCAAAAGGCAGGCCTCTGGATCTTGTGGTAGGGGATGAAAATTAGCATCATGGAGGAAAGGAGTCAGAGTTCAAGCTGGTTTGTTTATGCTATACCTGTTGTTTGGTGTTTGGTTCAATTTCTGTCTCACCTGACTGTAACACCTTCTTCCACTTGGCCTCAGAATCTTCAAAGTAGGTTTTTGGTGGCCTTTCTTAAGGATTGACGTTTTCCTGGAACCCTCTCATACAAGCCATATTTGTGGAGAATTAGTGATATGGCTGTCACATGCACACAATGACCACTTTAAATCATAAATTTGTTGTAGCTGCTGTGATGACAGTTCTGCTGTGACTGTGCTGTGAGCTTCCTAACTGCATTCTCAGTTGTAGGGCTCTTCATAACCTCTTTGACCAGTTTCCTCTTCACTCTTTGATCCTTGTTTTTAGCTGGGGGGGGGTTGTCCTGATCCAGGAGGCTATCAGCTGTACCAAACACCTTGCAATATACAGTATCACATGTTTCACTGTGCTTCTAAGGATGCGAATGGCAGAAATTGTTGGTTTAAAGATCAATAAAGAAAAAGACACAGTTGATCAGTCTGAGTGTGAGAATTTTCGTGCCCCTAGTGGCAGAGCGCGGCACTGCGCCTGTCTTCTCTGACATGATCGCCTGCGCTGGGGATTTGTACTGATTTGCCAGTTTCAAAAGCTCACTCACTCACTCACTGACACAAACCCATGTTCCCCTCTCCAACCCATCATTCATCCATTCACTCAGCCCCATAGACACATCCCAAGGCACCACCCAGCAGACCAGTCGTGCCCCAGGGATGATGCCAACAAAGCACTGCAGGCCACCGACCAGATCCCAACCCCAGAAGCCAGTTCCCTAACCTGCTCCAGAAGCCACCCCCCACTCCCCAGATCTCAATCCAGGGTGAGGAGCACCAGGCCGTGCAACCCAGGGCCCGCCATCATCATGCCCCAGATGCACCATCAGCACCACAGGCTAGCGACCTCCCACCAGAACCCCTGGGGGCTGAGCATGCAAGCCCACCCCAGAACCTGGGGTAAGTCCACACGCCAGCCCCCATTTCTCCTGCAGTCATACTCCCAGACACAACAGCACACCTAAACAAACACTCAAGCACACACCCCTACTCACACACATGGGGCCTCTTGTGTAAATGAGTGCCCAGCTTTCATACTCAAAGATGGTGTTCTCACAAAATCTGAAAAGTATGTGTACACAAAAATTTTCAGATGTATGAAACTTCACACACCAGATCCTCCGCTCCCTTTCTTTATATGTCCCACTTCACCGTGAAAAAAAGAGTACACATGCATGATCTCTTTACTCCGCCTTGGTTCCTCCAGTTAATGACTATGTAAATGACTCTATAGTCCCCTTCTGTCACTCATCTGTCAGTGATCTTCAGTCCTGTGGAAAAGTGCAACAGTGTGGCACTGAGGTGTTGATAACAGAGGTGGAGGTCAGAGAAAAGTGTTTTATTTTGTTCTGACCCTCAGGAATCAGAATTAAATGCAATGGACATGTTTATGGTGTGGACCGGTGTTACAATGGCATTTTTACCCCCTTTACACAGGGGTGGAGACCACTTAGATATCGTTGAGAGATCTGGCCAATATTTGCTCAATCACTGATCATCAAGGATCTCCACAGTCACCACAGTCTCCTCAAAGTTTTGACTGAGTCCAAAACACACAAGGAACCCCCCCCCCCAAAAAAAACAAAAAACTGGCCCGATCACTTAAAAGAGCTCCACGCTGTATAAAGAGCCCTTAATGCAGCCAGGATCAGACTTGCAGTGACTGAAACAAAATAAAATAAAATAAAATAAATGGTCTGGCATTAATGTTGAAGGCGGAGCACTGCTCACTGACAGAGTGTTGCGAGGGGCAGACAGGCGTGCTGTTAGTAAGTACAGTCACGTGAAAAAATCTGGACATCCCTTTAAATATTCAGTTCTTTATTAAGAAATGTTCACACATCTATGTCAAACCTTGTTTTTGTTTTTATTTGCATTTTTTTTTTTACATTTATTTTAGCCATTTTAAGTGTGAATGAATTTGGGGGTGTCCTAAAAAAGATGAGGGGTGTTCTAATTTATTCCTCACTATTTGTTTAGAATTACATTTTACAGAAAATCTGAAAAAAGTCTAATTAATTTTTAATTGTTTAGTTGTATTACATGACTCTCCCAGTATTTTTAACATTAATATTAAATATCCATATGTCCAAATATGTTAAAAAACACACAGGCTTATACAGGGTGTGTTCTTCTTGGACACCAAATGCACTCTGTAGGTTTTGCACATTTATTAACATAAGACAAGCTAACAGAAAAAAACACTACACTTACAAATAACGAGGGTGTCAAGGTGCCAGAGGAGAGCGAGGCTCACGACCAGGAGGAGGAAGAACAGCTGGGGAAAAAGCACCGGCTGAGGTGTGCACACTCGCCGGGGAAAGAGGTAGCTCAGCCGGAGTCACACCCGAAGAAAACCGGGGCTCATGGCTGAAGGGAAGGGAGAGAAGGATAAACGTCACCTGGTGGGAACACACCCACTCACCTCCACGGCAAACCAATAAACACCCAGAGTCGTGGCAGAACCTCTGAGGATGTCACAGTAAGACACGGCAACCTGAGAAGGGTTGCCATATCCTTAAATAGATAAATGCCCCGATGGCAAATGCATCACAAGTGTAGGTACTTGAGTGAAAAAAATAATCAATAACAAGTGACAGCTGTGCGCCTGCAAAACAGTCTGACAGGTGGAAGCTGCACAGACACTGTCAAAATAAAAGCATGGACCAGAACTAATGATGACACAAGAATAAGATGACACAACCCCAGAAAGATGTAACAAAACCCACGAATACAAAATAACCCACAATAAATAGATGAGACAATAAGGACAAAACCAAGAATGCAAACACTCCAAAAATAGACAGATAAAATACAACAGTCCGCCCGTGCCCAGGATCATGACAGGGTGTCCTAATTTTTTCACATGAAATTAAGTTAATAAAGTAAATAAACACCACTGAATAGCACTGCAATTTTATAATGCTAAATTTAGACTAGTTACAAACCAAATCTGTCAGTGTCACTACAGATCCAAATTACCCCTGATAACCAGGCAGAACACATGGAATTGTGCAAAATAAAAGCCTTTTATTACCTCCTCCAAGGAGGTTACGTTTCCATCCATGTTGGTTTGTTTGTTTGTCTATCAGTAGGATTATGCACAAACTAATGGACAGATATGGATGAAATTTTAACCAAAGGTGACCCTTGGCTTAAGGATGAACCCATTAGATTTTAGTGATGATCTCAGAGTGCATACCTCCACCAAGAGCCTTGTTTGTAATTGTGCTGCAGGCTTACACAAAAACGAGTGGATGGATTTGAATGAAATTTTCACCAAAGGTGGTCCTTGGACTAGAGAGGAACCCATTACATTTTGGTGATGATCTGAGAATGCATATCTCCACCAAGGCTCTTATCTTCTCAGAGTGTTTTAGCAAGAATACTGCAGAACTACTGAACAGACTTTGATGCAGTTTTCACCAGAAGTGGCTCATGGCCTACACACAAACCCATTATATTTTGGAGGTGATCAATAAAGATCGGAAACAGCCTTGGTGGAAGTATGCACTCTGAGTGCTTTTCTAGTTTCCAGATTGTAATCTCCAAACAGATATTTTAGACCATGGAAACATCTCCTCATAACTAACTTTTAGAGCCTTGCATGGTGAAGCTCCTCCTTACATCGCCGACCTACTACAGTTTCACACTTGGACCCACAGTCTGAGGTCAGCAGGTAAGATGTTACGCGTGGTCCCAAAAAACCATTTCAAGAAGTGAAGTGATCCTTTGAAGCAGTAGCTCCTAGGCTATGGAACTCGCTACATCTTTCTCTTTGTTGGTTAGACAGTGTTGATGTATTTAAAAAGCAGTTTAAGACTTTTCTTTTGAAATGGGCTTTCATTTAGAAAAGGGTTTTTATAGTTTTATCACTTTTTATACCTGTTTTTAATTAGACTACATTTTATGTATTTTACTTACACTACCGTTCAAGCGTTTGGGGTCACCCAGACAATTATTTTGTGTCTTCCATGAAAAGTCACACTTATTTACCACCATGAGTTGTAAAATGAATAGAAAATATAGTCAAGACATTGACAAGGTTAGAAATAAGATAAGATAAGATAAGATAAGCCTTTATTAGTCCCACAATGGGGAAATTCCAGGATTGCAACAGCACAGGGATAGCAACACTCAGAGCAACAATCAGAAGGCAAGAAAAAACAACATCTAGTAAACATATGTCCATATTACTATAAATGTATATATATAGACACACAGTGCAGAGCATTATGGTTGGTTGGTGAATGTGCAGCAGAAAGTCTAAGCTCTCTCTCCGCGGATGCAGTGGGCCAGCTGGAAGTCTTTGGGCATGATGGTGACCCCCTTAGCGAAGAAGAGACCCACCAGGTGGCCTCGCTGGTCTCCTGCAGAGCCATGACGGCGAAGCTCAGGAAACGCAGGACGGTCTTGAAGTCCTGAGCGATCTCCCTCACCAGGCGCTGGATGGGCAGCTTACGGATGAGCAGCTCCGTGGATTTCTGGTAGCGACAGATCTCTCTCAGAGCCATGGGCCTGTGACGGCGAGGCCTCTTCACTCTGCCGGTGGCCAGAGCGCCTCTCCGAGCAGCCCTGGTGGCTAGCTGTCTCCTGGGGGGCTTCTTCCTCCAGTAGATTTTACGGGCGGTCTGCTTGGTTCTTGCCATCGCTCTTTATTATTCTGTCTTATATTTCTTTCACGCCGCCTAAACTCCAGCCCGGCACCCGCGTCCTTTTCGCTACAGCTCCCGGTATGTCGAGTTTCCCATTAGCACCGGGTGGCGGCCAAGTGCTAGCTAGCACTAGCTCCTCCCCGCTGTAACGTCTCCCGCTGCAAACCGTGGGTCCGTCCGCCGACCCGGGAGACCCCCGGGGCGATCCGTGCGTCCGTGATATATATACAGAGTGAAAGGTGTAGAAAGAAGAAGGAAGATAAAAAAAAGGCTGTTGCAACAGGCAGCCGACTCGTGTGGCGCCGCCGGTCCGGCGGAACCGGAACCGGAAAAAAAAAAAAAAAATAATGATTTGTATTTGAAATATTTTTTTCCAGATACTCAACCTGCTCAAAGGAAGGTCAGTTTTATAGCTTCTCTAACCAGCTAAACTGTTTTCAGCTGTGCTAACATGATTGCACAAGGGTTTTCTAATCATCCATTAGCCTTCTGACGCAATGAGCAAACACATTGTACCATTAGAACGCTGGAGTGATAGTTGCTGGAAATGGGCCTCTATACACCTATGTAGATATTGCACCAAAAACCAGACATTTGCAGCTAGAATAGTCATTTACCACATTAGCAATGTATATTAGATATCAGAGTGTATTTCTGATTAGTTTAAAGTTATCTTCATTGAAAAAAAACAGTGCTTTTGTTTCAAAAATACGGAAATTTCTAAGTGACCCCAAACTTTTGAACGGTAGTGTATATAACTTTGTGAAGCAGTTTATGGTTTCATATCTGTCAAAGGTGTTACATAAATAAAATTTACTTACTTGCTTACTTATGTTACAGCTTTTGGGCAAATGTGCAATTTGTACACATTTTGTTCCAGTTGAGGGAAATTGATGATTTGAGAGGAAAATGTATTTTCCAGATGAAAGATTAATTTCTAATGTTAAAAATCACCATTTGTCTGCTGTAAAGCTGTTGAATAACTGTACTGATGAACTGAAGTTTTGTTCTACATTTAATGGGTTTAAAATGTTGACAAGGTATATATTTTTTTAAACAAATAACTAAGAGGGCATTTGGAATTGATGTTCATGAAAATGTGTCAATAATTTAGGTTGAACTTTTTTGTGATGCTGTGTAGGTGTCATTGACCACATGTAGGCTCAAATAAGCTTTCACCATTTTCTGTCTGTTAATTTCATTTGACTTTTTATTCAGTAAGCAGCTTGGTGGAACAGTGTTAGCGCTGTGGCAGCAAAGCAAAGAGATCTTAGGTTTGATCCCACCCCCGGCCAGTGGTGACCCTTCTGTGTGGAGTTTACATGTTCTGTCTGTGTCTGCATGAGTTTTTGCCAGGGACACCTGTTTCCTCCCATAGTCTAAAGACCTGCTAATTAGGTTCATTGGCATCAAATGGAGGCAGCAAATTGTCCTTGGGTATGAATGTAAGAGCGAATGGTTATCGGTCTCGCTGTGTTGGCTCTGTGATGGACTGGTGATCTGTCCAGGGTGTACCCTGCTTCTTACCCAAAGATGCTGGGATATGCCCCAGCCCCTCTGTGACAAAAAAAGGAATAAGCAGTTGAAGCTGAATGAATATTTATTCAGTGACTCATGGAGAGTGTGTTTTTTTAATTTAATTTTCTCTTTTTTAATCTTTGTGTGTGTCTTTTTTTGGAGACAGAAATAAATTTGTAATTGAAAATAAAAATGAATTTGAAACTTCTGTGAGACTGGCCACATCAACATTTCCATCAATTCTGATATCCAGACATTTCCTTAACATCTTGTTCTATCATGGAGCATACAATCAAAAGCTGTAATGCCAGGGTATAAAGACATAATTCTACTCCTGCCACTGCACTTCCAGTGGGACTTTAGAGCTTTGACTGGGATGACAGCGTGCAAAAGAACAACATCTGAAGCAACCTTTTGGTAAAACTATGAAGGTTTGGAGCAAACTGAGCATACAGGAGTTATAGTTGAGAAGTGTCTTTGGAAGTTTTGGTGCTGCTGCATGACAACCTGTCTTCTTTGGAATCCACTCTTGCTGTTGTAAACCTAAAATGGCTTTATTGTGAATCTTTTATCTTCAAGAAAGCAAAAAAAACATGCTCTCTCATTCCTCCTGTGTTGGTAAAAGGCTAAAAAACATGTTTGTTTTCTTTTTTCTTTCTGAACTGTCAACCCTCAATTGCAATGCACTGTAGACACATGTCTGTGAAAGATTTTTGTCATGAGCGCCCCTCCGGGATGGAAAACAAACTCACACGCTGTAACTGCAGTGAGGACATTTATTAACACAAAACATGACAGTACAAGAATAATGGTGCTGACACAAAAAGGCAAATGTTCTTGAGCCTGAATCGCTCAGCAAACGCAGGAGGCTACGACTTAGCGTTCCAGAGCCGGCATTGCTCTGCCAACGTAACGTAGCTGAGGGTCCAGGTAAATAACTAGACAAGCACTCAGAGAGCGCAGACCTCCGCCAAGCGGCACAGTTCCCCCCATACAGTGTTTGTGTGTACGTTTTCAGATTCCCTGAGCATGAAAAGATATGAGTAGCAATTGGATTCACAATGATTATTTGTTTATTTGACATGGACAGTGCAATAAACAGACAATTAATGAATGACAATCAATGTGATAGTGATAGGATTAGTGGTTCAGTAGTGTAAAACGGGGCTATAAGGGACGGCGGGTTAATAAGGGACACTTTTCTGGGAAATGTTTTAAATGTAATTCTGCTTTTTTTATTTTGAGCAGGACGCTGAGTTGTGTTGTTATTGTCAAATATCCATGAATCCTTCATCAAATCTAGGCGGAAGCAAAATTAAAAAAGCAGAATTACATTTAGAAAAGTGTCCCATATTACCCCGCCGTCCCTTATAGCCCTGTTTTACGGTTGTAAAAGCATTGCCTCCTTGGCGGAGGTAATAAACTGAAGTGTTGGTGTGTCCATCTCCTCCACTGACGGATGCAGATTGGTTAGACAGGTTGCCGTGGGTTTTATATTATATTGGGGTTGCGCTCCGTGGCAAAACAGAATTTAGAATCTTTCCCGGCAGAGAGGTCGTTTTTACGCAGCGCCTATAGCTGGGCGGGGAATTTGTGGCAAATAATCGGGCGGCGGACAGGTGGCCGTGTCAGGTTTTGCAGCGTGGCGCAAAAACAGGCACGGTGGCGGGCCCAGGCCAGCAGTGTTTTCCGTGTGCTTTTGTGCCTAAAACGTTGAAGAACGCGGAGTTTGTGTTGGTCAGACACGACGACCAGCGCAATGTGCGCAGCGCCTATGGCTGGCACAGGCACGCTGGGGGGCCCAGGCCAGCAGTGTTTTCCGCATGCTTTTGTGGCTAAAACGTTGAAGAAGGCGGAGTTTGTGTTGGTCAGACACGACGCCCAGCGCCCTCCATTGCGCCTGCGCACATGTTGAAAATGGCCGTATGTCACAGTGTGGAAAAATGCTTTAAAAAATTCCTGTATGCAGACGGTGATGCGGATCATCCCCAAAATTTAATCAGTTCTTCCTTGTACCATTTCCAACAAAGCCTGAAAGTTTCATTGAAATCCGTCCAAAAGTTTTTGAGTTATCTTGCTAACCAACAGACAAACAGACAGACAGACAGACAGACAAACAGACAAACACACAGACAAACACACAGACAAACCCCGGCAAAAACATTACCTCCTCCTGGCCTTTCGGCCTGGCGGAGGTAATAAAGCAGTCCATAGAAAGGACACAAAAAGACTTACAAAAGGATGGGTCTCCGAAGCAGGGGAGAAGAGTCCAATCCAAACTGGCAGAGGCTGCCGTGCTGAATGAGTGCACCGCAGCCAAATAAATAGTAAAGACACAAACGAGCAACAGGTGCAGGTGGCAAGGTGACCTAATCACCAACTGATTGCAGCTGGGAGGACCAGAGGCCCGGTAATCAGCTGGAAGGTGTGCCTGGGAATTGAAAGCAGCACTCTGCCAAGAAACAGAATAACACACAACGATATGTACAGAAAATAAGCAAAAACAGACTAACAGATAAATAATACAGGAAATAAAGTAAGGGTCTGAGCTCAGAGGAAATCTGAGCTCAGAACATGACAGAGCCTCCCCCTCAAGGGGTGGAGCTAAGATACCCCAAGATAACACCAAAGGAGCCCCCCCCCCCCCCCCCCCCAAGTAGGGAATGCAGCCAAAAGGGTGGGAGGTGGGGGAACAGGCTAAGGAGGGAAAAATAACAATACGACACCGGCACCTGCACCCCGCAATCCCTAGGCCCCCATAGTTCCAGGGCTCCAGGGTTTGGGCAGCCGGCTAAAGTCCCAGACCCAGCAGGTGGTCCGCTGAACAGTGTCAGGCAGCCTGCTAGAGCAGATGGGCCACCCGACCGGGAGACTCAGTCCTTTGGGCAGCCGGCCAGCACTGTTGAGCCACCAGGACAGGAGGGGTGAATGAGGAGGTGGCTTACCCACTGGAAGGCTCAATGGTGGGAAGCTGGACCAGAGGAGGGAAACCCCCACGGCGACTGGTGGCGAAGAAAGGGGGGCCACGATGGCATCATGCAGAGGAATGTAGGCCCCGGTGTCCTCTAGTTGGCCGGCATCACCCGCGGAGGTCCTGGCTGGGGACACAGCTGCACCAGCGATGGCCCCGGCCTGGGACTCAGCTGCACCCATGACGGCCCCGGCCTGGGACAACGTTGCACCAGCAGTGGCCCCTTCCTGGGACCTCATTGCTCCTGCGGTGAGCCCTGACTGGGCCTGCGTTGCACCCATGGTGGACCCCGACTGAGTTATTGTTGCACCCATGGTGGAGCTTAGCTGGGCCCTTGCTGCACCCGCGGTGGACCTGGACCGGGCCAGAGCTGCACCCATGGTGTACCAGCTGACCTGTGAGAGCATCAGACCCAGGAGACGGTCAACCAGGGGAACCCCAGGCGAAGGCACAGGAGGCGGGTCCATGGTGACCATGGCGGGAGAAGCTGCACCCACGGTGTCTTCTTGTGGCAAACCAGGACCCATGGATTCATCCGGTGGCGTTGTTTTTTCTCCGGTGACCCTGAAAGAGGACTCAGACATAAAACAAAAGGAGGTGTCAGGGTTGCCGGCAGCAGTGGAACCTGGCGAGGTGAGCTCAGATGCAGCGGGTAGCTGCACCTGGCCCTCCTCACCAAGAGTCAGGCAAGATTGCTCCAATACTGAAAAGAGGAAGATAAAATAGAACACTTGCCTGAGCTCAAGCTTCACCGCTGTCCAGGACTCCGATGATCTGGGCAAAGATGGAGGTCCGGGCTCAGCATCTGACTCTGCTGCAGCGACCTCCGCAGCAGGCATGATGGTTGTTGCAGTCTTCATAGCCCCCGCTGCCGTGACCCACGGTGGAGATTCCTCCAACATGGAAGCTGGGGTTAGGCTCTGTGCTGGCTCTGGCATCGGCTCCTCCAGAACCACTGGCTCCTCCATCAACTGGTGGCTTGGTTCTGGTTCAGGCAAGCACTCAAGAGAAGGAGGGGACACAGAGAGGGTGGGTGGACAGTTCAGAACAGCAGCAGGTGGGGAAAACCCAGGGGACTGCTCTCCCTGAGTCCCCCTACTGGGAATCAGGCAAGAAATTTCATTATTTATGTAAGGTAAAATGAAAATTCACTTGCCTGTCTCCCCAGATCCCGATGTTGGCTGCTGCTGTTTGGGCGTCGTCATCCCTCTGTTCAGAAAAGGCGGTGTTTGGCACCTCAGTAGATCGTTTGGGAGCCGCCCTTCTTGCCACAGGAACGGGAGTCACCGGTGAGGAATTCAAGCGCCCCTTGACCGTCAGAGGATGCACCAAGGGAGGCGGCCTCACAGTGCAAGTGGCAGGAGATTTGACAGGTGGAAGTGCCAGCGAGGAAAAGCTAGCGACAGGAGCTGCTGCGGGAATGGCCAAATTCGATGTTTGGAATAAGGCTGTCCAAGAGGCTGGATTATTATTTCAGTGGCCCAGGGTGGAATGATGGTGTCATGGAACAGATGGAGGCAGAGTGGACGCTGGAGACTGGTTAGTAGTGGAGATGATTGAGACCCGGGAACAACTCCTCTTTGGCGTGCACCCAGGCTTCTCCGGGGAGTCCCTCACCGCTCCTCTGTTCTCTTGCTGTAACGCAGCAATCAGAACAATCCTCTCCTCTCCCTCAGTGTGCTCCTTCAGCTGAGGGCATCGGTGAGCTGCTGCTTCAGCAAGTCCTAAATACCACAACGCGTCTTTTGGTGTGGAATAGGAGAGCACCACGGAGATCAGTCCATTGATCTCCATGAGAAAGCGACACCACTCCCACCCCAGATGCAGTGGATAGTCGCTTCTGCCCGTAGAGTCCATCACAAGCTCCAACAGGTAAGGGGAAAAAAAACACAAAAAGGGTGAAAAAATGCCTCACAGCAGAAGCTGAGTTTTTCACTGACGGCAGCCTACTGTCATGAACGCCCCTCCAGGGTGGAAAACAAACTCACACGCTGTAACTGCAGTGAGGACATTTATTAACACAAAACATGACAGTACAAGAATAACGGTGCTGACACAAAAAGGCAAGAAGAGGTGAACGTTCCTGAGCCGGAATCGCTCAGTGAACGCAGGAGGCTACGACTTAGCGTTCCAGAGCCACTCTTCCAATGTAGCGTAGCTGAGGGTCCAGGTAAATAATAAAACAGTCCATAGAAAGGGCACAAAAGGATGGGTCTCCAAAGCAGGGGAGAAGAGTCCAATCCAAACTTGCAGAGGCTGCTGTGCTGAATGAGTGCACAGCAGCCAAATAAATAGTAAAGACACAAACAAGCAACAGGTGCAGGTGGCAGGGTGACCTAATCACCAACTGATTGCAGCTGGGAGGACCAGAGGCCCAGTAATCAGCTGGAGGGTGTGCCTGGGAGTTGAGAGCAGCGCTCTGCCAAGAAACAGAATAACACACAACAATATGTATAGGGCTGTGTACTTTCCCCCCTACTCTTCTCCCTTTATACCAACTCCTGCACCTCCTCCCACCAGTCTGTTAAGCTGATTAAGTTTGCGGACGACACCACCCTCATCGGGCTCATCTCCAACGGCGACGAGTCCGCCTACAGGGAAGAGGTGGCCCAGCTGGTGTCCTGGTGCAGCCACAACAACCTGCAGCTGAATGCTCTGAAGACAGCGGAGATGATTGTGGACTTCAGGAAAGTCACAACCCCCCTGCCCCCCCTCACCATCACAGGCTCTCCCATCACCATTGCAGATTCCTTCCGCTTCTTGGGCACCACCATCACCCGAGACCTCAAATGGGAGCCAACCATCAGCTCCCTCATCAAAAAGGCCCAGCAGAGGATGTTCTTTCTGCGGCAGCTGAGGAAGCTCAAGCTATCCACCAAGATGTTAGTGCAGTTCTACACGGCCATCATCGAGTCCATCCTCACCTCCTCCATAACTGTGTGGTATGCAGGAGCCACTGCCAGGGACAGACTAAGGCTGCAGCGCGTCATTCGCACTGCTGAGAAGGTGATAGGCTGCGAGCTCCCATCTCTCCAGGACCTGTACATCTCCAGAACCCGGAGGCGTGCTGGCCGGATCATAGCCGATCCTTCACATCCTGGTCACGTACTGTTTGCCCCCCTCCCCTCAGGTAGAAGACTTCGGTCCATTCGGACTAAAACCTCCCGGCACATGAACAGCTTTTTCCCCTCTGCCATCAGACTGCTGAACATTAAGTGACTTTTTGACTCTCGTGCACTATGAACAGCAGCTCAACCAGACTCACGTCATTCATCACTGTTTTTCTGTTGCATTATCGACTGCACTATGTGGTACTTCACATTATCTGCTACTTGCTAATTTTTTAAAACTGCCTTGACTAGTACTACTCATTATTACTAGTATTATTATTATTATTATTATTACTTATTATTACTTATTTTTCTGCACTTATTGCACGTTTTTAGTCCTTTAGTTTTTTAGTTTATCCCTTTTTCTCATCATGTTTTTAATGTTGCAGCATGGCACCGAGACAAATTCCTAGTTTGTGTACTACATGAACAATGGCAATAAATCTGATTCTGATTCTGATTCTGATTCTGAATATGTACAGAAAATAAGCAAAAACAGACTAACAGATAAATAATACAGGAAATAAAGTAAGGATCTGAGCTCAAAGGAAATGTGAGCTCAGAACATGACAGATTTCGGTGTTGATTTTTTTCCCTTTTTTTCCCCCCAAAAAGAGCAACACAACAAAATATTTCAGTCACTTCATGTTAGTTTATCTGAGCCTTGAATTTAGATATTAAAAGATAGGGAGGGAGAGAATTTGTTCACTCTCCTTGGAATGCAGTCTAATTTTAATGATTTTCTATTTTTGAATCAGAGTGAATGGATTCTTCATAATATTTTGGCATTTGACAGTGTGCTTTTGTGCATGACATTTAGTAATCATACTAAATCATACTTTCTGTCTACTGGATGTACCACAGAAATGACACAAAATAATTCAACCTTAAGGACATAACTCTTAAATGTTATATAGATTCCACAAGAATATAAGATCAGGACAACTCAGACCTTGACAACTCAGAGTTGGGACCAGGAAGCAGAGTCGCAGTCTTACACGCCTCTCTGCAGCTCCTCTTCATCCGCCACCCCTCAACTTAGCCCCTGTCTTCCCCATCAGAGAATCATTGTCTGCTCCCTCCAAAGTAAATAAAAATATTATGTATAAGCACCCCAAAGTGATTAAACAAAAAGTTGGTAAAACAAATAAAATATGAAGTCTCTAAATTTAGTGACTTGGCCTCTGTTCCTCCTCATAATTTAAAAATTTAATGCTGTTTGTTAAATATTAGGTCTCTAACTCCCAAGTCTCTGCTAGTCCATGATCTGTTAATTGATCATCAGATTGATTTAATATCCCTTACAGAGACTTAGTTAGGGCAAGAGGATTATGCTGGTTTAAATGAATCAGCTCCCTCTGGTTATTTTAAACTGTCAAAATCCCTGAAGTTCTGGTCATGGAGGAGGAGTAGCAACAATTTACCATTCCATATCTTAGTTGATTTAGTGCTGAAATCAGAATAATTATAGTAGGGGACTTTAATGTACATGTAGATGTAGATAGTGATTGTCTTAATATGGCAGTTAATTCAATATTAGACTCAATGGGGTTTTCTCAGAAAGTAGGAAATTCTACCCATTATCTCCACCATACGTTGGACCTTGTTCTGAGACATGGCATAGAAATAGAAAATCTGGTAGTGTCTCCTCACAACCTTGTACTGTCAGACCATTGTCTGTTAACCTTTGATTTTACTATTTCTGACTATTTGGCTCCTAAAGAAAAATATTACTACAGTAGATGCCTCTCAGATGATGTTGTAACCAAATTTATGCACATTGTTTCCTCTATGCCATGTGTCAGCACAACAGAAATAAGCTATGAAGAGTTTGCTCCTTCTGTAATTGATTGCATGGTAGATAGTGTTACAGCTTCTCTGCATCAGACTCTAGACACGGTGGCCCCTTTGAAAAAGAAAAAGTCTAATCAGAGATTTCTAACTCCTTGGTTCAACACAGAAACTCGTAGCTTAAAACAGAAGGCTCGTCAATTAGAAAAAAAATGGTGCTCCACTAATTTAGATGAAATCTATTGAGCTTGGAGAAATGATCTTTTAATTTATAAAAAATCTCTTCGAAAAGCTAGAACGAGTTATTATTCTGCATTAATAGAAGAGAACAAGAATAATCCCAGGTTGCTTTTCAACACTGTAGCCAGGCTGACAAAGAGTCAGGACGCTGTCAAACCTAGCATTCCCTTAGCGCTTACTAGTAAGGACATGTCTGTTCTTTTCATCTTCTCTATCCCCTCACCCCCCAGCCAGTCACACCAGATGACCGCCCCTCCCTGAGCCTGGTTCTGCTGGAGGTTTCTTCCTGTTAAAAAGGAGTTTTTCCTCTCCACCGTCACCAAGCACTTGCTCACAGGGGATCGCCTGATTGCTGGGGTCTTTCTGCAATTGTGGGGGTTTCCCCTAGAGTTGAAAGTGCCATGAGATAAGATAAGATAAGATAAGATAAGATAAGCCTTTATTAGTCCCACAACGGGGAAATTCCAGGATTGCAACAGCACAGGGATAGCAACACTCAGAGCAACAATCAGAAGGCAAGAAAAAAACAAGCAAGCAAGAGCAGCTAATATACATATGTACGTATTACTATAAAATATATATATATACACACACACACAGACACACAGTGCAGAGCATTGTAGCTGGATGGAATAAATATATGAATATATGAACACACAGTGCAGAGCATTGTAGCTAGATGGAATAAATATGTAAATATATAAACACCCACAGTACGGAGCATTGCAGCTAGGTGGAATAAATATGCAAGTATATAAACACACACAGTGCGGAGCAATGTAGCTAATGGAATAATATGTAGATATATAAATATATAAACACAACCCAGTGCTGAGCATTGTAGCTAGATGGAATAAATATGTAAATATATAAACACACACAGTGCAGAGCATTGTTGCTAGATGGAATGAAACAGCATAACCGTCTACTTAGTTATCCTACATGGTATGATTATGTGCCCATACATATTCTCACCCTCCATAGCGACCGGTAAGTTCCTAGTTGTATGCCGGAGGGGACCATTGTGTAAGTCTATTGTATATTGTCTATTGTATATTGTATATTGTATGTATTATAGTCTAAGATGACTATTGTTGTGAAATGGTGCTATATAAATAAAGTTGAATTGAATTGAATTGAGTATGGGGGTAAGTTAAATTAGGACTTTTTCATCTTTGTACACTTGCTTCAAGCACTTGGTCGACACTGCGCGGTGGCGCAGTGGTTAACACCGCGGCAGCACAGTTTACCCTCGGCCGGGGGATCGCGGGGATCATGAGATCGTGGGTTCGATCCCTGCCCCCGGCCAACAGTGATCTGTGTGGAGTTTGCATGTTCTCCCCGTGTTTGCGTGGGTTTACTCCGGGATTTCTCCGGTTTCCTCTCACATGCTAAAAACATGCAGGTTAGGGAGTTAAGGGGCGCTTACGCACGCAGGCGACCAGCAGCTGGTGGCTTGTCACCAGACTGCAGAACAAATCTACCTACGGGTACAAAATAAGTAAAAAAAAAAAAACTGTTGTCAATGAATCAAACTCATTCTCAGACTCCTCCAGGAGTACCCTTTGTTGGTTCATAACTTTTATGGACAGAATATCTGGGTAAAACCATAACAATGTAAACCAGTTCTGTGTTCTCAGGATATAATTTTTATATCATTTATATTAAAAATAAAAATGTATCATTTTTTACAGATGATAAGAGCTGCTGTTGGTCAAAGATCAGGAGGAGAGGGGGAAGGTGTGTTTGAGGCAGAGACAAAAGGAAAGGCGTGAAAGTAGGACTTTTAATGTAGGATGTCTGACTGTTAAAGGGAGAGAGTTGGCTGATATGATGGAGAGAAGGAAGGTAGATCTATGTGTACAAGAATGCACATGGAAAGGAAGCAAAGCTAGGAGCATTGGAGGTGGATTCTACCATGGTGTAGATAGGAAGAGAGGGGTAATCTTGAAGGAAGAGTACGTGAAGAGTGCTCAGAAGGCGGAGTTGAAGTGAGATACAATCATGATTTTGAAGCTGGAAATTGAAGGTGTGATGTTGAATGTTGTTGGCACGAATGCCCACACCAAGTTGGAGATCAGGTAGAAAAGAAAAAGAGGAATTCTGGAGTAAGTTCGATGAAGTGGTACAGTGTTGACTGGGGGAAAGAGTGGTCATTGGAGTGGACTTTAATGAACATGTAGGTGAAGGGAATAGAGGAGTTGAGGAGGTGCATGGTAGGTATGGGTGTTGAGGAGAGAACTGTGTAAGGACAGATGGTTGTGGATTTTGATCAAAGGATGGAAATGGCTGTAGTGGACATATATTTCAAGAAATACAGGAACAGAGTGACTTAGAATTTTTCAAGAACAAAGGTGATGCTCAGATCTGTAGTAACATAATTACAGAGGCATAAAGTTGATCAGCCACACCATGGAGATATGGGAAAGAGTTTTTGAAGCCAGGTTAAGAAGAAATGTGACAATCAGCAAGCAGCAGTACAGTTTTTTGCCAAGAAAGAGTACTACAGATGCAATGTTTACTGTAAGAGTGTTGCTGGAGAAGTATAGAGAAGGTCAGAAGGAGTTGCAGTGTGTCTTTGTGGCTCTAGAGAAAGCAGATGATAGTGTGCCAAGGGAGGAAGTGTGGTACTATGAAAAAGTCAGGAGTGGCAGAGAAGAATGTAATGGTGGTGCAGGACATGTACGAGTACAGTGAGATGGTGGTGAGGTGTGCTGTAGGAGTGACAGATGGATTCAAGGTGGGGATGGGCTCATATAAGGGATCGGTTCTGAGCTCTTTCTTGTTCCCACGATGATGGACAAGCTGAGAGATGAGGTCAGCAGGAGTCTCCCTGGACTATAATGTTTACATATGACGATATAATATGTAGTGAGAGTAGGGAGCAGGTGGATGTGAATCTGGCAAGGTGGAGGTATGCTCTGGAGAGAAAAGGAATGAAAGTCAGCAGCAAGGCAGAATACATGTGTGTGAATTAGAGGGAGGCAGGTGGAATGGTGACGATACAAGGGGTTGAGCATGTGATGATCCAGGCTGCACTCTGTATCTCTTTCTCCCTAATTACAGTAATTATGCCCCTCAGCTGCTGTAGCTCCACCAGCCACATCTCATTAGGGCAGCATTTAAATGGAGAGGAGAGCTTCACTTCTGAAAGGAGACGTTTGACTACAGACGCTTCAGCAAACCACTTCTCTTTGTTGCAGATAGTGATGGCCAGATGAGGCTTTCTGGAGGACCTGAGGCCTTTCATCAAAATGGCTCATATAGACGAGGCATCATGTGATACTTCCTTTTCTCTACTAGGCCATCTAGTGGACAAAACGTATAAAACATGCAGATTTTTGCAAGAGCATTATTGGTTTAATGTGTATTTTCCATTTTAATAAATGTGCTGTCTTTTAAGAAATATCAATGTTCATAAAGGAAAAAAAGAAATAATAAAACTTGGGTGACTACAGTGAATGTGCTTGTGGTACATTCATACAGGGCACAATAGTGCCTCAGCATAATGATGTGTTGTTGTTGTATCCAAGCTCTTTGAAACACAACAGACACTTCACCGTGCAAATAAAATAAATTATAAGAATGGTACAGCTGGGACTTGACCTCCAGCTCCCAGTTGCCAGGACAAATATTTTACCTCTAAGCTACTACTAAGTCATGGCTAGTTGAGACTTTCTAGAGGACTTGAGGCCTTTCATCAAAACTGTCATATAGACAAAGCCTCATGTGAAACTTCATTTGCTCTACAAGGCCATGTAGTCAACCAAATGTATACATCTGCAGATTTTTGTAAGGGCATTATTGGTTTAATGTGTATTTTTTTCCATTTCAATAAATGTGCTGTCTTTTAAGAAAAATCAATGATCATAGAGAAAAACAAGAAATAATAAAACTGGGGTGACTCCAGCGAATTTGCCTGTTACCTTAGTGTGCTTGTACTACTTATCCATTTTTATTAAGAAATAATAACTTTCAACAGTCTTATACTGTCTTTCCCAGTATATTCACCTCTGTCCTTATTCTTATGCAGGGTACAATAGCAATAGTGCCTCAGCATAATGATGTTTAATAATGATCCAAGCTCTTTGAAAACACAACAGCTTCACTGTGCAAATAAAAATAAATTATAAGAATGGCCTAGGTGGGACTTCCACCCAGCTTCCCAGGTGAAGGCCAGATGCTTTACCTCGAAGCTACTACTTAGTGGTGGCTTAATGAGCCTTTCTTTAATACTTGAGGCTTTTCATTAAAATTGCTCATATAGACAAAGCCTCATGTAAAACTTCATTGCTCTACTAGCCCATGTAGTTGACAAAAAAGTATACAACATGCAGGTTTTTGCAAGGGCATTATTGGTTTAATGTGTATTTTTTTTTTCCGTTTCAATAACTGCACTGTCTTTTAAGAAATATCAATGATTACAGTGTAGGGTAGATAAGTTTCTGTCTCTCCCAATACATTCACCTCTGTCCTTATTGTCATGCAGGGCACAATAGTGCCTCAGCATAATGATCAAAGCTCTTTGAAACACAACAGACACTTCACCTTGCAAATAAAAATAAAGTTGCAAAAATGACCTAGCTGGGATTATGAACCCCAGCCTCCCAGCTGTGTGGGGCAAATGCTTTACTGCTAGGCTATCACTTCAGTTACAATAAATGTCCACTATTTGTAAAAAATAGTGTAGCGTGACCTTGAGTTCCAATTTATAAAATCATTCTTTGCTGAAGAAAAATTGTTTCAACTCAAAAATCTGGTCCTGAACTGTTTCTATCATCCAAGGGCCAGAGCTGTAACACTATCCATTTGGCCATAAAGTGGAAGTTATCCCTTCTCCAGACTTGGTCATCCTCCTTTTCTGCTCTTTTGGCAAAGGAATGTTTCAAATTGACAGATTTATGGATGACATAATCCAGACGTGTGGGGAATCAAGATTCTCCAGTAAACAACCAGACAGTTTCACAGTGCCATCTGTTGGACGAATCAGGAATATTTAATTTTTGTCTTTGCAGTGGAATTTATGCAATATGGACCAATAAACTAATTCATATTCTTTTTCTCAAGACAGTACCTGCTACTGAAGGCATGGTTGAACTCTTGGGACGGACAATTGGGTTTCAAATGCTTTTATTGATATGATTTGATATGTTTGCTTTTATTTCCAGGAAGAAATTAATTCTTGCATGCTTACTATTACAAAATTAATTACAGTTACAATGTAGAGATATTGTATGTTCCCTTATTATTGAGTAGAATATCTTAGTCACTAAGTTGAAGGAATTTATGCTTTATTCAGCACACATACTTTAAGGAAGGTCTCACTTCTCATATCAAATGTCTCTACCTCTGCTCTGTGGGAAACCCCCACTTCAGAAACTTTAATTGACCAACAGAACTCTAGGCTTTATTTGCATTTCCCTTTTTTAGGTCGAGTTTATGACTTTTGTTGAACGAAATTCAATGTAATTGGTTCAGCTCAGAGCTCATGAAATTCAGTGAGATTCTGCCACACCCAAGAAAAACTTGTTTTTCTGTTTCCTTTGTTCAGTTTTTGGGGAGCTGGTCAAGCTGTAAGGAACCTCTTCTGCTCTTCCATTTTTTTTCTCTCTTCCAAGTAAGGCCCAGAGCCTGTCATGCTCTGTGAAAATCCTGTTTCTTTTCTTTAAAATTCAATTTTTTTCCTTATTTTAATAATTTCTTTAAATCACGGGCAAGAAGATTTGTTGTGATTTTTTTTAAAGTTTAAACCAACTCATTTAAACCACCAACATTGGAAGAAACAGATTTGTGGCGTTTTGTCCCAATTTGACTTTCTGATCAGACTTTGCACAATAAACCAATTCTTCTTCAGTGCACAAGACCTCGCCCACTGCTATGCTTCCTCACAACCGTAAGAAGTATAGACTTGGCCTGGGGGGCTCACAGAGGACAGCGAACAGGCAGCAGTGGAGGCTGTCTCGGTCTTGTGTGGGTCCTTGCAACCAGTCCAAATTGAATGATGTCCTCTGGCCGTCGAATAGACCAATAACTGAAGGAGGACGTCTCAGTCAGGGCGTGGATGAGGCAAAAAAAAAAAAAAAGTCCAAAAACACAAACTCTGTTTCACTTTAACTGCATGAAAAGTCAGAAAATCTAAGAAAAATAATTCAACCAGATAAAAATGGCGTCTGTGGTGAAGAAAAAAAGGGTTTTGCGAGGTTGACTCTCTTTAAGGCGAGCTCGTAGAAAACAATGGTTTTCTCCTCAGTTAAGCCAAAAAATGAGAAAACTAATGTAGGATTTGACAAACTTCACACACAAAAAGGTTTCTAAAAATTCATAGAACAATTTAGACAAAGAAAACTGCAAGATCTTTGCAGAAGTGAAAACAAAAACTTTTCTTTAGATCTAAATCTCGTATTCTTCTTCTTCGTTCCTCTCTTATTCTTCCCCTTCTCGGCTTTATTCTGTCTTTTAATCTTCTAACATGCAGGGCGGCTCCTGTGCATTTTAACTGAAGCGTGCTGTTGGGTCATAAAACCGAGCCGGGTCGCAAATAGGCCCTTAGAATAGAGGGTTAGTATTAATGAAAGCGCTTTGAGTGGTCTTTGTGACTAGAAAAGCGCTATATAAGTGCAGGTTAGTTAGTTAGTTAGTTAGGACAGGCCAACTAGCTTTCATAAAGAGGAGTTTGAATGAGCTTTGTCCAATGAGGAAACATCTCTTTGTTTGGGAACAGCCAATCAAATGAAAAGGGTAGAGGGGAAGGTAGAGGGGAATGGTGATCAGGAATGATAGCGGACAGGGATTAATACCCATTCAGTTCTTATGAAATTAGGTGCTCAATATAAGATCTAACTAAATTAACTGACTTGGCTAATATTCAGTGATCATGCATTTATACCATTACTAATAATATTAACATTCATTTGACTAACACTCATGAACATAAACATTCCTAATACATGTTTCTAATACATGCACTCACAATCAAGGATTAATGAATTATTGCAAACCCTGGTTGGTGATCAAAAGGCTGATTTTCAGTGTCCTCAGATCCTAGGGAAATGATAGCTGGAAGGAGAAACTTTAATGTTTAATCAGATTACACAATGAAACACATTCCGTAGATGTCCACTAGGAGGTACTGTTGAGCTGTAGGTAACTTCTTTAGGTCTCTGGGATCTGTCAAGGGGAAGGAGGGATGCCACATAAAAGTTTATGACTTTTTAAAGAGCATTAGTTTCCTGTAGGGCGGATGCTATCAACATGAACTGTTCACCTTGGGATCTGGACTCCAGATGTTTATGGTCCACTTAAGCCTTTAAAAGCAAATTTTGATCCTTACCCTCTCTGCAAGAGGGGAGTTGTTTACATTGGGGTCCTGGGAAAGGCACAGCCTTCTTGACCAGGCTTTGAGTGAGAGTTGCTTTAAAATGAAGAAAAGTGAAATTCCTGTAGAATGAAGAAAAGTGATCTTCTGGATTGGCTTGAGGAGACGATGCTACAGGAGCAACATATATTACCGGAGTGGCGGCTCAGTTAGTAGAGCATCCGCCCCACACCCGGGAGGCAGGGGTTCAAATCCCGGCCGGGTCATGCCAAAGACCATATAAAAGTGGAACTTCCTGCCGTCCAGCCTTGTGCTCACAATAACGGAATTTTGGAGGGAAATCTGTGGCGGCGCCTTGCATGGCAACGGGCCCTCTGATTCTGCACTGGGGTGTGTGTTATTGACACTGTAGATAGGTAAAGCACAATCTCGTTCTACTGTACATGATTGGTTGTACGGTTGAGTGACAATAAGGGTGATTAAAAAAATTATTAATATAGAGTCCGGATGGCTAATAGTTTCTGGTGACTCCATTTTTGAATGTCCGTGATGTGTTGGTCAACAGTGAGTTTATTGTCTAATGTAACTTAGAGGTATCTGAAACTCTCTACTGTTTCTACCATTTGGTTATTGATAATAATGGGGGGTAGGAGGGTTGATTATTGACTCTTTTATTTTGATGACACTGAGGTGGAGATGGTTGCTGTCACACCACTGGGTGAAGTGTGTGATGGTGTTCAAATAGTCCAGAATAGAGTGGGTGTCTCTGAGGAAAGCAGTGTTGTCTGAATATTTGAAGTAGGTGATCCTGGGTGATGGGTTGATGCAGTCGTTGGTGTAGTGTCTATGGAGGAAAGGACTCAACGCACAGCCTTGAGGAGCTCCGGTGTTGGTGGTGAATGCTGGTGATTTGGTTGAGCCTACCCCACAGCTAGTCTATTGCTGAGGAAGTTATGGATGAGATGATCAATTGAAGGGGGTGTTGAGAGTGGTAGTTTTTATTTTTGATCATCAGATACCTTTGGATCATATTAAAGGGCAGAACTGAAGTCCCAGAAGAGTATACTGATGAAATGGCCAGGGAGTCCAGATGCTGATGAAGGAGGAACAGAAGGCAGGCAACAGTGTCTTCTGTTCACCTCTTAGCCTTGTATGCACATTGTGGGGGGTCCAGTTGTGGGGGTGACAATAGGTAATAGGATGTTGAGCAGACAGCTTCTCCTGACATTTCATTGTGATGGGGGGAGGGCAACAGGGTGGTAGTGGCTGAATTCCTGTGGGCCAGGGTTTTGGGGGAACTGGGATTATGGTGGCAGGTTTCCAGATAGTAGGTATTGTGGCCGTCGTGTAGGAGTTGGGAGAACATTGAATGAAAGATGGGTGAAAGCTCCTGTGAACAGATCTTAACTGTTTGAGTGTGTCTGTCGCCGAATTGTGACATAACCTCTAGTGGTCAAAGTGGTAAATATTTTTTGTCAATAAAATAGTTCAGATTTCCAAGGCTATAATTTGAAAGTGGTAAGAGATAATGCTTACTGTCAATAGAAACATATAAAATATGATCCAAAGTTTCAGATAGGAATAAATTTAACGCATCTAATTTGCATGTCACGGCAGCACTTTAAATTCCATAACTCAGTCAAAACTGGACTTTGGACATATTTACACAAAGAATGACTCAGTCTTTTGACACCATTTTTTGTACAGAGGTACCTCATCCTCTTATCTTCAAAGTATATGAACAAGAAATCAGTACAATATTAAAAAAAACAACAACACAGAAATAAGTCACTTACCGGCAGCTAACGGAACTCGCTTGCTGCTGTGGTTGCTACATTTTCACCCATTGTGGTCGTTATTTTGCGTTTTGTCGGTCATTTACGCTCTCTATCACATCTACAAAGTCTTATGACTATAACACATAAATTTCACTTGTATCCCGTGGCTATTTTCCATGTACAAAGCCATCTAAGTGACGGTGACGATGACCAATCGCGGCCATATTAACTTTCTGAGCTAAAAGAAGGGAATACGGGAAAAGGAAATGAGGAGTTCTTCTTCTTTGTTGTATTATGTGTCATCCATTGAGTCCTCCAGCGCATGTCTGCCACCTTCTGAAACCGGCAGTTCAGTACAAATCAGTACAAATCTCCAATGCAGCCGGTGATGTCAGAGTTAGATAACGGGCGCAGCGCTGCGCTCTGCCACTAAGGGCATGCAAATTCTCACACTTAAAGGGTTAAGTACCCTTGCTGGGATGCTGTCAGGCCCCGGTGCCTCACCCAGCTTACACCAGCTGAGCTGGTGGCTCACCTCCTCCGTGGTAAAAGAGGCTGGTTCCTCTGGGTCCAGACAAGGGAGGGCTTTCAGCAGATTCTCACATACAGCTGAGAAGTCATTGTAACCCTGTACTCAGTAATAACACCTGTAGCATATATTAACCACCACGTGTATGTAACTTATGTGTATAATTTGGGTAACTCAAAATAAATAAGTGATTAGCCAGTACAAGTTACTCAATTGGACCAGTAGGTTTGGCTGCTGGAGCAAAGTGGTGCATTTAAATGAAACACAGAGACAGGATTGTTAAATTGAATAATTGCCGGCTTTAGTAACAAAATGGGGAAAAAAAGGAAAATAAAAAGACAAAAGACATTTAACAACACAATGAATGAAATGGATATAACATCCAAAAAGTGAATGGTCAAAACCAATCAAGAATGTGTTACCTTTGTTTCACTTCTAATAAATCAATCTCAGCTGAGTCAAATTTGATCTCGGATGCACCCTTGTTACCTCAATTTGAAGTGTAATAAATACAAGTTGTCTAATTCGGTTCTAGGTTTACAGTTCACTGTACAAATCAGTAACAAACACCATTCAGACAGGGAGGATACTCTGCACTTCAGCACCAGTATACAATTTTAGCATTTAGCAATCAGTAGTTGAAATAAGTCTAAAATATTGGAAACAGTCAAAAACACAAAAGTAAATCCACAGTTCCCGGGAAAAGAAAAAAGGAAAAACATGTCAGTAGTGTCCAGAATCCAAGGGAATAAAAAGGGGAAATGTGTGTGTGATGTTGGGGGAAAAGGGAAATTGTGTAATGGGCTGAATGTGAAGGCGTCTGCAGATACTGGCCCTACCGCACCGAGGAGTGCAGCATAACTGGTCCAGCATCCAGTGATCTTGATGATTCTTAGATGCTATTGGGACAGCTCGCCATCAAGGTCAAAGCGTGGATCCTCACAGGACAGAATCACACAGGACAATCATCGTAGAATCAGGGCACATAAAAACAACCCTGACCTGTCAATTGAATGGGGTCAGAGAAATATCTTAAGTCAAATATTTAAACAGTTCTCTTTTTAACTGCAATCATATCATGAAATCTGTACTGACTTCTTCAGTGGTGCAGTGGTTAGCACTGTTGCCTTACAGCTAGAAGGTTCCTGGTTCGAATCCCCAGGTTGGCAGGGGTAGGAACCTTTCTGTGTGGAGTTTGCATGTTCTCCCTGTGCTGCGTGGGTTTACTCCGGGGGCTCCGGTTTCCTCCCACAATCCAAAGACATGCATGTTAGGTTAATTGGCTGTTCTAAATTGTCCCTAGATGTCTGTTTCCTATAGGCCCTTAGAATAGAGGGTTAGTATTAGTGAAAGCGCTTTGAGTGGTCTTTGTGACTAGAAAAGCGCTATATAAGTGCAGGTTAGTTAGTTAACAATAAAATAAAATACATCAATTACCATGAAATGTTTCACTGTTTACATTTCCTTAAAACGTTTCACCATGAAATCAGTGCATATGGCAATTTAATTACCATGAATTAACTTTTTTGTTTAACAAGTAGAAAAATACAATAGCTTATATTCACTGAACAAACATGACAAATAAACCTTAGATTCAACAGCTATAAATTCAGTAGAAAAATCCAGAATTGTGGAATAAACAGCTTAACAAGGTGCAAAGTGAATGAAATCCCTCTATAGGAAAGTAAAACTCGTGCTCGCTGATCTCTCCAGGGGGTTTTGCACACGGCGTGAAATGGAGGCACTGGCACGAAATGGAGGCACCCAGCTAAACCACAGGCCTCTAAACAAACATAAAGCAGTGCAATCTTTTACTTTCCAGACAAGTTAGTTCACACTGATGACCAAATTAAACAACTACACTAACTGAACGTCAAGAACGTAAAGAACAAGCTGTAGAAAACTGTTGGGAAGCTTCACTTTTTCAGCTGCACGAGGGGCGACAGTTAAATAGAGACTTAGCTTAGCATTTAGTGCTAATCAGTATCTACTGAGCTGATTTAGCTCACTTATGGTTACTTTTTACAAGTCACCACTTTAGTAAAAGTAATTTACCTTCAGTATATTGCAGGTTTATCTCGTTTCACTCTCGCGCCGCTTCTTATCGCGTACTCCTGCTCATGTACACTATGACCACATACTCTCCTGCTGAAATCCAAACGTCTCTCTGACCCAATAACAGCGTTACCCACTCTTCTAGTAGGTAGGTGGGACAAACTGCCACGGGCAACATCTCAGATTGGCTGAGCCAATCTTGTGACTACATTCTGAACTGTTCATTGGGTGAAAATGTGCCACCTCACATTTGAAAAATAACGGCAAGAAAAATGATGTAAAAATATATTCTTTCCCTCTTAGCGCAGTAATTGATATCTTTCACTTAGCAAAAATTTAAAAGAGTAACTAATTTTAATTATGGGCAGCACGGTGGTGCAGTGGTTAGCACTGTTGCCTTACAGCTAGAAGGTTCCAGGTTCAAATCCCCAGGCTGGCAGGGGTAGGAACCTTTCTGTGTGGAGTTTGCATGTTCTCCCTGTGCTGCGTGGGTTTACTCCGGGGGCTCCGGTTTCCTCCCACAATCCAAAGACATGCATGTTAGGTTTACTGGTTGTTCTAAATTGTCCCTAGATATGTCTCCTATAGGCCCTTAGAATAGAGGGTTAGTACTAGTGAAGCGCTTTGAGTGGTCTTTGAGACTAGAAAAGCGCTATATAAGTGCAGGTCCTTATCCCTTACTATTTTATCTTTGATGTTCTGCATCTTATATGTAGCCCATTTTATAATGTGGGTTACATCATGAACATCAAAACGGGCAAAGAATGAGTTGAGCTTTTTTTGAAAAAAATTCTGGGTCAGCTCCTGTGAATGTTTTGGCTTTGGTTTCACATCTGGTTAGAGTTTTGACTCTCTGAAAGGCTCGTTTTGTGTTCATATTGGCAAATTCAAATTCCAGTTTGTCTTTATATTTTAATTTTGCCTTAAATATTTCATTCTTGATGTTCCAGTTTGCCATTTTCAGAATAACCCTGTTTTTAAAGACTTGATGTGTCATGGTTAATAAGCTGACAGCTCACGTGCATGATGCAACAGTACAGGAAATCAACCACACGAAGGGGCACGTTTGAAAGTTTATTAATTTGCAAAATAAATGCACAGCTACAGAAACGGTCACTCGCCAGAGGAATCCACCTGTGGAGAGAAGACGAGAGCTGTGATGGAGGAATGGAGTAAAGGGAAATGGGTGAGCCAAATAGCCACTTACTTGGGTTCCGAGGAAGAACTGGCAGGACCCCAGCGGGAAATAGATGAACTAGTAGGGTGAGGGGAATGAGTTGATGGTGCCTGACCGGGTGGAGGTTGTAAGCTGAGGATTAACGGAGATGTGGCAGGATAACGCACGCAGTCCTGGAGACACACCCGCACGGTGGCAGCAACCTGAAGGAGAGAGGAAAACAAGGTAAGACAACGTGTCAAAACTTGTTGAGAAGATACTTGCTTGTCTTGAGACGGGCAGTATACCCAGATGAGCCAGCGGTGAATGCGCGGAGAGAGCCTCCTTAAGTATGCTGGCTGATGAGCGGGGGCAGATGTGTCTTCCGCCTCAGGTGGAGTAATGAATTGATGAATGTGAGACAGGAAGGGAGGAGCGCACTCTTGCTGCCCATGACAGCCCCCCCCCCTCCTTCTAGGAGCACCTCCTGGCGGCCCAGAGGGCTTTTCCGGGTGAGCTCGGTGATAGGCCCGGAGCATCTCTTTATCCAGGACGCGAGACGTAGGGACACAGGAATGCTCCTCCGGGCCATAGCCCTCCCAGTCCACCAGATACTGAAGGCCCCGGCCACGACGGCAAACATCCAGGACATGACAAACAGTATATGAGGGGTGGCCGTCGATGATGTGGGGAGTGGGTGGCTTCGGGGGGGGGGCAGAGGGGACTGGCCGAGAGGGGCTTGAGATGGGAGACAGGAAACCCGCAGGGTTGGTGGCAACTTCAGCTGGACAGACGCGCCATTTATCACCCGTGAAATGGTGTATGGGCCCAGGAAGTGGGAGGAAAGCTTTCTGGATCTCTCTTTGAAGGGGATCTGGCTTGCCGTCAGCCAGATCTGCTGCCTGACGACATACTTGGGAGCAGGGACCCACTTCCTGTCAGCAGCAGCCCGGGTGCGTTCCATGGAGCGGGCGAGGGCGGCCTGGATAGACCTCCAGACGCGCCGGCAGCGACAAGCATGGACCCCCACGGATGGAACCATGACTTCCCTCTCGGCCATGGGTAGGTGCAGCGGTGTGTAACCCAGCAACACCTTGAATGGGGTGAGTCCTAACACCGACAAAAAGGAACGACTCTACCCCCGGTTCATCTCACCGACCCGGCATCGGCCCAGTAGATGACTGCTGAGCATCCCACACATATTCTTAGAATCTTGTGAGTGGGGCTCGGCGGAGAAGCTAACCGAGGCCCCAGCTGGATAGGAGCCGGATTGGAGCTCAACTACAGCGGCAGTAGGTGGCGGAGCTCAGCAGAGGAGCTAACTGAGGCCCCAGCTGGATCGGAGCTCAAGTGCAGTGGCGGTAAGCGGTGGGACTCGGCGGAGGAGCTAACCGAGGCCCCAGCTGGATAGGAGCCGGATCGGAGCTCAACTACAGCGGCGGTGGGCGGCGGAGAACAGCGGAGGAGCTAGCCGAGGCCCCAGCTGGATCAGAGCTCAACTACAGCGGCGGTAAACGCCGGGGCTAGCAACGGAGGGGCTAGCTGAGGCCCCAGCTGGATCCGAGGTCAGCTGGACCAGATACAGGCAACACCAGCAGAAATAATCCTGCTATCATCAGGTCAGTATAAAAATGCCACCAAAGAAAGAGGAAATGGAAGAGATTAAAAAAATCTCTAAACTTCATGTCAGAAGAACTTACCAAAGTCAAATTCAAATCAACAGTCCCAATTATTAGGGCTAATGGAGGAAGTCCGAGAGCTGAAATTAACAATTAAGGAAAGAGACAAAAAAATTGCAGACTTGGAGTGACGCATTGAGGATCTCGAACAATATACTCGTGTGGATGATTTAATCATTAGAGGACTACACATTAAATATCAATCATATGCTCATGCTACAGCAGGAATAAGAGGTGAGGAGGCTCCCCCAAGTGAATCAGTCTCCTTGGAAAACCAGGTGCTTCAGTTCCTTGAAAACAGAAACATAAAAGTTGATGGAAATGCAATTTCAGCCTGCCATACTCTACCCAGAAAGGATAATAAAACAAAGAAATCAATTGTGATGCGCTTTGAGAACAGAAGGGTAAAACATGACATACTGAGGCAGGCCAGAAAGCTGCGGGGAACAGAAGTTTACCTAAATAAACATTTAACAAAGACTAATGCTGAAATAGCACGGCAAGCACGGATGTTGAAAAGACAAAACAAGATACAGGCAACATGGACAAGAAACTGTAGAGTCTGGATTAAATTAGTTTTAATTAATTTGGTCCCAACTCTGAGTAGTCATGGTTTTGGAAATTTGGATAAAAAAGATGACAGATTGTTAGATAAATGAGAAGCACCATCCAAAGTGGGATGAATGCTGTCTCGTCTCATAAGACCAGGTTTTCCCCAAAAAGAGCTCCAATTGTCAATGTAGCCCACGTCATTTTTAGGACACCACACAGACAGCCAGCGGTTCAAGGATGACGAGCGGCTAAACATGTCATCACTGGTCAGATTGGGGAGGGGCCCAGAGAATACTACAGTGGCAGACATCATTTTTGCAAAGTCACACACCGATTCTATATTAAGTTTCGTGACTTCCGACTGCCGGAGACAGATGTCATTAATGCTGGCGTGAATAACAATTTGGATGGTGCTTCTCATTTATCTAACAATCTGGCATCTTTTTTATCCAAATTTCCAAAACCATGACTACTCAGAGTTGGGACCAGGAAGCAGAGTCGCAGTCTTACACGCCTCTCTGCAGCTCCTCTTCATCCGCCACCCCTCAGCTTAGCCCCTGTCTTCCCCATCAGAGAATCGTTGTCTGCTCCCTCCAAAGTGAATAAAAATATAATGTATAAGCATCCCAAAGTGATAAAGCAAAATATTGGTAAAACTCAAATTAAACATAAAGCCTCTAAATTGAATGATTTGGCCTCTGTTCCTCCTCATAATTTAAAAATTAAATGTGGTTTATTAAATATTAGGTCTCTAACTCCCAAGTCTCTGTTAGTCCATGATTTGTTAATTGATCATCAGATTGATTTAATTTCCCTTACAGAGACTTGGTTAGGACAAGAGGATTATGTTGGTTTAAATGAATCAACTCCCTCTGGTTATTTAAACTGTCAAAATCCCAGAAGTTCTGGTCGTGGAGGAGGAGTAGCAACAATTTACCATTCCAAATTACTAGTTAATGTAAAGCAAAAAACATGTTATAATTCCTTTGAGGGCCTGGTCCTCAGTATTGGGCACTTTAGCAATTTTAGGTTAAACCCAATTTTATTTGCCATAGTTTATCGTCCCCCATCAACCTACTCAGAATTTTTATCCGAATTTGCTGATTTCTTAGCTGATTTAGTGCTGAAATCTGATAGAATAATTATAGTAGGGGACTTTAATATACATGTGGATGTAGATAGTGACTGCCTTAATGTGGCATTCAATTCAATATTAGATTCGATTGGGTTTTCTCAGAAAGTAGGAAATTCTACTCATTACCTCCACCATACATTGGACCTTGTTTTGACATATGGCATAGAAATAGAAAATCTTGTAGTGTCTCCTCATAACCCTGTACTGTCAGACCATTGTCTGTTAACCTTTGATTTTACTATTTCTGACTATTTGGCTCCTAAAGAAAAATATTATGACAGTAGATGCCTCTCAGATGATGCTGTTTCCAAATTTATGCAGATTGTTTCCTCTATGCCATGTGTCAACACAACGGATGTGTCAACACAACGGAAATAAGCTATAGACAGCTTGCTCCTTCTGTAATTGATAACATGGTGGATAGTGTTTCAGCTTCTCTGCATCAGACTCTAGACTTGGTGGCCCCCTTAAAAAAGAAAAAGTCTAATCAGAGATTTCTAACTCCTTGGTTCAACACAGAAACTCGTACCTTAAAACAGAAGACTCGTCAATTAGAAAGAAAATGGCGCTCTACTAATTTAGATGAAATCTATTTAGCTTGGAGAAATCATCTTTTAATTTATAAAAAATCTCTTAGAAAAGCTAGAACGAGTTATTACTCTGCATTAATAGAAGAGAACAAGAATAATCCCAGGTTTCTTTTCAGTACTGTAGCCAGGTTGACAAAGAGTCAGGACTCTGTCAATCCTAGCATTCCCTTAGAGCTTACTAGTCAGGACTTTATGAACTTTTTCAATAATAAATTTCATCCATCAGAGATAAAATCGATCAGATTCTTCCCACAGTTAACTTAAATACTGTAACTACTACAACTCCTTCTATTGATGTCTGTCTTGATGAGTTTACTCCAATCGACCTTTGTGAGTTAGACAAAATAGTTTCCTCATCCAAACCTTCAACTTGTCTTTTAGACCCTATTCCTACCAGGTTATTTAAAGAAGTCTTCCCACTTATTGGTAGCTTTATTCTTCATATAATCAATTCTTCATTAACTTTAGGCCATGTACCGCAGGCTTTTAAAACGGCTGTAATTAAACCCTTACTCAAAAAGCCAACACTAGATCCAGGAGCTTTAGCTAACTATAGACCAATCTCTAATCTCCCTTTCATTTCAAAAATCTTAGAAAGAGTTGTTGCTACGCAATTATTTGACCACCTGCAGGGAAATGGTTTACTTGAAGAGTTTCAATCTGGGTTTAGAATCCATCATAGTACTGAAACAGCCTTAGCGAAGGTCACTAACGACCTCCTCATTGCATCTGATAATGGACTAGTTTCTGTACTTGTCCTTTTAGACCTTAGTGCAGCTTTTGATACTATCGATCATAATATTCTACTTGATAGATTAGAACACTATGTTGGACTTAATGGAACTTTGTTGCAATGGTTTAGATCTTATTTATCTGAGAGGTTCCAGTTTGTTCATGTAAATAATGAGTTTTCTTTCAACTCAAAGCTTAGTCATGGAGTTCCACAGGGATCTGTGCTAGGCCCTACTCTTTTTAGTTTATATATGCTTCCGTTAGGCAACATTATTAGAAAGCACTGTATACATTTTCATTGTTATGCAGATGACACACAATTATACCTGTCAATGAAGCCAGATGATAGTAATCAATTAGCCAAGTTAGAAGCCTGTCTTAAGGAAATCAAAGCTTGGATGACTTGTAATTTCCTGCTATTAAATTCAGATAAGACTGAAGTCATTCTTGTTGGTCCAAAAAACCTTAGAAATTCCTTTCCAAATCAAACTTTCAGTTTGGATGCGGTTACTCTTTCTCTTAATAGCTCTGTGAGGAACCTTGGAGTTATTTTTGATCAGGATTTGTCCTTCAATTCACATATTAAATTTGTTTCTAAGACTGCCTTCTATCATTTGCGTAATATTGCCAAGATTAGGAGCATCTTGTCTCAGAGTGATGCTTGAGAAACTGATCCCACGCTTTTGTTAGCCGTGATTAGATTATTGTAATTCCTTTATTATCAGCTGTCCTAAAAACATCTTTAAAAAGTCTCAGCTGATCCAAAATGCTGCAGCAAGAAGTTTTAAACCGGAACTAGAAAGAGAGATCATAGTCCTCTCGCGTTCTGGCCTCCCTTCCATTGGCTTCCCATTAGAGTTTAGCAATTAAGTTTAAAATCCTTCTTCTTACTTACAAGAAGCTCTAAACATCAGCAGGCTCCTTTTTATTTAAAAGGATCTGATTACTACCCGTTATTATCCTAACCGCGCACTAACGCTCCCAAAATGCAAGATACTTGTATACTAGAATCCCCAAAATGTACAATGGGAAGCAGAGCCTTCAGTTATCAAGCTCCTCTCCTGTGGAATCAGCTGCCAATCTGGATTCGGGAGTCAGAACTCGATCTCTGTTTTTAAGAATAGGCTAAAACCTACCTTTTTGATAGTAGTCTACAATTAGGGAGGGATCATGTGTTTCTGAACCCTCCCTTAGTTATGCTGCTAATAGGTTTAGTCAGCCGGGGGACCTCCAGTAATGCACTGGGCCTCACTCCTTTCCTCACTCTCTATGAAATTTTTTTTTTGCTGGTCATTAACATCTGTTTGTCTCTCCATAGATTGAGTCCCATCGTGTGTTTGCTCTCTACATGTCTGTTCTTTTCTTCTTCTCTATCCCCCTCACCCCCCAGCCAGTCGCAGCAGATGACTGCCCCTCCCTGAGCCTGGTTCTGCTGGAGGTTTCTTCTGTTAAAAGGGAGTTTTTCTCTCCCCGTCGCCAAGTGCTTGCTCACAGGGGATCGCCTGATTGCTGGGGTCTTTCTGCAACTGTGGGGGTTCCCCCCTACAGTTGATAGTGCTATGAGATGACTGTTGTTGTGAAATGGCGCTATATAAATAAAGTTGAATTCAATTGAATTGACTTAAATGGAACACCTGACGAAGCAAATAATAAGAGGTCTCACTAACTTAATAAATATAGATCAGAATCAGAATCAGAATCAGAAGAGATTTATTGCCATTGTTCATGTAGTACACAAACTAGGAATTTGTCTCGATGCAATACTGCAACATTAAACATGGAGTAGCACTAAAGAAAAAGAACTATGCATGCAATAAAAGGTAGATATGAATAAGTATACTAATCTATGCAATTTTTAAATATATTAACAAGCAGCAAGATATTGTGGAGTTTTCACATAGTGCAGTCGGTAGTGCAAAAGAAAACAGTGATAATTGTCATGAGTCCGGGTGAGCTGCTGTACGTAGTGCACGAGAGTCTAATAAGTCACTTAGTGTTCAGCAGTCTGTTGGCAGAGGGGAAGAAGCTGTTCATGTAACAGCTTCTTCTTGTAGATGAACAATGCTTAAGAAAATTAAGAGACTACAATAATCCATATTATTGTATGGATTACACGGCAAGAACAGTCCTTTTGTGACATAACATGATAATGTACTTTAAAAAAAAAACCCCAAAAACTCATGACTGACTTTAGTAGACATCAATCATCCCCAAATGGAGGGAAGCCAGTTGACAAAGAGACAGGAATTCAGACTCTGAAAATATCTCAGTATGCTGAACACAAACTACAAGAGATAGACAATGATATTGATCCTGACAACCACTTCTTCAATAATATTCATAATCACTGTGAATATTACACTGAAAAGCAATTCAAAACTCAAGTGCAGGTAGATGGTAAATTATCAATAATACACTTTAACAGCAGAAGCCTTAACAAAAGCTTTCCACAGATTCAGGACTATTTAAAACAGCTAGATAGAAAATTTACAGCTATCGCAGTCTTGGCTCAATGAAGAACAGGCTTCTTTGATGGCAATAGAGGGATATCAGATGTTTCATATTAACAGATCTCAAAAAAAGGGGGGTGGTGTTGCATTGTATATTGATGAACTGTATACGTAGGCCGTAAACTTGTAAATGGAATGTCCTTTGCACTACCAGGGGATTCTGGAATGTGTTACTGCTGAGATTTACCAAGATAAAACAAAAAATCTTATTATAAGTTGTATATATAGAATGCCGGGGAACTTGCATTGAGATATTCAGAGATAAGTAGTGAGCTGTACAATAATATAACTAATAGAAAATGGTTGTACTTGTGGGACTTCAATATTGATTTACTAAATCCCATTTCAACAAAATGTAATTATAGAGTTTCCTGAATTATATGTACAGTATGAGTCTATATCCTTTGAATAACAACATCCCAGGTAGAATCACATTCCACACTGCTACACTTACTGACAACCTGTTTGTTAATATTATTGATAAGAAAATAGAAAGTGGATTATTGATAAATGACATAAGTGACCATCTGCCAGTCTTTGCACCTGTCCATGGGCACACAGGGGGCCAATACCAGAAAAAATAACTAAAATAAAAAAAACAACAACTTTAAAATCTTTCAGATACAAATCACAAAATTGCAATCAGTTCTTTTAAAGAAGACCTGCTGAAGTAAGATGGACAAAATCTATGTATCAGATGTACAGTCGTGGACAAAATTGTTGGTACCCCCCTCTGTTAATGAAAGAAAAAACCCACAATGGTCACAGAAATAACTTGAATCTGACAAAAGTGGTAATAAATAAAATTCTATGAAAATTAACCAATGAAAATCAGACAATGCTTTTGATTGCGGTTCAACAGAATTATTTTAAGAAACAAACTCATGAAACAGGCCTGGACAAAAATGATGGTACTCTAGAAAAGATTGAAAATAATTGTGACCATAGGGACATGTTCAACCAAGATGTGTTCCTCTAATTAACATCACAGGTGTCTACAACCTTGTAATCAGTCAGTCGACCTATTGTAAAGGGTGACAATTAGTCACTGTGCTGGTTTGGTGACAGTGTGTTTACTACACTAACAATGGACCCAGAGGAAGCCAAAGGAGAGAGTTGTCTCAGGAGATTAGAAAGAAAATTATAGACAAGCATGTTAAAGGTAAAGGCTATAAGACCATCTCCAAGCAGGCTTGATGTTCCTGTGACTACAGTTGCACATATTATTCAGAAATTTAAGATCCACGGGACTGTAGCCAACTCCTGGACGTGGCCCGCAGGAGGAGACAGATAATACGAATGGTAACAAAACAGCCCAGAACACTCTCTAAACACATTTCATGGGGTAAACTCCAAGGTCAAGGTACACCAGTGTCAGATTGCACCATCCGTCGTTGTTTGAGCCAAAGTGGACTTCATGGGAGATGACCAAGGAGGACACCACTGTTGAAAACAAATCATAAAAAAGCCAGACTGGAATTTGTCAAACTGCATGTTGACAAGCCACAAAGCTTCTGGGAGAATGTCCTATGGACAGACGAGACCAAAACTGGAACTTTTTGACAAGGCACATCAGCTCTATGTTCACAGACGCAAAGTGAAGCATACCAAAAAAAGAACACTGTCCCTACTGTGAAACATGGAGGAGGTTCTGTTATGTTGTGGGGCTGCTTTGCTGCATCTGGGACAGGGTGTCTTGAATCTGTGCTGGGTACAAGAAATCTCAAGACTATCAAGGTATTCTAGAGAGAAATGTGCTGCCCAGTGTCCAGACAGCTTGGTCTCAGTCACAGGTCATGGGTCTTGCAACAGGATAATGACCAAAACACACAGCTAAAAACACCCAAGAATGGCTAAGAGCAAAACATTGGACTATTCTAAAGTGGCCTTCTATGAGCCCTGATCTAAACTCCTATTGAAGATCTGTGGGAGGAGTGCTGAAACTGCCTTCTGGAGAAGGCACCCTTCACAACCTGAGACAACTGGAGCAGTTTGCTCATCTGAGGAGTGGGCCAAAATACCTGCTGAGAGGTGCAGAAGTCTCATTGACAGTTACAGAAATTGTTTGATTGCAGTGATTGCCTCAAAAGGTTGTGCAACAAAATATTAAGTAACGGGTACCATCATTTTTGTCCAGGCCTGTTTCATGAGTTTGTTTTTTTAAAATAATTCTGTTGAACCACAATTCAAAAGCATTGACTGATTTTCATTGGTTAATTTTCATAGAATTTTTATTTATTGTCACTTTTGTCCGATTCAAGTTATTTCTGTGACCATTGTGGGTTTTTTTTTCATTAAACAGAGGGGTACCAACAATTTTGTCCAAGTGTTGTACATGATGCCTACGATACATTCATGAACACTGTAAACCGCTCTTATGAAAAAATTGTCCATTAGTAAAGAAAAAGCTTATTAACAGAAATTTGTCGACAAGCCATGGTTAACCAAGGGATTACAAAAAGCATGTAAAAAAGAAAAATTCACTATATAAAGTTTTTTCTAAAGAAAATGACAAAAGAACAGAGTAGTGGTATAAAACATTACAAAAATAAGTTCAATTCAATTCAATTCAACTTTATTTATATAGCGCCATTTCACAACAACAGTCATCCTCATAGCACTATCAACTGTAGGGGGGACCCCCACAGTTGCAGAAAGGACCCAGCAATCAGGCGATCCCCTGTGAGCAAGCACTTGGCGACGGTTGGAGAGGAAAACACTCCCTTTTAACAGAAGAAACCTCCAGCAGAACCAGGCTCAGGGAGGGGCAGTCATCTGCTGAGACTGGCTGGGGGGTGAGGGGATAAAGAAGAAGAAAAGAACAGACATGTAGAGAGCAAACAGCACGATGGGGACTCAATCTATGGGAGAGAACAAACAATGTTAATGACCAGCAAAAAAAACAACAAAAATATTTCAAGAGAGTGAGGAAAAGGAGTGAGGCCCAGTGCATTACTGGAGGTCCCCCCGGCTGACTAAACCTATTAGCAGCATAACCTAAGGGAGGGTTCAGAACAACATGATCCCTCCCAAAACTGTAGGCTATATCAAAAAGGTAGGTTTTAGCCCTATTCTTAAAACAGAGATCGAGGTCTGACCTCCCGAATCCAGATTGGCAACTGATTCCACAGGAGAGGAGCTTGATAAACTGAAGGCTCTGCCCTCCCATTGTACTTTTGGAGATTCTAGGTATTACAAGTAATCCTGCATTTTGGGAGCGTAGTGCTCTGTTTGGATGATACGGTAGTATCAGATCTTTTAAATAAAAAGGAGCCTGATTGTTTAGAGCTTTGTAAGTAAGAAGAAGGATTTTAAACTTGATTCTAAACTCTATGGGAAGCCAATGAAGGGAGGCCAGAACCGGAGAGATATGATCTCTCTTTCTAGTACCTGTTAAAACTCTTGCTGCAGCATTTTGGGATCAGCTGAAGACTTTTTAAAGATGTTTTAGGACAGTCTGATAATAAAGAATTACAATAATCTAATCTCGAGCTAACAAAAGCGTGGATCAGCTTCTCAGCATCACTCTGAGACAAAGATGCTCCTAATCTTGGCAATATTACGCAAATGATAGAAGGCAGTCTTAGAAACAAATTTAATATGTGAATTGAAGGACCAAATCCTGATCAAAAATAACTCCAAGGTTCCTCACAGAGCTAATAAGAGAAAGAGTAACTGCATCAAACTGAAAGTTTGATTTGGAAAGGAATTTCTAAGGTTTTTTGGACCAACAAGAATGACTTCAGTCTTATCTGAATTTAATCGCAGGAAATTACAAGTCATCCAAGCTTTGATTTCCTTAAGACAGGCTTCTAACTTGGCTAAATGATTAGTATCATCTGGCTTCATTGGCAGGTATAATTGTGTGTCATCTGCATAACAATGAAACATGTATACAGTGCTTTCTATAATGTTGCCTACCGGAAGCATATATAAACTAAAAGAGTAGGGCCTAGCACAGATCCCTGTGGAACTCCATGACTAAGCTTTGAGTTGCAAAGAAAACTCATCATTTACATGAACAAACTGGAACCTATCAGATAAATAAGATCTAAACCACTGCAATGAAGTTCCATTAAGTCAAACATAGTGTTCTAATCTATCAAGTAGAATACTAAGTTAATATGTATAATGTGATGTCGTAAAAGAGACTATTACAGTAAAGAACTGGAGAAAAACAGAGATAACACTAAAAATACATGGACAATATTTAACCAGATTCTTGGAAATAAAAACAGAAATACAAGCTACCCAAGCAATTCTTCAAAAAAAAAAAAATAAAAAAATAAAAACGACTCAGAGTGTGAAAGCAGTCTCACCTGCAGATGAATTTCATAAATTTTTTGTAACATTGGCCCAATTTTTGCATGAGAAATACTCATTACGGACCACCTAGAGGTGACACAATAAGCAAAAACATTGCTATAAAAGACTCCTCTTCATAAAGAGCACAGATGAGAAAGAAGTCATTTAAATTGTTAAACTCATTTAAAAGTAAAACATCTACGGATTGTGATGGTATTGACATGCTTTTAGTTAAAACTATCATTGAATGATTAGTGAAAACCACTGACGTACACTACCAAAAGTCTGGGGTCACCTAGAAATTTCCTTATTTTTGAAAGAAAAGCACTTTTTTTTCAATGAAGATAAACTTTAAACTAATCAGAAATACACTCTATACATTGCTAATGTGGTAAATGACTATTATAGCTGCAAATGTCTGGTTTTTGGTGCAATATCTACATAGGTGTATAGAGGCCCATTTCCAGCAACTTTCACTCTGGCTGTTCTAATGGTAACAATGTGTTTGCTCATTGTGTCAGAAGGCTAATGGATGATTAGAAAACCCTTGTGCAATCATGTTAGGGTCTACAATGCTGTAATTGCTGTAATTGGAGGATTCTTTGACGAAAGCAAAGTTTGAAGGAAAAAAATATTATTTCAAATACAAATCATTATTTCTAACATTGTCAATGTCTTGACTATATTTTCTATTCATTTTACAACTCATGGTGATAAATAAGTGTGACTTTTAATGGGAAAACACAAAATAATTGTCTGGGTGACTCCAAACTTTGAACGGTAGTGTATATCTGTAACCTGTCCTCTCCAAACAGGTATATTTCCCAATGCAATGAAATCGCCAAAGTAATTCCAATATACAAGACGGGTGACAGAGGGGAATTTTCAAACTATAGCCCTATTTCACTATTGTTGCAATTTTCTAAGATACTTGAAAAAATATACTGTGAGAGAACTGACAACTTTATAATGAAGAATAATTTATTGTGTGAGCATATGGGTTCAGACACAAGAGGACAGCCTGCATTTTGCTCTAATGGAATTTATAGAAAAAATATCAACTGCTGTAGAAAAATAAAGTAGTATTCAGTTGGGGGGTATTCCTGGATCTTAAAAAAAGCATTTGATACAGGGGATCATAAATTATTGTTAAAGAAACCTCAAAAATTATGGTATTTGGGGGGTAGCCACTGTCCTGGTTATGTAGTTACTTAAAGAACAGATATCAGTATGTATGTGTTGGTAGTAGCAAAAACTCACAGTTACTGAAGGTTACTTGTGGAGTCCCACAGGGTTCAGTTTTGGGGCCATTGTTATTCAATATGTGTATAAATGATATATGTAAAGTTTTGGAAAAAATGGATTTAATACTATTTGCAGATGACACTAATTTATTATGCAGTGGAAGCAATTTGGAACAAATTTTGGATACACTCAGAAAGAAATTAGGAAAGCTGAAACTGTGGTTTGATTGAAACAAATTAATGCTCAATTTAAGTAAGACAAAATTTATAATTTTTAACAACCATCACAACAACACAGTATCTAAACTCAGTGTAAATGGTGTAGAGATTGAAAGGGTATCCGAAATTAAATTCCTTGAAGTAATAATTGATAATAAACTGTGTTGGAAGTCACATATTAATTATATTAAAGGTAAAATATCCAAATCAATTGCAATACTACACAGAGTGAAATAGTTGCTGAATCAATCCACACTTTGTATCATTCATTAATACTCCCATACATGACATATTGTACTGAAGCATGGGGAAATACATATAACAACAAACATATATCCAGTCTTTATGCTTCATAAGAGAGCTATTAGAATAATAAACAAAGCTGCTTACATGGAACCAACAAACCACTTTTTCTTTAAATTAAAAGCTCTCAAGTTGAAAGATCTGTTGATTTTAAAACTGCAAGTATAATGTTTAAAGCAAAGAATCTATCACTCCCCGCAAGATATCAGAAGTTGTTCCAAATAAGGGAGAAAAAAATATATCATTTCAGAGGAAACATATATTATTTCAAAAATCTTCAGTGAGAACTACCACCAAGCAACACTGCTGTCTCAGTGCAGGGAGTCAGACTGTGGAACGCTTTTGGACCTGATTAAAATCATGTACAACGCTTGGACAATTTAAAAAAAAACTAAAGGAAGAAAGTCTCCAAACATACATACAAAATGACATGTAAAATCACATAGGGATTATCATATCAGTCTGTGTTGTGCTGTTGCCATAGTTTTTTTGTCACGTTTTGTCTTGGCTTTGTTCTGATTTGTAATCACTTTTTATTTTCCTTTTGATTTCTTAGATGGAACATGGGTGGGCAATATAAGCTGCGGCTTCAGCCATCACAACTTTCGGATAAACTTATGTTGAATTGTATAATCCGAGGGACTTATTGTTTAATTTGACCTTGTTGGATTTTTTTTCCCCTTTGTTATATTCTGTTATTGTTACTGTTATTGTCTATTATTCTGTTCCTTTCTTTTAATCTTATCAATCCAAATAACGATTCATTCATTCCGTCCATGGAGATGGTTAAAGGCGTCGGCCGGAACGAAATTCAATATCGCTCAATCATATCTTAAATTTTTGTGTGAGACGAGCTAATTTGAACCGCACATGTTTTGGTGTCAACAAATGTTGCATAAGGTGACAATGCGCTCTGAAGTATGCTGTCCTTGAGAGCTGTCTGACTCAGCCAAGCGATTAGCGGCTAAGATGGGCCCCACTGACTGTGTGGACGCAATTTCAGGGGAGAGACACGCACTACGCTCGGCGGACATTGCTTGTTTACGTTTTAAAATCGGCGATTACGGATATTTCTCGGAGTACTTGTGGATTACAAATAGTTTATTTATTAAGATTAGGATTTCAGTAATCGAATTAATTATGGTTTGGCATTGTGTTGTCTACGGGTGCGACGGTATATCAGAGGAGCATGCGGTGAGTGTTTATGAATTTCCCGTCCCTGGGAAAATCAGAACGGCATGGGTGAAATTCGTTCAGAAAACGCGAAAAAATTGGAATGATGTCGGTAAATCACTCAACATGTGCAGTAGACATTTCGTTGACAGCGATTTCGAGAATAAGATGCAATTTGTGTCACGACTCGCGGCTCCAGCTGCGCGCACACCTGCGCCTCGTCAGCTGCCGACGCCAGCCACCTGTCCCTGCAAGTAAGCAACATTATCACCGATTATCCCTGTCTCGGTGTGGTGCCCGTTACCCTTGTCCTCTGCTTTTTTCCGGCTGAACGGCGCGCTGCTCTGCTGCCTGCGCATCAACCAGTACAAAGATGCGAGCACTACATACGATCCCCCAGCTCCTGAGAGACTGCAACCTAACACAAATAACAGTTTCACACAATGAAACAGTGCATGTATTATATATAAAAATTATCCCATTGATTTTCATCATTTTTGGTGACATATCTCACACCTACAATTTATTTCAGGCACAAAGGGCTGTGAATAAGTTATGATCAACAAAACACGGGTCCTCAGGGATGTGCGGAAGCTGAGTCCAGGGCAGCAAACTTCAAATGTGGAGGCTTTCCACAGTCTGATTATTCATTTTGCACCAAAGAGTGTACACTTCTCATTCCTTGGAATGTTGACAAGGTGAGGAGATGCAATATGTGACCAAAAATATGAAATGCAATTATAATAAGTGACATGTTTCAGGACCCAAGAGACAGACACATACAAAATAGTTATTCTTTATTGTCAAATGTGAGAGTGTAGTGCAAGTGTGAGTGCAGATATAGCAGCCTGGTCACCGGAGCTGAGCAATACAGAAGACGACCTGGCAACCCTAGAACACACAAGCAGAAACCGTTAAGGCTGTTCAGCACAAAAGGACAAGTGCAGGTGTGCAGCTTACTTGAGGTTGTCTCTGACTGTATCTGGCTGTTCCCCGATGTCCGTGAGCTGTGGTGGTTCTGGTGCTTGAAGCTGTGACGGTGATAACTCCAGTAACCGTGGTGGAGTTCATGGCGAGAGCAATGACTGCACTGACAGCTGTGACGTTGTTCCCGTAGCCGTGAAAGTGATAATGTCCGTAACCGTGGTGACAATGACTCCTGTGACAGAGGGAGTGACAGTACCTGCAGCTGCAGTGGAGAGAATTCCTGAATTAGCGAAGGCCAGGAGGAGCTCCGGAAGGGAGAGGGTAATTCTCCGTCCGTTGGAGATACCGGTCCGCCGCCTGGGAGGTCCACCTGTGCACAGGGGTAAAGATTAGGCGTAGAAAAGCAAATAGTCTTCTTACGTGGTAGGTCTTGTCGTGGCGTTCTTGACTTGGCTGTGAAACGAAGCTCTGGCTCATACTCTGTCGAGGAAGACAGACGACTCCGTGCCGGGCTGTCAATGACGCTGGCTTTTAAGAGCCGCTGATTAACACCTGTTGGTCTGTGCGCAGCTGGAGCTGATGAGCGGGATGACGGCCCAGCGGCCGTCATGACAATAACAGTGCCAATTACATAGAGTTTCTGCTGATAGATCACTTATATGTCCAAAAATAAATCATTGTGATAATATTCTAATTACAGACTTTGTTTAGCTGCAATGCACTTTAATGAAAATGCAGGCCGCAAGCAGGCACAGAATCGTGATGGTGAGCCGGTCTTCATCATCAGGTACCCAAAATTCAAAAAAGGCGGATATAAACTGCAAGCAAAGAAAGTTAATCCAACTTTCCGTGAGTATAAGAAATATTAGTATCATTTTCTAGGCTTGTATATGATATTTACAGTGGGTGGAGGGTTGGTCTTCATTCAACTTTCACATTTCATAGCTTTTATCAAATTATGTCAATTTGGGTCAAATTTGTATTTCATACTGTAGTCAGATGGATGTCTAATTTTTATTGAATATATTTTTTTTCAGAATATGTGGATGATCTGATGAATACCTCCTGTTCAACAAAACCTTGGTTGATCCAACCCACTTATGGGAGCAGTGGGCACTATGTACAAGCAGAGTTCCCACCACATTGAGTGCCGAATTGAACCCGAATTTTATACCATAAAATGGTAGAAAAACATTATAAATGTATATGACATGCGACTTTGATGAATGCTGAAATATTAGAATTATAAAATTGACATGAACATTAATAAACTCAATATATGATTTTTACTAAAACTATTATTTAAATATCATTTTCTCCAACTTAATCTTGGTAGCAAAATCCCTTGTAGTGATCCGATGGGAATGTTTCTCTGATGAGGCTCACAGCACAGGCAGGCAATATCACCTCACTTCTTCTGAGCAGACGTCACTGCTGCTGCCCCTATCGACAGTTGGCGGGTACAGCAGCACTCATAAGTGAAAGATGGGCTATTACCAAATAAAGTCATTTATGGAGGCTGGTGACAACATATTAAATCACGGGAATGGCCAGAATGGAATATTTTCATCAATCAGTTTATTGGTTCAATAAAAAAATGTCACCGTCCGAGGACGGTGCGGTGCAACTGACCTGACTGCACCCAGGTCAGGTGCTTGCTCCAGGATGAAGGGTTATCGGCCGCTACACACCCCAGGGCAGCTTCCAGGACTGGTTGGCATGCTCCGCCCTGCCCGTTTCTCTGAGGGTGGTTACTGGATGAGAGGCTCACCGTCATTTTCCAGGATCCGGTAAAAGGGCCATCCAGACCTGGAACATGACTTGAGGACCCCGGTCAGTCATGATGTCCAATGGGATGCTGTGGATCTGAATGACATGGTCGATGAGCAGGACCGCTGTCTCTAAGGCGAGGGGGAGCTTTGGGAGAGCAAACCAGCATGCACCACCTTGGAGAAGCGATCCACGATGGTGAGAATCACCATCTTGCCATGGTCGGGGGGGAGTGTTTGTGCCAAAGTCCATGGTGATGTGGGACCAAGGAATTGACCAGGGGTGGGGAGGGGGATGGAGGAGGCCAGATGGGGGGAGAGGAGTCCGACTTTCCCCGGACGCAGGTCTGACAGCCTTCTCACGAACTCCCATACGTCCCGCAGCAGCCGTGGGCCCACCAAAATACTACCGCCGGACGAAGTCCACGTCCGAGCGATAACCAGGTGACCAAGCAAAGCGAACTGGTGTGACCCCACAGGATGACATCGCTGCGGGAGGGGCGGCCGGAGCTACAACGGGTTCCAGGGGCACCCTACTGGCACAGGGTCCTGGGACTGGGCCTGGCGGACCCTCCGCTTGATATCCCAAGTAAGGGCTTCCAAGGATGTGACAAGGCGGTTATGATGGATTTGGGGGTGGGAATGGGACGCTACCTCCTTGGAATCAAACTGGCACGATAGCATGTTTGGTTTGGTGTTCCGTGCACCAGGCCGGTACGTGATGGTAAAGTTGAACCTCTGAAAAAACAGGGCCCAACGAGCCTGCCTGGTGTTAATTTGGCTGGCCGACCACAAATACTCAAGGCTTTTGTGGTTGGTCCACACGACGATGGGGTGAATAGCCCCCTCTAGCCAGCGCCTCCATTCCTCCAATATCAACTTAATGGCAAGCAGCTTTCTGTCCCCTACATTGTAATTTCTCTCGGCTGGCGTAAGCCGAAGAGAGAAATACGCACATGGACGGAGCTTCTGATCGGGGGGGGTGTGCACTGCGACAGCACAGCGCCTACCCCTGAGTTAGATGTGTCCACCTGAAGGACGAACTGGAGCTGTGTGTCGACCTGAGCCAAGATTGGTGTTTCCGTGAACAGGTGCTTTAAACCTTTTGAATGTGCCTGTCGCCGAATTGCGACATAACCCCTAGTGGTCAAGAGTGGTAAATATTTTTGTCAATAAAATAGTTCAGATTTCCAAGGCTATAACTTGAAAGTGATAAGAGATAATGTCTTACTGTCAATTAGAAAGATGTAAAATATGATCCAAAGTTTCAGATAGGAATAAATTTATGCATCTAATTTGCATAATGTCGTGGCACCTCTTGAAATTCCATAACTCGGTCAAAACTGGACTTTGGACATATTTACACAAAGAATGGTTCGTCTTTTGACACTGGTTTTTTGTACAGAGGTACTCAACTCACTCTTATCTTCAATGTACATGAACAAGAAAATCAGTACATTAAAAAAACAGAAAATTTCTCACTTACTTTTGACAAAGGGGGCTGGCTGGCTGGCGTGGTCGCTGCGTTTTCACCCATCGTGGTTGTTATTTTGCGTTCTGTTCTCTATCCCATTTACAAAGTCTTATGATTATCCCACATAAATTTTGCTTGTATCCCGCAGCTATTTTTCACGTACAAAGCCGACAAAGTGATGGTGACGATGACCAATCGCGGCCATATTAGCTTTCTGGGCTAAAATGCTAAAAACAGGAAAAGGAAATGACTTCTTCTTCTTTGGTGTATTACGTGCCATCCATTGAGTCCTCCAACGGATGTCTGCCACCTTCTGAAACTGGCAGATCAGTACAAATCAGTACAAATCCTGAATGGAGCAGATCATGTCAGAGTGAGATGACATGCTCAGCCCCTAGTGGTCTCTGCCACTAGGGGCACGCAAATTCACACACTCAGAGGGTTAATTTCACAAATGCCTGCTCAGCTGCCTCAGTCCAGTGAAAGGGGACCTTATAATGGAGGTCAGCTGCGTCAAGGCAGTGCCACCCACTGTAATTCCTGATGAACCGGTGCTAGAAATTCGCAAAACCCAAGGAAGCGTTGAAACTCCTTACCGGTAGTGGGGAGTTGGCCAATCACGCACTGCCCTCACCTTGGCCGGGTTGGCAATCAGTCTCCCTTCAGCCACTATGAAGCCCAAGAATGTGGTTGATGTTGTGGAGAACTCACACTTCTCGGCCTTGACGTAGAGCTGGTTCTCCAGAAGCCATTGCAGGACAGCCCTGATGTGGGCTTCATGCTCTTTGGCAAACGGAGAGAAAATCAAGAATATCATCCAAGCAGACAAAAACGAATTGATAAAGCATGTCATGAAAGAGCTCATTAAATTAAACCGTTGAAAGATGGCAGCGGGAGTTGGTGAGCCCGAATGGCATCACCAGCTATTCGAACTGCCCCTGGTGAGTTTAAATGCTGTCTTCATTCGTCTCCTTCACGAATGCGGACTCCAGATGGTATGCATTCCTTAAGTCTAACTTGGTAAAAAACCCGTGAGCGCTGAAGGAGCTCAAATGAGGAATTATTCAAAGGCAGAGGGTACTTGTCTTTGGTGGTAACTGCGTTGAGCTACCAGTAATCACATGCACAGGCCGCAACGAGCCATCCTTCTTCCCCGACGAAGCAAGAACCCGGCCTCTGAGCGGAGCTGAGATGGCCGAATAAGGCCGGCGTTCAACGATTCATTAATGTATTTCTCCATCACCTCCCTCTCCGGGCAAGAAATGCTGTATAGCCGACTGGACGGTAGCTCTGGCCCCCCGGGATGAGGTCTATAGCGCAATCGTAAGAGCAATGAGGCTGGAGCGACAATGCCCTCAATTTGCTAACAGACCTCCCCCAAGTCGTGGTATGCCCAAAAGACGAGGCTGAGGTCAGCAGCTCGGCCGGAGGAAGGGAGACAGAAGGAGCTGGGGAACACTCCGCTGAAAGCATGCAGTTAGCCATACAAAAATTTGCCTCCGGGAGGAGATGGTATTCTGTCCCCAGTTAATAATCGGATTGTGCCTCCGAGCCATGGGTAGCAAAGAACCACCACAGAGATGAAATTGGATAGAATCAGGAGCGTGAGTTCCTCCGGTGGTTCCCGGAAAGGGGATGGAGATCGGCGCCTTGCTTTCAGTGACCTACCCGACTTCCCGGCCGGATATGGTGGTAATTCTCTGGTTGTGGGGCAATTTGTGTGTGGGAATACCCACCTGCTGTAATGAACTGGGCAGAGCGAAATACCCTTCTGACCCTGAATCAACCAGTGCCATAGTCCTCCTCTCGACCCCTGGCAATTGCACAAGATCTGAAATTGAAAAATTACCCAGGAGCAGTAGATTTGGTCCCACCCACCAGACCTCCCATGGTTGCTGATGGGCTGTGTCTTTTGGCCACTGGCGGCATTCGTCCAGACTGTGGTTCAGTGAACTGCAGTACGTACACGTGCCAGCCCTTCACCTTCGTCAGCACTCATCACCGGTCAAGTGCTGAGAGAGTTCCATCGGCTCGGGCGGGAGAGCCAGCCGCCACCAGTGTTAGTAATCACGGCGGGCTCGCACTTGGTGCCCGTGCGACGAGGAGCTCATGCTCCCTTCGCGCGCTCATGGTACTGGTTGTCCAATCCTGCAGCCTGATCTATAAGGCTGTCAAGAGTGTCTGGGACAAGGTGAACTGCCAGATTGTCACAGAGTTGAGTGTTTAACCCGTGGAGGAATTCTCTGAGCAAAGCAATCTCATTCCATCCCGATCATTGCCGCTACAACCCAAAACTCCACCGAGTACTCGGCTGCTGGACCGAGTTGCCCCTGGCGGAGCGTCATCAGGTTGCTCATGACGCCTGCCTTGACTCTCAGTACGGCCAAACCTGCAGGAGAAAGCGTCCACGAATTGATCAAACGTATACTGCTTCCACTTGGGGTTACCGATCGTGGACCATGTCCAATCAAGGGCACGGTCTTTGAGCAGCAGAGTGAAAAACTGAATTTTAGCCACGTCCCCTGGGTAACTTCCCTCCCAACCTGCTCCAAGTACATACGGACTTGAATAAAAAACCCTTTACACTTTCCCCACCTCCCCCGTGTACGGGGTAGGCGTGGGAACCGAAGTAGTACGTCACACCGTAGTGCGGGGAGCAGGCTGCAGGAGGAGGAGCCTGAGGAGGCACATTGGGCCCAATCCACATCATATTCTGAATCTGTTGAGTGAGAATGGCGAGCTGCTGCTCAGTCACCGCCAAGCGATCCAAAGCAGACAGCTCTTGTTCCACGCACTGGCTGAGCTGAGGTCCTGGCTGGCTCGCTTCTGTCATGGTTAATAAGATGAGAGCTCAAGTGCACGATGCAACCAGCACAGGAAATCAACCACACCGAAGGGGCAACATTTGAAAGTTTATGAATTTGCAAAATAAACACACAGCTACAGAAACAGTCACTCGCCAGAGGAATCCACCTTGGAGAGAAGACGAGAGCTGTGAGTGGAGGAATGGAGTAAGGGGAAATGGGCGAGCCAAATAGCCACTTACTTGGGTTCCGAGGAGGAACCGGCAGGACCCCAGCGGGAAATAGATGAACCAATAGGGTGAGGGGAATGAGCCTGATGGAGCCTGACCGGGTGGAGGTAGTAAGCGAGGGTTAATGGAGATGTGGGCAGGAGGACGAGCGCAGTCTGGAGACACACCTGCACGGTGGCAGCAACCTGAAGGAGAGAGGAAAAAAAAGGCAAGACAGTGTGTCAGAAGTTGTTGAGAAGATACTTGCTTGTCTTTAGACGGGCAATACACCCAGATGAGCCAGCGCTTGAATGCACAGAGAGAGCCTCTAAGGTACGCTGGCTGATGAGCGGGAGCAGATGTGTCTTCCTGCCCTCAGGTGCAGTGATGATTGATGAAAGTGAGACAGGACAGGAGGGGCGCACTCTCGCTGCCATGACATGATGTTTTTCTTTCAGGCACCGTTTTATGTGGAGAGTGATCCAGGGTTTGGCGTTGGAATATTTCTGTATTGTTTCAGACAGGGATAGTGGTGCTGATATAGAAGTTTATATAGTTTGTAATTCCAGAAATGCTATCATTCAGCTGTCCCTCAAAATTGTCCCAGTCAGTGCAAGCCACAGAGCCTTGGAGTTGGGTGATGGCATCTTGCGACCACTTGGGGCACTGTAGCATTGGGATTTGTGCTATTTCAGTTCCTCCGTGTACAGCAAAGTAGAGAGATGATGTTATGATCTGCAAGTACAAGCGGGGGATATGAATGGGAGTGAAATGCGTTGGTAGTGTTACTGTAACACATGTCCAAGATATTTTCCCCTTGAGTGGGAATGTCCATATACTGAAGTGATGGCAATACAGAGTCCAGACTGCAGGTGTTAAAATCCCCCAATATAAACAGCGGCGCGCTGGGATACTTAGCCAGCATAGCATTAGTATCCTCCACCATCAGTTCCGTGGCTATCTTGATGTTAGCACTGGGGGCAACATAAACACTGTTGATCACAACAGTAGAAAATTCCCGGGGCCGGTAGTAGGGGCAGATGGACAGGGTCAACATCTCCAAATGGGTTGTGCACAGCTTATGGTGGACTTTGATGTTATTGGCCTTTTTGTGTTTACTGTATAGACAGACTTTCTTTTTCTTTTTTCTTTTATTTATTTATTTATTTATGCAGGGACATGCACAATATACATTGACCTTTAAAAGGAAAGATGCATTGTACCAGGTTATAGCACAAGTGCTAATTTCCACCTGTAGTCCCTGGGCAGGCTGGTGTTAGCATTAATAAAAGCAGACATTTGCTAAAACTACAAGTAAGCATTGATAAAAAACTAAAACCAAACATTGATTAAAAAAACTAAAACCAAGCATTGCTAAAAACTAAAACAGACATTAATAACATTGATAAGAAGCCAAAACATTGATAAAAACTAAAACATACAATAATACATTTTTGTAACTCCATCCATATAAACAATTTTTCACATCCAACCACTGACTCTTATTGGTCCCACTGTCGTCATCACACACTCTAACACCTTTACATCACAGTACATTATGGACACAGGTTTGCTTAGAGATTAACTGTTTTTTCACCAAGCATGAAAATGTGTGATAATCTGTTACTGCAAGTAACTCCGTTGGTAACATGTTCCACTGTCGCATAGCCACACATGAAAATGTTGAATTTGCTAATGTTGTCTTGTGCTTAGGAATCCTGCACTCACCGAGTGCTGTTGATCGAGTTGTCCGAGATGTATTTACAGAACTTAATGAAACAAACCTTTTTAAGGGAGGAGCAGCAGAGTTATGGGATACCTTAAATAAAAGATACACATTTGTATACATAATTAAATTGTCAAAGCTCAACAGGTTATATTTGGACAGGATTGGGCAGTGATGGAATGTTCGTCTTTTCATGTCATGAATGTTGATAGAATATTTGTATAATGATTCCAGAGGCCTCAGGGCAGATTTACACGCCTGTGACCAACTGGTCATACAGTAAAGAAAATGTGGAATTATCATAGCATTTAGATACATACTTGATGCTTCAGTAGATAGTGAATTTCTGATATGTTTGAAATTAGCACAATTAAATTTGACCGTGTTTGTCATCTTTTTAATGTGCTTTTTAAAGCTTAAATTTGAGTCAAGTGTAACACCTAAATATTTAAATTTAATCACATTCTTAATTTTTTGTCCTTCTATCAAGATATGACAAGAATTCTTGGATTTGTAGCGATTAGTAAAAAGCATTGACACATTTTTATCTACGTTTAAGGTTAAACAAGAATTTCTCAACCAATGTGAGACTTTCTCCATTTCCTGTGTTATTTTTTCAGTCACCTCTTCAGTCGTTTTACCATGAGTATATACCACAGTGTCATCAGCATACATAATTATATTTGCATTACACACAGACAGGAGATCATTAATATATAATGTAAACAGCAAAGACCCTAAAATAGAGCCCTGCAGCACACCATGCTGCATGCTTTTAAGGGAGATGTAACATTGTTTACAATTACACACTGCTGTCTGTCACTGAGGTATGACTTATCCAATTTTGTGTACTTTTATGAAGGGAGAATTGTGATAATTTGTTTAAAAAGTAACTCATGGTTGACTGTATCAAAAGCCTTTCGCAGGTCAAGAAAAAAAGCCCCCACTACCCCTCCCCCATCCAGGCTGAATTTGATGTTTTCTAGTAGATAACAGCATGCTGTTTCAGTGGAATATCCTTTCCTGAAACCAAACTGAAAGGGGTTAAGTGCTGCCATGGAGTCAAGGTGGTCCACCAGCTGTTGTGCTACAGCTTTCTCCAAGCCTTTGGAAATGGTTGGGAGTACGCTGATGGGTCTGTAATTTGCGACCTGGAGCTTATCACCTGATTTGTACACTGGCTGTACAATGGCTGTTTTCAAAATTGTGGGAAAGGTACTCTCATTTATGGATTGATTTATAATTTTTGTTAATACTGATGTTAAAATTTCTTTGTGTTCTTTCAGAAAAGCTGTATCCATTCCAAATATGTCTTTAGCTTTACTATTTTTAAGATTGGATATGATTTTAGAGATATTCCCTTCATCTACATTACTCCATTTAAAAGAATGAGCATCACAGTGGAATTCATGAGTGCAGTTTGGCTTAGAAAAACTCTGTCAATTGTGACACAGAGTTTATAAAATAATCATTAAAATATTTTGCCAGTGTTGTTATTTTGGATAACAGAATTTATTTTTAGCTTTAAGTCATCACATCTTGGTTTTTCTTTTCCAATAGCTAATCCATGCTTCTCCAAATAAGTTTATTGTTGCCTTTTGCATCCTTTATTATATTGAGAAAAAAGTTAGCCTTTGCTTTTCGAAGTTGTATAGTGACTTTATTTCTCAAGCTTCTATAAGTGTAATGATCAGGGGTTAGCCCTGACTTAAGAAATTTTTTGAGGGCCATATCTCTTTGTTTCATGAGGCCCCAAAGAGAGGTGTTAAACCATGGCTGCCTCTTTTTATTGGACTTTCTTTGTTTCAATTCTGTATATTTTGCAATAATATCTGTTATAGCTGTTGTAATATTTCTGCATGACTGGTCACAGGTTTTGCCATTTTGAAACTCTGAGTTTATTTTGCTTAAATCATTCTCAAGGAAGATTTGATTTTTCTTTGGAATGTAAGAAATTTTAGATGATTTTTTAATTTGCTGTTGATCCCTATACCTTAGTTTGTTTAATTTTCTGGCTACTAAAGTAAGATTATGGTCTGACAAACCTGTTATCAAATTATATGTTTTGGTTACCCTATCTGGCTTATTACTAAAAATTAGGTCAATCAAAGTTTGTGAATTTTTAGTCAGTCTTGTAGGTTTATTTATTAATTGTGTCATTTGTGTAGAATTGGTAATATCTTTCAGCTTTTTTCTTCGTGCTTTATCGAGCCAGTTTATATTAAAATCACCCATTAGCAATATTTCCTTTCTTTCATATTTCTTTAAGATTTCGGCCAAACCAGAGTAAAAGTCATTAGTTGCATTTGGTAGGTGATACACAGCGAGTACAGTGAATGACATTTGGGGAGATAGCCTTATTGTGACCCCGACACATTCCAGAGTTTGATCGCAGGTGTCTATCTGGTAACTGTCAATGCTGTCTTTAACGTAAATCAAAACCCCGCCCCCTTTTCCTTTCCCTCGGTCTCGTCTGTAAACATTGTATCCGGGGATTGTAAACGCAGATAGAGGAGTCATGGTGTTCATCCAAGTTTCTGTGAGACACAGGTAATCCAGATTTGAGTCCGTGAGTAAATGTTCCAGTTGTTCTGTTTTTGAAATGATGCTGCGTGTGTTTAAATGTCCTCCAAATATTCCCTTTGGCTTTGTTTGCGGGTTCCACAGTACAGATGCATGATTGACAGTTTGAAAAAGTTTGGTTTTGTGTTGTTTGAAGGCAACGGTCGTCTGTAACGTGTTTAGTTGGTTACAGCAGCTGTTGTTGTTTGTCGTCTTAGACACATGGCGTGCATTACCTTGAAACTTTGTGATGGAATCGTTTCGGTTACAGGTCACCGGTGCCGCTGCTGCTGTAGTCACCTGCTGCGGCTGCTGGGCGTCCACCGGTCCAGGGTTCAGGTGAACGTCTCCACAGAGCAGTAAAATAATGCAGAGTAAAGCGGCATTACCCCGCTGGACTTTTGTCAGAGCAGCTCTCCGTGTGTGATGCACGTTATGCTTAGCTTGAGCAAGTGCCCGTCCTTCATCCAACACGTTGGAGTAGATGATGTACTGGCTCCAGGAGTCCAGGGGTACAGCTGGTCGGTCAGATGGATCAGCTGGATGAGTTCCTGTGCGGGCAGCAGCCCAGCTTCCATACAGTTGCATGGTAGTGAGAGCCATCAAATAGAGCGCTACGATTAACACATTAAAAGCCTGGGCTTTGATACATTTTGTTGATGGCCACAGAGTCCAGGTTATTAGTGCATTTGTCAAGTCAGGCGGCTTCCTAGATTTCATTTGAAAAGGTAAAACTAACTAACTAACTAACTAACCTGCACTTATATAGCGCTTTTCTAGTCACAAAGACCACTCAAAGCGCTTTCATTAATACTAACCCTCTATTCTAAGGGCCTAAAGGAAACAGATATCTAGGGACAATTTAGAACAGCCAATTAACCTAACATGCATGTCTTTGGCATGTTTAGTTGGTTACAGCAGCTGTTGTTGTTTGTCGTCTTAGACACATGGCGTGACTCTATGGCCACAGAGTCCAGGTTATTAGTGCATTTGTCAAGTCAAGCGGCTTCCTAGATTTCATTTGAAAAGGTAAAACTAACTAACTAACTAACTAACCTGCACTTATATAGCGCTTTTCTAGTCACAAAGACCACTCAAAGCGCTTTCATTAATACATCAGCACCTGCCAAGCCGCTGCTACCTGCTGCCGCCATCTTGACCCCACTGTTATGTATGAATATGGAGCCAAGGACGAGGCCAGGTGTCGAACTGAACACAGGTTTATTAAAGAGGTTCTTTAGAGCACGGCACAGCTGTTAGGCTGAAGAGGTGGCCAAGAGACCGCCCCTTTTGCCCACTGCCCTCTTATAGCCCCGGGTGGTGGCAGAACCGGAAGATGGAGCCACCACCCATACCACACAAATAAGAATCCAAACTATACACAACATTCTCCTCCCCATCAGAAAAGTCCAAAACACACACACAATTGAGACCCTCCTCAATTTAGAACCCAAATCACGCACTAAGAAAACTAAACTGAGGTTCCTTAAAGGGGCCTATCACAGTCACACAAAACAACTAAAAACTAGGGGAGGACAGATGGACTGCCTTCCCACCCCCACACGGCAAGACAGATTATTCTGCCATCTATACTAAAAGAAACAGACCAACTAAAGAAAATAATTGCCGTGTTCCTAAATTAAAAGAAAATGTACAAAATAAGCCCCAGAAATATATACAATAAACAACAAAACAATTAAACTATATACACACAGCATGGGAAGATGCTGTGGGCCACCTGGTCCTTTCATTAGTCCACTCCTGGAAGCGGACCACATTCCAGGCCGCAGCAGGTCGCTGCGGCACCGGTGTGCCTCCTCCTCTTGACCCTCAGATGTCTCACTCGTCCAGTCTCACCACTCATGGTCTCCACCACCTGCTGTGGTTTCACCAACCCCTGAGCCTGAATTCAATCCGTGGTTCCCAAAGGGGTTCTGTTTGGCTTGCAGTGTCTCCACTTCGCACTCGCTCCCTCAGTGCCAATCGGTCCTGCCCGTACCTCTTAACTTCGCTGCTGCCATTGCCATTGTGACCCCCTGTTCACCGGCACCTTCCAGCCGAAATCCAGGAACAGATGGAGCCAGCCACTCAGTGCCACCTGCCGTCACAGGCGTCCCACCATGCTGCCCAGTTCCCTCATCTAGGGCTACTTGGGCTCTGGCACAGGAACCCTCCTGTGATGGCCCTGGATGGTATTGGTCTTGCTCACTCTCCAGGGTGCCAGGCAATTCCTCATCCCACACTGCGCTGTCTGCCACACTCAGAATCGCACAGTTCCACGTCTTGGCCGATTTGCACCGAGCCATCAGTTCCAAGGTTTCCACTGTGGCTAGCTGTCCTTCTCCACAACCACAAAGTGGCACCGGGTCGCAATTCTGACATGCGGGGAAAAACATCTCACAGTCGTCCAATCTGGCACGGAGCTCACCGCTTCCGTGCCAATCCACACAACAACGCTTCCATCCCGTCCAACTCCATCATACAGTCTGCGTGACCATTGGTGCTTGGAGACATAGCATGAACAACCGTGAGGGCGTGAGAGTCCACTTTGTGCCACGGACCTCCTTGCTTGGATCTGTGGCACGCCCTGGTGACATGAAGCAAGTAGCCACACGTGCCGCAGCGCTCTGCTCTTGCCGAACAACTCTTAGCCTTGAAATGGTGCTTCGTGGAGCCACAGCCCTCACCTTTGGGCTTTCCCAGCGCAAACTTCACATTCATAGCGCTGGCGTCGTCCTCCACGCTTCCGATGCTGACCGGGTCCACCGCATATGCGATCAGCGGTGATCTCAGATGTTGATGTGACAAGCTCTCACTCAGCTCCCGTGACAGTTTGTCCATAGCTTCCAGCCATTGAGCTAACTCAATGGTAGTGGGCAGCACCAATTCGCCTGAAAACGTAAACAGCTTTGACCCGATAGTAGCGCCATTGTTATAATCTGCCATCTGGTCGCAAATCATCCCTTTCTCCAATAGTCCAAGGTGGCACCCGTTGACCACCAGCTCCAAGTCTGTCACGAACCACTGAATAGACCCACCTACCCATTGGTGGCGCTGTGGAAACCGAATCGTGCCAACCATGACGTTTTCCAGGAAGCGAAAATAGCGCACCATTAGCTCAATCCCTTACTAACTAACTACTAACTAACCTGCACTTATATAGCGCTTTTCTAGTCACAAAGACCACTCAAAGCGCTTTCATTAATGCTAACCCTCTATTCTAAGGGCCTATAGGAAACAGATATCTAGGGACAATTTAGAACAGCCAGTTAACCTAACATGCATGTTTTTGGCATGTGGGAGGAAACCGGAGAAATCCCGGAGTAAACCCACGCAACACGGGGAGAACATGCAAACTCCACACAGATCACTGTTGGTCGGGGGCTGGGATCGAACCCACGATTCCACGATCCCCACAATCCCCCGGCCAAGGGTAAACTGTGCTGCCGCAGTGCTAACCACTGCGCCACCGTGCAGCCCTTAATCAAAACTATCACAGTCACACAGTGTGCTTAGCTCCTTCACTGCAAAATTGCGCACCAACGACTCACATGCCTTCCAATTTCCCATCTTCCAAAGGTCTAGTGCCACCCTGCAAGTCTGAAAAACGGTGCACCACCCTGGCCATAGGACCGGTGGCACACCGGGGAGCTCCAAAACCGACCAAATTTCAAACCCGCATGCTTCCATATCTTGTTGTAATCCACTTTTATCCTTGTTGCCAAATGTTATGCATAAATATAGAGCCAAGGACGAGGCCAGGTGTCGAACTGGACACAGATTTATTAAAGAGGCTGTTTACGGTAAGGCACGACCATTAGGCAGAAGAGGTGGCCAAGAGACCGCCCCTCTTACCCACTGCCCTCTTATAGCCCCGGGTGGTGGCGAAACCGGAAGATAGAGCCACAACCCATACCACACAAATAAGAGGCCAAACTATACACAACACCCACCACCACAACTCTTCCCTGATTCCCTTGTTCTGTCTGACCCGATGACGGTGAAGTTGTTCAGGCTGACCTCGGTATCGGAAACTGTCTTGTCCAGTCATGTCTCCATCACGGCGATGATGCAGATGTCCCCGAAAGCTCTTTCTGTCACGAGGGGTGGAAGATTGGACCCAAATGCTGGATGTAAGTTTAAACTGTTTTTATTGGGATCTAGTCACCCTGACTCAGCTTGAAGGCTCGTCCAGAAAATAGCTGATGCAGCTCAGAAGCTGCAAACAAAAAGCGGAGATAAAACAAACTAGGCAGCATACAGACCAGGCAGAACATGAAGCGTGATGTTCGTGCCATATGACTAAAGCAACCCGAACAGAAGTGGAACAGAACTTAAATAACAAAGGGGACAATCGACACAATACGGCACAGGTGGGGAGAGCAACCATGACTGACAGCTGACACATAAGGAATACAAAGGTGACAGGAGGGGTGGTGCTGCACACACAACCGCAGACAGAGGACACACATAAACAGAGGATCAGAGAATACATGACCATGAAAAATGATAATAACAACAGAGAATCATACCAAACTAAACTCAAACCCCAGACCAGAATAAAGAATAACACAACTATGATAATGAATAATAAAAAACACAGAACTCCAAAATGCAAACTAGGCTGAGGCAGGGGAAACAAAGAAAGGCAAAAATAAACACAAAGCATGAAAATGGTCCCCAGACCATACCCAGAACCCTGACACTTTCCAGTGGCATGCAGCAGATCAATTTTGTTATGTAGTGAATGGACATTTAACAGAATGGTGGAAGGAAAAGGGGAGTGACGAAGAGGGACAGGATTAGAAATGAGTATATCAGAAGTACAGCTCAGGTCGAGCGGTTTGGAGACAAAGAAAGAGGGGCAAGGCTGAGATGGTTTGGACATGTGCAGAGGAGGGAAAGTAGACATAGTGAATTTTATTTTCGGATAGTACATTACAGGTTAAAAGAAACTGTATAATATAACAACAAGGTCAAATTAGACAAAGACTCCTTCTACTATACAATTCCACGTGAGTTATCCGAAATGGGTGATGGCTGAAGCCGCAGCTTATATTGCCCACCCATATTCCATCCAAGAATTCAAAGGAGAAAAAAGAGAAAACAAGACAAGAGCGATTACAATTTAAAACAAGGCTAAGACAAAATGTGACTGAGAGAAAAAGAAAACTGAGCTAGTCTAAGTTAAGCGGTTACTATTCAAAAACAAATCTAAGACATAGTGTCACAGAGAAAAAAAGAAAAAAAGAAAAAACTAAGCTACAACACAACACAGGCTGGGAATGTCAATCCTTATGTGAGTTTACATGTCGTCTTGTAAATATGTTTGGAGTATTTCTTCCTTTAGTTTTTGTTTAAATTGTCCAAGCTTTGTACATGATTTTAATTCAGGTCCAAAATCGTTCCATAATCTGACTCCTTGCACTGAAATACAGTGTTGCTTGGTGGTTGTTCTCACTGTAGGCTTTTGAAATATACATGTTCCTCTGAAGTGATATCGTTTCTCCCTTGTTTGGAACAACTTTTGGATATTTGCGGGCAGTGATAGATTCTTCACTTTGAACATTATTATTGCGGTTTTAAAGTCAATCAGATCTTTCAACTTGAGAGTTTTTTGTTTAAGAAAAAGTGGGTTTGTTGGTTCCCTGTAAGCTGCTTTGTTGATTATTCTAATAGCTCTCTTTTGAAGCATAAAGAGTGGATATATGTTTGTTTTATATGTATTTTCCCATACTTCATTACAATATGTCATGTATGGGAGTATTAATGAATGGTACAAGGTGTATAGTGTGGGTTGATTCAGCAAATTTTTCACTCTGTGTAATATTGCAATTGATTTGGATACTTTACCTTTTATATAATTAATATGTGGCTTCCAACACAGTTTGTTATCAATTATTACTCCAAGGAATTTAGTTTCGGATACCCTTTCAATCTCTACACCATTTACACTGAGTTTGGGTACTGGGTAGTTGTGATGGTTGTTAAAGACTATAAATTTTGTCTTGCTTAAATTGAGCGTTAATTTGTTTGAATCAAACCACAGTTTCAGCTTTCCTAATTCCTTTCCGAGTGTATCCAGAAGTTGTTCCAAATTGTTTCCACTGCATAGCAGATAAGTGTCATCAGCAAACAATATTAAGTCCATTTTTTCTGAAACTTTACATATATCATTTATATACATATTGAATAATAATGGTCCCAAAACTGAACCCTGTGGGACTCCACAGGTGACCTTCAGTAACTCTGAGTTTTTGCTGTTAACACATGCAAACTGATATCTATTCTTTAAGTAACTACTTAACCAGGACAGTGCTACCCCTCTTATACCACAATTTTGTAGTTTCTTTAATAATAGATTGTGATCTACTGTATCAAATGCTTTTTTAAGATCCAGGGATACTCCAACTGAATACTCTTTATTTTCAATGGCTGTTGATATTTTTTCTGTAAATTCCATTAAGGCATATGCTGTTGTCCTTTTGTGTCTGAACCCATATTGCTGCTCACACAATAAATCATTCTTCAGTATGAAGTTGTCAATTCTCTCATAGAATATTTTTTCAAGTATCTTGGAAAATTGCGGTAATAGTGAAATTGGTCTGTAGTTGGAGAGTTCCCCTCTGTCGCCTGTCTTATAAATCGGAATTACTTTAGCTATTTTCATTGCATTGGGAAATATACCTGATTGGAGAGACAGGTTACAGATATACGTCAGTGGTTTCACTATGCATTCGATAACAGTTTTGACTAGTAGCATGTCAATACCATCGCAGTCAGTAGATGTTTTACTTTTGAACGATTTAACAATTTCAATGACCTCTCTTTCATCTGTGTTCTTTATGAAGATGGTGTCTTTTACAGCAGTGTTATTGCATATTGTATCACCTGTAGGCACCGTAGTGGGTATTTCTCGGGCCAGTTTAGGTCCAATGTTAACAAAAAAATTATTAAATTCATCTGCAGGTGAAGCTATATTCACATTCAGAGTCGATTTATTATTTTTTGGAATATTAGTTGGGTAGCTAGTATTTCTGCTTTTATTTCCAAGGATACTGTTGATTATTGTCCATGTATTTTTAATATTGTCTTTGTTTTTTTCCAGTTCTTTACTGTAATAGTCTCTTTTACTGCATCTTATTATATATGTTAACTTATTTTTGTATGTTTTATACCATTGCTCTGCTTCTTTTGTCCTTTTCTTTATGAAAGCTTTATATAATAAATTTTTCTTTTTACACGCCTTTTGTAGTCCTTTGGTTAACCATGGTTTGTCAGCAAATTTGTGTTTAAGCTTTTTTTTTAACTAAGTGGCAGTTTTTTTCATAAAGAGTGGTTACAATGTTTATAAATGTGTCATAGGCTTCATTTACATCTGATACATAGACTTCTGTCCAGTCTTGCTTCAGCAAGTCCTCTTTAAAAGAATTGATTGCGTTTGGTGATTTGTGTCTGAACGATTTTGAGATTTTTTCTGGGTTGGGCCCCGTGTGGCCATGGATAAGTGCAAAGATTGGCAAGTGGTCGCTTATATCATTTATCAATAATCCACTTTCTATTTTCTTATCGAGAACATTGACAAACAGGTTGTCAATAAGTGTAGCAGAGTGAACTGTGATTCTACTGGGATGTGTTATTGTGGGATATAGACTCATGCTGTACATAGAGTTCATGAACTCTGTAACTACATTTTGTTGATGTGGATTAAGTAGGTCAATATTGAAATCTCCACAAATTGCTACCATTTTCTTACTAGTAATATTATTGTACAGCTCGACTAATTTATCTCTGAATGTCTCAATGCAAGTTCCCGGCGTTCTGTATATGCAGCTTATGATTAGATTTTTTGTTTTGTCTAGGTCAGTCTCAACAGTAACACATTCCAAAACCCCTGGTAGTGCTGAGGACATTTCATTTACAAGCTTACATCTATATAGGTCATCAACATACAGTGCAACACCACCACCCTTTTTTTGAGATCTGTTAATGTTAAACATCCGATATCCCTCTATTGCCATCAGGGGAGCCTGGTCTTCATTAAGCCAGGTTTCCGAGACTGCAATGGCTGTGAATTTTCTGTTTAGCTGTTTTAAATAGTCCTGAATCTGTGAGAAGTTTTTGTTAAGACTTCTGCTATTGAAGTGTATTATTGACAGTTTACCATCTAATTGCACTTGACTTTTGAATTGCTTTTCAGTGTAATATTCATAGTGGTTATGAATATTATTGAAAAAGTGGTTATCGGGATCAATATCATTCTCCATCTCTTGTGGTTTATGTTCAGCATAGTGGCATATTTTTAGAGTTTGAGTTTCCTCACTCTGTGTTTCATAGACAGTGTTCATTTGTATTTATCTAAGTCAGTAGCATCTCTGATCATTATACTTTTTGCTTGCTCAGGTGTTCCATTTAGTTTAATCCAAATTCTACAATTTCTTGTCCAGGTTGACTGTATCCTATTTTGTTTTTTTAGCATCCGTGCCTGCCGTGCTAATTCAGCGTTTTTTTTTGTCAGGTGTTCATTTAGGTAAACTTGAGTTTCCTTTAGTTTTTTGGCCTGCCTCAGTATGTCATTTTTCACCCTCCTGTTCACAAAGCGCATCACAATTGATTTCTTTGTTTTGTTATCTTTCTTCGGTAAAGCATAACAGGCTGAGATCGCACTGGCTTCTACCTTAATGTCTTTATCATTAAGGAACTGAAGCACTTGGTTTTCTAGGGACATTGATTCACTTATGGAAGCATGTTCACCACTCAGTCCTGTTGCGGCATGGGCGTAGGACTGATATCTGATGTCTAGTCCACTTATAACTAGGTCATCAATGCGAGAACCTTGTTCAAGATCCTCGACGCGTTGCTCCAAAAGACGCCCGTGTTGCTCCAGGTCCATATTTTTTTTGTCTTTTTCTTTTATTATTGAATGTAGGGCTTGTACCTCTTGTATTAGGTTTATTATTTTGGCCTGTTGGTTAGTCATTTTGGCCAATTCTTCTAACAAAAAGTTCAGAGATTTTTTAATTTCTTCCATTTCCTCTTTTTTGGGTGGCATTTTACTGACCTGTGGATAGAAAGAAAGACAGCAGTTTGAGTGTGAATAATAACAATTTGCACTGCCCAGGCCATGGCTGGATCAGATTTAAAGACAGGTTTGCCAGATTGGTGCTGGGTAGGAATCAATTGGAGGAGCTCAAATCTGGTTCTAGACTGAGGGGGGCATGGATTAGTAGATGTACACATGGCTTGGTACCTGTGTTAATTTTGTTGACAAATAGTTTTCGTGATAGTTTTCATCAATGACATATCAACAATCACTAAATACAAACTGACTCATGAAGCAAAAATTCTAAGTATAGGCACTTTTCATCAATGAATAAAAACAAAACCAAAATGTTCCAGAGACGAGATCTAATCAGAATGGTTTGAAATTAGAGCAATTTTGTAAACATAAATCAAAAAGAAAAAAAAATGCTGCATCTATATCCAGAGCAGAAATTGTGCTCTATTGTCTATCCCTCACCACACAATTCATATCATATAAGAATTAATCGACTAAATCTACAATAGGTCAAATAAATTCTTATGCTATTTAGTTGACTAAGACTAATCTAAAACTAAAATGGTTTAGATAACAAATTATGACTAAAAATAAATGACATTTTAGTCAAAAGACTATGACTAAAACTAAATAAAAAAAATTGCTATCAAAATTAACATTGTTCGGTACACTATCTCACCACCTTATCATGGTGGAGGGTTTGAGTGCCCGAATGATCCCAGAATCAGAATCAGAATCAGAATCAGATTTATTGCCATTGTTCATGTAGTACACAAACTAGGAATTTGTCTTGGTGCAATGCTGCAACATTAAAACATGATAAGATAAAGAGATAAACTAAAAAAAAACTTAAAGACTAAGACCATGCAATAAGTGTAGAATAATAAGTAATAATAATAATAATAATAATAATGAGTAATACTAGTCACAGCAGTTTTAAATAAATTAGCAAGTAGCAGATGATGTGCAGTCGATAATGCAACAGAAAAACAGTGATGAATGACATGAGTCTGGTTGAGCTGCTGTATATAGTGCACGAGAGTCAATAAGTCACTTAATGTTCAGCAGTCTGATGGCAGAGGGGAAAAAGCTGTTCATGTGCCGAGAGGTTTTAGTCTGAATGGACCGAAGTCTTCTACCTGAGGGGAGGGTGGCAAACAGTACGTGACCAGGGTGTGAAGGATCGGCCATGATCCGGCCTGCACGCCTCCGGGTCCTGGAGATGTACAGATCCTGGAGAGATGGGAGCTTGCAGCCGATCACCTTCTCAGCAGTGCGCACGACGCGCTGCAGCCTTAGTTTTTCCCTGGCAGTAGCTCCTGCGTACCACACGGTTATGGAGGAGGTGAGGATGGACTCAATGATGGCTGTGTAGAACTGCACTAACATCTTGGTGGGTAGCTTGAGCTTCCTCAGCTGCCGCAGAAAGAACATCCTCTGCTGGACCTTTTTGATGAGGGAGCTGATGGTTGGCTCCCACTTGAGGTCTCGGGTGATGGTGGTGCCCAAGAAGCGGAAGGAATCTGCAATGGTCCAGATCCCAGGAGCTATGTTGTCGGGGGCAACTTGCCCCTGGTAGGTATTGGGCTGCACGGTGGCGCAGTGGTTAGCACTGCGGCAGCACAATTTACCCTTGGCCGGGGGATTGTGGGGATCGTGGGATCGTGGGTTCAATCCTAGCCCCCGACCAACAGTGATCTGTGTGGAGTTTGCATGTTCTCCCCGTGTTGCGTGGGTTTACTCCGGGATTTCTCCGGTTTCCTCCCACATGCCAAAAACATGCATGTTAGGTTAATTGGCTGTTCTAAATTGTCCCTAGATATCTGTTTCCTATAGGCCCTTAGAATAGAGGGTTAGTATTAATGAAAGCGCTTTGAGTGGTCTTTGTGACTAGAAAAGCGCTATATAAGTGCAGGTTAGTTAGTTAGTTAGTTAGTATTATGTAGTTATTTACTGTTCATATACTGTTTATGTTGGAGCTCTTATTTTTGTGGCATGGGGTTGACAAGCTAGTTTAACTGGAACTAAACCACCAGAGATTGCTCACAAGGTAAAGAGCACCTGAGCTGAAGAGGATTACAGGGGGTTGTATCTCTCACCCATGTCATCATGTAATCCTTCCTAAAGGAAAGATTAGTAATTTGCTTCAATGAGGGATATGTGGAGCACAGTTTTTGAATATTTTGATCAGAGTATGACACAACGGAAAGATTCCATTTATTGACCAACTAAAGAGACATAACTGCCCAATTACATAATGCTGATATTTTTGAAAACTGACTGACACTGTTGTTGGCTAATAGTACTTTGTGGTAGCTACAGCTATATCAGTTTTTGAGTGAATTTTGCACTCAGAATAGCTGCTCGTTCCATAAGTGTTTCAATTATCTTTTGGATGTTTTCTGATTTTAATATAATAACACTGTTACTGAAACCGTCAGATCATCTGGTTGCATCTCATCTGGTTGCATCTCATCCCTTAAAATTAGGCATGATTACCTCTATTGCACGGGGGAGGGGGGGTTGAAACGTTCATAGACTGAAAAGTCTATGAGTGGTCAGATTTGACCAAATGTGCCTTATTTTTCAACCTCAGGGATCCAAGTGCTGCAACACTGATGAAAGCTGTGTGTGCACCGAAGAGAAGACTATGTTGAAAAATAAGCATTTGGTCAAATTTGACCACTATGAACTTTTCAGCCCCCCCCCCCCCCCCACTGTAGTCAAGACCAGACTGTGACCAGTGTACGAAGGTCTTGAGAGACTCTGGTCTTGATGAGGTCTCGACTACAACACTAATTATTACTAGATGAAAATGTACTGCCTTGAAGACTTGCTGGATATGTATCCATCCATCCATCCATCCATCCATCTTCTACCACTTATCCAGGGGTCGGGGTCATGGAGGCAGCAGTCCAAACAGAGCAGTCCAGGCTGCCACCTGGGTCACATAGCACCATGATCCCAAGGGGAAAGAAGGTAGGAAGTGAACCCACTGGAGGGTGGACCCATGTGGCTCCTTTGGGAACACTGGGTCCTTGAATTAACTTTTTTCATAGGATGTTCTATGGGGATCTATATGCAGTATATATGTATTACACAAGAGGGAGTACGGTACCAATGGATATTCAATTCAATTCAATTTTATTTATACTACCGTTCAAAAGTTTGGGGTCACCCAGACAATTATTTTGTGTTTTCCAAGAAAAGTCACACTTATTTACCACCATGAGTTGTAAAATGAATAGAAAATATTGCCAAGACATTGACAAGGTTAGAAATAATGATTTGTATTTGAAATAATAATTTTTTCCAGATTCTTAACCTGCTCAAAGGAAGGTCAGTTTTATAGCTTCTCTAACCAGCTAAACTGTTTTCAGCTGTGCTAACATGATTGCACAAGGGTTTTCTAATCATCCATTAGCCTTCTGACGCAATGAGCAAACACATTGTACCATTAGAACACTGGAGTGATAGTTGCTGGAAATGGACCTCTATACACCTAAGTAGATATTGCACCAAAAACCAGACATTTGCAGCTAGAATAGTCATTTACCACATTAGCAATGTACATTAGATATTAGAGTGTATTTCTGATTAGTTTAAAGTTATCTTCATTGAAAAAAAACAGTGCTTTTCTTTAAAAATAAGGAAATTTTTAAGTGACCCCAAACTTTTGAATGGTAGTGTATATAGCACCATTTCACAACAACAGTCATCTCATAGCACTTTCAACTTTAGGGGAAACCTCCACAGTTGCAGTAAAAACCCCAGCAATCAGGCGATCCCCTGTGAGCAAGCGCTTGGCGATGGTGGAGAGGAAAAACTCCCTTTTAACAGGAAGAAACCTCCAGCAGAACCAGGCTCAGGGAGGGGCAGTCATCTGCTGCGACTGGCTGGGGGGTGAGGGGATAGATAAGACAAAAAGAGCAGACATGTAGAGAGCAAACAGCACGATGAGGACTCAATCTATGGTAGAGAACAAACAGATGTTAATGACCAGCAAAAAATAAATATTTCATTGAAAGTGAAGAAAGGAGTGAAGCCCAGTGCATTATTGGAGGTCCCCCGGCTGTCTAAACCTATTAGCAGCATAACTAAGGGAGGGTTCAGAGACACATGATCCCTCCCTAATTGTAGGCTATATCAAAAAGGAAGGTTTTAACCCTATTCTTAAAACAGAGATCGAGTCTGACTCCCGAATCCAGATTGGCAGCTGGTTCCACAGGAGAGGAGCTTGATAACTGAAGACTCTGCCTCCCATTGTACTTTTGGAGATTCTAAGTATTACAAGTAATCCTGCATTTTGGGAGCATAGTGCTCTGTTAGGATTATACGGTAGTATCAGATCTTTTAAATAAAAAGGGGCCTTTTTTTTTTTTTTTTTTTGCCTGATTGTTTAGAGCTTTTTAAGTAAGAAGAAGGATTTTTAACTTAATTCTAAACTCTATGGGAAGCCAATGAAAGGAGGCCAGAACCGGAGAGAGATGATCTCTCTTTCTAGTACCTGTTAAAACTCTTGCTGCAGCATTTTAGATCAACTGAAGACTTTTTAAAGATGTTTTAGGACAATCTGATAATAAAGAGTTACAATAATCTAATCTAGAGCTAACAAAAGCGTGGCTCAGTTTCTCAGCATCACTCTGAGATAAGATGCTCCTTATCTTGGCAATATTACACAAATGATAGAAGGCAGTCTTAGAAACAAATTTAATATGTGAATTGAAAGACAGATCTTGATCAAAAATAACTCCAAGGATCCTCACAGAGCTATTAAGAGAGAGTAACTGCATCCAAACTAAAAGTTTGATTTGGAAAGGTATTTCTAAGGTTTTTTGGACCAACAAGAATGACTTCAGTCTTATCTGAATTTAATAGCATGGAATTGCAAGTCATCCAAGCTTTGATTTCCTTAAGACAGGCTTCTAACTTGGCAAATTGATTACTATCATCTGGCTTCATTGACAAATATAATTGTATGTCATCTGCATAACAATGAAAATGTATACAGTGATTTCTAATAATGTTGCCTAACGGAAGCATATATAAACTAAAAAGAGTAGGGCCTGGCACAGATCCCTGTGGAACTCCATGACTGAGCTTTGAGTTGAAAGGGCAGCATGGTGGTGCAGTGTTTAGCACTGTTGCCTTACAGCTAGAAGGTTCCTGGTTCGAATCCCCAGGCTGGCAGAGGTTGGAACCTTTCTGTGTGGAGTTTGCATGTTCTCCCTGTGCTGCATGGGTTTACTCTGGGGGCTCCGGTTTCTTCCCACAATCCAAAGACATGCATGTTAGGTTAATTGGCTGTTCTAAATTGTTCCTAGATATCTGTTTCCTATAGGCCCTTAAAATAGAGGGTTAGTACTAGTGAAAGCGCTTTGAGTGGTCTTTGTGACTAGAAAAGCGCTATATAAGTGCAGGTTAGTTAGTTAGTTTGTAGTTGAAAGAAAACTCATTATTGACATGAACAAACTGGAACCTATCAGATAAATAAGATCTAAACCACTGCAACAAAGTTCCATTAAGTCCAACATAGTGTTCTAATCTATCAAGTAGAATATTATGATCAATAGTATCAAAAGCTGCATCAAGGTCTAAAAGGACAAGAACAGAAACAAGTCCATTATCAGATGCAATAAGGAGGTCATTAATGATGGGTCATTAAGGCTGTTTCAGTACTATGATGGATTCTAAACCCAGAATGAAACTCTTCAAGTAAGCGATTTCCCTGCAGGTAGTCAAATAATTGCGTAGCAACAACTCTTTCTAAGATTTTTGAAATGAAAGGGAGATTAGAGATTGGTCTATAGTTAGCTAAAACTCCTGGATCCAGCGTTGGCTTTTTGAATAAGGGTTTAATTACAGCTGTTTTAAAACCCTGCGGTACATGGCCTAAAGCTAATAAAGAATTGATTATTTGAAGAATAAAGCTACAATAAGTGGGAAGACTTCTTTAAATAACCTGGTAGGAATAAGGTCTAGAAGACAAGTTGAAGGCTTGGATGAGGAAATTATTTTGTCTAATAAAAGGTCAATTGGAGTAAACTCATCCAAACAAATATCAATTGAAGGAGTTGCAGTAGTTACTGTATTTAAGTTAATGGTGGGAAGAATCTGATTGATTTTATCTCTGATAGCTGAAACTTTATTCTTGAAAAAGTTCATAAAGTCCTGACTAGTAAGCTCTAAGGGAATGCTAGGATTGACAGAGTCCTGACTCTTTGTCAGCCTGGCTACAGTGCTGAAAAGAAACCTAGGATTATTCTTGTTCTTTTCTATTAATGCAGAATAATAACTCGTTCTAGCTTTTCTCAGAGATTTTTTTTTTTTTTTATAAATTAAAAGATAATTTCTCCAAGCTAAATAGATTTCATCTGAATTAGTGGAGCGGCATTTTCTTTCTAATTGACGAGTCTTCTGTTTTAAGCTACGAGTTTCTGTGTTGAACCAAGGGGTTAGAAATCTCTGATTAGACTTTTTCTTTTTTAAAGGGGCCACCAAGTCTAGAGTCTGATGCAGAGAAGCTGTAACACTATCTACCATGCTATCAATTACAGAAGGAGCAAGTTGTCTATAGCTTATATCTGTTGTGTTGACACATGGCATATAGGAAACAATCTGCATAAATTTGGTAACATCATTTGAGAGGCATCTGCTGTAGTAATATTTTTCTTTAGGTGCCAGATAGTCAGAAATAGTATAGTAATCTGATTTCAGCACTAAATAATCTGAGTAATCTGATTTCAGCACTAAATCAGCTAAGAATTCGTCAAATTTGGATACAAACTCTAAGTAGGTTGATGGAGGACGATAAACTATGGCAAATAAAATTGGGTTTAGCCTAAAATTACTAAAATGCCCAATACTGAGGACCAGGCCCTCAAAGGAATGATAACGTGTTTTTTTGCTTAACATTAACTAGTAATTTGGAATGGTAAATTGTTGCTACTCCTCCTCCATGGCCAGAACTTCTGGGATTTTGAGTTTAAATAACCAGAGGGAGTTGATTCATTTAAACCAACATAATCCTCTTGCCCTAACTAAATCTCTGTAAGGGATATTAAATCAATCTGATGATGAATTAACAGATCATGGACTAGCAGAGACTTGGGAGGAATATAGTAACTGCGGGTGTGATACGTCATATGCCTGACGCGAAGCACGCAAAAGGTCTGGAGTTGATTCCAGGTGTGGCATTTGCATTTGGAAGCTGTTGCTTCAAACCCACAACATGCAGTCAGAGGAGCTCTCCCTGGAATTGAAACAGACCATCCTTAGGCTGAACAAAGAAGAAATCTATCAGATAGTGGAAATATTAGGAATTGTCAAGTCAACAGTTTGGTACATTGGTTTATGATGAATTTGGCCTTAAGTTGTGGATCACATGTCACTGGATAGAGGGAGACCAGTCTGGGATGCGAAGGGTGGTATTGGTCAACTAGAAAAGGCTAAAGGCCAATCAGAAACACCATCCAGATAGATACTGTTATATAGTTATTTATATTGTTCTTGTTCTTGTGCTCTTACTTGTGAGGCACGGTGTGGTGGCACGCACTTCCGTTTCTGCCACCACCTGTGCCTAAAAAGACCAGCAGGCAAGAGGAGCGGTTCTCTTCGCCATCACCCCTGACTGGCGGTCGTAGTGTGGTGTGTGATACCTTTTAATAAACGTGCATTCAGTTGTACACCTGACCTCGTCCTTTCGGGTCGATATCCAGACACAACAATTGGCAATGAGAATAAATGAGGTATGGAAGTGTGTGGGTCTCCAATTAGGCCGTTTCTGAAACTCCCGGGTGAGCCACTTGTTCCCTGGCCGAGATGGTATGCCACCTTCCAGACGTACATGGTGGTGCTAAACCTGGGCAGAATGGACAAGTTGAGGGCACGCGTGTTGTTGGTGCACAACTTGGGTATTGAGGGCCAGCAAATTCTGAGCATGCTTGGTGATTCTGATAGCTTTGAGGATGTGGTCAAGCTGATGGCATGCCATTTTGGCGCCCCGGACAACATCATCGTCCGGAGAATCAGGTTTCAGCCGAGCTGCCAACAGGTGGGCGAGCCCATTCAGCGGTTTGTCGTTGACTTGAGACTACTGGCTAGTGAGTGTCGGTTCGGACCGTTGGAGGAGATGATTCACAACCAGCTGGCAGAGCATACTAACAGTGCTGCTGGGTGACTTGTCACTGACCAGGGCCATCGAGTTAGCTCTACAGCTGGAGGCAGTGGATGGGCTGATGTGGGAGCTGAGTGAGCGTTTGTCACACCGACAGCTGGAATCTCCCATTACCACACAAGTAGCAGACCTGAATAGCGATGGGAGCTTGAAGGACGATGCTGCAGAGGTCAACGCTGTGGAATTGAGATCTGCCCCGGGGAGGCCCATGTATTTGGGCTGTGGGTTCGTGAAGCACTGCTTCAAAGTCAGAGACTGTCCGGCGAGAGGGAGGCGCTGCGGCAGGTGTGGCCACTTGAACCACTATGCCAGGGTGTGCCCTATGTCTGAGCAGGGGAGCCCACAGAAGAAATCAATTCCCCCCGCCCCGACAGTTGTCCACACTGTGTCCCCGAACACCAACGGATACACGTTCTGCACGGTGGAGCTGGATGATGTGGAGGTGCCGTTGCTGATGGATATGGGGGCAGAGGGCTCCCTGCTGAATTGGGCTACGGTGAGAAAATTCTTCCCGCACTACAGGATTGGAGGTTACCCAGCACTGCTTTGCGGCTATGGAGGAGGATGGCTGGTCACGGTGGGAACACTGAGACTGATGGCCCAGTACAAATCGGCAGAGATGTCCAATCTCGAGTTCACTGTGATGGCCCGTGGTGATAACATCATGGGCTGTGATTTTTTTATGGTCTGGGTTTTGCCATTAAGAGCTGCGCTGGGGAGTAGTGGTCGGGCTGTGGACTGTGGGACTGGCTGGTTCTGAGAGTGGATGACGATGCGGTGTGGGATGAGGAATTACCAAGCACCCCGGAAGGCGAGAAGGACCAGTTTCGCTCAGAGTCGTTGCAGGAGGGTCCCAGTGCCAGATCCCAAGTCGCTGTGGCTGAGGGTACTGAGTGGCACGGCGGGGCACCTGAAATGATGAGCAATGCCGAGGACCTGGCTTCAGTTATTCACTGAGCTCAGCTAAAGTGGGCCGGTGAACATGGGGCTACAACGGCAATGGGCACAGCAGATCTACAAGAGGTCTGGGACAGACCGTTAGGCATGGAGGAACCGTATGCCAGGCAGAGACCCTACAAGCCGAGCAGAACCCCTCTGGGAGTCACGGACCTGGTTCGGGCTCGGGAGGAGGGGCGATCACGGTGTGTACAAGCCAAACAGCAGTCTAAGGAGCATCAGGGGCGGCTGCACATCATGGCCAAATGGGATGAAGCTTATCTTCAGCTGTCAGATGGTTCGTGGAGGCACCTGAACGAACTGCGGCGTGCCTGGGAGGAGACTGTGAGTGGTGGGCCTGGACAAGGGAGACACCCGGCAGTGAGGAAGAGGAGGTGCACCGGTGTCAATGCGACCAGGTGCGGCCTGGGAGGCAGGCCGCCTCCAGGGGCGGACTCATGGTGGGACAGTCCAGGGGGCCCACAGGCTAGTTTCTCCCTTTTCCCTTGGCCGTGTGTATTATATGTAAAGTTGTGGGAATGGTCTTGTTAGTTTTTTTTTCTGGTAATAGATTTGAGATAGTTTGTTTCCTCAAGCCATCACTCTGATGAACTCCTAACATTCACCTAGTCATACCTGTTGCTGTACTCATGACTTTTCATCCATTATTACATTGCACATAACTCTCACACTGCTTTTTACTTCATTCACATTATATCACTGAATCTGAGTTCACATTGAAATACTGTGTGACTGTATATTTTTTCATATATTTCTGCAAAGTGTGGTTAGTCTGAGTAAATAACTGCATATATTCCTGTATATATTTGCATCCTTTTATAGAAACGTGGACAGACTGAAATTTACTGTACATACTCTGTTGTCATTGAATCCTTATTTAAATCCTCCAGCTGAACAACGAGAGCAAGTTTTTAGCCAAAGTCAAATTCCTTGTATGTGTTGTGCATACTTGGCCAATAAAGCTGATTTTGAGATTACCCCATATTTATCTGAGTGCATGTTTTTTAAGAAAAACAAAAACAAAAAAGAATGAGTATTTTGTTGCTTATATCTGTATGTAGTTCTGGGGATTATTTTATGCATTTTGTTTAGTTTAGGAAACACGGTGGTAATTTTAGTTTATGAATGGACTTTTATTTAGTACAGGCGGCAGAATAATTCGCCTTGCCATGTGGGGTGGGATGGTAGTCCACCCGTCCCACCTAGTTTTTAGTTGCTTTGGTGTGAATGTGGTGTGCCAATTATAGTACATTGTTTTCCGTTATTTTAGTGCGTGATTCGGGTTCTAAATTGGGGAGGGTCTGAATTGTGTGTGTGTGTGTTTTGGACTTTTATAAGGGGGGGGATGTGTGGTGGTACGCACTTCCGTTTCTGCCACCACCCGTGCCGATAAAGACCAGCAGGCAGAAGGGGCAGTCCTCTTTGCCATCACCCCTGCCTGGCGGTCGTAGTGTAGTGTGTGATACCTTTTAATAAACCTGCTTTCAGTTGTACACCTGGCCTCGTCCTTTTGGGTCTACATCCAGACACAACAGGTGCTATCCCCCCAGTGATCCTTGCCGCTTGATAATGAAGAATTTATTTCATATATTTGGTTGACCAACAAACTTAGGGTTTCTCCTGTAAAACTTTAAACCTTGTGACAGATCAGACTTGAGACTTGCTATTAATCAATATTGAAAAAAAAACAAACTTTTAAAAGTTTTTTTTCCCCTATATCGCCCAGCCCTACCCTAATGGTAATTTTACAACAGTTAGTTCAGACTGAGCAATTTGATTGGACAATAAGGATTCCAGGAGTTACTAAAATCCACAATAATTGCACTCCAACGTTTCACTGGATATGTTTCACTCTGCTTCAAAGGCGTTCATGTAACCATTAATTACTAATTTACTGTCCAAGTCTGCAGACTTGAGAGTCGCACTACTGTGTTGGATGCCTTAATGTCCACAGTGAGGCAATGTTTGAAAAGAAATATACAGTACATCCATGACCCGGAAGTCCCACCCTTTGGAAAAAACTTTGTTTACAACATCTGCCCTTGTATAAACGCTATTTCACATCTGTTTAAAAAAGTAGGCATTGCTAGAGTTAGAGTTTAGAGTTGGACTTTTTGTCTTGATTAACAAACCACAATACCTTTGTGGTGATGAACTCTTTGTTTCATCTGAAAATGCCAAGAAAAAGTGAGCGAAGTGTCCTAAAGCCAAATCACTAGCATGCTAACTAGCATCGCATTGGCCACGGTTTGATCTAGGCCTTTTCATAACCAAGTACCAACTCAACAGGTGACTGGTATGTAATAATAAACAATGACTTTTGCACTTGACAATATTTAATGTGTTTAAATGTGTGTGAAATGACAATAGACATCTTCATGGTGATTGAGATGTTTAGCAACAGTTACTGGTTACACTTAGAAGGGACTATTTTTCTCAGCTGCCCAAAATAACTGGTTAAACAAAAAAAATCCTAATATTTTGTCCAGTATTGCTGTCATTTAATAAATTGTGCTTGTGGAACTGTTGTATAAAAACAATACTACATTCAAGGTTGTTACGGTATCATGAATATACTCACTATGGGTGTGATACGTCTAATGCCCTCTGCATAGTGGATACCGTACTCCCTTTCATGTAGTATTGCTTAATTGTTAGCTATACAGTTATAGTTTTAGTATAGCTTATCAATGAATAAAGTGCTTTTGACTGACATTGCATTCAAGTTATGTTTGCTGTTGGTTCTTTACTTCCATTTAGAGCAGGGACAGATGTTATAAATGGATGGTAAACATCTTTAGTTGCAAAATCAGGGCAAATTTAGACTAAAAGATGCCCTCAAGCATCAGAGAGGGCTGCCTAATCTACAGAAGCCTTCTTTTCATGAATATTTTTTCTTTAATGTTATATTCAAGTTTATGCTTGAGGCAGTGTTATAAACATCACACTTAAAGGTCTGCCCTTGGAAAATATGTTTCCCTTTTAAAAACTCGTTTCTGAATAAACCCTTTTAATTTTGCAGTAATTCACCATGTTTTAACCTTTGTTTGCACACTCCCACTTATACACATAAATTGGATTTGAAGCTTGGTTGTATAATTGGATCCATTTTTAATAACATATTGAAGAGCTTGTTATGATAGAATGGGCATAACTAATTAATGCTTGCAAGTTGCTCTGCCTTGGTTTTCACGTGGATTGTGCAGAGGTGTCCCTCTTTTAGTCTACAATACATCATCAATCTTGGATTAATATGAAAGACAAAGTGTGGTTATTTCATTGCTTCGAAAGCTGGAAAAAGGCAGCAAGTTTACCTAACTAACAACTAACTAACTAACTAACTAACCTGCACTTATATAGCGCTTTTCTAGTCACAAAGACCACTCAAAGCGCTTTCATTAATACTAACCCTCTATTCTAAGGGCCTATAGGAAACAGATATCTAGGGACAATTTAGAACAGCCAATTAACCTAACATGCATGTCTTTGGCATGTGGGAGGAAACCGGAGAAATCCCGGAGTAAACCCACGCAACACGGGGAGAACATGCAAACTCCACACAGATCACTGTTGGTCGGGGGCTGGGATCGAACCCACGATCCCACGATCCCCACAATCCCCTGGCCAAGGGTAAACTGTGCTGCCGCAGTGCTAACCACTGCGCCACCGTGCAGCCCCAACAGAAAACCAAGGAGAAAAAAACAAGATTTTGAAGAGCAGGGATCCAACAAGAGCAGAACAAGAGTTATCTCACAATTAAAATACTGGAAGAACCAGCCTGCTTTAATATTTGCTTTTCAGATTTCAGAAATTCTTGTTCTGGCTTAATTAACCAGTCTGCTATAGTGTTTTGTTCTGTCATTACAGAGTGCTGCTATTAAAAAAAAAAATGCTTACTCTCAGTGATGTGAGTCATCCCATTCCCTACATACACTGCAGTACAGAAAATTAACAGCCACTGGATTCCACTGTAGCATGAATTGAATCAGCAGCCATTTAATACTGAAAAAGAATTTGTCTGCTTGAATGTGGATAAAATATGTACTATATACAATTACATAATTTAGATGAATATCATAATTAGGCCTGCATTTTAGGTAAACAGCAAACTCTGGTTAAAAAATGTATGTGCCCAACACACCAGTTCCCACATACTTTCAAGAAACAATTGATTTTTTTTTTTTGATTTTGTATACTTTATTGATCACCAGAGGGGAAATTGAGGGCATCCACCTGGATGGATGAAGCAGCCATGTTACGGCGCTATCCCTTTACCATTCACACACACATTCACACCTAGGGCCACTGTAGAGTCTCCAATTAACCTAACCTGCATGTTTTTGGCCTGTGGGAGGAAACCGGAAAACTCCCGGAGTAAACCCACGCAGACATGGGGAGAACATGCAGACTCCACACAGATCACTGTTGCTCAGGGGCTGGGATCGAACCAGGGATCCCATGGCCAAGGGTGAGTTGCTGTGCTGCTAACCACTGTGCCAGTTGCTGTGCCAGTGTGCTAACCACTGGGCCACCGCACCGCCCATTTCACAGAATAGATGCTACAAGGCAAATGGTGAATGAGCATTTTTATGCTGCCAAAAAATCAACACTTTTACAATCATATGATAAATAACAATAGAACAGGACACTCAAAGACAATTTACAATGGATACATTATTCATTCACCCCACGGACTGCTGCAGCCACTGCTGCTCTCAGACAGACTGACAAAAATCCATGCCAACGGCCTCTTCGACCACCACCAAACATTTTTATGCACAGTCATAGACCAGTGTCATGGACACTGAAGGCAAGGTGGGTAAAGTCTCTTGCCCAGGGACACAACAGCAGGATAGCTGGGGGGAGTGGGATTCAAACCACGAACCCTCCAGTTACTGGACAACCTGTTCCATCTCCTGAGCCACTGCCACCCTGGCAGTAAAAGATGTAAATCTCCATATACATTCTAAATACAATATACTGTATACGGTATATACACAATTTTAAAAAGCACATGGGGAACTGATCAGTGACCAACAGAGGTGCAAATAAGCTCAAATAAGAGCAGCATTGCCTTATTGTATTAATTATTCAAGGACAAATAAACGTCACCAAAAATTACTTGAATAAGAAAAAGTTTATTTGAATAGTGAGTAACAACTTTTGATAAAATTGAAGATTTTTCCTCATCAATTTCTGAGGTTTTTTTTCTCAGCTTCTGAACTTCTGGTGATAAATCAATGACATTCTTCATGAACATCTTCAATTTTTCATGTAAAACTGTGAGTTTTTCTCATAACTTATTTTTTCATCTACAACCCTAATTCTGGTGAAAATGAGATATTGTGTAAAACACAAATAAATAAATAAATAAATGATTAAAAAATCCTTTTCAACCTATATTTAATTCAATACACTACAATGATTTTGACGGTCATCAGCTGTCTTTTAATAATAATATTAATAATAATAATAATAATAACAATAATAATAATACCTTTATTTGTATAGCACTTTTCACAGACAAAAGTCACAAAGTGCTTTTTCATGAAATAAATCAGAAACAGGGATTAAATGACAAAGAAGCACAAATTAAAAAAGTAAAATTTACAGTGATGACATAAAACACAAATCAAGAATGGATTACAACAAATAAATTGTAACGGAAATATGGAATATTAATAAATAATAAATATGATCAGGTATGAATTATTTAATTTATATTGATGTATTGGAATCTGAGCTCAAATCTCATTTCATATACATCAGAAAAGTTAATAACACTCGTAAGGGGCACCAGCTTCTATCTTTAAGAAGCAATTTGATCTTTAATTTCACTTTATACCTGTTTGATCACTCAATAAATTAATCAATAATCAGTCTCAAAAATTTTCCGTGAATTCAATACCTGGGCTTGAAACAGACTCAAAATGAAATAAATTCCCAACAACTTCTCTCATTTTTAAATATTTATTAAATGAAATGATGAACAGACATTGTAATTTCCTTAATCATAAAATCAATCTTGTAAATTATAGATTAACAATGTCACTATTTTCGGAACCAGGGTTAAACTGAGAAATGAATTTCTATCAGTTTGAGTTAACAGATTAAAAAAAACACACGCAAATTTATGGAGAAAGCTTACTAATTATGAAAAAGTCCTAAATTAATCTTAAGAAAATAAAAACGGAATTTTAATGAAAAGAAGAGTTATGTTAAGGGCTTCTTAATTTGCATCTGATTAGATATACAAATTATTACCGAACCTCAGACGTTAATTCAGCAGTGGAATTAAAGTTTGCAGCTCACGTGCTCCTCGGTCGATGGTTCGGTCGTCCGTCCTCAGCCCAAGATTTCGTGGATGTTAGGGGAAATATCTGCCCGCAGATATTTCAGGGTCCACAGTTCGACCTTTAGATTCAAGCGGTCGAGGGGGGCTGGATCTTGGCCGTATGACCCACAGTTGAAACGGGTTCTAGCCAGATGGTGCCGATGCTTCTTCAGCGTGTGATGGACAGCTGCGTGTTGATTCCTCAGCTGCGTCTTTTCTTCCGGGTAGACAAACGGCTGCAGAGGTCTTCGATAATAATTAAAAGATATCTAATCCGATTTCAAATTAGAAAAGAAACTTTCGGACTTTAGATAAAAATAGTAGTTTCTGGTGGGTGCTTGGTCAAGAAAAATATTATAAAAATAAAGTCAAGATTAAAGTTTACCTTAAAATTAAACAAACGGTGGTTTTACAGAAAGTTTAACAAAGAAAAAGTGATGAATAAAAATTGGAGTTTAACTCCGATTAAGAATTGAGCTCAAAGAAATAGGAATTCCTAGGTATTTAAGAGGAAAAGAAAATACAAAGTGACATAAACAAATTACGAGTTATCTGCTCTGTGTTCAGAAAAGCGACATGTGGTCGGACGGTCCTTTGTTCTTCCTTGCTGTGTGTAGACAATGGAGAAGATCCAAAAAGCGGTGACGAAAAGAGCAGGCGAAAAGAGGGTATGAAAAGAGGGTCCGGAGCAGAAGAGAGTGAAGCAGGAGTCTCTCTCCTTTTTATAAGCTCTGTTGAGTTTCGCGGGTTTCCGGCCTGACCGGAATCTCAGCCAATGAGTGTCCTTCGTGGGCGGGCTCGATGAACTTTTAGTCCAATGAACAAACAGTCTATTGTTTGGGAGCGCTTTGGAATGAAGAGTTGTCATGCAGAGATTGGCTGCTGGAGTCATATGTGATATCGAGGCAAAACTTTGATACATACTGGAAGTTAATATTTCCCTTTATGTATTAAACTAAGATAACTTTAGTGATTAGTATAAATTATAAGCAGTGCTTCTAAATCAACATGCAGGAATAAACATTCATATAAACATTAGCATGCATATATATAAAATCACAGATTAATGCATTTCACACATATTTTCCACATCAAAAACATCAGAGTCCATCTGCATTTTCATAGTTCTGAAAAAAATGAAGGTTTAGAATTGAGTTTGTAATAATGTACTTTAAAGTTCACTGTTTAAATCCAGCGTTTCCAGAGTTTAAGGAAATTCACTGAGTTGTGGGTCTGTTGCAGGTTTTATGGGGGCAATAAAAGTGAAGCCGGACATTGGGGGAAATTCCTTAGGCTGGTTTTAACAAAAGAAAGGGGATTTCAGCTGTGGCCTGGGGGAAGAAAATCCATTTCTTTGCTTTATTCCTGGATGAAACAAAAATGTCTTTAAGCAGAAGAATAATTGTTGCTGAGCCAAAGTGAGATGATGCTACAAAATAGAGTAAAATAAAACAAACAAAACCAATAAATAACTCTCCTTCCCCCTATCTAAAGGCTTGTCTAAACAACAGTGTTTTAATTTGCTTCCAAAAATAACCTCAGAGCCAGTCAAATGGACTGAAGGGGGTAAAGAGTATCACAACATTGGTGCTACAGCTTTAAATGCTCAGTCACCACCTGTTTTAAAATAAGTCCAAAGAACCTCTAATAAAAGCTGACCAGAGGACCTAAGGGGCCGAGATGAGGAGTAGGCCATGCAGGGCTCTAAAAGTTAAAACCAGAGTTTTAAACTGAGCTCTATATTAACAGGGAGCCAATGAAGATTATATAAATGTGGGTGATGTGAGATTTTTTGCTAACTTTAATTAAAAGCCTTGCAGCAGCATTTTGGACCATCTGGAACCGTTTTAAGGAGGTTTTGCTAAGAACATTAAAAACTCAGCCAATGACACTATGCCTCTCAGTTTGGCAATGTTTCTCAGGTGAAAAAGGCAGAGCGAGTCAGCTGATTTACATGAGCATCTAGGGATAAAGAGCTGTCAAGAACTACTCCAAGATTACGTACAGAGGATTTGCTGGAGGAACTAAATAGCCCAAGGGATTCTTTAATAGTAGGGATCGCACTGTCAGGAGCAATTATTAGTGCCTTTTTAACATCATTTAACTGTAAATAGTTTGCAGATAGCCAGTTCTTGACAGGACAATCTGTTAAAACTGAAAGTTTATGAAGTTCTTGTGGTACAAAAGAAAAATACAACTGATTATCATCAGCATAAAAATGACAAAAAAAAAGACATCATTAAAAGTATCAATTAATTGACCAAGTGGAAGCAGGTACAGTGGGGCAAAAAAGTATTTAGTCAGCCACCAATTGTGCAAGTTCTCCCACTTAAAAGATGAGAGAGGTCTCCAATTTTCATCATAGGTATACCTCAACTATGAGAGACAAAATAAGAAAAAAAAAATCCAGAAAATCACATTGAAGGATTTTTAATGAATTAATTGGCAAATTCCTCGGTAAAATAAGTATTTGGTCACCTACAAACAAGCAAGATTTCTGGCTCTCACAGACCTGTAACTTCTTCTTTAAGAGGCTCCTCTGTCCTCCACTCGTTACCTGTATTAATGGCACCTGTTTGAACTCGTTATCAGTATAAAAGACACCTGTCCACAACCTCTGTCCACAGCCACAACAGTCAGACTCCAAACTCCACTATGGCCAAGACCAAAGAGCTGTCAAAGGACACCAGAAACAAAATTGTAGACCTGCACCAGGCTGGGAAGACTGAATCTGCAATAGGTAAGCAGCTTGGTGTGAAGAAATCAACTGTGGGAGCAATTATTAGAAAATGGAAGACATACAAGCCCACTGATAATCTCCCTCCATCTGGGGCTCCACGCAAGAGCTCACCCCGTGGGGTCAAAATGATCACGAGAACGGTGAGCAAAACTCCCAGAACCACACGGGGGGACCTAGTGAATGACCTGCAGAGAGCAAAGTAACAAAGGCTACCATCAGTAACACACTACGCCGCCAGGGACTCAAATCCTGCAGTGCCAGACGTGTCCCCCTGCTTAAGCCAGTACATGTCCAGGCCCGTCTGAAGTTTGCTAGAGAGCATTTGGATGATCCAGAAGAGGATTGGGAGAATGTCATATGGTCAGATGAAACCAAAATAGAACTTTTTGGTAAAAACTCAACTTGTCGTGTTTGGAGGAGAAAGAACACCATACCTACTGTGAAGCATGGGGGTGGAAACATCCTGCTTTGGGGCTGTTTTTCTGCAAAGGGACCAGGACGTCTGATCCGTGTAAAGGAAAGAATGAATGGGGCCATGTATCGTGAGATTTTGAGTGAAAACCTCCTTCCATCAGCAAGAGCCTTGAAGATGAAATGTGGCTGGGTCTTTCAGCATGACAATGATCCCAAACACATGGCCTGGGCAATGAAGGAGTGGCTTCGTAAGAAGCATTTCAAGGTCCTGGAGTGGCCTAGCCAGTCTCCAGATCTCAACCCCATAGAAAATCTTTGGAGGGAGTTGAAAGTCCGTGTTGCCCAGCGACAGCCCCAAAACTTCACTGCTCTAGAGGAGATCTGCATGGAGGAATGGGCCAAAATACCAGCAACAGTGTGCAAAAACCTTGTGAAGACTTCCAGAAAACGTTTGACCTCTGTCATTGCCAACAAAGGGTATATAACAAAGTATTGAGATGAACTTTTGTTATTGACCAAATACTTATTTTACTGAGGAATTTACTAATTAATTCATTAAAAATCCTTCAATGTGATTTTCTGGATTTTTTTTTTCTCATTTTGTCTCTCATAGTTGAAGTATACCTATGATGAAAATTGGAGACCTCTCTCATCTATTAAGTGGGAGAACTTGCACAGTTGGTGGCTGACTAAATACTTTTTTGCCCCACTGTATAAGGCAAATAAAACAGGACCCAAGACTGAGCCCTGAGGAACCCCACATGACAAGGCTGTAGTATTGGACATAAACTGGTTCACAGAGACAGAAAAACACCTGTCAGTTAAGTATGAAGAAAACCAGTTCAAAACTGTTCCACTAACACCCACAGAGTGATGTAGTCTGCCAATAAGAATTTTATGGTCAATTGTGTCAAAAGCAGAGCTAAGATCCAATAAAACCAAAACAGTAAAAACCAGCAGCAGCAGCCATTAAAATGTCATAACTAATTTTAAGGAGAGAAGTTTCAATGGAATTTCATTCATTCATTCATTCATTCATTCATTCATTCATTCATTCATCTTCTTCTGCTTAATCCTTTTCGGGTCGCGGGGTGGCTGGCGCCTATCCCAGCATCTTTGAGCGAGAGGCAGAGTACACCCTGGACAGATCGCAGGTCCATTGCAGGGCCGACACAGAAAGACAGACAACCATTCATTCTCACAGTCATGCCTAAGGACAATTTAGAATCCCCAGTTATGATGCCAATTAACCTAACTTGCATGTTTTTGGCATGTGGGAGGAAACCAGAGAAATCCTGAAGTAAACCCACGCAGACACGGGGAGAACATGCAAACTCCGCACAGATCACTGTTGGTCGGGGGCTGGTATCGGACCCAGGATCCCCCGGCCAAGGGTGAGTTGCTGTGCTGCCGCAGTGCTAACCACTCCACCCCCGCTCTGCCCTCAATTTAATTTATTTTATGAAAACCACACTGAAATTTATCTAAAAGATGATGTGTCTTCAAAAAATGACAAAAACTGATTAGCAACTACTCTCTGCAAAATCTTTGATAAAAAAAAAGGAAACCTGGAAATAGGACTATAATTTTCTGGCAGAAATGGTTCAAAACAGTGTTTTGTTAAGGGGTTCAACAATGGCATGTTTAAAATATTTAGGAACGTGACAAATTTTATCAGTCAAACAACACTTGGCCCAATGGAATTAAAAACTTTTAGAAACAATGTAGCTGGTAAAATATCTAAAGGACTGAAGGTTTAGATTTATTTAAGTGGTCAGTTATTTCATCTAAAGAAACTGGCAAAAATAAATCAAAAACTGCATCATGGTGTGAGCCAGGAAAAGGAGAATTAGATGGAGGTAAAATGCTTGAACAAACAGAGTTTACTTTTTCAATAAAGGCAAGACAAGTTTATTTGTATAGCACATTTCGTGTACAAGACAATTCAAAGTGCTTTACATAAAAACATTAAAGCATTACAGCAAGGTGCAAAAGGAATCTACACATTAGAAGGCCTCAAACCTACTTTCCTTTAAAAATAACTAAGAAAGTTATTGCAATCATTTTTTGAATATACTGGTATGGTAGGACCATGCGATGGACTAGTGATCTGTCCAGGGTGTACCCTGGCTGTCACTCAGAGATGCTGGGATAGGCTCCAGCCCCCTGCAACCCGAAGGAAGGTAGAAGATGGATGGATGGCATGGTAGGAGAGGCAGGGGACACAATGGATTCTACTGAATTAAACAAGATTTTAGGATTTCTCTTGCTTGAAGAGATAAGGACAGCAAAATAGTTGCTACGAGCATCTTTAATCATATTATTTAAGATCTTTTAGGTGTAACCTATGAACCTTCAATTTCGTACCTTTCCACAGTCTTTCAGTCTTCCTGCATAAAAAGCGAAAACCATGTACTGAGTCATTTACCCAGGGGGCCAAATTTTTGGAAGAGACTTGTTTAGTTTTAACGGGAGCCACTCTGTTAAGTATTGAGACACAGTTGTCATTAAAGGACTGAACAAAACTTTCAACACCAGTAAAATTAGACTCGGGACAAAAATTAAATAAAAGAGAAAACCTGTCAGCAGCAGACTGGGTGATAAAATGTCTATAAAAGGACCGTGAATGTGTCACAGAATCACTGTTAAAAGAGAGATTAAAGAAAACATAGTTATGATCACTCACAAGTGACTCTTCTATTCTAAGATCATCAGTCACAAGACTAAAGGCACTTTTCCATTAGCCCAGCACACCTCGGCACGTCTTGATTCACTTCAACACGGTTCGGCTCGCTTTTGTCTCCATTACAACCGTGTTGAGCTGGGGTGGGTGGGATTTCTATAACAGCGAGGCGGCGCCACACTCCCGTGACGTAGAACACGCGACCCAAGCAAAACACAACACATACAGCTGTACAAGGCCACTCCTCGATCTGCGGCTTTTTTCACCGTAAATGCCAAAAAGGACCGCCAGACAAGGGTACAGGCAGCGAGATGAAACACTCTGGAATAGTTCTGCAGCTTCTGGGAGAGCCAAAGGCGTGAGGATACAAACTAGGTCATGACGGTAAGCTAATGTTGCTAATGCTAGTTTGCTATAAGTATGTTGTACTACACTTTAATGTCTGCAAGTTATCGCTGTTAGGTACTAAAATATGTATGCTGTGTGTGTTTCAGATGGCTCTGTTGTGGGGAAATTACTGCTTCATTCGGTCTGTGCGTTCAGCACAGCCTGTCACGGATGTCATCAGCCTGTCACTGATGTCAGCACAGCTTCACAAACGATCAGTGGTTATAGAGCTTAAGAATGTCTGTAGAAACGTTTATTTCCTGTACAACAAATTGCTATGATCTGCGTGAAACTCATGGAGAGACTGTTGAGACATCATGCACATACCTGCTTCTGCAGCAGAGTCTGAGATGGTCATAGAAAAAAATGATCAGCTGACACAACTTGATCGCCATTTTAATAACTATATTAGCCACAAAATATATATTCAAAAAGTAAACATTACTGAGTTAGGTATAATAAGATATATTTGACAGTTATCATGCATTTTAGGCCAAAACAAACTTGATCTAGGATTAAAAGCAATTAAAATAATGCAGTCACAAGGTTACATGGAAAATACTTGATTTACTAGATACATGTACTGTAGAAATATATATTCTCTGGATCAACAATGTACTAGACATGCATTCATGTAGTATTGCACTGGGAATTGCACTGACAATAAACCTCTGAATTTTTTGCAGATGTCTCTTTTTTTATATGTGAAGGTTACCACCATGTGGCATAAATTAAATACTGAAAGATTGGAAAAGCTAAGAATAATCCAGCAGTTTGAGAAATCACTTTTGGTTTGGTGTAAGTCTGTCAACAGAATTATGAACCATAAAGTGGTTTGTGTTAAAATGTTAAATCCCATTAAACCTAATCCGGGGGCTTCCAATCATGTGTCATGGGGGGCCAAGACCCTGCAGGTTCTCTCTTCTACCCAGTCTCTTCAGCAGGTGTTCTCACTGATCAGTCAGTGGAAGAAGTTCAGTGGAATCTGCTGTTGAAGACACTGGTTGGAGGTAAAGCCTGCAGGGTCTTGGCCCTCCATGGCACATGATTAGACACCCCCGCCCAAACTCATTATGATGAAGAGCAGATGCTAATATGACCCAGAATTCCTCCATATACTGGTACTGTCACTAAAGTATGCAGGGTCTTCTGTACAGTCTTCTAACAATATAGTCTTCAGTTAGTAAAATAATTGTTTTGGTTACTTTTTTCTTAAAAATGAGCCATTATTTTCAAGGTCACCGATAAATCCTTTGTACAGTTGACTCTTTTCCCACCGGTGTCTTAACAGACAAAATAGAAAATCATGCTGCAAACACATAAGTCACTAAATTGTTTATTACAATCAGCAGCAAATTCCAGATTATTCAGAATGTGCAAAATTCAAACTGTAAAAAAAAAAAACTGGAATGGTCACACACGGCAGCCACGCTGCCTCACTGAGAAGCAACTGGATTGGCCCATCGTACTGGTCCTGGTTCAGCAGATCTTCAGCCTGCATCTCTGTAAATAGTGAGGCAAGGTCCAGTTGGGGTGACAGTTTCCCTCTTGCCTAGACAAAAGACAAATGGGTGGTGGTTAATTAAAGCAAGTTTAAAACATATTTGGGAAATACACTTGTTGCTAAAAGCCAGTGGTGGAGTGTGAATTAATGAATGAATCTTTATTTCTTTATTTAACCTAAAGTTAGCATCGTCACTTCCTTGTGGTAACGTATCGTCACTTCCTGTTTTGCTGTCTGCCTGTGTGGTTTGCTTTGTGGTTTGCTCTCTAGCCACTAGCTATGGCTACTAGCTCTCTTTCCTCTCCTCCTCTGGTGTGCTCTCTCTGTCAGATGTTTAGCTACACCTCTGCCTCTTTTAGCGATAATGGTAAATGTAATAAATGTTGTCTTTTTGAGGCGCTCGAGGCGAGGTTGTCTGATTTGGAATCCCGGCTCCGCTGCACTGAAACACCGTCTGCGCCAATTAATCTTGACGGATGCCCATTAGCTGCAGCGGAGCTAGCTAGCTTAGGTCCCACTGTCAGCGGTCCCTCGGCTCTCCTCAGCAGCGAGGAGACTGGGTGGGTGACGGTGAGAAGGAAGCCTAGTCGCAAAGCCCCGGTACACCACCAACCTGTTCACGTTTCTAATCGTTTTTCCCCGCTCAGCGACACACCCGCTGAGGAAAAAACTGATCATTGGCGACTCTGTAGTCAGAAACGTGAACCTAGAGACTCCAGCGGCCATAGTCCAATGCATTCCTGGGGCCAGAGCAGGCAACATCGAGTCAAATTTGAAAATGCTGGCTAAAAGTAACTGTAAATATTCCACAATTGTTATTCACGCCGGCATTAATGACATCCGTCTCCGGCAGTCGGAAGTCACGAAACTTAATATAGAATCGGTGTGTGACTTTGCAAAAACGATGTCTGCCACTGTAGTATTCTCTGGGCCCCTCCCCAATCTGACCAGTGATGACATGTTTAGCCGCTCGTCATCCTTGAACCGCTGGCTGTCTGTGTGGTGTCCTAAAAATGACGTGGGCTACATTGACAATTGGAGCTCTTTTTGGGGAAAACCTGGTCTTATGAGACGAGACAGCATTCATCCCACTTTGGATGGTGCTTCTCATTTATCTAACAATCTGGCATCTTTTTTATCCAAATTTCCAAAACCATGACTACTCAGAGTTGGGACCAGGAAGCAGAGTCGCAGTCTTACACGCCTCTCTGCAGCTCCTTTTCATCCGCCACCCCTCAGCTTACCCCTGTCTGTCACGCCGCGCCGCTCATCAACGGCGCCACCTGCTCACACACCTGTCAGTCATCAGCGGCGAGGGATATAAGCCGCCTCGCCCTGAGCTTCGGTCTGAAGCCGTAGACTTCATTTCCCTTCCATGGGCTTCTACCACTTTCTCTTCAGCATCCTCGTTACCGGTAAGAAGATCACTTACCTCATCTTTCCAGTCTGCTCCCCTGTGCACAGGTGGATTCCTCGGCGGCGGACTATCCCGTCCCTCGTCTCTCCTCGCTGCTGCACCGAGCCCTGCAGGTGGCTGTCTCCCGGGCTTCCATCCTTGAAGCGCCAGTCATCTGTCCTAAACAAGTAAGCTTCTCTCCCTCGCCTATTCTCCTCCTGTGTTGGTGTGTGCTCATCACCCTGTGTCTAATTTCTCCCATAGGGTTGCCGGCTGAACGGTCTCCTGCCTCTGGGTCCGAAGCAGACGCCACCACCAACACATTAACATTCCGCAGACACGCACCCAAACATCCCTGTTGTTAATAAACAGTTTGAACTACTCTGAGCCTGTGTGTGTGCGTCTCCTGAGCCGAACGTTATGTCAGTACGGCTTCAGCAGAGCGGCTCGGCAGACGGCAGGCTCGCACACCGGTTTACCATCCTCGAGGCTCGGGTGGATCAGATCGTTTATCAGCAACAGGTGGTACTTAATCAATTATTAGAATTAACTAACCGATTGAACCGCTTGGACCCCCAACAGCCGTTCCCCCCGACTCGCCAGGGTGGCGCGGCTCCTGCTGTTCCAGCGGCCGTCCAGCCGGCTCCAGTGGCACCGGTTCGGCTCACACCGATTCCGACCCCCGCCCGCTTTAGCGGTAAGCTCGGCGGAGCGCGGGGGTTCATTATGCAGTGTGAGTCCGTGTTCCACCGTGTGCCCGGAGATTTTCCCTCGGATCACAGCCGAATTTGTTACATAGGGAATCTTCTGGAGGGGCGTGCGTTAACTTGGACCTACGCCGTAATGGCGAGGCCCAGTTATGCCACCCTCACCTATGACCAATTCGTGAGGCGCTTTCTGGAGGTCTTTGACCATTCTCAAACCGAGACGGTCCAGGTCGATCGGCTTCTCGCTCTCCAGCAGGGAAGCCGGTTGGCAGCGGACCACTCGGTCGACTTCCGGGTAGCGGCGGAGGAATTGGGCTGGGAGGAACGCTCCCTCTGTGGCCTGTTCCTCCGCAGCCTCAATAGTGATCTGAGGGATGAACTGGCTGGTCGGGATATCCCTGGGACGCTAGCGGAGCTGACGTCCTTAGCGGTAAGTTTGGATAACAGGCTGCGCGAGCGCTCCTCGGGGCGGAAGTCTTCTTCTTCTCGCCCTCGTGGAGCCTCGCCGCACCTGTTCCAAGCTCGCCCCCTGGTGGCACCGCCAGCATCGTGCCCCGAGGAGTCGGAGCCGATGGTGACGGGCTGGACCAAACTTTCCCCTGTGGAGAAACAACGCCGCAGTGAGTTGGGCCTCTGCATGTATTGCTGAGGCGACAAACACACCGTGGAGCGTTGTCCACGGAAAGCCAGTCGGTGGGGTCCGCGAGTCACTGTTGGGGGCCTCGCGGACGTCAATCGGTTAGGATCACTCACCCAATTGAAGCTGCCCATCCGTTTCTGCCATAACTCCACTGGGCACCTCACCCACGCACTGGTGGATTCGGGCGCAGAAGGCAGCTTCATTTCACAAAGCCTGGCAACCCGATTGGGCATCCGCTGCCAGGCACTCAACACTCCCATCTCCCTAGTCCACCTCTCCCGTGCCTCCCTTGGGAGAGTGACACATCAAACTGTCCCCGTACCGGTCATCATCTCGGGAAACCACCGGGAGGAGATGACCTTCTACGTCCTCCCCAACTCTGTGTCGCCCGTCATCCTGGGGTATCCCTGGCTCTGTCTTCACAACCCGGTCCTGGATTGGAGATCGGCTGGGGTATCGGCATGGAGTACATTCTGCCTGGGCACCTGCCTCCAGTCCGCTGCCTGCTCGCCGTCCGCTCCTCCCCCCGCGACGGACGCTGCACCCCCGGACCTGTCCCTGGTGCCTCCGGAGTTTCACGACCTGGGTATGGTGTTCAGTAAAGCGAAAGCTATGTCTCTTCCCCCTCATTGGCCCTACGACTGTGCCATCAACCTCCGCCAGGGGGCTCCGTTACCTTCTGGTCGGCTCTACAGCCTGTCAGCGCCGGAGAAGGAGACGATGAACACATATCTGAAGGAGTCATTAAACGCTGGGATAATCCGCCCATCATCGTCACCTGTGGGGGCAGGGTTCTTCTTTGTGGGAAAAAAGGATGGGTCCCTCCGCCCTTGCATCGACTACCGGGCCCTCAATGATATCATGGAGAAGGACCGTTACATCCTGCCCCTCATGGACACTGCCTTCCACTCCCTCCAGGGGGCGACCTGGTTCACCAAGCTGGATCTACGCAGCGCTTACCACCTCGTCCGGATCCGGGAGGGAGATGAGTGGAAGACAGCCTTCCGTACCCCGAACGGCCACTTTGAGTACCTGGTCATGCCGTTCGGGTTGACCAACGCTCCAGCCGTCTTTCAGCGCCTTATAAATGACGTCCTCAAGGACTTTATTGGCCTTTTCTAACTAACTAGCTAACTAACCTGCACTTATATAGCGCTTTTTCTAGTCACAAAGACCACTCAAAGCGCTTTCATTAATACTAACCCTCTATTCTAAGGGCCTATAGGAAACAGATATCTAGGACAATTTAGAACAGCCAATTAACCTAACATGCATGTTTTTGGCATGTGGGAGGAAACCGGAGAAATCCCGGAGTAAACCCACGCAACACGGGGAGAACATGCAAACTCCACACAGATCACTGTTGGTCGGGGGTTGGGATCGAACCCACAATCCCACGATCCCCACAATCCCCCAGCCAAGGGTAAACTGTGCTGCCGTAGTGCTAACCACTGCGCCACCGTGCAGCCACGGTTTTCGTGTTCGTCTACCTGGACGATATTCTTTCTCCAAGTCCAGGGACGAGCACCAGGTCCACGTGAGGCGGGTCCTCCAAAGACTGCTGGAGAATCGTCTATACGTGAAGGCAGAAAAGTGTGAATTTTACGCCAGAACTACGTCCTTCCTGGGGTTTATCATCACCCACGACAAGGTGCTCCCAGACCCAGAGAAGGTGAAAGCGGTGGTGGAGTGGCCTACACCTGCATCTCGGAAGCAGGTGCAACAGTTCGTTGGCTTCGCCAATTTCTACCACCGCTTTGTCCCCAACTTCAGCTCCATCGTTGGGCCACTGACCCGCCTCACGTCCCCGAAAGTCCCGTTCCGGTGGACCGAAGAGGTCGCTGCCACCTTTAAGGCGCTGAAGGCGGAGTTCTCCTCCTCCCGGGTCCTTCGCCAGGTCGACCCCGCGCTGCAGTGCATTGTTGAGGTGGACGCCTCGGACACGGGAGTGGGAGCAGTGCTGTCCCAGCGGTCGCCGTCCCAGCGGTCGCCGGACGATGGCGCCAAACGACCGTGCGCCTTCTTCTCCCGGCGCTTGTCCCCGGCGGAGAGGAACTACGATGTGGGGGACAGAGAGCTCTTGGCCATCAAGCTCGCCCTGCAGGAGTGGCGCCACTGGCTAGAGGGGGCGAACCTGCCGTTTGTGGTCCTCACGGACCACAAGAACTTGGAATATTTACGATCTGCCAAGCGCCTGAACGCCCGCCAGGCGCGCTGGTCTCTGTTCTTTGCCAGGTTCCAATTTTCTATCACCTTCAGGCCTGGCTCTAAGAACGACCTGCCTGACGCCCTCTCTAGGCAGTTCACTCCCGTGGAATCGGAGGAGACGCCCCACTCCATCCTGCCCAGGTCGTGCGTCGTGGGAGCCATCTCGTGGGATATCGAGGCCAAGATCCGGAAGGCACAGGAGGTGGAGCCTGATCCTGGCGGCGGACCGGAGGGAAGACTGTTCGTCCCATCTGCGGTCCGAGGAGAGGTCATCCACTGGCTCCACACCTCCCGGCTCACCTGTCATCCCGGCACCTCCCGGATGATCAGCCTCCTCCAACGGTCTTTTTGGTGGCCAGGCCTGCGGAGGGATGCAGCCCGCTACGCCCGGGCTTGCCCAGTCTGTGCCACCAGCAAATCAGGAAATGCCCCTCCAGCGGGTCTGCTCCAGCCTCTGCCCGTCCCCGGCAGGCCCTGGTCGCACATCGCACTGGATTTGACTCCCCGTTTCCAACTCCTTTAACACCATCCTGACCATCGTGGACCATTTCTCCAAGGCGGCACACTTCGTCCCCCTGCGAGGTCTTCCTACCGCCCTGGAGACGGCGGGCCTCCTCGTCCAACACGTGGTCAGGCTGCACGGGATTCCGGTGGACGTGGTCTCTGACCGGGGTCCCCAATTTTCATCCGAGGTTTGGAGGTCCTTTTGCAACGCCATCGGAGCCAAGGTGAGCCTCTCCTCCGGCCATCACCCCCAGTCTAACGGGCAGTGTGAGAGGACCAATCAGGAGCTGGAGGCTGCGCTCCGCTGTGTTGCAAGATCCAAGCCGACGTCATGGAGCAACCATCTCGCCTGGGTGGAGTACGCCCACAACACCGCCCGCTCTTCTGCAACGGGGATGTCCCCCTTCAAGGCGTCCCTGGGTTACGACCCCCCGCTGCTTCCAGCGCAGGAGAGCGAGGTAACTGTCCTGTCAGTTAGGGCGCACCTGAGGCAGTTCCGCTCCATCTGGGCCACCGCGCGTCATGCGCTTTTACGCACAGCGGAGCGCAACAGGACCGTGGCGGACCGGCGTAGAAGACCTGCCCCGGCGTACAGAGTTGGGCAACTTGTCTATGTTTCCACCCAGGACGTCACCCTAAAAGGCGAGAGGAGAAAGCTGGCACAGCGCTTCATGGGTCCCTTTCCCATCTCCCGGATCATCAACCCGGTGGCTGTGCGCGTGGCTGTCCCCCCCCTCCCTCCGCATCCATCCCACTTTCCACATGTTGAAGGTGAAGCTGGCAGTTACCGACCCCCTTTGCCCTCCTCCTGCAGCGCAACCCGCACCCCGGATTGGTTGGTGGCCATCCGGCCTGGTCCGTCTCCTCCATCCTGGACTCCCGGCGCCGGGGTCGTGGGTTGCAATACTTGGTGGACTGGGAGGGCCATGGGCCCGAGCATCGACAGTGGGTGCCCCCGTCGTTTGTGTTGGACCCATCGCTCATCGCGGACTTCCACCGAGCGCACCCGGATAAGCCATCGCCAGGAGGCGCTGCTAGAGGGGGGAGTACTGTCACGCCGCGCCGCTCATCAACGGCGCCACCTGCTCACACACCTGTCAGTCATCAGCGGCGAGGGATATAAGCCGCCTCGCCCTGAGCTTTGGTCTGAAGCCGTAGACTTCATTTCCCTTCCATGGGCTTCTACCACTTTCTCTTCAGCATCCTCGTTACCGGTAAGAAGATCACTTACCTCATCTTTCCAGTCTGCTCCCCTGTGCACAGGTGGATTCCTCGGCGGCGGACTATCCCGTCCCTCGTCTCTCCTCGCTGCTGCACCGAGCCCTGCAGGTGGCTGTCTCCCGGGCTTCCACCCTTGAAGCGCCAGTCATCTGTCCTAAACAAGTAAGCTTCTCTCCCTCGCCTATTCTCCTCCTGTGTTGGTGTGTGCTCATCACCCTGTGTCTAATTTCTCCCATAGGGTTGCCGGCTGAACAGTCTCCTGCCTCTGGGTCCGAAGCAGACGCCACCACCAACACATTAACATTCCGCAGACACGCACCCAAACATCCCTGATGTTAATAAACAGTTTGAACTACTCTGAGCCTGTGTGTGTGCGTTTCCTGAGCCGAACGTTATGTCCACTGTCTTCCCCATCAGAGAATCGTTGTCTGCTCCCTCCAAAGTGAATAAAAATATAATGTATAAGCATCCCAAAGTGATAAAGCAAAATATTGGTAAAACTCAAATTAAAACATAAAGCCTCTAAATTGAATGATTTGGCCTCTGTTCCTCCTCATAATTTAAAATTAAATGTGGTTTATTAATATTAGGTCTCTAACTCCCAAGTCTCTGTTAGTCCATGATTTGTTAATTGATCATCAGATTGATTTAATTTCCCTTACAGAGACTTGGTTAGGACAAGAGGATTATGTTGGTTTAAATGAATCAACTCCCTCTGGTTATTTAAACTGTCAAAATCCCAGAAGTTCTGGTCGTGGAGGAGGAGTAGCAACAATTTACCATTCCAAATTACTAATTAATGTAAAGCAAAAAACATGTTATAATTCCTTTGAGGGCCTGGTCCTCAGTATTGGGCACTTTAGCAATTTTAGGTTAAACCCAATTTCATTTGCCATAGTTTATCGTCCCCCATCAACCTACTCAGAATTTTTATCCGAATTTGCTGATTTCTTAGCTGATTTAGTGCTGAAATCTGATAGAATAATTATAGTAGGGGACTTTAATATACATGTGGATGTAGATAGTGACTGCCTTAATGTGGCATTCAATTCAATATTAGATTCGATTGGGTTTTCTCAGAAAGTAGGAAATTCTACTCATTACCTCCACCATACATTGGACCTTGTTTTGACATATGGCATAGAAAATAGAAAATCTTGTAGTGTCTCCTCATAACCCTGTACTGTCAGACCATTGTCTGTTAACCTTTGATTTTACTATTTCTGACTATTTGGCTCCTAAAGAAAAATATTATTACAGTAGATGCCTCTCAGATGATGCTGTTTCCAAATTTATGCAGATTGTTTCCTCTATGCCATGTGTCAACACAACGGATGTGTCAACATAACGGAAATAAGCTATAGACAGCTTGCTCCTTCTGTAATTGATAACCTGGTGGATAGTGTTTCAGCTTCTCTGCATCAGACTCTAGACTTGGTGGCCCCCTTAAAAAAGAAAAAGTCTAATCAGAGATTTCTAACTCCTTGGTTCAACACAGAAACTCGTACCTTAAAACAGAAGACTCGTCAATTAGAAAGAAAATGGTGCTCTACTAATTTAGATGAAATCTATTTAGCTTGGAGAAATCATCTTTTAATTTATAAAAAATCTCTTAGAAAAGCTAGAACGAGTTATTACTCTGCAGTAATAGAAGAGAACAAGAATAATCCCAGGTTTCTTTTCAGTACTGTAGCCAGGTTGACAAAGAGTCAGGACTCTGTCAATCCTCGCATTCCCTTAGAGCTTACTAGTCGGGACTTTATGAACTTTTTCAATAATAAAATTTCATCCATCAGAGATAAAATCAATCAGATTCTTCCCACAGTTAACTTAAATACTGTAACTACTACAACTCCTTCTATTGATGTCTGTCTTGATGAGTTTACTCCAATCGACCTTTGTGAGTTAGACAAAAGAGTTTCCTCATCCAAACCTTCAACTTGTCTTTTAGACCCTATTCCTACCAGGTTATTTAAAGAAGTCTTCCCACTTATTGGTAGCTTTATTCTTCATATAATCAATTCTTCATTAACTTTAGGCCATGTACCGCAGGCTTTTAAAACGGCTGTAATTAAACCCTTACTCAAAAAGCCAACGCTAGATCCAGGAGCTTTAGTTAACTATAGACCAATCTCTAATCTCCCTTTCATTTCAAAATCTTAGAAAGAGTTGTTGCTACGCAATTATTTGACCACCTGCAGGGAAATGGTTTACTTGAAGAGTTTCAATCTGGGTTTAGAATCCATCATAATACTGAAACAGCCTTAGCGAAGGTCACTAACGACCTCCTCATTGCATCTGATAATGGACTAGTTTCTGTACTTGTCCTTTTAGACCTTAGTGCAGCTTTTGATACTATCGATCATAATATTCTACTTGATAGATTAGAACACTATGTTGGACTTAATGGAACTTTGTTGCAATGGTTTAGATCTTATTTATCTGATAGGTTCCAGTTTGTTCATGTAAATAATGAGTTTTCTTTCAACTCAAAGCTTAGTCATGGAGTTCCACAGGGATCTGTGCTAGGCCCTACTCTTTTTAGTTTATATATGCTTCCGTTAGGCAACATTATTAGAAAGCACTGTATACATTTTCATTGTTATGCAGATGACACACAATTATACCTGTCAATGAAGCCAGATGATAGTAATCAATTAGCCAAGTTAGAAGCCTGTCTTAAGGAAATCAAAGCTTGGATGACTTGTAATTTCCTGCTATTAAATTCAGATAAGACTGAAGTCATTCTTGTTGGTCCAAAAAACCTTAGAAATTCCTTTCCAAATCAAACTTTCAGTTTGGATGCGGTTACTCTTTCTCTTAATAGCTCTGTGAGGAACCTTGGAGTTATTTTTGATCAGGATTTGTCCTTCAATTCACATATTAAATTTGTTTCTAGACTGCCTTCTATCATTTGCGTAATATTGCCAAGATTAGGAGCATCTTGTCTCAGAGTGATGTTGAGAAACTGATCCACGCTTTTGTTAGCTCGAGATTAGATTATTGTAATTCTTTATTATCAGGCTGTCCTAAAACATCTTTAAAAAGTCTTCAGCTGATCCAAAATGCTGCAGCAAGCGTTTTAACAGGTACTAGAAAGAGAGATCATATCTCTCCGGTTCTGGCCTCCCTTCATTGGCTTCCCATAGAGTTTAGAATTAAGTTTAAAATCCTTCTTCTTACTTACAAAGCTCTAAACAATCAGGCTCCTTTTTATTTAAAAGATCTGATACTACCGTATTATCCTAACAGAGCACTACGCTCCCAAAATGCAGGATTACTTGTAATACCTAGAATCTCCAAAAGTACAATGGGAGGCAGAGCCTTCAGTTATCAAGCTCCTCTCCTGTGGAATCAGCTGCCAATCTGGATTCGGGAGTCAGACTCGATCTCTGTTTTTAAGAATAGGGCTAAAACCTACCTTTTTGATATAGCCTACAATTAGGGAGGGATCATGTGTTTCTGAACCCTCCCTTAGTTATGCTGCTAATAGGTTTAATCAGCTGGGGGACCTCCAGTAATGCACTGGGCCTCACTCCTTTCCTCACTCTCTATGAAATATTTTTTTTTGCTGGTCATTAACATCTGTTTGTTCTCTCCCATAGATTGAGTCCCCATCGTGCTGTTTGCTCTCTACATGTCTGTTCTTTTCTTCTTCTCTATCCCCTCACCCCCAGCCAGTCGCAGCAGATGACTGCCCCTCCCTGAGCCTGGTTCTGCTGGAGGTTTCTTCCTGTTAAAAGGGAGTTTTTCCTCTCCACCGTCACCAAGTGCTTGCTCACAGGGGATCGCCTGATTGCTGGGGTCTTTCTGCAACTGTGGGGGTTCCCCCCTACAGTTGATAGTGCTATGAGATTACTGTTGTTGTGAAATGGCGCTATATAAATAAAGTTGAATTGAATTGAATTGAATTGAATTATTTCGGATTAATTAAAAGTAAAGATTAAAAGAAAATAGAATAATATAACAAAGGGGAAAAAATCTAACAAGGTCAAATTAAACAATAATTCCTCTGATTATACAGTTCAACATAGGTTATCTGAAATGGGTGATGGCTGAAGTTGCAGCTTATATTGCCCACCCATATTCCACCCAAGAATTCAAAAGAAAAACAAAACAGGAGGGATTACAATTTAAATGTGACAATAAGGTACTTGGTTGTTGTATTTAACCACAATTTTCATGTAGCTGCGCTTCAGTAGATTTTACAAGGGCTGCGTTACATTTAAAATCATCTCTTTTTACTGTGGCCTCAGCAATCAGAATGAATTAATACATTCACTTGAATGGAATCTTGTACTTTAACTGAAGTTGTGCATCACCGAGTGTGAGTTGCTCAGTCAAAATATGAAGTTTTTATCAATAAACGTTTGTCTTGTCTGTAAAAGTGTCTCTTCTTGCCCTGGCTTCATGTGTGGGCAGTGTTTTGTACTAGCATTGCTAAAATATAAAAGGAAGCACTACAATGGGTCTCAAATATTTGTAATGTGTCCTGTTACTGCATGAGTTTATTGATGATAGACTATAAACTACACATATAAAGTAAATTATATTGATGACTGAACATCTCACATTTGCCAAAACATACAGTTATGAACATATCTCACAAAGGATCACACAAGTGATCTGACAAAAAAATAAATACATTAACAAGTGGTTTATTTTCCAGTTGATGTGCCATATTCACACAATCAAATAAATCTCAGTTCAGTCCCTTTTATATTAAGTGGAAATTGTGCTACTTTGGTTTTGACACTTTACCTATAAAAGCAAAGGATTTCAGTACTTTCCACAGTGGCGAGGTAGGTTGTGGGGTGGCTGCTTTCCTCCTGCCTAGATGAACGACAGAAATGGATGATGGTTACTTTCAAGCAAGTTCACCACTTATACAGGCACATCTCAAAAATTAGAATACCATGTAAAAATTCAATATTTTTTTCACTCATTTCAGAAAGTGAAACCCATATATAGATTCATTACAGGGACAGTGATATATTGCAAGTGTTTATTTTAATATTGATGATTACGGCTACAGCCCATATTAACCAACACCTCAGCGGCCAACATTTATATTTAAAAATTATTTTTTAAAGTTAATTTTATGTAATATTCTAATTTTTTGCCAAATTGAATTTGGGGGTTTTCAGGGGCTGTAACCATAATTGTCAAAATTAAAATAAATAAACGCTTGAAATATATCACTCTGTGTAATGAATCTATATAATACAGTGATCCCTCGCTACTTCGCGCTTCACCTTTCGCGCCCTCAGTGCATCGCGGATTTTTCAAAAATATTCATCAAAAATTCAAAATTGAGAAATAATGGGCGGGCGCTAGCAGAAGGCAGGGAGACTACATTAGAACATCAGGTATCAACACGGAGAGCCGCACAACTCAAAAAATCCACCTCTCTGTTCGCTGTTCTCGTGTTGGCTCGGCTCGGAAATCTCGCAAGCTGATTGGCCGAGACGTTTCACCCCGCAAGCTGATTGGCCGAGATGTTTCACCCACCTCCTCTCCCTGCTGAGCGCCCATGAAGGGAAGGAAGACCGCATTCATTGCTCTATATCGCTCGTGTTACTTAGTCTCGCCGCGTGGAACTTTTTGCTATTCTCTTGTGCCATTTTGTGCGAAATAGTCTTCCCGTCGAGCCACTACGCTGCCTCCTGCAGCTTCTCCAGCTCTATCGGAAGCTGCCCTCGATGATCCTGCACTTCTAGCACCTGACGATGAGGCGTCACCTGAGGAGCAGTAAAGCGCTCATTAACCTGTGAAGTAAATCATCTTCATCTTGAGTTACGTATCTTGTTATAAGAATAAAAGAGTTCTAAAAACATATTTATGTACACTTTATTTACATCTACGTATGTATGTACACGTACACACACACACACACACACGTATCATATGAGAGAAAGTGAGAGAATGAACGTACGTATTATTTATGGATGACGTCATTAGGGGTGACGCTACTTCGCGGTTTTTCACTTTTCGCGGTCGGTTCTGGAACCCATTAACCGCGATAAGTGAGGGATCACTGTATACTGATTTCACTTTCTGAAATTAGTGACAAAAAATATTGAAGTTTTTCATGACATCCTAATTTTTGGAGATGTAACTGTATTCGGGAAATACACCTGTGAAATTCAGTGGTGGGATGTGACATGCTTCATTTCCCTGACAAGCACTGCAGGATCCACAGAATAGGTGTGTGTGTGTCTATTCTGACGCTTTAGAAAATTATATGAATGACTTTATAAATCACTGGTTTGAAAAAGCAATTTTAATATGACGAGAGGTGTTTCAGGCACGTCCCACTGGGAGGAGACCCCGGGGCAGACCCAGGACACGGTGGAGAGACTATGTCTCCCAGCTGGTCTGGGAACGCCTTGGTATCCTCTCTGAAGAGCTGGAGCAGGTGGCGGGGGAGAGGGAGTCTGGGCTTCTCTGCTTGAACTGCTGCCTCCGCGACCCGGACCTCCGAAAAGCGGTAGAAGATGGATGGATGGATGGATGGAATATGACGAGATTTCGGCTCGTGTGGTCCATTTCACCAGTACCCACAACAGGGAGGCTAACCCCTGGCATGTGGAAACACATTCTAGCATTAAATTGCACACAATTTAATGCGCAGCACAAAAAATACAAAACAAAAACCAGGACTTTAACCAGGATTAACATATTTCATCATTTTGCTCTCACAAGCAAATATTTAGGCGAAAACAAGCGCAAATCAGCAGTTGGTACTAGCTAGCTACTAGCAAAAAAAACGTTAGCTAAAACAAGTTAGCCAGCACAAAACGGCGCTGTATGGCTCCAAAAAAGTGAGCTTACCACCAACAGGATAAATAAGCAAACAGATGCACATTACAGTGATCCCTCACTTATCGCGGTTAATGGGTTCCAGAACCGACCGCGAAAAGTGAAAAACCGCGAAGTAGCGTCACCCCTAATGACGTCACCCATAAATAATACGTACGTTCATTCTCTCACTCTCTCTCTCATATGATACGTGTGGTGTGTGTGTGTAAGTGTACATACATATGTAGATGTAAATAAAGTGTACAAAATATGTTTTTAGAACTCTTTTATTCTTATAACAAGATACGTAACTCAAGATGAAGATGATTTATTGCACAGGTTAATGAGAGCTTTACTGCTCCTCAGGTGACGCCTCATCATCAGGTGCTAGAGGGGCAGCATCGTCGAGGGCAGCTTCCGATAGAGCTGGAGAAGCTGCAGGAGGGTGGCGTAGTGGCTCGACGGGAAGACTATTTCGCACAAAAAGGCACAAGAGAACAGTGAAAAGTTCCACGCTGCGAGACTAAGCAACACAAGCGATAAAGAACAATGAATGCAGTCTTCCTTCGCTGGGTATGGGCACTCGGCAGGGAGAGAAGCTGGGTAAAACGTCTCGGCCAATCAGCTTGTGAGATTCCCGAGCCGAGCCAACACGAGAACAGCGAACAGAGAGGTGGATTTTGAGTTGTGCGGGCTCTCCGTGTTGACACCTGATGTTCTAATGTAGTCTCCCTGCCTTCTGCTAGCGCCCGCCCATTTTTTCTCAATTTTGAATTTTTGATGAATATTTTTGAAAAATCCGCGATGCACTGAGGGCGCGAAAGGTGAGGCGCGAAGTAGCGAGGATCACTGTATTACAAATCACTCACCATCGATGGTTCTCTCACGATCGTCTTCAGCTTGCCCATAGTCCGGTTTCTATGCTGGCCAGCCATCTGTATGGGTCCGGGTCACTTCTCACTGTGGATCTGCCACCAAGCAGAGAAAACTCCGCACCTCTTCGTTGGACCACGGTGTAGAGTTCCACAAAACCTACAACGCTGTCTGTATTAATATCGTATTTACTCCGTGACCAAGTTAGTCCGTGAAATATTGCATATGGCGGTCGTGTATCAGAAGACGGCGAAGACGGTCGCTTTCGTGACGTTAAGACCTGACCAATCAGCGGTGACCAGTCTTTTAACCTCACAACACGGCACGACTGTACCCTGCCCTTGAGCGGGGCCGAGAATCGCGGCTGTTAAACCGTGTTGGGGCTAGTGGAAAGACTTACAAAGTGTGCTGAGCTGTACCGTGGCGTGCTAAGCCGGGCTAGTGGAAAAGGCCCTTAAGAGAGAAAACTAAGTCCAATACATTCCTTTGTTGTGAGTTGGTTCCCTAACAAGTAGCACAAAGTTATAACACTCCATGATGTGTAAAAATTCTGAAGCAGTTTTGCAGGATACATCATCAACATGAACATTAAACTCACCAATTATTAAAACTCTGTCCAGTTTTATAGAAAAGATAAAAATTCTGGAAACTCAGATAAAAACCAGGAAAGTGATACATTAAAATACAATAAAACTGATTAGATAGACAAACCCGGGACAACTGACATTCAAAAGAGGAGTAAGTCTGTGTCCATACAGACTGACAGAGAAAAAGATTTCTGTGTACGATGGCCAGACCCCCACCATGGCCTGACAGCCTAGGGGCATTGATGTATGAACAGTCAGGTGGGCACAGTTTATTCAGGTGGAAAAAAAAAAAAAAAATCAAACGCCTGCTGCCAGGTTTCATTTGAAAACATAAAATCAAGTCTCTCTCTAATAAAAAGATCATTAAGAAAACAAAAATGCCTTATTAGTAATGGAACAAGCATTAATTAAAAGCATCCTTATCGGTGAGCTATTGTGCCTCTCATTCACTGCAGCATCAGGTGGCTGACACAGCTTTGACACACACACTCCAGGGCACAGTTTTACTCACCCTCTTTTTAATAATGACTGGGATGAGGGAGGATAATTCAGACTTTTCTTTTGCATCAGACTTCCCCCCATATCCCAATGTTTTTGTCAGTTTCTGTCAGCACATTGTCTGTTTTTTTACATTTTGTGTCACACCATCTAATTACCAGTAGACAGTGTGCCCACTTTAAGCTGGGAGGTGGAGAGTCATTTCAAAGAGGTGTGGTGGCATGCAATTTCATGTGCATGCCACCACATGCACATGGTGTTATAGTGCATATTATGACAATGTTGTCATGTTCAGGCCACTTTGGGGAAGAGAGAACAAACCCACGCGCTGGGTAGTGCTGTTGATTTTATTAACAGAAAGAACATAACAATCCCAAAATTGTGCTGTACGTACAACAGGAGCACTCCTGAGCCAGCTTGACATGAGGAGCTGATCAGAGTCCTCAGGGTCAGGATAATCCTCAGAGTAACCAGGATGATATTCAATCTAGCAGCAATGAAACAGTAAAAAGGCAGGGCTTAAATATCATAAATCCTAATGAGCTGCCGGTGTGAGTCGCTGAGGAGCCAGTGACCTAATAAGCCCCACTTCCCACAGCTGAGCTGGCAGGAGAGTAACCTGTGGGCAATGGTGGGAGTGCCTGGAAAGAGGAGGCTCAGAAGAAAACAACTCACAAAACATATACAGAAATAGACAAATCAAACAAACAAAACAATACTTAGAAATAAAGTGATGGTCTGAGCTCAAATAAAAACATGAGCTCAGACACATGGCAGAGTCCCCCTTTAAGGGGTGGATACCAGACACCCCCAGGTAACACCAAAAAAGCCCCCCCCCCCCCCCAGAGAAAGAGCACAAATAAAAAACAGCATGGGAGGGAGGTGGGGGAACAGGGTAAGGAGGGAAAACACAAACCAGCTCATGACCCGCACCTGCACCCGACCAGACCCCTAGGCCGCCAAGGTCTCAAAGCCCCAGAGTTCAGATGGCCAGCTGAAGTCCCAGGCCAGCCGGAGGACCAGGTGGAATGAGTCAGGTGGCCTGCTGGGGAAAATGGGCCACCTGACCCAGCGACCCAGTCTTTCGGGTGGCCGGCCAGAGTTCTTGAGCCACCAGGACCAAAGGGATGATCCAGGAGGCGGCTCCCCTAATGTAAGGCCCAAAGGGCGGGAAGCAGGGCCGGAGGAGGGGGGGCCACGACTGTGTCTAGCAGAAGAGGAAGGAAAACCATGATGCCCAAGGTGGTCTTAGGCAGAGATAATGTAGCACCCTCTGTGGCTCCGGGCTGGAGCACTGCAGCACCTTTGGTGGACCCCGGGCTGGGGCGTAGCACCCATGGCGGGCCCATACTGGAGGACAGCACCCACGTCGGGCTAAGGCTGAGGAGTAGCACCCACAAGGGTCCCTGGCCGGGACGCAGCACCCACGGAGGACCCGGCCTGGGTCGGCGCTGCACCCACGGAGGTCCCGGGCTGGGATGGAACATCCACAATGACCTCAATGTGGGACCTGGACCCAAGATGACCTCCATTGGTGAGCCTGGACCCACGGAGACCTCTGGCGGTGTTGGTTCGTCTCCGGTGACCCTGGGAGAAGGCTCAAACATACATACAGAAGAGGGGTCAGGGTCACCGTCACTGGTGGAGCCCGGTGAGGCAAGCTCAGGTGTAGTGGGCTGCTGCACCTGGCTCCCCTCACCAAGAACCAGGCAAGATTACTCTAAAACAGACAATAGAAAAACAAAGGAGAGCACTTGCCTGAGTTCGAGCTCCACCGCTGTCCAGGACTCTGACTATCCAGGCGACAATGGTTCCTCGGGCTCGGCCCTCTGGTGGTCCAGCTTGGTTGCTGACACTGCTGCAGTGGCCTCTGCAGCAGCCATGATGGTTGTAGCAGTCTTCGTCACCCCAGCCTCCGTGACCCACGCTGGCGGCTCCTCCGGCATAGAAGCTGGGGTTTGGCTCCGTGTTGGCACTGGAGTAGAGTCCTCCAGGGCCACAGGCTCCTCCATCGTCTGGCGGCATGGTTCTTGGGGCCGGCGGACACTCGGGAATAGATGGGAGAGACATGGAAAGGATAGGTGAGGAAAGATTTTCTGCAACAGGTGGCGAGAGCTCAGGGGACTGCAAACGCTGAGCCTCATCACTGGGAATCAGACAAGGCATAATATCATTAATAGAAGGAGAAATAAATGACGCTTGCCTGTCTTCCCCGTGAACAATGTTCTCTGCTGCAGCAGGTGGGCAGTCATCCCTCTCCGTGTCTACGGTGAATCTGGGCCCCCTAGTGGATTGTGCAGGAGCCATCTCTGTAGAGGTGGAGGTGAATGGAACCGGGAAGGGGGTAGCCAAACCTTCAGCAGCAGGAGGAGACGGGAGAAAAAGCAGCAGGGAAGGAGGAGGAGGCTGGCGTGACAGTCGGCGACAGAAGAAAAGAAATAAGTCTGCTGCGGGATTTACCTGACTCGGTGTGAGGAAAGTTGCTGGCTGAGAGGAGTTGGCGTCTCTCCGACCATTCGGAGCAGGGTGATGGCGCCGCCGTGAAGCTGGCAACATGCGTGCTGGAACTGGAGGGGAGTCGGATAAGTGTGAAGGGGAGAATATGGCGAGAAGTATGTCTGTCGCCTCCTGGTGATTCCATAGGCTGAGAAATGCCTCCATCACCAGCGCCCACACCATCCCGACTCTCTTGGACGGTCTTGAGAGAATAGGAGGCCTGTGTCAGCAACCAGATGCCCTCCCTCCAGGATACCCACTGCCTGCCACTCCATGTTGTCCAGGTTGGACATGGTGAGCTCCAAAACACAGGTGGGTAAAAAAACACAGAAAGGTGAAAAAAATGCACAGACACCACAGCTGGGTTTTTCACTGGCTGACATGACATGAACATGACAATGTTATCATGTTCAGGCCCCTTCGGGGCAGAGAGGACAAACCCACGTGCTGGATGGTGGCTGTGCATTTTACTAACAGAAAGAACATAACAGTCCAAAAATAGTGCTGTATGTACAAAAATGTAAAACAACACTTACAAACAGGAGCACTCTTGAGCCAGCTTGACTCAGGAGGAGACGAGGAGCTGATCAGAGTAATGATCAGGGTCAGGATAATCCTCAGACTAACTAGGATGACATTCAATCTAGCAGCAATGAAACAGTAAAAAGGCAGTGCTTAAATACCATAAATCCTAATGAGCTGCAGGTGTGAGTCAGTGAAGAACCAGTGACCTAATTAGCCTCACTGCCCACAGCTGAGCTGGCAGGAGACTAACCTGTGGGCAGTGGTGGGAGTGCCTGGAAAGAGGAGGCTCAAAAGAGAACAACCCACAAAACATACAGAAATAGACAAATCAAACCAACAAACAAATCAATACTTAGAAATAAAGTGATGGTCTGAGCTCAAAAAAAACATGAGCTCGGACACATGACAAATGTGCTTTTGATCAGGAAAAAGGAGACTTCTTTCGTCAGAAGTGTATTGTTTAATGTTAAAAGCACCCACTAAAAAACTTGAGTAATGACTTCAGTTTTGAAGGTTTGAGGTTTTTCTCCAAAATTTATAACAATTTTCTTGTAGTTTTCTACTTTTCTCTGTAAATTTATCTAAATTTGAAACCATTTTCCTCTCATTTATAATTTGCTCTTGTAAAATTGACTTTTCTTGAACATTTGACACTTTATTATAAATTTGTGGATTTGTATGACTAATTCTTGTTTATTTTTTAAATAAACAAAAAATTGTTTTTTTTTTCCTTATACAATTTATACTTTTGACCATAAGTTTGCAGAGCCAGAAACAGATCAATAATTTAACTCTGGTCTCAAAGAAAAAGATACTAATAATATTATATTTAATGAAATAAATTAACTTTAATGACCAAAGATGTAGTTATTTCTGTTAAAATATTCTATATATTTATAGTTTTTTTTTTTTTTTTTAGAATTCTCCTCACCAACCAGACAGCAGAAAAAACCTCCCTTATTTTTAAATCCAAATGTTGGCACGTTTAGTTTGTCTGAAGGCTGCTGACAGATTAAAATCACTGACTTCATGAATTTTGGTCATGTTAACTTGCCAGGTACATAACATTCATCCATCCATCCAGCTATGGATAGATGGATATTGTAATAGCTGTTGAAGTCAATCCTCAGTGATTCAATCACTCTTGCCTTTCCCTGCATACCGTATCTGTCATATTTCCCCATGCGCCATTACGCGGTGCACGGAGGAAGAAGTGAAAAACCCAAATGCAGAGTAGAATGTGCCATTTATTAACATAAACTATAACAAAATAACAAGTCCAGTCGACCACAAACATACAGAGAGTTGTAATGATGAAATAGACGACCACCAGACATACAGGGTGTCTACCAGATGCTCTACAGCCCAGCAAAGGGAATGCCTAGTGCTGCAGAGCTGCTGTCGACACAGGAAGAAAGGCAAACATGAAACTTACGGTACGGAGTGGATCCGGGATGCCCATGCAGTCTGGAGGATGAGGAAGAATAAGCAGAGTCAAAACCGTACAGCAGGGATTATCTGAACTTAAAGTGACTCAGGCTGAAAACAGTGTCGGTAGTGAGAACCCCAAACGTGGAGAACTAGCTGCCGCATATGGATGTAGAATGCTCCGACATTCTCGTTCCACAATCACAGCGAATAAATAATCCTGATGCTAACGTGGAAAGAGATTGCCGGTGTGAGAATGCGTGTTGGCTGAACCATAATTGAAGCCTGGGTGTGTGAGAGAGCGTGTATGAGCGTGTGAATGGGAATGAATGGAGTGTATGCATGTGTGGTGTGTGTGTGTGTGTGTTGAACAGCTGATGACACTTGACAGGAGGTAGGGGTGCGTGCACGAGTTGTCAGGGAGCGAAGGGACCCAAACAGCTCCCTGATGCGCCTGACAGGAAATAGGGCAAGAAAACAACAATAAGTCAGAACTGGGTTTGGAACAACCAAACCCAGATTCATGACAGTATCAAGCTTAACTACACCTGTTTGCTAAGTGACTTTTCATTATTGCTCCGTTATCAGCGGGTTAAAACCACCATAAATGCCTCCATTGCTTACATATCTCTTCTGCATATTTCTGTGTTTAAAGTACTTTATAAGCTCAGGTTTCTCTCAGACAGCAACCCTAGAAAACCACTGCCTGCCGACTGGGATGCTCATGTGGGTGGGGGGACGCTTCTGAACACCGTACGGATGACAGTCCCGCGTGTTGTTCATACGCGCGCTTGCGTACCGACTTCCTTCATATTTTTTTCTTAAATTTATATTTTCTTGGCTTGGCCTGGGTCACTTGGATTGGTTCTGGGCCGTATGTGGCCTGCAGGTCGCTAATTGAATGGTCCTGGATTCGGCATTAAGTGTATGATTTTTTAGGGGGAAGTAAATGAATGAATGGGGTTGCATGTCAGTCTGATGATTTTTATTGCTCCTTTTATACCCAGTCATTACATTCATCTGTTTCCAGTTAACCTTGTTACTCTGTGGAATGTTCCAGAAAGGTGTTTTTTGAGCATTCCTTAACTTTCCCAGTCATTTCTTTCCCGTCTTTGTAGTGTACTCAATTGAATATAGCTAACTAACTAACTAACTAACCTGCACTTATATAGCGCTTTTCTAGACACAAAGACCACTCAAAGCGCTTTCATTATACTAACCCTCTATTCTAAGGGCCTATAGAAACAGATATCTAGGGACAATTTAAACAGCCAATTAACCTACATGCATGTTTTGGCATGTGGAGGAACCGGAGAAATCCCGGAGTAAACCCACGCAACACGGGGAGAACATGCAAACTCCACACATATCACAGTTGGTCGGGGGCTGGGATCGAACCCACGATCCCACATCCCCACAATCCCCCGGCCAAGGTAAACTGTGCATGCCGCAGTGCTAACCACTGCGCCACCGTTGAGCCCTATATAGGTTAAAAAGGATTTTTAAATTATTGCATTTTGTTCTTATTTATGTTGTACACAATGTCCCCAGCATCACTGAAATTGTGGGTTATGATTTACAGCTTTGTAAAAATGGTATTTGCAATTCCTTTCTTGTAAGTTTGCAAATTGTGAGGCTTTTCTCTGCAATGGACCTTGGAGAGCGTGGCACCGTCTTGCTTTGAATTACCGTATTCTTTGGCTGTGTCTCAGTTCAGGTTCTGTGTCCTGCAAGTGTGCATTTGTAGGCCAGAAACACTGCTGTGGTCAAAGCTGTCCCATTTCATGGGCTCCTTCACATTGGCTGACAAATACAGGCCTTCAAAATGCCCAAAACAAAGGGTACATGGAGAGTATCCATGGCAGCCCTTCCATATCCCAGCACTCAGCTCATGGCTCAGCTTGGCTTTTTTTTCAGCTTAGCCAGAAGTGGAGCAAACTAGCAACACAGTTCAAAGTAAGTTTTATGCTTCAATTATGCAAGACTTCAGAAAACAGGAACATCTGATATTTAAGTTAATGTTACATGACATTTTTTCTGATGTGCTGTATGCTTCGCTGAATTTAGTATCATAAAATGTTGAACTATTATTTTTCTAATGTCAAGTCGATTTATTCATGAATGGCAGGGCCTATTTTCATTTGTTTAAATACATTTTTTCAATTCAAGATGTTAATTACTGTATTTGTTTCCACATTTTCATGTTTTCAGTTTAAAATTTGTAGACTATATGTTTTTAACTTACTAATATTTCTGTTTATATGTTTTATGTAATTCAAGAATTATCGCATTCACATTTTTACAGTTCTGATTTTTTTTAATTGTATGCATTTTCAAATTTCTGCATCAAGAATTAAAGAAGAGAAAAAAAGATAGAATTACATTATAATCTCATCTGAAGTCAGTTCAAGTTTATAGAAATACAAAACACACTACACTCATCTGGTTCCTGGGAAAAGCTGTATGTGTGTGGTGGGGGGGTATTTGACTTACATCCGCCCTTTGATGGCAACCATATTGCTGATATAGCTGGGGATGAAAATGAGTTTTGATACGCCTGTCTTAAGGATGTGTTTTTGCTCATCCTCACTTGACTGTCATAGAGCCATTTCAGGTACCTTAAAAAACTCCAGACGCACGGCAGACATGTTTTTTGTTATGCTTACTAGCCGATTCTGATGCAATGACGGCTTTCCCTCGCACTGCAGGGGAAAAGCACAAGGTCAGGAGCAGTGTCCCTTCTGAGCTCTCATACTCTTCCTGGCCCCCAAAAAGTCACACACTAATATTTTGTTGGACCACATTTAGCTTTGATTATGGCGACACATTCACTGTGGCAATCATTTTATATGTCACGAGCTGAGTTCTGGATATTTTGCCAGACTCAGCTTTGTGGCTTTTCTGCCATATTTATATTTACCTGTTGTAGTTGTGTCTTTTTTGGGTCTATGTATTATGTTCTGTTTGCCATTTTTCCTGTTCGTGCAGTGTGTTTTTTTTATCTCTGTATTTATTCATATTTACATTTAAGTATGTTATTCTATTTTTTCCCCTAGTATTATCATCCCACTGTTGACAGCTGTCAGGGGGTCAAGCTTCTCGTGGGCGTGCCCTGTCAGCTGCCAGCGTGGATTGACCCTCCTCTCACCGCCTCAGCTGTTCCCAATTAAGTTTCTTCGCCTTTCTTTGCTCATTCAGGTGCCCACATCGGTTGTCAATTATGTAATGGGTTTCTATCCCTATTTAAGGGCCACATGTTCATTCTTACTTTGTCACCGCTTTGGCTTATTCCTACCCTGGTCTCCACCAGAGCTCTGCTCCGCTCTGGTGCATAATTTGTAAGTAATCTCCCTCATGTTTGCATCTTTGTTTTTGAATTTTGTGTGTGTCCTTTATTTAATAAACTCACTACTAACGGTACAGCGCATGGGTCTCGTATTCCTGCCCTGCAGGGCAAATCATGACACTATAAGCTTCTGCAATGTCACAACATTTATTTCTGTCCAGAGATGCATTAATTTTTCACCAAGCTCTTGTATTGATGATGGGAGAGTCAGACCACTGCGCAAAGTCTGCTCCAGCACATCCCAAAGATTCTCAATGGGGTTAAGGGCTGGACTCTGTGGTGGCCAATACACTGTGAAAATGGTGTCTCATGCTTCCTGAACCACTCTTTCACAATTCCAGCCCATGAATCCTGGCATTGTAATCTTGGAATATGCCCGTGCCATCAGGGAAGAAAAAAACCACTGATAACCTGGTCATTCAGTATATTCAGGTGGTCAGCTGACCGCATTCTTTGGGCACATAACATTGCTGAACCTAGACCTGACCAATGGGAGGCTCTTTCCTAATATTTGCTTAGTTAAATCCAAGTGGTGACTTTTTTTTTTTCATCCCTGGCGCCGGAAGATGGCAGCCAGTAACAGTCTTGTAGTACATCAGGAGCCTCCTGTGTCCACCTCCTTACAGTCCGTATGTGACTGTGAGGAGGTGGACACAGGAGGCTCCTGATGCACTACAGGACTGCTTTGAGATAACAGATTGGGATGTACTCTGTGGGCCACACCGGGAGGACATAGACAACATGACTGACTCCATCACAAAATGCATCAGATTCTGTAAAAACACAACCATGCCAGCTCAGACAGTGCACTGTTTCCCCAACAACAAACCATGGATCACCAGTGACCCAAAAGCACTTCTTAACAACAGGAAGAGGGCTTTTAGGTCTGGAGACAGGGAGGAACTGAGGTGCAGCGTGAACTGAGAGAGATGCTGGGGAGGTGTAAAGACAAGGTGTAGGGGAGGGACAGACCAGACAGCAGGGAGCCATGAGAGAGCCAATGAGCTGAATCTCTTTGTTATAGGTTCAACTCACAGTCCATCACTCCCACAACACAGCCAGACCCCCACACACCCATCCCCGCTCACATCCCCTGTGCAGCACCTCCCTCTCCCCTAAGCCTCCTCCTCCCCATTGATGACATCAGCACCAATCTCCACATCACTGTGACTACAGGCCAGGTGAGAAAACAGCTGGAGAGACTTCACCAGCCGGAAGGCTGCAGGCCCTGATGGCATCTCCACCTGGGGTCCTGAGGACCTGTGCCAACCAGCTAGCTCCGGTACTGAAACACCTGTACAACCTGAGTCAGAGCCTGGAGAGAGTACTGGTGCTGTGGGAGACATCCTGTCTGGTTCTTGTTCCCAGAAGTCGTCTCTATGGACCTGAATGACTATTGACCAAGTTGCTCTCACATCACATGTGATGAAGGTCCTAGAGAGACTTGCTTTAGCTGACATGTTTGCATGAAAACCCAAATGCAGACACAGACTCAATTATAAATCACAATGATCTTTATTAATAAGTGGATGAGTGTGTGAGTGGATGGATGTGAGTGCAGAGTGGGAGAGAACTGGCAACCGGAGTTCAGGAGTTGTAGAAGCGCTGAAGAGTAGCTTTGTCCGCTCCAGGTTACCGGTGTCCCGCTCGGGAGGTGCAGTGTCCGTGAAGAGGGAGATGGAGCAGGTGCAGCCACAGCTGAGGGATGAGAGGAAGGAGTGAGTATGGTGAGTGGAGGCACTTACGGAGCAGGGAGTGGGAACGGCCTCCAGCTCACGAGAGAGAATCGGTCCGCCGCCTGGAGGAAAGTCCACCTGTGCACAGGGGAGAGAGAAGAAGAGCAGGAGTAGGCGGAGAAGTATCCAGTGAGATAAGCTCACTGTATAGTTGGGGAGGTGAAGCTCCAGACGAAATGATGCAGAAACGATGCAAGGAAGGGAGGCAAAACTCCCAGCAATAGAGAAGGGAAAGTCAGGATGAGGATGGCTTCACCCAAGGAGCGTTGACTTCTCTGTGCAGGAGTGCAGGAATCCACTCCTAATAAAGGGTGCCTAATTGGGAGAGAGCAGGTGTGAGAGCAGCGCAGCCCCATTTAGGAGCTGAAGACGCCGTCATCTACCTGCTGCAACAAGCTCACTTGCACCTGGATGGAGGAGGGGACACTGTGAGAATCACGTTCTTTGATTTCTCCAATGCATTGAACATCATTCATCTGCTGCTGCTGGATGAGAAGCTGTGGGTGATAAGGGTTGACAGCTCTGTGATCTCCTGAATTACCGACTACCTGACAGGCAGGCCACAGTTTGTCCGGCTGGGCAGTGTTTTGTCTGATGTGGTGGTGAGTGATACGGGAGCTTCACCGGGGATTGTGCTTTCTCCTTTTCTCTTCACCTTATACACCACTGACTTTCAGTACAACACAGAGTCATGCCACCTGCAGAAATTCTCTGATGACTCAGTTGTTGTTGGGTGTATAAGAGGGGAAAAGGAGGGGGAGTACAGGGCACTTGTGGACAGATTTGTGGACTGGGCCGAGCAGAATCACCCAAGACTGAACATCAGCAAGCCCAAAGAGATGGTGATTGACTTCAGGAAGAAGAGGATGCCTTCACAGCCACTGCGGATTAGGGGGGAAGTTGTGGGGGTAGTGGAGGACTACAAATACCTGGGAGTCACGATCAGCAGTGGACTGGACTAGAAATCTAACACTGATGCTGCGTATAAGAAGGGGATGAGCAGACTCTACTTTGTGAGGAAGTTGAAATCCTTCAACGTGTGCAACAAGATGTTGGAGCTTTTCTATCAGGCCATTGTCATCAGCGCCATCTTCTTTGCTGCTGTCTGTTGGGGTAGCAGTATCCGAGCAGCCACACCAACAGACTGACAAGATTATCAGGACGGCGGGCTCTGAATTGGTCTCAGGCGGAGACCTTTGAATCTGTTGGTGGAGAGGAGGACACTGAACAAACTGCGATCCATTATTAACAATCCTGATCACCCCCTCCCCCACACACGGGACAATCAGGGGAGCACTTTCTTCAGCAGTGTCATGGTCTGAGCACCGATATCGTCCGCGCTCGGGACATGCAGTATTTTCCTCCAGTTCTGCAGTAGTTTTCCTTTTGGCCTTCCGGGCTCTTATTCTGACAGCGTCTCTGCGGGACTTCCGCTGTCAGAGCCGAGCTCCATGGTGACAGCTGTTTGCCATTTCAGCTGATGACATCCTCATCAGCTGATTAATCCTCCTGCCCTATTTAAGGGAGCAGCTTCTGTACTCCGGGCTGCGACCTCACGTACGCATAACGCTGGTCTCCCCAACATTCGGCTGAAGCTCCTAACCCTGGCTTCAGTCACTCCTTGATCCTCCGTGCTCCCAGTAAGTTTCTCCTTGTTCTCAGTGTGTTGTTAGTGTGTCCTAGTCAAAGCCTTTATTTGTGTTTTGCCCCACGTGGCTCATTATTTTGCACCTTGTATCAGTCCTTTATAAATACGCAACTCACTGGTTGCCTATAGTGTGTTATTAGTGGTCCGCCAGGACCGCACCATGACAAGCAGACTGCTACAGTTTCGCTGCCGAACAGTCAGGTCCAGAAAATCTTTCCTGCCACATGCCATTTCACTGTACAGTAACTCACTCTGATGTTGAACTCTGGTCATAACAATGCTGCCATACTGCACCTTACAGTATAATGGTACCCCGTGCATTATAATCCTTCTCTGAACATTAGTACTATCCATTGACTCATAAGGATCATCATCTATTAACCTAGCCTATGTTGTATACAGTATAAAGTTATCTAAGCATTTTTACTTTACTTCCCTGAGTAACTCGCTTCTGTTATGCTTGGGTTTTTCTGTTGGTTGGGTTGTCTGTGTCATGCTGCTGTTACACCATAATTTCCCGGTTTGGGATCTATCTATCTATCTATCTATCTATCTATCTATCTATCTATCTATCTATCTATCTATCTATCTATCTATCTATCTATCTATCTATCAGCTTTGGCCAAGCAATGTATTTTATTTGTTTGTAATATTAATTTAGGACATGCCAATGATTAATTTTAAATACTTTATTGACAATACCAATAACCAGTAGGCAATATGGTGGGGTGGAGGTGGGGGGATGTCATCCTCTTTGTTAGTAAAATGACCCATAAATATCCCCCTTGTTAACCTGCTATCCCCGTCCCCCATTATTAGTCCAAGGACAGTAAATACAATACATACTGAATATGTCAGTGTCTTCTGACTCACAGATCATTACAGTATCTGCTGCTGAAGAAGACATGATTTTAGGGTTCAGATCCAGAAGCAGACAACCAACTCAGTTAACAAGTTTACAGTGATTTTATTGTGCGCAGGTAACAATGACGGTAGGAGAGTCTGACAACACTGTAAGGGAAAGAGAGGGGAAAGCGATGAGCAATCAGCAGTGAACAATATTGACTGTATTAATTATGGCCTTACAGGTTGAAGAGCGGCAGGCTGTGGAAACTGCCTGAAGCCTCCACGACATCTTGCCGATTGTAGAAGTCCATAAAGTTGAGTGAATCTTTTGTGCTAATATTTATAGTGAAAGGTGCAGGGGGGAAGCCTTGGCCATGGTGAGAAGGGATAAACAGTTCATTTCTGTAACCACAGTCACTTACAGGCAGGTGAATGGAGAGAATGGGGGCTCCTGTCCGCCGAGAGGAAGGTCCCGGTCTGCCAGGAGAATGGGTCCACGTGTGCACAGGTACGTCCTAGGACACACAGAGGAGATAAGATTCAAGATATAAGATTCAAAGATTTTATTTGTCAATACTACTATACTTACAGGACATACAGGACAATTAAAAAAGGCCATTTCTCTCTCTTCAGTGGTGTGCGCAATATAAAAAATGGAATAAGGCTGGAAAAACAACAGCAATGTATGTACAGTAATGCTACCCGTAGTGCAAGTAGCGACAAAAGATACACCCAGACATCCCATAGTGCAAATAAAGATAAACGATAAAACCCAGCAATCCTATATACAGAAAAAGTAGAGCAGTAATACTCATAGTTGCAAGTTCAATGTGGTAGTGTAGGTGCAGAAAGTGACAGATCGGAATGCACATGATCAATATTGCAATAACAAACAGAAGCAGGTACGACATTTGAGCAAATGCTTGCAGTAAAGTGCAGATACATACAGCAGCAGATGTATTACTATTGGTGTGCCAGTCTTTCTGTGCCAACAGCTGAGGTAGTTATTGTGTGGGTGAGTGCGTTATGATCTGGTGGGGGGAGGGGGAGTGAACAGAGTTCAGGGTCCTGATGGCCTGGTGAACAAAGCTATTTAGCAATCTTGTGGAGTGGGTCCAGAGGGCTCCTGTACCTTTTCCCTGAGGGCAGGGGGCTGAAGAGGGAGTGAGAGGGGGTGGGAGGTGTCACCTGCAATGTTAATGGCTCTGTAGGTGAGGCAGGTGTGGTATATGTCTGAGAGAGGGGGGCAGAGGGGCACCAGTGATCTTGCTGGCTGCTTTCACTGTGCGTTGTAGTGTCATCCGGCAGGAGGCGGTGCAGTTTCCATACCACACTATGATGCAGCTGGTGAGGATGCTTTCAATGGTGTCCCCAATGATAAAGGAGTAGAATATTAAACAGGGGAATTGCTTACAAGATCCCAAGTAGAAGAAGAGGGTCATAGCAAGGAGCCGGAGAGGCTCCCACACAGTGGAGAGGATGCTCTGTGCTGCATGCAGTAGTTGATGTCTCCGTGCAGGAGTGAAGGGCCCATCTTTACTTAAAGGCTGCGTGTGATTAGGGCAGAGCAGGGTGGATGATACCGTAGCTGTGGGAAATGAGGGTAATGACAGAGGAGAAAAAAACGATGTGCAGCTTGGATCACTACAGAAGAAGCAGACAGAATGTTTCTCTCAGCTATGTTCTGTAGTGGACACTATAAAGTTGTGTATGCTTGTTACCATGGTAACACTGAAGTTGAACTATGTGATTTTTTTTGGGGGGTAAATAATGTTTCATTTTTCGTAAAATTCATAGAACAGTTACCTTTCTTTATTCTGCATATTCTCTGGACATATTTACACAAAGGATGGTTTTGTTTGTTTGTCTTTGTTTTTTTGTAATCTTATCTTCAAAATATATGAACCAGAAAATCAGTAGAATGCAAACAAACTGATAATAAACATCAGACCTACCGCTCGTCATGTGTCGCCATGTATCCGTGTGCTCATCCCCGGTCCTTATTTTGTCTTCTGTTGGTCATTTTCACTTTCTCTCCCACATCCAGAAACTCTCAAATTTATCTTCTGATTTATTCCACTTTGATTTCGGTTAGATTGTCTTCTCTGTCACATGCAGCTTCGTCAATGGCGGATTCAATTCAATTCAATTCAATTCAACTTTATTTATATAGCACCATTTCACAACAACAGTCATTGCATAGCACTGTCAACTGTAGGGGAAACCCCCACAATTGCAGAAAGACCCCAGCAATCAGGCGATCCCCTATGAGCAAGCGCTTGGCGATGGTGGAGAGGAAAAACTCCCTTTTAACAGGAAGAAACCTCCAGCAGAAACCAGGCTCAGGGAGGGGCAGTCATCTGCTGCCACTGGCTGGGGTGAGGGGATAGAGAAGAAGAAAAGAACAGACATGTAGATGAGCAAACAGCACGATAGGAGAATCTATGGGAGAGAGGCAACCAGATGTTAATGACCAGCAAACAAACAAACAAAAAAAAATCATTGAGAGTGAAGAAGGAGTGAAGCCCAGTGTAATTATTGGAGGGTCCCCCGGCTGACTAAACTAATAGCATCATAACTAAGGGAGGTTCAGAAAACACATGATCCCCCCTAATTGTAGGCTATATCAAAAAGCTAGTTTTAACCCTATTCTTAAAAACAGAGATCGAGGTCTGACTCCCGAATCCAGATTGGCAGCTGTTCCACAAGAGAGGATCTTGATAACTGAAGGCTGCCCGCCCCATTGTACTTTTGGAGATTCTAGGTATTACAAGTAATCCAGCATTTTGGGAGCATAGTGCTCTGTTAGGATAATAGGGTTAATATCAGATCTTTTAAATAAAAATGGGCCTTATTGTTTAGAGCTTTGAAAGTGAGGAGAAGGATTTTAAACTTAATTCTAAACTCTATGGGAAGCCAATGAAGGGAGGCCAGAACTGGAGAGATATGATCTCTCTTCAAGTACCTGTTAAAACTCTTGCAGCAGCATTTTGGATCAGCTGATTTTGGATCGACCTTTTAGAGATGTTTTAGGACAACCTGATAATAAAGAGTTACAATAATCTAATCTAGAGCTAACAAAGCGTGGATCAGTTTCTCAGCATCACTCTGAGACAAGATGCTCCAAATCTTGGCAATATTACGCGAATGATAGAAGGCAGTCTTAGAAACAAATTTAATATGTGAATAGAAAAACAGATCTTGATCAAAAATAACTCCAAGGTTTCTCACAGAGCTATAAGAGAAAGGAGTAACTGCATCCAAACTAAAGTTTGATTTGGAAAGGCATTTCTAAGTTTTTTTTGGCCCAACAAGAATTACTCAGGTCTTATCTGAATTTAATAGCAGAAATTACAAGTCATCAAGCATTGAATTTCTAAGACAGGCTTCTAACTTGGCTAATTGATTACTATCATCTGGCTTCATTGACAGGTATAATTGTGTGTTTATCTGCATAACAAGTGAAAATGTATACAGTGCTTTCTAATAATGTTGCCTAACGGAAGCATATATAAACTAAAAAGAGTAGGCCTAGCACAAGATCCCTGTGGGAACACCATGACTGAGCTTTGAGTGGAAAGAAACTCATTATTGACATGAACAAACTAGAACCTATCAGATAAATAAGATCTAAACCACTGCAACAAAGTTCATTAAGTCCAACATAGTGTTCTATTCTATCAAGTAGAATATTATGATCAATAGTATCAAAAGCTGCAATAAGGTCTAAAAAGGACAAGTACAGAAACAAAGTCATTATCACATGTGATCAGGAGGTCATTAGTGACCTTCACTAAGGCTGTTTCAGTACTAAGCTGCGTTCTAAACCCAGATTGAAACTCTTCAAATAAACCATTTCCCTGCAAGTGGTCAAATAATTGCATGGCAACAATCTTTCTAAGATTTTTGAAATGAAAGAGAGATTAGAAATTGGTCTATAGCTAGCTAAAACTCCTGGATCCAGCGTTGGCTTTTTGAGTAAGGGTTTAATTACAGCAGTCTTAAAAGCCTGTGGTACATGGCCTAAAGTTAATGAAGAATTGATTATATGAAGAATAAAGCTACCAATAAATGGAAGACTTCTTAAACCCCTTGCATCATGGTCAATTATCCCTAAAAACGCCTAAAAATACATACTAAAGTAAATCAAAAGCTGTTCTTCAACCCTTTGCAGCATCCTTCATGGGGATTGGTCTCATTTAAAAGAAAACACTTTGAATTTTTTTTGGCAAAACAGTCATAATCTCTCTAAGTTCTCCTGCCACTGAGTAACAGTCATCTAAAACATACTGAACTTGAAGAAAATAAAGTTCGCCAGGGTGTTTTTTTTATACAAATGCTTGACAAATAACACACAGCTGTCAGATACTGGCTGGAAAATGCAACAGAAATGTAGAACCAAGTGTTATCAAGCTGAGGTCAAAATTTTGTAACAATACCACAAAAAAATGAATATATTATGCAGCTTTTTTCTCAGGTTGTTCCATGCGTTTTTGAAACTGTGCCAATTGTGCCAAATGGCACAGTTTGGAAAATACGTCTATAACTTTTGATGATTCAACATAGAAGTTTGATCTTGGGCTCTATGAAAGGTGACTACTCAGGGGCTGTGTGTGTGTGTGGGGGGGGTTGTTTATTCATTCTTGAATGAATGAATGAATGAACAAGCCCCCCACACACAAAGACGCATGCCACGTAAAAAATGTGTGGCTTTTTTTACAAGAAAAAATAACCTACAGTGCACTAAAAATTATACTAAAAATATCTGCAATGGTAGAGGATAACAACTCCCCCCCCCCCCCGCTACAGAGGAGCTCGCGCACAAAAAACTGTCCGGTCAACGGTCCGTCATGTGGCGATGACGCACCGTTGTAATTACCGATCGGTCAAAAGTCATTTTTATTACTATTTTCAGTGATAAAGAATAATTTAGCTTATAACACTTACCTGTCCACAACAGCAGTGTTGTTGGCAAACATCTGTTCCTCATTGTCAGACAAACATGAAGCTGGTCCGCTTGTTACAACTCGTGGTTCTGGTCACGCGACCCGGTCAAACCATGATTCCATGATTGCGGTTTTGCGCTTCCATGATTGCGGTTTTGGTGAACGATTTTTCAAAACAAATAAGAACAGTAGTAATAAAAAAAGACTGGCGAACGCTACCGTTACACACAGCGGCTTACACAAAACAGACGCACGGGACGCACGCGTTTCAATCGTCGAACTTCTCTGCTTCAATTGGCTTGTTGTATTCGCAGTCGTTGGTAGGCAGGTCCTTCTTGCTAGGTTTTCAGTCATTGGTTCTTCAAGGTTTCAGAAACCCAATTCAAGGCTCTTATTAGTCGAATGAGAGGTCAATCAAATCTAAACCAATCAAAACACTCCTTTGGCTTTCTGTTCGTGGCTGTGTCTGTACTGGAAGAACGGAAATGCAGCTTTTTTTCTTTCAGTGCGCACTGAGACACACAGTGTGTACTGAGACGCACTAGGACACAGAGACGTGACCGCCTGCGGTATCCCGGAGTGCAAGAGGTTAATCACTTTGGGATGCTTATACATTATTTTTTTATTTACTTTGGAGGGAGCAGACAATGATTCTCTGATGGGGAAGACGGGGGCTAAGTTGAGGGGTGGCGGATGAAGAGGAGCTGCAGAGAGATGTGTAAGACTGCGACTCTGCTTCCTGGTCCCAACTCTGAGTTGTCAAGGTTTTGGAAATTTGGATAAAAATGATGCCAGATTGTTAGATAAATGAGACGCACCATCCAAAGTGGGATGGACGCCGTCTTGTCTAATAAGACCAGGTTTTCCCCAAAATGAGCTCCAATTGTCTATGTAGCCCACGTTGTTTGCAGGACACCACACAGACAGCCAGTGGTTGAAGGATAACAAGCGGCTAAACATGTCATCACTGGTCAGATTAGGGAGAGGCCCAGAGAATACTACAGAAGCAGACATAGATTTGGCAAAGTCACACACCGATTCACGTTAAGTTTTGAGACTTCCGACTGCCAGAGACGGACATCATTAATGCCGGCGTGGATAACAATTGTGGAGTATTTACAGTTACTTTTAGCCAGCATTTTCAAATTTGACTCGATGTCGCCTGCTCTGGCCCCAGGAATGCATCTGACTATGGCCACTGGAGTCTCTAGGTTCATGTTTCTGACTACAGAGTCGCCAATGATCAGAGTTTTTTCCTCAGTGGGTGTGTCGCTAAGCAGTGAAAAGCGATTAGAAACATGAACAGGTTGGTGGTGTACTGGGGCTTTGCGGCTAGGCTTCCTTCTCACCGTCACCCACCCAGTCTCCTTGCTGCTGAGGAGGACCGGAGGACCGCTAGCAGGCCGCCCTAAGCTAGCGAGCTCCGCTGCAGCTAAGGGACGTCTGTCAAGATTAACTGGCGCAGTCGATGTTTCAGTACAGTGGAGCCGGGATTCCAAATCAGACAACTTCGCCTTGAGCACCTCAAAAAGACAACATTTATTTACCGTTATCACCAAAAGAGGCAGAGGTGTAGCTAAACATCTGACAGAGAGAGCACACCAGAAGAGAAGGGAAAGGAGAGCTAGTAGCCGTAGGTAGTTGCTAACCCGAAGCTAACAAAAACACTGATGAAAGGTGAACAGAAGGCTGAAGAGGGTGATTACATGACACTGAGTGCGCACGCAGGTGCAGGAGGCTTGATAAACAGAAGTGAGAGCTAATGATAGATGGAAAAAAGTGATTAAAATACAATTTATTAAAGGCAAAATCCTCTGGAAAATGAGGAGACCAAACCACAGACAGCCAGCAACACAGGAAGTGACGATACGGATGAAAAGTGTACATGCTCAGGTCCATCCTCTGCTGTCACAGAAGGTAACTAGAAAAGCACTCGGAGAGCGCAGACCTCCGCCAAGTGGCACAGTTCCCCCCATAGAGTGTTTGTGTGTACGTTTTCAGATTCCCTGAGCATGAAAAGATATGACTAGCAATTGGATTCACAATGATTATTTGTTTATTTGACATGGACAGTGCAATAAACAGACAATTAATGAATGACAATCAATGTGATAGTGATAGGATTAGTGGTTCAGTAGTGTAAAATGGGGCTATAAGGGACGGCGGGTTAATAAGGGACACTTTTGTGGGAAATTTTTTAAATTAAATTCTGCTTTTTTTATTTTGAGCAGGACGCTGAGTTGTGTTGTTTATTGTCAAATATCCATGATTCCTTCATCAAATCTAGGCGGAAGCAAAATTAAAAAGCAGAATTACATTTAGAAAAGTGTCCCATTTTACCCCGCCGTCCCTTATAGCCCCGTTTTACGGTTGTAAAAGCATTGCCTCCTTGGCGGAGGTAATAAACTGAAGTGTTGGTGTGTCCATCTCTCCACTGACGGATGCCAGATTGGTTAGACAGGTGCCGTGGGTTTATATTATATTGGGGTTGCGGTCGCGGCAAAAACAGAATTTAGAATCTTCCCCGCAGAGAGGTCGTTTTTACGCAGCGCCTATAGCTGGGCGGGGAATTTGTGGACAAATAATGGGGCGGCGGACAGGTGTCCGTGTCAGGTTTTGCAGCGTGGCGCAAAACAGTCACGCTGGCGGGCCCAGGGCAGCAGTGTTTTCCGCGTGCTTTTTGTGCCTAAAACGTTGAAGAACGCGGAGTTGGTGTTGGTCAGACACCGACAACCAGCGCAATGTGCGCAGCGCCCATGGCTGGCACAGGCACGCTGGGGGGCCCAGGCTACCAGGTTTTCCGCATGCTTTTGTGGCTAAAACGTTGAAGAAGGCGGAGTTTGTGTTGGTCAGACACGACGCCCAGCGGGCCTCCCATTGCGCCTGCGCACATGTTGAAAATGGCTGTAATGTCACAGTGTGGAAAAATGCTTTAAAAAATTCCTGTATCCAGACGGTGAACCGGATCACCCCCCAAAATTTAATCAGTCTTCCTTGTACTAACTAACTAACTAAACTAACTAACCTGCACTTATATAGCGCTTTTCTAGTCACAAAGACCACTCAAAGCGCTTCTTTAATACTAACCCTCTATTCTAAGGGCCTATAGGAAACAGATAACTTAGGGACAATTTAGAACAGCCAATTTAACCTAACATGCATGTTTTTGGCATGTGGGACGGAAACCGGAGAATCCCGGAGTAAACCCCACGCAACACGGGGAGAACATGCAAACTCCACACAGATCACTGTTGGTCGGGGGCTGGGATCGAACCCACGATCCCACGATCCCCACAATCCCCCGGCCAAGGGTAAACTGTGCTGCCGCAGTGCTAACCACTGCGCCACCGTGCACCATTTCCAACAACGCCTGAAAGTTTCATGCAAATCCGTCCAAGACTTTTTGAGTTATCTTGCTAACCAACAGACAAACAGACAGACAAACAGACAGACAAACAGGACAAACACACAGACAAACACACAGACAAACCCCGGCAAAAACATAACCTCCTCCTGGCCTTTTCGGCTGGCGGAGGTAAATATTCCCTTCAGAAGCTAAATAATCCCTTTTATAACCATAGTTGGCAAAATTTGGAGCAAATGCTTCTTCCCTGTTGAAACATATGTTGCACAGATGTTTATGTTTATGTATTGTTTATATATCTCTTCTTCTGCACCTCGGAAGTGATATCAGATTCGAAGAAGTTCTGGTGGGCTGAACTGAGTCCTCCAGTGAACAGTAGTAAGCTATACATGTCTGCCATAGTAATGTGAAATGCTTGGTACACCTGGGTTTATTTTTTTTTTGATACTTTTAACCTACCACGTGTATATCTGTGACACCAGCCGCAGGAGAGGTAGATCATGTAATCAAATTTAATCCTTAAGGAGTGAATATATTATCCATTCATCCAGCCAGCCATTTTCTACCACTTATTCGGGGATCCAAGTCGCAGGGGCATCAGTCCAGGCAGAGTCGCCCAGACTTCCACTCAGTTCACATAGCACCATGATTCCTCCTGCAGGTGGTGAGCCCACTTGAGGGCGGAATGATGTACCTGGGTACACTGGGTCCTTGATGTAAGGTTTTCCATGGAGATCGACTGGACTGTTCTTAGTCTGGCCCCTCACCCAGGACCAGTTTGACTTGGGAGACCCAACCAGGGACAAGTTGCCCCCGACAACAGAGCTCCTGGAATCTGGATTTGGGCACTCCACGGAGGGGTTTTTAATATATTGATGAAATTTTAAGTCCGTTTTTTGATTCACATAATCATCAGAACTGGATGATGTCGAAACTTCAGAAATACCGATAAATACCACCGAAATGAGAGGGGGTGGGGAAAAAAGGGAAATGACAGGAAGAGCCCATGAACTTCTATTCTCCACACAGCTTTTCTACTGCTGGTCTACCAGGGAAACACATTTTCAAGGTGTTCAGATGTGCTCTAAGAGAAAAAATGTCACAAATTAATGAGTATAGGTGTAAATATTGAAATATGACAGAAAAAGTTGCAAATTCATTAGAAAAAAGTTTGTGTGGAAAAAAAGTTTAAAAATGATCACAAAAGTGGCAAATTTATAGGTAAAAAATACAAAATTTATTAGGAAACTAAATTGTCCTGTGGTCTGTAGAAAGGTAATAAAAACAATAAACTAACCAAAATTAATAAGTGAGGATTTTTTTTGTAAATTAGTACATTTGTAAACAGGCAGCTTTTTTCTAATGAATTTGCAACTTTTTCAGGTAAATTTGTAACTGTTCTTATGAATGTATTACTTTTTTCTTGGAAATTGTTCCCATTTTTTCCTCTCATTAATTTATAACCTCCTTTTCTTTCTTGTGAATTTCTTGAGAATTTGATTATCACCTATCATACTTTTACACTTTTATTCCTGAAAACTTTCACTTAATTTACATTTGTATCTTGCTTCTGCTAAATACGTGCCCCCCAAACTACCCCCTTTGTTAAAAAATAGCAAATTGCATAATGTACCGATATTATCGTGCCTCCCCAATTCCTACTCTCATCTACGGTCACAAACAATGGACAGTGACGGAAAACAATGAGATCATGGATACAAGCAGCTTTCTTTGCGGGGTGGCTGGACTCACTCTTAGAGATATGGTGTGTGAATGGTAAAGGGATTGGTGCCTCACCATGGCTGCCTCATCCAGCTCACTGGATGCCCTTGAATTTGTAGAGGAAATGAGCATTACAGTGGAACAGAGCGGCACATAACACCAACCACTACCTCTGTCCAAGAGGAGCCATAGTTCCTGCTGGTGGTGTCGGTGTGCTCACTTGTCTATAGATAGATAGATAGATAGATAGATAGATAGATAGATAGATAGATAGATAGATAGATAGATAGACAGATAGATAGATAGACTTTATTGATTGATCCCAAACTGGGAAATAATGTCTGAAAATGTAAATGCTTATACCACCCATGATTGTGGAGATGACCTGCCAGATCAGTTGTACAGGAGGGAAAATAAGTATTGAACATACTTGGTGAAATTCATTTAATATTTAGTAGAAAAGCCTTTGTTGGTAATAACAGCTTCCAGATGCCTCCTGTATGGAGAAACTAGGCTCAGGAGTGATTTTAGTCCATTCTTCAACACAAACTATCTTCACTTCTTGAAGGTTTCAGAGGTGTCTTCTATGAACGCTGATCTTCTGTTCGTTCCATAGATTTTCAATTGGATTCAGGTAAGGTGACTGACTGGGCCATTCTAGCAGCTTTATTTTCCTTCTCTGAAGCCAGTTGAGAGTTTCCTTGGCTGTGTGTTTGGGATCATTGTCTTGCTGATTGTTCACCCTCGTTTCATCTTCAGCATCTTGGCAGATGGCAACAGGTTCTTATCAAGGATGTCCCTGTACATTTGCCCATTTAGCTTTCCTTCAATTATGTGAAGTCTGCCTGTACCATGTGCTGAAAAAACACCCTCACACATGATGCTTCCGCCTCCAAACTCATTGTTGGTATGGGTGTTTTGGGCGATGTGCAGCGCCATTTCTCCTCTAAACATGCTGTGTGTTGTGGCATCCAAAAAGTTCAATTTTGGTCTCATCTGACCAGACTATATTCTCCCTGTATTTTTACTGGTTTGTCCAAATGTTGTGCAGGAAAATTTGAATGAGCCTCAACATGCTTTTCCTCTTCAGCAGTGGAGTCTTGCGAGGTGAGTGGGCATTGAGCCATATTGGTTGAGTGCATTCTTTAATTGTTTTCTTTGAAACAGCAGTACCTGTTACTCCACGGCCTTTCTGGAGCTCTCCACAAGTAGTCTTTGGCTCTTGAATAATTCTTCTGATAATTCATTTGACTCCTCTGTCAGAAATCTTGCGAGGAGTCTCCTGGTCGTGGCTGGTTTATGGTAAAAATGATGTTCTTTCCACTTCCGAAGATGGCTCCAACAGTTGCTCATTGGAACATTCAGCAGTTTTAGAAATGCACCTGTAACCAATGCCAACATTGTTTTGCAACAATAAGGGTGCAAAGGTCTTGAGAGAGCTCTTTGCTTCTACCATCATGAGTTATTTGTGATGTGACTATCTGATGTTCACAGACCTTTTTAAGGCTATCAGTCAGGACCTTAACCAGCAGAAATTAATTTGTACTGATGGGGATGGGGTGGCTTCTATATTCTGATGCATTTCAGCTGGTTTCTTGGCTTCCTATTCCTTTTTGCACCTCTTTTTCTTCATTTGTTCAATATTTATTCCCTGTGTCATTTCACTTTATTAAATATAACTTGTTTTGTGAACATAGTTACCTTGATTTCTTTATATGTATGGATTATTTTGGTTTTTACTGATATCTGGTGAAAATCTCAGGTCAATGACACCATCAGAAATATGTTTAATGAGAAAAATGTTTACATGCTCAATACTTATTCTCCACATTATATAATCATATGAGGCCACACATGCATTGAAGAAGGTGGGGCAGGAGGGGAGGGGCGCGCTCTCTCACTGCCCATGGCAGGGCCCCCCCCTTCTAGGAGCACCCTCCTGGCGGTCCAGAGGGCTTCTCCGGGTGAGTTCAGTGGAAGGCCCAGAGCACTCTTCTTGTCCAGAACCCACGATGAGGGGGTCCAAGATTGTTTCTCTGGGCCGTAGCCCCTCCCAGGTCCACCAGGTACTGCAACCCCCGGCCCCCTATGGTGAACATCCAAGAATCTGGCGGCAGTGTAGGCAAGGTGGCTGTCGATGATTCGGGGAGGAGGAGGCGGCTTTGGGGCGGGGCAGAGAGGACTGACCGAGAGGGGTCTATGTGGGAAACATGGAAAGTGGGGTTCACTCGTAGAGTAGATGGAATTTTTAGCTGAACCAATGTGTCGTTGATGATCAGGAGATAGGAAATGGGGGGACAGCTTCTTCGATTTCTCCTTAAGTGGAATCTGACTTGCCACCAGCCAAGACTTGCTGTCCCACGGTCGTACTTAGGGGCTGGGACCGCTTCCTGTCAGCAGTAGCCCCGGGTGCGTCTTTGGTGCGTGCCAGGGCAACCCGGTTAGACCTCCAGATGCATTGGGCCAGCGACAGGCATTGGCCTCTACGGACGGAACCACCACCTCCCTCTCGGTCATGGGAAGAAGAGGTGGGGTGTAGCCCAGGGATGCCTCGAAGGGGGTGAGTCCGGTGGCCGTGGAAATGACCGAGTTGAGGGAATACCTCCACCCAGGTCAGGTGTGTGCTCCATGAAAGCCGGGGTTTTCGGCTGCTAAGCACTGCAGGGTGGCCTCCAGGGACTGACTGGTTCCCGGAAGAGAGACTCACAGTCGTGCCCAGTGTCCAACAAAAGGGCCTCTAGACCTGGGACATAAACTGTGGACCCTGGTCAGACACAATGTCAATGGGGATGCTGTGGACCTTGATCACGTGGTCTGTCAATAGGACTGCCGTCTCCAAGGCAGAGGGGAGCTTTGGGAGGGCCACCAAATGCACCGCCTTGGAGAAGCGATCCACGATAGTAAGAATAACAGTCTTCCCACGGGAGGCGGGGAGTCTGGTCACAAAGTCCACGGCAATATGAGACCAGGGACAACCCAGGGTGGGAAGGGGGTGGAGGGGTCCCGGGGGTGGGGGGGAGTCAGATTTCCCCCTGACATAGGTCTGGTAAGCCCTGACGTAATCCCGTGTGTCCGGCCACACCGTGGGCCACCAGAATGCCCACCGGATGAAGTCCACAGTGGGGGAGATGCCAGGATGGCAGGCGAAACGGCTGGTATGGGCCCACTGGAGAACGTCACTGTGGAGGGTGTCCGGGACGTAGAGGCGATTCCGGGGGCACCCTACTGGCACAGGCTTCCGGGACTGGGCCTGCCGGACCCTCTGCTCGATGTCCCAAGTAAGGGCACCAAGGAGGCACGAAGGTGGGATAATGTTTTTTTTTGGGGGGGGGGGGGGGGCTACCTCCCCGGAATCAAACTGGCACGATAGCACATCTGGTTTGACATTCCGAGCACCAGGCCAGTAAGTGATAGTGAAATTAAAACGCTGGAAGAAGCGCTTTGAGTGGTCTTTGTGACTAGAAAAGCGCTATATAAGTGCAGGTTAGTTAGTTAGTCAGTTAGGAAGAATAAAGACCAGCGAGCCTGCCTGGCGTTTAATCGGCAGGCTGACAAATTCTTGTGGTCAGTCCACACGATGATAGGGTGAATGGCACCCTCCAACCAATGTCTCCACTCCTCCAGTGCCAACTTAATGGCCAACAGCTCTCTGTCTCCTGCGTTATAATTTCTCTCAGCTGGCGTAAGCCGACGAGAGAAAAAGGCACACAGGTGGAGCTTCTGATCTGAGAACATGCGCTGTGACAGCACAGCGCCAACCCCCGTGTCCACCTCGAGGATGAACTGGAGTTGCATGTCGACCTGTGCCAAGATGGGTGTGTCCGTGAACAGGCATTTTAATGTGTTAAATGTGTTTAATGTGTTAAATGCCTGTTTTGCTGCCTCGGTCCAGCGAAAGGGGACCTTAATGGAGGTCAGCTGAGTCAAAGGCAGTGCCACCTCACTATAGTTCCTTACGAGCCAGCGATAAAAGTTTGCGAACCCGAGGAAGCGTTGGAGCTCCCTACGGGAGTGGGGAGTTGCCTTCACTGCCACTGCCTTCACCTTCGCCGGGTAGGCAATCAGTCTCCCTTTGTCCACTATGAAACCCAAGAAGGTGGTGGATGGTGTTGAAAATTCTCACTTCTTGGCTTTAACGTAGAGCCAGTTCTCCAGGAGCCGTTGCAGAACAGCCCTTACATGGGCTTCATGTTCTTCTGCCGAGCGGGAGAAAATCAAAATGTCATCCAAATACACAAACACGAATTGATATAGCATATCGCGGAGGATGTCATTAATTAACCACTGGAAGACGGCGGGGGCACTTGTGAGCCCAAAGGGCATCACCACATACTCAAACTACCCCTGGTGTGTCTTAAATGCCATCTTCCACTCATCGCCCTTGCGAATGCAAACCAAATGATACGTGTTCCTGAGATCCAATTTGGTGAACACCCGTGAGCGCTGAAGGAGCTTGAACGCTGAATTAATTAAAAGTAGAGGGTACTTGTCTTTAATGGTAATTGCGTTAAGCTCCCGGTAGTCAATGCAAGGGCGCAGCGAGCCACCCTTCTTTCCAACGAAGAAGAACCCGGCTCCGAGAGGAGCTGAAGATGGCCGAATTAGGCCAGCGTTCAGGGACTCCTTTATATACCTCTCCACCGCCTTCCTCTCCGGCCCAGAAATGCTGTACAGCCAGCTGGATGGCAGCCTCACCCCCCGGATGAGGTCTATGGCACAGTCATAAGAGCAGTGAGGCAGCAGTGACAATGCTTTAGACTTGCTAAAGACCTCTCCAAGATTGTGATAAGCCCGGGGAACGAGGCTGAAGTCCGGCGGCTCAACCGGGGAGATTGAGACAGATAGAGAGGGGGAGCACTCCGCTGAGTGCATACAGTGGGCCATGCAAAAGGGGCTCCAGGAGGAGATGGTGTTTTGGACCCAATTTATCATAGGGTTATGCCTCCAGAGCCATGGATACCCAAGGACCACCGGGGAAGAAGAAAAAGGGAGAACTAAGAAAGTTAGTTCCTCCCGGTGGTTTCCGGAAAGGAGGATGGAGACCGGCACTGTGCTACGTGCAACTACCGTGACCTCCCAGCCAGATATGGTTGTGATTCTCTGATCACTGGGCAATTTACGTGTGGAAAATACCCACCTGCTTAACGAATTCACCAGATACAAAATTACCCTCCGACCCCAAGTCAACCAGCGCCTTAACCCTCGTCTCGACCCCCGGCAGCTGCACGAGGGCTGAGATAGACAAACTACTGGGGGGAGTGTTTTTAGTCCTGCCCATCAGACCCCCCATGGTTACTGACGGGCTGTGTCTTTTGGCTGCTGGCGGCATTCAACCCACCCATGGTTCAGTGAACCACAGTGAGGGCACGTGCCAGCCCTTCATCTTCGCCGACGCTCATCATCTGTGAGGTGCTGAGAGAGCTCCATTGGCTCATGCGAAGAGACGGTGCCGCCAATGTGAGCAGTCATGGCGGGTCCACGTGTAGCGTGCGGGTGAGAGGAGGCCTCGCGCTCCCTCACATGCTCACAGTGCCTGTTGTCCAAATCGACAGCTTGAGCTATCAGATGGTCGAGAGTCTTTGGGACAGGATGAACCACCAGTTCGTCCCGCAGCTGTTTATTCAACCCTTGGAGGAACGCACTGCACAAGGCAATTTCGTTCCACCCTGAGTCTGCAGCAACAACTCGGAACTCCACCGAGTACTCAGCCGCTGGCCGGGTACCCTGGAGGAGCGTCATAAGGCGGCTCATTACATTGCCCTCGCTCTCGGAGCGATCGAACGTGCAAGTGAAGGCGTCAACAAATTGGCTGAATGTATAACGCCACCCCTCGGGGTTGTCTAGCGTGCCCAGTCGAGGGCTCGATCCTTCAGTAACAGTGTGAAAAACTGAATCTTAGCAGTATCGCTCGGGTACTCCTCCTCGACCTGCTCCAAATACATATGTACCTGGATTAAAAAACTTACATCTCCCCACCTCCCCCGCGTACGGGGTAGGTGTGGGAATGGAAGTGGTACGCCGCACTGTAGTGTGGGGAGCAGGCTGAGGAGGCAGAGACGGGGGAGACGACTGAGACCAAAGCTGAATAAGGTTTAACACCTGTTGCGTCAGCACAGCGAGCTGATGCTCGGTCGCTGACAAGTGCTCCAGAGCTGACAACTCCTGTGACGAGGCACTGGCTGAGCCATCGTCCAGGCTGGCTCATTCTGTCATGATTAAGCTGACAGCTCACGTGCACAATGCTAGCACAAGAAGGAACCACACTAGGGGGGAACGTTCAACAGTTTATTAAATATAGAAAACAGCACACAGTTAGATAAACAGCCACTCACCAGAAGATCAATCCACCTGTGGAGAGAAAGCGAGAGCGGTCAGTGGAGACATGGAGTAGGGAATATGGAAGAGCCAAATTACCACTTACTCGGGACTCCGGGAGAGGACCGGCAGGACTCCAGTGAGAAACAGACGAACCAGTAGGGAAAGGGGGAATGAGCTAGTAGTGCCTGACTGGATGAAGATCCGTTGCTGAGGATATGGTGAGGTGGCAGGAGAGCGTGCGCAGTCCTGAGACACACCCGATGATGGCAGCAACCTGTAAGGAGAGAAAAAAGCGAAGGTTAGACACCGTGCCTAATCTTTGCAAAATACGACCTGCTTGCCTGAGTTTAGGGCAGTATACCCAGATGAGCCAGCGTTGACTGCGCGGAGGAAGCCTCCTTAAATACGCTGGCTGATGAGCTGGTGTATCCTCTGCCTCAGGTGCAGCGATAAATTGACGTAGGTGCAGCAGGAGGAGAGAGGCGCACTCTCGCTGCCCATGACAACGTATCATTGTTGTCACATTTACAAGAAATATAATTTTCTTTCTATTGAAAATGCTAAAACTCTCAAATTTGCCTGTTCAATTTATAAAACATTAAATGGCAATGCACCCCACCCCCACACCCCGGGAGAATTTGTTAAACTGAGGACTGTCACTGGCACAACCACCAGAGCAATCACTAGAGGAGACTGTGAGGTCCCCTGCAGGCGCACCACATTTGGTCAATCTGTGCTATCAGTGAGGGGCACCAAGATCTGGAATAGCATACCACCTGCAATCAGAGAACGTACCACACTAAATATTTTTAAAATGCATTGCAAAAATTGGCTTTTAAACAACCAAAACTGTACTCATAACTAGTGGTTGCTTTGTGGCATACACATATACACTACCGTTCAAAAGTTTGGGGTCACTTAGAAATTTCCTTATTTTTGAAAGAAAAGCACTTTTTTTCAATGAAGATAACTTTAAACTAATCAGAAATACACTCCATACATTGCTAATGTGGTAAATGACTATTCTAGCTGCAAATGTCTGGTTTTTGGTGCAATATCTACATAGGTGTATAGAGGCCCATTTCCAGCAACTATCACTCCAGTGTTCTAATGGTGCAATGTGTTTGCTCATTGCGTCAGAAGGCTAATGGATGATTAGAAAACCCTTGTGCAATCATGTTAGGTCTGCAATGCTGTAATTGCTGCAAATGGAGGATTCTTTGACAAAAGCAAAGTTTGAAGGAAAAAATTATTATTTCAAATACAAATCATTATTTCTAACCTTGTCAGTGTCTTGACTATATTTTCTATTCATTTTACAACTCATGGTGGTAAATAAGTGTGACTTTTCATGGAAAACACAAAATAATTGTCTGGGTGACCCCAAACTTTTGAACGGTAGTGTATATATGTACAGTATGTGCCGGTGCATCACACACATATGCCCCGCCTCTTGTTTGTTGCTGTTAAGTGCTATATAAGTGCAGGTTAGTTAGTTAGTTAGTTGTTTGTTGTTGCTGTGAGGTACTAGGATGCATGTGTGTCTGTGTACGCATACACAGCACTTCACTCGTGTGACATTTGAATGTTCTGTTTTGTAGCACCTTAACCCTTGCACTTTAACATATCCACTTTGTACAGTTTTACTGCACATATTCTTCTCGTGTATGATTGTTTGTTTGTGTGTTTTTGTGACCCGTTGGGGGACTACAGATACAAATTAGCAGTATTGTTAAATCTGTCATACTTACATTTGTATTAATGTTCATTAGTATGTAATGTCCCTTTCAAATAAACATTAAACAACTGACAAGGTGCGGACTCTTCTGTGCTTGGTGGCTGACGAGAGACTCCAGAGGGACCTACGGGGCTGAAAAGTTCATAGGCTGAAAAGTTCATCGGCTGAAAAGTTCATAGTTCATAGTGGTCAAATTTGACCAGATGTGGTTTATTTTTCACCAGTCTCCCTGTTGGTCCACACACTTCTCCCATCGGTGTTGCAGCACTTGGATTCTTGTGGTTAAAAAATAAACCATATTTTGTCAAATTTAACCACTATGAACTTTTCAGCCTCATCGACGGAGTGACCCGAAATGAAAAAGTATACCCGGAGGTCTCTGAGCTGATAGCTGCTCACGGGAAAGATGCTGCTGCTTCAAAATCACCCTGTCATTGAAGCATGTGTGAGGAGAGACACCATAAAACCACAAACAAATGAGAAAATCTAACACTACAGCCAGTGTTTGAACATTCTGTATATCGTTAGAGGTAAAATCATTACTACATCTTGTCAATGAGCTTTAAAACTATGAATCTCTGGCCTGGACATGGACCAACGCATGCTCCCGCCCCAGCAAACCCCCAAGGAGAGCCCTCCTCCTGGTAATTGAAAGAGCAAATTCTGTTGAGACAGGTGTGTGTCAAGACGTGCAGCAGCTAGACAGGTAGGAGTTAGGCATGGAAAGAGAGAGAATATTCTCTGTAATTCTTTTTTCAGAAAAACACAGACTTCGATAGACAATACAGAGCAATAGAATATATCTTTTCTTTTTTCCTCTCCGCTCGGTACCGAGTGGTCCAAATCTATACATCCATTCAATGCAATTTAGCTGTTGTGATGGATATTGTGTTAAAGTCTGTATTTACTGTTGCACAAAAGAGTTTTCTGTATAGCAGAAGTTTCTGCTTAATTTACAAATAACTGTTTAATAGGACATTTTCAACAATCCTGTGCTTTTCTTGTGGTGTTACGGTATATAGAATATCATTGCAGTAAACGATGGAAAAAAGCATCTGCTTTAAAATTTATAATTCTTCCCACAACTTTAAGTACAAAAAAACCCTCTCAAAACATCACAACTTTTTAAAAAAGCTCCCGCAAATTCAGGCTGTTTGGGTCACAACAATCATAAACACATCCCTCGAAATCTTGGAGGGACTGACAAGTTGAGCCCAACACTATCAAGGCAGTATCTCTCAAACTTACACACAAGCTCAAACTTTTTCTCTGCCAGAGGTGAGGTGATATTCCATGTCTCAATAACTACTTTAGAAAGCCGGAAATTGGATTGCCTTTGACTGATACCCATAGCACCAGTCATGCAAGCAATACTAATCTGAATGCATATTTACCTCCAATTCTATACACTACATGAAGCATGAAGCTACTGTATACTGTAGTGATACACAGTAATGAATTAAGAGATGAACTTTTCTTCATGTAAGATCTTTATAATGTCTGACATTTCTGACCTTTGGAATTGGATGTTAATATTTTATGAAAACATTAAGCTCCCTACAGTGTTGACGCTACTCCAAGTGTAACTTCATTCACATCTTTTCTGTAAACAGCAGACAAATAAGCAGTAAATGGCTGCTACTGCTCACCAGTGCCCTCAGCTTTCGGAGCATACTGAGGAAGTGGAGAGGATTTCTCTGGTGGCAGCACTGCAACACGAAAATGGCAGGATGGTGAGGAATTCCGTGGAGAACCCTGGGCTTGTGCCGAAGGGGAGGCACTCTCGGATCTCTGTTGTTTTGGCTTCTTACCAGTCTTCGGCGCCTGTTCCTGCTCCATTAGCTCCACGACACTGTCGTTCCGCTCCAGACCACTGGAGGAATCCTGCTGCCTTTCCAGCAGCCATTTCTTTGACGCCGAGGCAGAAGCCCCCCTCAGCAGTACAGTTTTCGTCTCTCCGGCTGGATCGTCAGCTTCATCCTGTCCTGTAGCTGGTGCTTTTTGCTCCACTTCGGCTTCCTCTCCTGCTGTCAAGAGGTCCTCTGTTTTTTCCCCGGCTCCGTCTGTCTCCGTGATAACAGAGGCGGCTCCTCCACAATCCTCTGAGGAACCCATGTTCACCGTAGCCACGGAGAGGGATGACTTTTCACCTGCTGCAGCAGGGAACATCGAGCTTTGGGAAAACAGGCAAGTGCCATTTTATTCTCTGTTATTTTCTGATGATGTGCCTTACCTGATTCCTGGTAGTGGGGCTCAGGGTTTGCAGACCCTGAGACCCCACGGCCTGCTGCAACTACCAATTGCTCACCAGCCCTCTGTGTCTCCTACTTTTGCCCCTGAATGTCTGCCAGCCCCGGGATTGAGCCGCTGGACATTGGAGGAGCCTGTGGCCCTGGAGGACCTAGTTCCAGTGCTAGCAGTGAGCCGACCCCCAGCGGCCACGCCGGATGAGCCACCAGTGTGGGTCACTTCGCCTGGGGGCACCAAGACTGCATTCACCATCATTTCTACTATGGAAGCCACCGCAGCAGAGTTAGAGCTGGACCTCCAAAGGACCGGGCCCGAGACGACGCTGTCATCTGGATTGACGGAGTCCTGGATGGCGGTGGAGCTCGAGCTCAGGCAAGTGCTCTCCTTTGTGTTTCTTATGTCTGTCTTGGAGAGAGCTTGTCTGGCTTTTTTGGGGGGGGCAGCGGGGTGCAGCCGTCCGCTGCACCTGCCGGTGACCCTGACCCTGCCTTTCCTCCTATTTTGTCCGAGCCTTTCCCCAGAGTAGCTGAGAAGGTTCCAGCTTCACCCGATGTCTCCGTAAGTCCATGTGGGTGGTTGTGGGTGCTCTGTCCCAGCCTGGGACCACAGTTGGTGCAGCTCCTCCTCTGCCCGAGGCCGTTGTCTGGGTCCCTCCTTCTCTGTCCGAGTCTCCGTGAGTGCTGTGTCCCAGTCGGGGACCATCATGGGTGCTGCGCCCCAGCCTGAAGCCAACTTGGGTGCTGCATTCCAGTATGGGCCCGCCATGAGCGCTACATTCCAGCCTGGGGCCCACCGTGGGTGCAGCACTGGCCCAGTCCGGGTCCACCGAGGGTGCAGCGTTGGCCTGGTCTGGGCCCACCGAGGGTGCAGCATTGGCCCAGCCCAAGCCCACCGCGGGTGCTGCTTTGCTCCAGCCCAGAGCCAAAGTGGGTGCTGCTTTGATCCAGCCCTGAGCCACCGCGGGTGCTTCTACGCTTCAGCCGGAGCCACCACAAGTGATCCCATGCTGCAGCCCAGAGCCACCGAGGGTGCAGCGTTGCTCCAGCTTGGAGCTACCGAGGCTGCAGCGTTGCTCAAGTCCGGAGCCACCGTGGGGGCTTCTACACTTCAGCCCGGAGCCACTGCGGGTCCTTCTACGCTTCAGCCCAGAGCCACCATGGGCGCAGCATTGCTCCAGCCTGGAGCCACCGAGGGTTCAGTGTAGCTCCAGCCTGGAGCCACCAAGGGTAGAGCGTTGCTGCAGCCCGGAACCACCGAGGGTAGAACGTTGCTCCAGTCCAGAGCCACTGCAGGTGCAACTTTGTCTCAGTCCAGGACCACCGAGGGTGTTGCCGGCCAGCCCGAGGGCGTTGAGACCTTCCCTTCTCTGCCTGACACCGTCGTGGTCCCCCCTTCTCTGCCAGATGCTGTTGTCAGTCCTCCTCCACTGCCAGATGCAGTCCTCATTCCTCCTCCGCGACCAGCCACTGTCATGGTCCTCCTCCCTCAGCCCTCCTTCCCTTCATCGGGCCTCCCTGTAGGGGAGCCACCTCCTGGGTCACCCCTTCTGTTTTGGTGGCTTAAGAAATCTGGCCGACCACCTGATAGACTGAGCCGTTGGGTTGGATGGCCCATATTCTCTGGCAGGCCACCCAACTCATACCACCTCACCGTCTGTCTGGCCTTGGACTTCGTCCGGCCACTCAAACTGCTTAGTTCTTTGGCCTAGGGGGCCCAAGAGCCTGGTGTAGCATGGGTGCAGGTCCTGAGCGGGGCCCGTATTTTTGCTCCCTCCTAACCTGTTTTCCCCACCTCCCACCCAGGGTGGTTTATTAATGTACCTTTTCACTTGGGGGGGGGGGGTCTTTTTTGGGTGTTACCTTGGGGTGTCTGGTATCCACCCCTTAAAGGGGGAGCTCTGTCATGAGTCTCAGCGGGGTGTCTTCATCGAGCTCAGACTCTTAATTTATTTCTGAGTATTTTATGTGTGTTATTATTATTTTGTCAGTTTCCTGTTTATATTTTGGTTCTGTGACACCAGTGCCCTTCCTCCTTTTCCAGACTCTCCCACTATCCACTCACTGTCTGTTCCCCAGCCATCTCAGCTGTCAGCAGTTGTGTAATTAAGTCACCTGCCCGCACCTAAAAAACCATATATAAACCAGAACAAATAACCAGAACCTATAATCTTGTAACTGGTCTCTCAGATCATAACATGGTTCTTGCTGTCAGGAAACTTACTAAAAAGCGACTACAGTATTTTGGGGGAGTCGATATTGACAAATCAAATTTTATTATCCCCAAATCAAAAAATGAGGAGTTTGAACATTACTTAGAGAATCAAAATTGGGAGCAGCTCATGTCAACATGTGAAGTAGATGATTGTTGTAATTTTATAACTGCAACAATCACAAAGTCTATAGAAAAATTTTCAAAGCAAATTAAAAGTAGACAACAGAAGATTAGCCTACCATGGTTAAATAATGAAATAAGAAAACTTATGAAGAGGCGAGACTATGCACTGAAAACATCACTAACCTCCAAACTACAAAATGATCACCTTGTGTACAAAAGTTTAAGAAATAAAGTGGTACATGAGCTGCGAAAATCAAAAATATCTTATTACAATAAACTGATAGATCATGCAAAGGGTAACAACAGTTCCCTATGGAGGCATTTAAATAACTTAACTAATAAAAAAAAACGATCAGAAGGGGGTAAAGGAACTTAGAATCAATGGCAAGACCGTCAGTGACAAGGCTACTTTGGCAAATGAATTTAATTCACACTTTGTGGGCTCTGTGGAAGACTTAACAAAAAATTTTGTGCTGCCAAATGTGCTCAACAACACAAATTCCATACTTCCAACAGATACTTTTCACATCGATGAGGTAAATGAGAAGTTAATTGCTGGTATTGTTAAAACACTGTCAAACTCAAAAACTAATGATATCTACAATATGAGCACCTCCTTTCTCAAAATGCACAGCAAAATATTAATCAAACCACTGACTCATCTCATTAATCTCTCCATTAGGTCTAGTACATTTCCATCTGGCTGGAAAAAAGCTGTCGTCATACCAGTTCATAAATCAGGCAGTAAAGACGATATATGCAATTACCGCCCAATCTCTATTTTACCAGTCCTATCTAAGGTTCTTGAAAAAGTTGTAGCTACACAGCTGATAGACTACTTACAAGACAGTCAACTTCTTCATCCACATCAATTTGGTTTTAGACCAGGATACTCAACAGAAACAGCAAATTGTTGCCTTATTGAAAACGTCAAACAGTCCTTGGACAGGGGTAATGTGGTAGGAGCTGTTTTTCTAGATCTCAAAAAGGCTTTCGATACTGTAAACCACAGTTTGCTTTTATCCAAAATGGTATCTTTTAACTTCTCCCCAAATACATTAGAATGGTTTGCATCTTATCTCCAGAATAGAGAACAGTGTGTAAAAGTTCACCAGGATAAATCCTCATTTTTAAACAACCGCATGGGTATCCCACAAGGGTCCATTCTTGGTCCTTTACTTTTCAGCATTTTTATTAATGACTTGCCGTTACACTGCTCAGCTGCAACATGCCAACTTTATGCAGATGATGCAGTTATTTACACAGCTGCCAAGACTCCAGCACAGGCTGCAGATGTACTGTCTACAAGTATGGTTGATGTCCAAGAGTGGCTCCTCAAGAACCATCTATTGCTGAACCTTCAGAAAACAGTCTCAATGTGCTTTTCAATCAAAAAATGTAACCTGCAACATTTTAAAGTTAATATACATGATCATGACATCAGTTTAGCTACAGAATTCAAATACCTTGGCATTGTACTAGATCCTCAACTCAAATTTAATCTTCATATAAAGAAAATTTCAAAAACAGTAAAAAAAAATCTGAACTGCTTTAAATTAATTAGATATTACATACCTTACGAAGCAGCTGCACTGTATATGCATTCTATGGTTTTTTCTCATATATCATACTGTTTGACAGTCTGGGCTCAAGCAGCCCCTTCCACAATAAGACATATAGGTTCATTATATAATCAAACCCTAAAAATCTTGGACAAAAAGCCCATTAGGTGGCATCACTGTAATGTTTTAAAAAAATACAAGCTATTGAGTTTTGAGAGCTTCATTGACCTCTGTCTTCTGAAATTAACGTTCAAATGTTTCCATAAATCAGCACCCGAGCCACTTGCTGGTTTCGTCCAAAGACAGGACAGCAGCAGAGCCACCAGGAGTTCTGTTAACAATAACTGTAAAATATTCCACCGCAGAACCACATTTGGACAAACAGCTTTCTCTATAAAGGGCAGTCACATCTGGAACACAATGCCAAATGAAATTAAAATAATAACGGACTTTAAAACATTCACTAAAAATGTTAAAAACTGGCTGAAAAATAAACAAGAATGTACTCATGTATGAATTAATTGTCTGCAAAGTGAGAGTGAATGAAGGGAAGGAATAAATGTGTTTGTTTATAGTGAGTGACGGAGGGAGGAAGGCCTGAAATAGGCAAATGTGAGTTATGTTATATGTGTTAAATGTGAGTCAGGCTGTTATATTTGTGTATTTATAATATTTATAATATTTATGTTAAATGTGAGTCAGGCTGTTATATTTGTGTATTTATAATATTTATAATATTTATAATTGTGTATTTATAATTTTTCTGCATTGATGTATGTGGTTATTGTGTTTATTTTTTATCTTGATTCTTTTTTCTAAAGCCCATCCAGGGACAAGAGTTGCAAATTAGCTAATAGCTATACACTCTATGTGCAACACATCAGATTGATTGTCTTTGATTAATTGTCTATGTTTATTGCACTGTCCCTGTCAAATAAACTAATCTACTACTACTACCTGCTGCTTATTTGTTTCACGATTGTCAGCTGTTTAAGCACTGCCAGTTTATTGTCTCACTGCGGCAGTCTTGATTCTACTGTGTTGTCTCATCGTCACCTCCAGAGTGATTTCGGCTCTGGAGTGCTTTCCCTTTAAGTTACCTTCATTAGTATTTTTGTGTTCTCTGCACAGTTTTGGATTTTCTGTTTGCCTTGGTTAATAAATGTCACTACTGCAGTCCAGCATTCGGGTCTGTCTCTCTGCTCCGGAGGGGCCATTCATGACAGATACCATGGTCATCTAACCAGGTTTTGGTACTTTTGGCAGTGCAGGCAGGTGTCAAGTCCTGCTGGAAAATTAAATCAGCTTCTCCATAAAATTTGTCAGCAGATGGAAGCATGAAGTGTTCTAAAATTTCCTGGTAGATGGCTGCACTGACTTTGGACTTGTTAAAACATAGTGGATCAACTCCAGCAGATGACATGACTCTCCAAATCAGGTGCCAAGTCCTGTCATTTGGAAATCAAGGTCCCAGAGTCTGTAGGAAGAGTGGAGAGACACTGAGACACAGTGAGAGACACAGTGGAGAATCCAAGTTCCTTGAGGTCCAGTGTGAAGTTTCCACAGTCAGTGAAACTTCACTGACTGTGAAGTGTCACAGTCAGTGAAGTTTCACTGACTGTGACTGTGAAGTTACTGAAATTCAACAACTTCACTGAAACTTCACCGGGTTGCACGGTGGTGCAGTGGTTAGCACTGTGGCAGTTTACCCTTGGCCGGGGGATCGTGGGGATCGTGGGTTCGATCCCAGCCCCCGACCAACAGTGATCTGTGTGGAGTTTGCATGTTCTCCCCGTGTTTGCGTGGGTTTACTCCGGGATTTCTCCGGTTTCCTCCCACAGGCCAAAAACATGCAGGTTAGGTTAATTGGAGACTCTAAAGTGGCCCTAGGTGTGAGTGTGTGTGTGAATGGTTAAGGGATAGTGCCGTATCGTGGCTGCTTCATCCATCCAGGTGGTGGATGCCCTCAATTTCCCCTCTGGGGATCAATAAAGTATACTAAATCTAAATCTAAATCTAAAATTTCATTGCTGATCAGTGAAAATACTTGCTTAAGAGACTGGGTGGAAGAGAAACCCGCAGGGTCTGGGCCCCCATAGCACATGGTTGGGGACCACTGCTTTAGAAGATTCCCTGGTATCTCTTGGACAGACTGAAAGAGACATGAGGTTGTGAGAAACCAAGTGTCCGTGTAGGCGGCTTTTGGGAGTCCATCTTTGCCATATAAAGAGGCGGGAAGCTACTACAGTTCAGCCATGGTCACAAGATAGAATTCACTATCAAAAAACAATCCATTAAGGAACACTCAGTGATGACAGATTTAGTAGTAGATTAGTTTATTTGACAGGGACAGTGCAATAAAACATAGACAATTAATCAAAGACAATCAATCTGATGTGTTGCACATAGAGTGTATAGCTATTAGCTAATTTGCAACTCTTGTCCTGGATGGGCTTTAGAAAAAGAATCAAGATAAAAAATATACACAATAACCACATACATCAATGCAAGAAACATTATAAATACACAATTATAAATATTATAAATACACAATATAACGCCTGACTCACATTTAACATAAATATTATAAATATTATAAATACACAAATATAACAGCCTGACTCACATTTAACACATATAACATAACTCACATTTGCCTATTTCAGGCCTTCCTCCCTCCGTCACTCACTATAAACAAACACATTTATTCCTTCCCTTCATTCACTCTCACTTTGCAGACAATTTATTCATACATGAGTACATTCTTGTTTATTTTTCAGCCAGTTTTTAACATTTTTAGTGAATGTTTTAAAGTCCGTTATTATTTTAATTTCATTTGGCATTGTGTTCCAGATATGACTGCCCTTTATAGAGAAAGCTGTTTGTCCAAATGTGGTTCTGCGGTGGAATATTTTACAGTTATTGTTAACAGAACTCCTGGTGCTCTGCTGCTGTCCTGTCTTTGGACGAAACCAGCAAGTGGCTCGGGTGTGATTTATGGAAACATTTGAACGTTAATTTCAGAAGACAGAGGTCAATGAAGTTCTCAAAACTCAATAGGTTGTATTTTTTTAAAAACATTACAGTGATGCCACCTAATGGGCTTTTTGCTCCAAGATTTTTAGGGTTTGATTATATAATGAACCTATATGTCTTATTGTGGAAGGGGCTGCTTGAGCCCAGACTGTCAAACAGTATGATATATGAGAAAAAAACCATAGAATGCATATACAGTGCAGCTGCTTCGTAAGGTATGTAATATCTAATTAATTTAAAGCAGTTCAGATTTTTTTTTACTGTTTTTGAAATTTTCTTTATATGAAGATTAAATTTGAGTTGAGGATCTAGTACAATGCCAAGGTATTTGAATTCTGTAGCTAAACTGATGTCATGATCATGTATATTAACTTTAAAATGTTGCAGGTTACATTTTTGATTGAAAAGCACATTGAGACTGTTTTCTGAAGGTTCAGCAATAGATGGTTCTTGAGGAGCCACTCTTGGACATCAACCATACTTGTAGACAGTACATCTGCAGCCTGTGCTGGAGTCTTGGCAGCTGTGTAAATAACTGCATCATCTGCATAAAGGTTGGCATGTTGCAGCTGAGCAGTGTAACGGCAAGTCATTAATAAAAATGCTGAAAAGTAAAGGACCAAGAATGGACCCTTGTGGGATACCCATGCGGTTGTTTAAAAATGAGGATTTCTCCTGGTGAACTTTTACCACCACTGTTCTCTATTCAGGAGATAAGATGCAAACCATTCTAATGTATTTGGGGAGAAGTTAAAAGATACCATTTGGATAAAAGAAAACTGTGGTTTACAGTATCGAAAGCCTTTTTGAGATCTAGAAAAACAGCTCTACCACATTACCCTGTCCAAGGACTGTTTGACGTTTTCAATAAGGCAACAATTTGCTGTTTCTGTTGAGTATCCTGGTCTAAACCAAATTGATGTGGATGAAGAAGTTGACTGTCCTGTAAGTAGTCTATCAGCTGTGTAGCGACAACTTTTTCAAGAACCTTAGATAGGACTGGTAAGATAGAGATTGGGCGGTAATTGCATATATCGTCTTTACTGCCTGATTTATGAACTGGTATGACGACAGCTTTTTTCCAGCCAGATGGAATGTACTAGACCTAATGGAGAGATTAATGAGATGAGTCAGTGGTTTGATTAATATTTTGCTGTGCATTTTGAGAAAGGAGGTGCTCATATTGTAGATATCATTAGTTTTGAGTTTGACAGTGTTTTAACAATACCAGCAATTAACTTCTCATTTACCTCATCGATGTGAAAAGTAATCTGTTGGAAGTATGGAATTTGTGTTGTTGAGCACATTTGGCAGCACAAAAATTTTTGTTAAGTCTTCCACAGAGCCCACAAAGTGTGAATTAAATTCATTTGCCAAAGTAGCCTTGTCCACTGACGGTCTTGCCATTGATTCTAAGTTCCTTTACCCCCTTCTGATCGTTTTTTTTATTAGTTAAGTTATTTAAATGCCTCCATAGGGAACTGTTGTTACCCTTTGCATGATCTATCAGTTTATTGTAATAAGATATTTTTGATTTTCGCAGCTCATGTACCACTTTATTTCTTAAACTTTTGTACACAAGGTGATCATTTTGTAGTTTGGGTGGTTAGTGATGTTTTCCAGTGCATAGTCTCGCCTCTCATAAGTTTTCTTATTTCATTATTTAACCATGGTAGGCTAATCTTCTGTTGTCTACTTTTAATTTGCTTTGAAAATTTTTCTATAGACTTTGTGATTGTTGCAGTTATAAAATTACAACAATCATCTACTTCACATGTTGACATGAGCTGCTCCCAATTTTGATTCTCTAAGTAATGTTCAAACTCCTCATTTTTTGATTTGGGGATAATAAAATTTGATTTGTCAATATCGACTCCCCCAAAATACTGTAGTCGCTTTTTAGTAAGTTTCCTGACAGCAAGAACCATGTTATGATCTGAGAGACCAGTTACAAGATTATAGGTTCTGGTTATTCGTTCTGGTTTATTAGTAAATACCATGTCAATAAGTGTTCTCGATTGTTTGGTTATCCTGGTGGGTCCTTTGATGATTTGCTGGTAATTAAATTTAGTCATGAGGCTTTTCAGTTTTTGTTTGTCTTTTTTATCAGACCAGTTGATATTAAAGTCACCATGAATTATTGTTTCTCTGTTCTTCTCAAGTTGTTTAACCAGAACACTTAATTCATTATAAAAGGAATTTGGAAGCAGTCAGGCCAAGTGACCAATTATATTTGATGTAATAATAAATTTAATGGTACTTTGTGGCATGTTCAAAGTTTGGGATTTTTTACATAACCCAACCTTGATCTGTACTTCTCCAGAATCTTGTTTCTGACATGTTTGAAGAGCTTCTTAGTCTTCTTGGTGTCCCTTGGTGTCTTGAGTGATGAAAAATGGGCAGATCTCTCAACGTTCTTTCAGTGAATGCCCAGCGATTGCCAAGATCTCTCATTGATCTTCTAGTGATCTCCACAGTCTCCTACCAAAGTTTTGACAAAGTCCAAAACACAAAAGGGGACTCAAACACAGGTGTAGCACAGGCTCCTCAGGTGTAGCAGCACCTGTGGCAGCCCCGGACTGTGGTGTGGCAACATTCGCGGCGGCCCCAGACTGGGGCGTAGCGGCACCCACGATGGCCCCGGACTGGGGCATAGCAGCACTTGTGGAGGCCCCAGACTGGAGCGTAGCAGCACTCGTGGAGACCCCGGACTGGGGCACAGCAGTACCCGTGGAGGCCTTGGACTGGGGCGTAGCAGCACCCATGGTGGCCCCAGACTGGGGCATAGCAGCACCCACGGTGGCCTCTGACAGAGGCATCGCACCCCCGGCGGTCTTGGACAGGGGCATCGCACCCTCGGTGACCTTGGACAGAGGAGCAGCACCCACGAAGACCTCAGGCGGAGGGGACGCAGCACCCACGGAGGCCTCGGGCTGAGGCGTCACATCCATGGTGGCCTCGGACGGAGGTGTCGCACCCACGGTGGCCTCGGACGGAGAAGCAGCACCCTCGGAGGCCTCAGGTGGAGGGGAAGCAGCATCCCCGGAGACCTCAGGCAGAGGCGCAGCACCCACGGAGACCTCTGGCGTTGCCAGCTGAGACGTCTCAGCCTCCACCATCAGGACCACTCTCCCCGTTGTGGTCATCTTGGAAGAGGGAGGAAAGGACAAACACTGGATCCGGGTCACCAGCAGCACCGGAGCCTGGTGAGGGGATTCCAAGTGCGACTGATGGCTGCACTTGGTCCCCCCCATCATGAGCCAGACAAGAACTCTCTGAATCTGACGATGTTAACCCAGAACAGAGCACTTGCCTGAACTCGAGCTTTGCCACTGTCCAGGACTCTGGCGCACCTGCTGCAGCAGCCCAGGCAGCAGGCATGGCGGTTGATGCCAGAGGAACCTTGCGACACAATGGCTTAAGCAGGGGTCACTCCAGCGCGGCGTGATGGAGCCAAGGAACACCTCACTGATGGGGACTCCTCGTCAGCTCAGCTCTTGGGTCTTAGGGAATGCTCCTCTCCCGTAGAAAGCGTGGTGGGGAACAGGGTCTGGCCTCCTCAGCACCCCTGGACCGTCTGACGTCTGACGGCTCCCTCCCAGGATCGGCGAACACTCAAGCAAGGCAGAACGGAATACGAGAGAAGCAGGTGAGGACACAGACTTAACACGCACCTGCAGTTAGTGAGAGTTCAGACAAAGCGTGCGGCTGCTCCTGAGGGCCCCCCCCCCCAACGGGAATTAGAGAAGATAATCCATTTTTAGGCATAGGTAAATGAATTGATACTTGCCTAGATTCCCGGAGCTTGATGGTGCCTGCTGCTGCAAGTCCAGACGGAGCACCTCTGGGAGCTGCAGAGGTCATCTGGGGAGGTGGATGAAGCGCCGGAGTCAGGGGACATTCCTCCGTCAGCTTAGACTCCATTTGACCTGGCGAATCTCCCTCTAGCTGGCCCGCATAGTCAGGGAGGAGCCACGGCTTACAGTCCAGCAGCAGTTCAGTCTCAGCCACTAAAACTTATCTTCGCTCCCCCAGCTCCTTGGCCAGTGGTGCAGGCCATTGTTCAGGAGGAGAAGGCGGGGCTGCTGCATTTGAGAAGCGGAGAGATGCTTGGGACTTCTGCACCCGGGACCGCGAGCACTTGAGCGGCTCCACTCAGACAACCCCAGACCGCGTTGGGAGTGCGGGAAGCCCGAGCCTCTGAGAGGATGCCGTATAAGATGTTTAACGTCCACCTCTCCAACTCGTTCATCTCACACCAACTGGAATCCAGCAACGCTGCCATGTCAGCGGAAGAAACGAATACTAAAGAAAAATACTGGAGAGAAAAAAAGCAAAGCTCACAATCCGCTGGCATCCGAATGGCAGCGGCAAACTGTCATGAATGGCCCTCCCTGAGGGCAAACAGGACACCAAACGCAGACTGTAAGTTTGCAAATTTATTAACTAAAAAAAAGCACAAAATACCAAATACACACCAACGAAAAACACAGCTCTGAGGCTGGAGAGCTAAACGCCAGGATAACAAAGATGTGAGTCAGACAGATAAGAAATAAACTTAGCTTGATAAGATGTCTGGGAATTTCCCGACTGGAGAGATTTTTCGCTGCTGCACCAGGGAAGTGGTGCCCATGGCTTAAATAGGAAATCCCCGGATTGGCAACACCTGTGGGGTCATGAGCGGCGATCATCACTGGCTGCCGTAACAGCTCGTGAACAGAATCTGACAGCCGGAAGTGACGTGCGAGCTGTCACAGCGCCAACAATGATCAAAACAATAAACCAAAAAAGGAAATACAGAAACTAGTAATGAACTAACCAAAAACAGGAAGCAAATACAGCAAACAAGGTGCAGAAAAATAAACAGAAAAAGACAAAACTAATCTGACAACTGGGCACGGCCCCCACCCGTGCACCGGATCTATGGGTCTGGATCTGTCTTTTGTCGCCATTTGCACGATGGGTTGCATTACTGTACATAGACTGCTGTTGTTGTTGTTTTCTTTTTTTCCAGCCTTATTCCTTTTTCTTTTTATACTATGCACACCAGTGAAGAGAGAGAGAAATGCCATTTCAATTCTCCTGTATGTCCTGTATGTATAGCAGTATTGACAAATAAAATCTTTGAATCTCTGAATCTTGAATAAGTTGGTCCTTCTCCCCAGCTGAGGTCCAAACTAGGTGTGGGAATCTTTAGGCACCTCATGATTCGATTATGATTCAGAACTCCGACTTGATTATAAACCATTCTCAATGCATCTTGACACATTTTTTTTCTATTCAAGATTTTTCCCTCCCACTGTGTGACAACTTGGCCCTTTTAAAGAGAAGCATTTGCAATGACCCATGAATTTACTTCCAACATCTTTTATTAAAATAAATGGAAGAGAAATCTGACACATGGTGGGCAGTGGTGGTCTACTGGCTAGGGATGTGGACTGGTAAGCAGAGGGTCGCGGGTTCAATCCCTGGATTGGCAGGATCAGATCTGGGTGGGACAGATAACATAGCAGTGTTTGCACCACCCTACTTAACCCCACTGTGGTGCTCTTGAGCAAGGCCCTTAACCTCAACTGCTCCAGTGGAGCTGCTCAGTGGTCACAGGTCAGTCTGTGGTTGTACTGGGCAGCTTCCAGGTGTGAGTGTGAACAGGGCATCCTTGAAAAAGAGAGTTTTTTTTGTTTTTTTTTTTCCCTTTGTCCTGTCAGGCAGCTAGGCAAACAGAACAGGGATCTGTCACCCTACTGTGCCAAAACAGATTTACTTTGCCAAGAGGAGCCTATACAGTGCCTAACTTTGCACTGTATATTGTTGTAAACTCCTCCTGTAATAACTTTTAATACTTTATTTTAATTGTTTTACCCATGGAAGACCCAACAGGATGGGGAAGAGGGAAAGGAAGTGTGTGAAGGGGGGAAAGAAAAGGGAGGGGAACAGACAAAAAAAAAGACAACTAAAACAAACAAAACACAAAAGAAAAAGAGAGGTTTCCTCTCAATGGAATTACCCTGTATAAATAAAGGTTAAATAAAAAAACATGGACAAATTTACAGTATCTCAAAATGTGCTTTTAATAACTGTCATCCTTTCATGGACATTCTTTCAGAAGACCACAGCTGTCTCCAGACAGGCCAGTGTCATTTAACTTGCATTATTTAACACATTATTTTATTAAGCTCACGTTTTAGCTGGCAGCGCGGTGGCGGAGTGGTTAGCACTGCGGCAGCACAGCAACTCACCCTTGGCCGGGAGATCCTGGGTTCGATCCCAGCCCCCGACCAACAGTGATCTGTGTGGAGTTTGCATGTTTTCCCCATGTCTGCGTGGGTTTATTCCAGGATTTCTCCGGTTTCCTCCCACATGCCAAAAACATGCAAGCTAGGTTAACTGGCATCAACTGGGGGTTCTAAATTGTCCTTAGGTGTGACTGTGAGAGTGAATGGTTGTCTGTCTCTCTGTGTTGGCCCTGCCATGGACTGGCGATCTGTCCAGGGTGTACCCTGCCTCTCGCCCAAAGATGCTGGGATAGGCTCCAGCCCCCCCGCGACTTGAAAAGGATTAAGTGGAGGAAGATGGATGGATGGATTAATTTTTAAACAAAAGAAATATTAAAATGAATCTTTTGTTCAATTTCAAACAAAACATGATGAAATCCTGAAAATGTTTTACAGGAGAACACAAATTAATTTGTATTGCATTTTAAAAAAAAGATTAATATGTAAAAAAACAAAATTTCACATTAAGTCCACCTCTATACAATATTTTCAGTGCACGAAAAAACTGTTTCAAACTAAGGCAAAAAAAAAAAAGTGGATACAAAATATAATTCCAGGGCACAAAATATAATTCCACAGGACAGAATTCCTGCGACGTTTTCTAAAAATCTCCACAGTAAACTCTGTTACATCATGGATGGAGGGGTAACTCCATGGTTACAGGGAGAGGGGAGGAGGAACTTTTTATGTTCAGTAACATACAGTGCTTTTAGAGTTTTTAAGTGATACCAGCGAAAGTACTGTACATTCAGTTTCACAACAGTGGTTCTCTTTGTGGGTACAGACCTGAAAGGTCTGTCAGGGGTGGATGTCCTGGCTTTCATCCTTGTGTGTGTGTGTGTGTGTGTGTGTGTGTGTGTGCCCGCAGCAAACCCGATTTTGCAACCCGCTGACTCTCTGGAGCGGGTGGAGCCACAGAGTCTCTGCAGAGAGTAGCGTTCGTGGGACAGCGAAGACGGAGTCTGCAGCAGGAGGAGTGTGCCCAAGGGCTTGCGCCATAATCTGTCGAATGGTCACCGATGCAGCAGCCCAGTTCCACTTTTTCTACCTTTTTTCCCCACCAAAATAAAAGTCTCCCTTTCCCCCAAATTGTATCGAAAGACTTTGGGGTCCGGATGGAGGACTTTTCAAAATTTTCAAATAGTCTTGCTTACTGATGAGTACCGTGCAACCCTGGATGGTCCAAATGGATGGAGCAGTGGATGGTTGGTGGATGGCCACCATGACCCAACAAGGCTGTGACGTCAGCAAGGAGGTGGCAGAGTCATGTTTTGGGCCGGAATAATGGGGAGAGAGCTGGTAGGCCCCTTCAGGGTCCCTGAAGGTGTAAAAATGACCTTGGCAAAGTATACAGAGTTTCTGACTGACCGTGTTCTTTCACGGTACAAAAAGAAGAACCATACCTTCCATAGCAAAATTGTCTTCATGCATGACAATGCACCATCTCATGCTGCAAAGAATGCCTCTGTGTCATTGGCTGCTATGGACATAAAAGAGAAACGCATGGTGTGGGCCCTATCCTCCCCTGACCTCAACTCTACTGAGAACCTTTGGAGCATCCTCAAGCAAAAGATCTGTGGGGGTGGGAGGCAGTTCACACCAAAACAACAGCTGTGGGAGGCTATTCTGACATCTTGCAAAAAAAATTCAAGGAGAAACTCTCCAAAAACTCACAAGTTCAATGGATGCCAGAATTGTGAAGGTTAAATCAAAGAAGGGGTCCTATGTTAACACCTAACTTGGCCTGTTAAGATGTTTTTGAGTGAAACAGCTTTTGATTTCAATATACTCCTAATGCTGCTAATTCAACAAAGACCATTTCAGTTCTTTACAAACTAATAAAATGTTTTGAAACTCTGTTGTGCATAATAATTTGGAACAGTGCATTTAGAGGTTTTTTTTTAAATTTTTGCAAAAAACTGTTATCATTAGGAAGTTTGTTCAATAAAATCTGAATTATGCTCTAAAGGATGATGACTTGAAAATTATACTGACTGTCATTTGCATCGACTATTTAGGAAAATCAGAAACAAATATCATTTGCATAATAATTTGGAATGCAGTGTACAATTAAATAAAAAAAAACTATTTAAATTCAAGGTTGTGAGTCAACGAAATAGAGAGAATGCCAAGGAGGTGAATACTTTCACAAGGCAGAAAATATGAAAATCTAAATACAATTTTTTTTTCTTTTTTAGATTTTAGAATCCTTTATTAGTCCCACAATGGGGAAATTACAGGGCATCCACATGAGTGGATGAGGCAGCCGCTGGTGTGGCGCCCAGCCCTTTCACCATTCACACACACATTCACACCTGGGGCCATTATAGAGTCTCCATAACTTGCATGTTTTTGACATGTGGGAGGAAACCGGAGAAATCCCGGCGTAAACCCATGCAGACACGGGGAGAACATGCAAACTCCACACAGATCACTGTTGGTCAGGGGCTGGGATTGAACCCAGGATCTCCAGGCCAGGGGTGAGTTGCTGTGCTGCCACAGTGCTAACCGCTCCAAATCTGGATAGCACTTAAGTCTTGGAGAAGGTGTGTGCTCTCTGGGTACATTTTACTTGTAATGTAACACTATTTTTTTGCCAGAGTATTACTGCTCACAACCATTGCCTATAGTTGAAGCTGCAGAAAAAATACCAAAAGCCATTGCTTTCATGCTTTCATAACATGCTATGGGTTGAAGTAGCCCTTCAAAGACTTCATAGCTCTTTAGTCAGCTCAGCCAAAAACAGCTTTCACTGCTTTGCTTGCCTGCCCGCATCCCAGAGCTCATTCAGAAGCATCTGTCATAATCCCTCAATCGATTCCCCGTGAAGGAAGAATTGAGGAACTTTGATGTTTGATACGGACCAGTGGTCTGAACTCAGGTAAAGATTAAAGTTGCTATGAAGATACTGTGCCAGAAAGAAGAGAAGTTTTTAATACTGTGAGGAATCATAATGCTGGATGTATGCCAGAAATTAGTCCCATCTTGACGGGCTTTAAGCAATAACCAACTAACTAACTAAATAAATGTGTAATAATTCTCCCTTGATAACATTTCTATCCCTTTTGGATTGCAGATTCGTCACAGCTCTCAGTGGCCAAGGTGCTATACATGGAATTTTAAAGGCGCACTCGCTTGTTTTTTTCTTTCTTTCGGCTGCTCCCTTTCGGGGTCGCCACAGCGTATCATCCCCTTTTATCACGATGATCTGCATGTTGATTTGGCAAGGAATTTTACACCGGATGCCCTTCCTGATGAAACCCTGTCCATATATCTGGGCTTGGGACCGGCACAGGGGGTACACTGGCTTGTGCACCTCCTCTGGCTGGGTAACCAACTTTCCTTTCTCCATTCTATTTTTGCTGAGCACCAAGCTAGAAGACAGGAAGTACCATTTTTATATGGTCTTTGGTATGACCCGGCAAGGATTTGAACCCGCACCCTTCTGGCTATGGGGTGGATGCTCTATGACATATCTATATGACATATACAATATTTTTCTTTTTTTTTTTTTCCATTTCTTTGAGACTGTTATGACCCACTTACTGGACCAAGGCCAGAATTGTCTATTTAGCCTGGGGTGTCCTAGTCCGTTTCAACCCTCTCATCAAGGTGGACCCACCTAGTTGTTTTCGACCTTAGGCAAGGTAGACATACACCTACAAAGTTTCTTCTGCACACACAATTAAGGCAGGCATACACCTACATTTCAGGCTAGGATATAAACCCATGACACCATAATGAGAAACCTCTCACTCTACCACTGAGCCAAAGAGGAACTCTCTGTAACACCTCGCCCCTTAAAGAAGCAGTGTAGGTGTCAAAAACCCGGACGAGCCCCCACTTTCTCTTACAACCCACCTACTGGGCCAAGACCAGAATTGTCTATTGAGCCTAGGATCTCAAAGTCCATTTCGACCCTCTCGTCAAGGTGGATTGACCTAGGCAATTCTGGCTTTGACCCAGTAGGCAGGTCATAACAGAGACAAAGAATCGACTCTTGGCTCTTTTCTTGAATGCTTATGCACATTTGCATTCCAAGCATAAAAAATGTAAATAGCACTATAACTAATGTAGTAACCTGGGCCATACAAACAAGCTTTCAGTCAGCACCTACGTACAGACGTACAGTACCAATTGTTGGTACTCCTCTGTTAATGAAAGAAAAACCCACAATGGTCACAGAAATAACTTGAATCTGACAAAAGTGGTAATAAATAAAAAATTCTATGAAAATTAACCAATGAAAATAAGACAATGCTTTTGAATTGTGGTTCAACAGAATTATTTTAAAAAACAAACTCATGAAACAGGCCTGGACAAAAATGATGGTACCCTAACTTAATATTTTGTTGCACAACCTTTTGAGGCAATCACTGCAATCAAAACATTTCTGTAACTGTCAATGAGACTTCTGCACCTCTCAGCAGGTATTTTGGCCCACTCCTCATGAGCAAACTGCTCCAGTTGTCTCAGGTTTGGAGGGTGCCTTCTCCAGACGGCATGGTTCAGCTGCTTCCACAGATGTTCAATAGGATTTAGATCAGGGCTCATAGAAGGCCACTTTAGAATAGTCCAATATTTCGCTCTTAGCCATTCTTGGGTGTTTTTAGCTGTGTGTTTTGGGTCATTATCCTGTTGCAAGACCCATGACCTGCGACTGAGACCAAGCTGTCTGACACTGGGCAGCACATTTCTCTCTAGAATACCTTGATAGTCTTGAGATTTCATTGTACCCTGCACAGATTCAAGACACCCTGTCCCAGATGCAGCAAAGCAGCCCCACAACATAACAGAACCTCATCCATGTTTCACAGTAGGGAGAGTGTTCTTTTCTTGGTATGCTTCATTTTTGCGTCTGTGAGCATAGAGCTGCTGTACCTTGCCAAAAAGTTCCAGTTTTGTCTCGTCTGTCCATAGGACATTCTCCCAGAAGCTTTGTGGCTTGTTAACATGCAGTTTGGCAAATTCCAGTCTGGCTTTTTTATGATTTCTTTTCAACAGTGGTGTCCTCCTTGGTCATCTCCCATGAAGTCCACTTTGGCTCAAACAGCGACGGATGGTGTGATCTGACACTGATGTAACTTGACCTTGGAGTTCACCATGAATGTGTTTAGAGGTTGTTCGGGGCTCTTTTGTTACCATTCGTATTATCCGTCTCCTCCTGCGGCCATGTCCAAGGAGGTTGGCTACAGTCCCGTGGATCTTAAATTTCTGAATAATATGTGTGACATGATGCACGGCTCAGGAGACACACACGAAGGCTCAGGGTAAATTTAACAGCTTTATTCAACAACAGGGATGTGTGGTTGTGTGTCTGTGATATGTAGATGTACTGGTGGTGGACGTCTGCGTCAGGTACGGGGGCAGGAAACCGTGCAGCCCGACAACCCTGGGGAGAGAGCACAGGGAAACGGTAACGGGCACCAAACCAGTACAGAGGGTTAATAAAGTTTGTTGGCTTACTTGGTAGGGCAGGTGGCAGGCGTGCACAAGGGCGAGCCCGGGAGACAGCGACCTGATGCACCTGACAGCAGTGGGGAGACGGCGATATAGAGGCGAGGTCCGCCGCCGGGAAATCCACCTGTGGCAGCAGCAGGCAGGCGGCGATGCAGGAGTGAGGTCCGCCGCCGGAAAATCCACCTGTGCACAGGGAAGAAACTGGAAAGACAAGAGTAAGGTATGCTTACGTCGTAGATCTTGCAGATAGATGAGGGGGTTCCTCTGCAGCAAGTTGGCCGAAGGAATCAGACGGCTTCAGGCCAAAGCCCAGGGCAGAGTGGCTTATATCCCACACTGCTGACGAGGTGCAGGTGTGCGTGCAGCTGGTGCTGCTGATGAGCGGCGAGTTGTAACAGTACTCCCCCCTCTAGCAGCGCCTCCTGGCGATGGTTTTTCAGGGTGCGCCCGGTGAAACTCAGTGATGAGGGAGGGGTCCAACACAAACGAGGGACGCACCCACTGTCTCCATTCTGGGCCATAGCCCTCCCAGTCCACCAAGTACTGTAACCCGCGACCCCAGCGCCGGGAGTCCAAGATGGTGGAGACTGTCCAAGCCGGATGGCCATCTATCATCCGGGGCGCGGGCGGCGCAGCAGGAGGAGGGCAGATGGGATCAGACACCACCGGCTTCACCTTGGAGACGTGGAAGGTGGGATGGATGCGGAGGGAGGGGGGAGTAGCAACACGCACAGCCACCGGGTTGATCATTTTGGTAATGGGGTATGGGCCCATGAAACGCTTTGCCAGTTTCCTCCTCTCACCCTTCAGGTTCACATCCTGCGTGGAAACCCAGACTGGCTGGCCTACCTGGTAGCAGGAGCAGGCCTCCTACGTCGGTCCACCATGGTTTTATTGCACTCCGCCGTGCTTATAAGCGCATTGCGCGTCGCAGCCCAGATGGAGCGGCACCGCCTGAGGTGAGTCTGGACTGTAGGGACTGCCGACTTGCTCTCCAGCGAGGGGAACAGAGGGGGGTCGTAACCCAGGGACGCCTTAAAGGGGGACATCCCGGTGGCGGAGGAGCGAGCGGTGTTGTGGGCGTACTCCACCCAGGCGAGGTGTTTACTCCATGACGCAGGCTTGGAGGCGGTGACGCAGTGGAGAGCAGCCTCCAGCTCCTGGTTGGTCCGCTCACACTGCCCGTTAGATTGGGGGTGATGGCTGGAGGAGAGGCTTACTTGGGCTCCTAATGCTTTGCAGAAACTCCGCCAGACGTCCGAGGTGAACTGGGGACCCCGGTCGGAAACCACGTCGACCGGTATCCCGTGCAGCCTGACCATGTGTTGGATAAGAAGATCTGCCGTCTCCAAGGCAGAGGGGAGCCCCTGTAATGGCACGAAGTGGGCGGCCTTGGAGAAGCGGTCAACGATGGTCAGGACAGTGTCAAAGCTATTAGAGACGGGGAGACCGGTGACGAAGTCTAATGCGATGTGCGACCAGGGCCTACCAGGGACGGGTAGGGGCTGGAGCAGGCCCGCGGGGGAAGCGTTGCCAGACTTACTGGTGGCGCAGACGGGGCAGGCCCGGGCGTAGCGGGCGGCGTCCTTACGCAGTCCCGGCCACCAGAAGGAACGTTGGAGAAGATCGATCATCCGAGAGGTCCCAGGATGGCAGGCGAGCCTGGATGTATGGAGCCAATGGATGACCTCCCCCCCGGACGGAGGATGGAACGAAGAGCCTCCCCTCCGGTCCGCCGCCAGCATCCGGTTCCGATTCCAGCGCCCTCCGGATCTTATCTTCGATCTCCCAGGAAACGGCCCCCACGACGCACGACCTGGGCAGGATGGTGTGTACGGCGTCCTCAGATTCCTCAGGGGCGAACTGCCTGGAGAGGGCATCAGGGAGACCATCCTTGGATCCCGGCCTGAATGTAATGGTAAAACGGAACCTGGCAAAAAACAAGGACCAACGCGCCTGGCGGGCATTCAGACGCTTGGCAGTTCTTAAGTATTCCAAGTTCTTGTGGTCCGTTAATACCACGAATGGCAGGGTGGCCCCCTCCAGCCAGTGATGCCACTCCTGGAGCGCGAGCTTGATGGCGAGGAGCTCTCTGTCCCCCACGTTGTAGTTACGCTCCACCGGGGACAAGCGCCGGGAGAAGAAGGCACAGGGCCGTTTGACCCCGTCAGCAGGTGACCGCTGTGATAACACCGCCCCCACCCCCGTATCCGAGGCATCGACCTCCACGATGCACTGTAGAGAGGGATCGACCTGGCTGAGGACCCGGGAGGAGAAGAACTCCGCCTTCAGCGCCTGGAAGGCCGCTGCGGCCTCTTCAGACCACTGGAACGGGGTCTTAGGGGAGGTGAGGCGGGTCAGAGGACCGACGATGGCTCCAAAATTGGGTACAAAGCGGCGGTAGAAATTGGCAAAGCCGATGAACTGTTGCACCTGCTTCCTGGATGTGGGAGTAGGCCAATCTACCACCGCTTTAACTTTGGCTGGGTCTGGAAGCACCTGGTCATGGGAGATGACAAATCCCAGAAATGACGTCGTTTTGGCGTAGAATTCACACTTTCCCGCCTTCACATACAACCGGTTCTCCAGCAGCCTCTGGAGGACCCGCCTCACGTGCACCCGGTGCTCGTCCCTGGATTTGGAGAAGATGAGTATGTCATCCAGGTAGACGAACACGAACAGGCCGATGAAGTCCCGGAGAACATCATTGATCAGGCGCTGAAAGACGGCTGGAGCGTTGGTCAACCCGAACAGCATGACCAGGTATTCAAAGTGGCTGTTCGGGGTACGGAAGGCAGTCTTCCATTTATCTCCCTCCTGGATCCGGACGAGGTGGTACACGCTGCGGAGATCCAGCTTGGTAAACCAGGTCGCCCCCTGGAGGGAGTGGAAGGCAGTGTCCATCAGGGGCAGGGTGTAATGGTCCTTCTCCGTGATGTTGTTAAGGGCACGGAAGTCGATGCATGGACGAAGGGAGCCATCCTTCTTGCCCACGAAGAAGAACCCTGCACCTAATGGAGATGAGGATGGACAAATTATTCCTGCACTGAGCGACTCCTTCAGATAGGTATTCATGGCCTCCTTCTCCGGCGCTGACAGACTGTACAGACGTCCTGAGGGAAGGGGCGCCCCCTGGCGGAGATTTATAGCGCAGTCGTAAGGCCGGTGTGGGGGGAGAGACATCGCCTTGGACTTACTGAAGACCGCGCCCAGGTCGTGGAACTCCACGGGCACCAAGGACAGGTCTGGGGGCGCGGCATCCTTGGCCACGGGAGGAGAGGATGGGACGCAGGCAGCGGATTGGAGGCAGGTGCTCATGCAGAACGTACTCCAGGCAGTCACCCTTCCGGTCTTCCAGTCCAGGACGGGGTTGTGGAGGCGGAGCCACGGGTAACCCAGAATCACCAGAGACACAGAGGATGGCAGGATGTAGAAGGATATATCCTCCCGGTGGTTTCCAGAGACAATGACTGAGACAGGGTTCGTCCGGTGAGTCACTTTCCCCAGGGATGCACGGGAGACATTGATGAGGGTGAGAGGAGTCTTAAGGAGCTGGCAACGGATGCCCAATCGGGTTGCCAGGCTTTGAAAAATAAAGCAACCCTCTGCGCCTGAGTCCACCAGTGCGTGGGTGAGATGCCCTGTGGTGTTATGGCAAAAACGGATGGGCAGCGACAAATGTGTGAGGGGAGTTGACTGGTTAGCGTCCGCGAGGCCCCCTACAGTGACTCGCGGACCTCCCCATTTGGCTTCTCCGGGCAACGCTCCACAGTATGCTGGTTGCCTCCGCAATACATGCAGAGACCCAACTCACGGCGGCGTTGTTTCTCCGCAAGGGGGAGCTTTGCCCGGCCCGTCACCATGGGCTCCGACTCCTCGGAGGACTCTGGTGGCGGTAACGCCAGGGGGCGAGCTTGGGACGGGCGCGACGAGGCAACCCGCGAGCGAGAAGGCAACTTCTGCTCCGAGGTGCGCTCGCGCAGCCGGTTATCCAAGCTGATGGCGAGGGAGATTAGCTCCGCTAATGTCTCAGGGATATCCCGACCAGCCAGCTCATCCCTCAGACCAGAGTTTAAACTGCGGAGGAAGATGCCACAGAGGGAGCGTTCCTCCCAGCCAACTTCCTCCGCTGTTACCAGGAAGTCAATGGCGTAATCCGCGGCTGATCGGCTCCCCTGTTGCAGACTGAGGAGACGGTCGACCTGGACACTATCAAAACGCGAGTGATCAAAGACCTCCAGGAACTGGTTAACGAACTGGCCATAGGTGAGGGTGGCGTAGCTGGGCTTGGCCATTACGGCGTAAGCCCAGGTGAGCGCACGACCCTCCAGGAGATTTCCTATATAGCCAATTCGGCTGTGGTCTGAGGGAAAATCTCCGGGGACGCGCAGAAACACCGACTCATACTGCATAATGAACCCCCGCGCTCCACCGAGCTTACCGCTAAAGCGGGCGGGGGTCGGGATAGGTGTGAGTTGGGCTGGGGCACCCGGAGCAGGCTGGACGGCCGCTGGAGCAGCTGGAGCTGCGCCTCCCTGACGAGCTGGGGGGAACGGCTGACGGGAGTCCAGGCGGTCTAACCGGTCAGTAATCAAGGTTAACTGATTGAGTGTCACCTGTTGCTGATGAGCTATTAAATCCACCCGAGCCTCGAGGGTGGGAAAACGGCGTGCGAGCCCGCTGTCCGCCGAGCCGCTCTGCTGAAGCCGTACTGACATGACGCACGGCTCAGGAGACACACACGCAGGCTCAGGGTAAATTTAACAGCTTTATTCAACAACAGGGATGTGTGGTTGTGTGTCTGTGATATGTAGATGTACTGGTGGTGGACGTCTGCGTCAGGCACGGGGGCAGGAAACCGTGCAGCCGGACAACCCTGGGGAGAGAGCACAGGGAAACGGTAACGGGCACCAAACCAGTACAGAGGGTTAATAAAGTTTGTTGGCTTACTTGGTAGGGCAGGTGGCAGGCGTGCACAAGGGTGAGCCCAGGAGACAGCGACCTGATGCACCTGACAGCAGTAGGGAGACGGCGATATAGAGGCGAGGTCCGCCGCCGGGAAATCCACCTGTGGCAGCAGCAGGCAGGCGGCGATGCAGGAGCGAGGTCCGCCGCCGGAAAATCCACCTGTGCACAGGGGAGAAACTGGAAAGACAAGAGTAAGGTATGCTTACGTCGTAGATCTTGCAGATAGATGAGGGGGTTCCTCTGCAGCAAGTTGGCCGAAGGAATCAGACGGCTTCAGGCCAAAACCTAGGGCAGAGTGGCTTATATCCCACACTGCTGATGAGGTGCAGGTGTGCGTGCAGCTGGCGCCACTGATGAGCGGCAAGTTGTAACAATGTGCAACTGTAGTCACAGGAACATCAGGCTGCTTGGAGATGGTCTTATAGCCTTTACCTTTAACATGCTTGTCTATAATTTTCTTTCTAATCTTCTGAGACAACTCTCTCCTTTGCTTCCTCTGGTCCATGTTTAGTGTGGTACACACCATGTCAACAAACAGCAACACTTGTCACCCTTTAAATAGGCCGACTGACTGATTACAAGTTTGTAGACACCTGTGATGTTAATTAGAGGACACATCTTGGTTGCACATGTCCCTATGATCACATTATTTTCAATCTTTTCTAGGGGTACCATCATTTTTGTCCAGGCCTGCTTCATGGGTTTGTTTTTTAAAACAATTGTGTTGAACCACAATTCAAAAGCATTGTCTGATTTTCATTGGTTAATTTTCATAGAATTTTTATTTATTACCACTTTTGTCAGATTCAAGTTATTTGTGACCATCGTGGGTTTTTCTTTCATTAACAGAGGGGTACCAACAATTTTGTCCACGGCTGTACATAGGGATCTAAACAATAGCAACAAGATCCCAATGTTACCAGCATTTTAAAAAACAAAGATGCATAATAATGAGTTACAATCACTTAAATATACGTAATCAGTTAACTTCTGTTAAACAAAATTGCACTTTCAGTAGTTTTATTGCTGGATACTTTGCTATTGAGAAAGAAAAAAATACTTTCATTCAAGTACATTTTGATCGTACTCTGAGTTACTTTTGATTTCACAGAACTGAATTTGAGTCATTTTTATGCCTTGGTGAAGGAGGCAAATGGTAGTCTATAGATGCATTTGTGTGTGTGTAGTTGGTTAGGTGGTTGGTTGGTTGTATCTGCCTGTTCGCCTGTCTGTTTCAACTCACCTGGTCAAAATTGAGTGCAGCTAAAGGCTTGTATCATTGTATCGCCATATTTTCTTGATTTTTAATTTGCCAGAATTTCCAGACAAGGCTTTGTTTTCAAAATAAACACAAATTTAACTCACTATTGCCATATAATGGAAAAAGGTATTATAATAACTATGGTGGGCCAGCAGAGGTGGCAGTGCAACTTTTTTGCAGCACACAGAAATGACTTCCTGTCACAGTCAATCTCTAGCTGAACTGTTATAAAATAGCGGCTGTTACAAAAAAAAAAAAAAAAAAAACATTCAGCAACTACACCATTTATTCATCACATCGATTGTTTTCACACTGGTTTTGCTGTTTAGTTTTGCAGAGGAAGGATGTGTCATGAAATCCATTTCTGCTTATTGTTATGTTTTGCCCTGTTTTCCACCTGGCGCTTCAGGGAACTTGGCCTCTGCTCCCTGACAGCTTGGGCATGCCCCCTCCTCCTGTCAAGTGCCATTAGCTGTACTGTCACGGGTGCTCACACACACACACACACACATATAAACACGCTCCATTCATTCCCATTCACACGCTCATACACGCTCTCTCACACACCAGGTTCCAATCAAGTTCAGCCCACACTTTCTTGCACCGGCAATCTCTTTCCTCATTAGCTTCAGGAGTATTTGTTCGCTGCAATTGTGGAAAGAGATTGTCGGAGCATTCACCTCCATATGCGGCAGCTAGCTCTCCAGGTATGAGTGATCATTACCTTCGTTGTACTCAGCCCAGCACTTTAACCCTTTGAGTGTGTATGGTGCAGAACTGCGACATACCCCCTAGTGGTCAAGAGTGGTAAATATTTTTTGTCAGTAAAATAATTCAGATTTCCAAGGCTATAACTTGAAAGTGGTAAGAGATAATGGCCTACTGTCAATTAGAAAGATGTAAAATATGATCCAAAGTTTCAGATAGGAATAAATTTATGCATCTAATTTGCATAATGTCATGGCACCTCTTTAAATTCCATAACTCAGTCAAAACTGGACTTTGGACATATTTACACAAAAAATGGTTCAGTCTTCTGACACCTTTTTTTTGTACAGAGGTACCTCATCATCTTACCTTCAAAGTATATGAATAAGAAATCAGTAAATTTAAAAAAAACCCAGAAATTTCTCACTTACTTTTGACAAAGTCAGAGTGAGAGGGCAGGCTGTGCTCTGCCACTAGGGGCACGCAAATTCTCACACTCAAAACGTTAAGTTCGGTTAACCCCTTGGTGTTACGGCTGGCCCAGCTTCTCTCTCCATCCTCCAGACTGCACGGATCGCCCTGGGATCGGTCCAGCCCCGTGAGTCTCATGATTGCCTTTCTCTTTGTGCTGCAGCGCTAGGCTCCATTTTGACCGGGCTGTAGAGCATCTGTCAGGCGCCCTGTATGTCTGGTGGCCTTATTTTCATCATTTGCACATCCCTGTATTTCGTGGTCAACTGGACTTGGAACTTTGTTGGTATATTTAATAAAATGACACTTTCTACTTCTGCAACTGGGTTTTTCATTCCCTCCCTCGTGCGCCGCACAATGGCGCACGGGGGTTTGTGACAGGATGATGTATTTTCTTCCTGGACTTTTCAATTCATCACTGAAAACTACAAGTCCCAAACATGTCCCAAACATACCAAAAACATGTAGGTTTAGGCGCTCGCGCACGCAGCGACCAGCAGCCGGTGGCTTGTCACCAGACTGCAAACCAAGTCTACCTACGGGTACAAATAAGTAACAAAAAAAAAAAAAAAAAAAGTCCCATCATTCTTCACCTCAAAAACATGGTGGACCACAGCGGACAGCTGAACGGGCCAAAAAAAAATGTTTACAAGTAAGTTTTGTGCTTAAATTATGCAGTGATTTCAATATTAAAACACTAATAACTCCTACAACTGCAATATTTGATTCTTAAAGCCTATGTTATGTCACATTTTTCCCAATGTCCATTTTTTTTCCATATGGGGACTGCTTGGTTTCATTAATTTAACCTGTTAAATTGTTTCTCTAAAATTCAGCAGATTTTTTAAAGTCTTAATACTAATGTCAGTAATATAAAAACACCACAGTGTGGCACATACTTCATTCACTCACTTTAAAATGATTTACTCACTAAACCAAGCAATTTATGTATTAAGCTAAGGAGAAACATGGCATCTGTATTTTTATATCTATCACATCTGTAACAATAATCAAATTTTAAAGCTGTTTTTCTTTCCTCTTTGTCTCCCTGAGGTCCATGGTGGTGAACCTGAGGGTCAGCAGTCACAGCAGCTGTGACGAGAACAGGCTGGAAGCTAAATAAGAATATTACAAGTTTACTGTTTATACAAGAAACTGCTACTGCATTTCAATAAATTAATGTTTGACAATTTTTTGTTTTTTTGCAAGATTATTTAAGAAACTCTCAATATTCATTACACATAAGTGTGTAACATTCCAAGCAGTTCTGATTTAATATTCATATAATTATGCTTTTACTTTTGGAAATTTTGATATGTTTACCTGCTACTGCATGTCACCGTGTAACTATACATGCATTGATTAATAAAATCTGTTACTCTTTGTGATCCTAATTTTATTCTTGTGCTTCTCTATTTTTATGCCTCAGCACAAAGGCAATGTAGACATATGGTAATCACTCCATGTGTCTGTGTATGTATCTGTTTGTCTGTTAGCAGCTTTTCAGCTCACCCACTCAAAATCAACTGGAACTAAAGGCTTGTATCATTGTATCACCATATTTTCTCGACTTTTAATTTGTCAGAATTTCCAGATAAGGCGTTGTTATGAAAGTAAATACAAATTTAACTCCCCTTTGCCATCAGCAGCTGCCAAAAATCTTTGTCTGAAAGAAGAAAAGCAAAAACTAACAGTTGTAAAAGAAGACAGAATGAACCTACTTGAACTGTGAAAAAAGGTGTTGCAATAATTATGCCGGGCCACTACAATTGGCAGTATTATTTTTTTACAGCTCCCATACTACCATGGCACAAGCACTGAGGCATCAGCACCTTGGTGCTTCCTATCAGTTCCTATCAGTTTTTCTTCAGTCAGATTTGAAAATCATATTTTCTTTTCTTTTTTTTTTTTAATTTCTGGCTGTTTTAATTACCTCTGCCAAGGATGTAATGTGATTGGCGTGGTTTGTTTGTTCATCTGTTGTTAGCAGAATTGCGCAAAAAGTACAGGATGGATGTTGCTGAAATTTTCACCAGAGTTGGTGACTGGATTACGGATGAACCCATTACATTTTGGAGGTGATCCAGAAGTGCATATCTTCACCAAGGCCCTATCTTGCAATGTAATACGATCATCCACCTGTCACCAGGATTACACAAAAAGTACTGGACAAATTTGGAGGTATGGCTAAGTTGCAGTAGACATATTTGTTATCATTTTGACAGACTGGGTTGTAAAAATTCTGTCAAAATCTCTTACTACTTGTCATTTTAATTTATTTTAATTAGATCACCCTCAGTGTAATTTGTCAAAAATGATAGACAGCTTTCAGAGTTTTCTGTCACTGCTGAAAACAGTCCGTCAGTGAAGGACAATTTTCAGTTAATGCTGATGGAGAGAGGTACAGACGGCTGGACACAGGGAGAGACACGGATGGATGGATGGATGAAATGAACATTGGTGGAGGTATGAACTCTCTTAGTGCCCTCTAGTTGTTACTGTTTTCTTATATAATGGGGATTATCTCAGAGAGCTACAGTGGTGTGAAAAAGTGTTTCTCCCCTTTCTGATTTCTCATTTTTTTGTATGTCACACTTAAATGTTTCAGATCATCAAACAAATTTGGGCTGCACGGTGGCGCAGTGGTTTAGCACTGTGGCAGCACAGTTTTACCCTCGGCCGGGGGATCGCGGGGATCATGAGATCGTGGGTTCGATCCCAGCCCCCGACCAACAGTGAGCTGTGTGGAGTTTGCATGTTCTCCCCGTGTTGCGTGGGTTTACTCCGGGATTTCTCCGGTTTCCTCCCGCATACCAAAAACATGTAGGTTTAGGGCGCTCGCGCACGCAGCGACTGGCAGCCAGTGGCTTGTCACCAGACTGCAAACCAAGTCTACCTACGGGTACAAATAAGTAACAAAAAAAAAAAAAAAATAAATTATACAAAGATACCACAAGTAAATACAAAATGCAGTTTTTAAATGAAGATGTTTATTATTAAGGGAAAAAAAATCCAAACCTACATGGCCCTGTGTGAAAAAGTGATTGCCCCCTAAACCTCATAACTGGTTGGGCGACCCTTAGCAGCAACAACTGCAATCAAGCGTTTGTGATAACTGGCAATGACCCTTTTACAGCGCTGTGGAGGAATTCTTTGCCCGCTCATCTTTGCAGAATTGTTGTAATTCAGCCACATTGGAGGGTTTTTGAGCATGAACCGCCTTTTTAAGGTCATGCCACGGCATCTCAATCAGATTCAGGTCTGGACTTTGACTAGGCCACTCCAAAGTCTTCATTTTGTTTTTCCTAAGCCATTCAGAGGTGGACTTGCTGGTGTGTTTTGGATCATTGTCCTGCTGCAGAACCCAAGTGTGCTTCAGCTTGAGGTCACAAACACATGGCGGGACATTCTCCTTCAGGATTTTTTGGTAGACAGCAGAATTTATGGTTCCATTTACCACAGCAAGTGTTCCGGGTCCTGAAGTTGCAAAACAGCCCCAGACCATCACACTACCACCACCATGTTTTACTGCTGGTATGATGTTCCTTTTCTGAAATGCTGTGTTACTTTTAAGCCGGATGAAATGGGACACACACCTTCCAAAAAGTTCAACTTTTGTCTTGTCAGTCCACAGAGTATTTTCCCAAAAGTCTTGGGGAACATAAAGATGTTTTCTGGCAAAACTGACAAGAGCCTTTATGTTCTTTTTGCTCAGCAGTGGTTTTCGTCTTGGAATTCTGCCATGCAGGCCATTTTTGCCCAGTCTCTTTCTTAGGGTGGAGTCATGAACACTGACCTTAACAGAGGAAAGTGAGGACTGCAGTTCTTTGGATGCTGTTGTGGGGTCTTTTGTTACCTCTTGGATAAGTTGTCACTGTGCTCTTGGGGTAATTCTGGTTGGCTAGCCACTCCTGGGAAGGTTCACCACTGTTCCACCAATGTTTTCACCATTTGTGGATAATGGCTGTCACTATGGTTCACTGGAGTCCCAAAGCTTTAGAAATGGCTTTATAACCTTTTCCAGACTGATAGATCTCTATTACTTTGTTTCTCATTTGTTCCTGAATTTCTTTGGATCGCAGCATAATGTCTAGCTTTTGAAGATCTTTTGGGCTACTTCACTTTGTCAGGCAGGTCTTATTTAAGTGATTTCTTGATTGAGAACAGGTGTGGCAGTAATCAGGCCTGGCTGTGGCTAAAGAAATTGAACTCAGCTTTCCGAAGATGTCACCTCTGTAGTCATGAAGTCCTTTGAGCACCTGGTCCTGTCTCACCTCAAGTCCATCACCACACCCCTCCTAGACCTGCTGCAGTTTGCCTACCGTGCTAACAGGTCTGTGGACGACGCAGTCAACCTGGCCCTCCACTCCATCCTGCAGCACCTGGACTCCCCGGGAACCTACGCCAGGATTCTGTTTGTGGACTTCAGCTCCGCATTCAACACCATCCGCCCCGATCTGCTCCAGGACAAGCTGTCCCTGCTCAACGTGCCTGACTCCCTCTGCAGGTGGATCACCGACTTCCTGACGGACCGGAGACAGCATGTGCCCCTGGGGAAGTCTGTCTCAGACTCTGTTAGCATCAGCATTGGATCACCCCAGGGCTGTGTACTTTCCCCCCTACTCTTCTCCCTTTATACCAACTCCTGCACCTCCTCCCACCAGTCTGTTAAGCTGATTAAGTTTGCGGATGACACCACCCTCATCGGGCTCATCTCCAACGGCGACGAGTCCGCCTACAGGGAAGAGGTGGCCCAGCTGGTGTCCTGGTGCAGCCACAACAACCTGCAGCTGAATGCTCTGAAGACAGCAGAGATGATTGTGGACTTCAGGAAAGTCACATCCCCCCTGCCCCCCCTCACCATCACAGGCTCTCCCATCACCTTTGCAGATTCCTTCCGCTTCTTGGGCACCACCATCACCCGTGACCTCAAATGGGAGCCAACCATCAGCTCCCTCATCAAAAAGGCCCAGCAGAGGATGTTCTTTCTGCGGCAGCTGAGGAAGCTCAAGCTACCCACCAAGATGTTAGTGCAGTTCTACACGGCCATTATCGAGTCCATCCTCACCTCCTCCATAACTGTGTGGTACGCAGGAGCCACTGCCAGGGACAGACTAAGGCTGCAGCGCGTCGTGCGCACTGCTGAGAAGGTGATAGGCTGCAAACTCCCATCTCTCCAGGACCTGTACATCTCCAGGACTCGGAGGCGTGCTGGCCGGATCATAGCCGATCCTTCACATCCTGGTCACGTGCTGTTTGCCCCCCTCCCCTCAGGTAGAAGGCTTCGGTCCATTCGGACTAAAACCTCCCGGCACATGAACAGCTTCTTCCCCTCTGCCATCAGACTGCTGAACACTAAGTGACTTTTGACTCTCGTGCACTATGTACAGCAGCTCAACCAGACTCATGTCAATCACCACTGTTTTTCTGTTGCATTATTGACTGCACTATGTGGTACTTCACATTATCTGCTACATGCTAATTTTTTAAACTGCCTTGACTAGTACTACTCATTATTACTAGTATTATTATTATTATTACTTATTATTACTTATTTTTCTACACTTATTGCACGTTTCTAGTCCTTTAGTTTTTTATTTTATCCCTTTTTCTCATTATGTTTTTAATGTTGCAGCATGGCACCGAGACAAATTCCTAGTTTGTGTATCACATGAACAATGGCAATAAATCTGATTCTGATTCTGATTCTGATTCTGATAAACCACAGTTAATTTATGTTTTAACTGAGGGGGGTGGATCACTTTTTCACACAGGGTCATGTAAGTTTGGATTTTTTTTTTTAACCATTAATACTAAACACTGTCATTTAAAACCTGCATTTGGTGTTTACTTGTGTTATCTTTGTCTAATATTTAAATTTGTTTGATGATCTGAAACATTTGTGTGACAAACATACAAAAAAATGAGAAACTGGGAAGGGGCAAACACTTTTTCACACAACTGTAAGAGAAAAACATCACAAATACTGTAAAGATCATCACAAAGACTGTAAAGCTGTATATTATGAAGAATAAAGCAAGGTTACAGTTTTAAGAAAAAAATAAATCTATTAGAAAAATATCACAAAGAACTGAAGAGAAAAAAAATGCAAGTTTGTGAGAAAAAAGTCAAATATGCAAGAAAAATGTCACAAATTTATCAGAAAAAAGAAAGTCAGTTTACAAAAAAAGCCATAAATTCATGAGACAAAAACAATTTTTTAAAGAGTAAAATTCAAGCTAAAAACCTCACAAATGTAAAGTCAATACCCACTACTCCTTATTGTGTAGTAACTGTGTTTTTACTCTATCTCGAGTAATTTCTTTGGTGACTAGTCAAAGTTATACTTAAGAAATTATTATTATAATGTAATACTACTTTTACTGAAGTACAGTTTCTGGCAAAAAAAAAAAAACTGCAAGAAATATGCAAAATTACAAAGGTGCAAATTTACAAGAACCACAGTATTAAATGTGTGTGTTTTGATTCTAAATAGACACTCTAAATGCTACAAACCACTTTATATGTAAAAATGAATATTTTAATTGATATAAATAAAATCGCAAGCACAGCAAGAATGGTCACCATTCTTCAAAACAGACTAGAGGTGTCCAGAAAATGCATAAAAGGGGTTCGCCATTTCTGGACCCAATTTCATTGCAAGACAGCGAAGGAGCAGTTGACAGTTTTGGCCCAAATCTAGAAAATTTTCACTTCAAATCTTTTGATTAATAGAGATCTTTCTATTTGGAGTTTACATGTTGCTCCTGTGCCTGTGTGAGTTTCGCCCACAGTTCAAAGACATACTTCTCAGGATCAATTCTAAAATTGGTCTGGACATGGATATTAGCTTTTGTAGACATCTCTTACTGTGTTAGTGCTCTTATACAGTATACTGACCATCTGGTTTACCCCACCTACCCCATATGACAGCTAGATGGGCTCCAGTACCTCCTGCAACCTCTAAAAGTGGATAATCTGCACATGGGATTTAGTCCTGCTACATTTTGTGCACTCTCTAGGGGTGTCTTAGCATAGTTGTTTTGAGTGACAGATTGTCCTCACCTCAGCTAATTGGAGTCGCTGAACTTGACCTACCAACTGCGCTTATACTGTTGGGAGTCGTTTGGCACATTTATAATGCAATTATCTGACAATATTATGGACTGTGCTTTGGGTAAGTAACAGGCTGTTCAAGAAGTGTGTGCTTAAAAACAATTATATGTATGTACAGTATATACACACAGTGGGAAAAATAAGTTTTGAACATGTCAACTTTTTTTTGTCATTACACATATTTTTGATGGAGCCATTGACCTGAGATTTTCACCAGATATCAGTAACACTCCAAGAAATCCATACATACAAAGAAATCAAGGCAACTGTGTTCACAAAACAAGTTATATTTAATAAAGTGGAATGACACAGGGAATAAGTATTGAACACACTTGGTGAAATTCATTTACTATTTAGTAGAAACACCTTTGTTGTTAATAACAGCTTCCAGACACCTCCTGTATGGAGAAACTAGGTGCAGGCATTGCTCTGGAGTGATTTTAGCCCATTCTTCCACACAACCTATCTTCAAATCTTGAAGGATCTGTGGGTGTCTTCTATGAACTTTGATCTTGAGTTCGTTCCATAGATTTTCAATTGGATTCAGGTCAGGTGACTGACTGAGCCATTCTAGCAGCTTTATTTTCCTTCTCTGGAGCCAGTTGAGAGTTTCCTTGGCTGTGTGTTTGGGATCATTGTCTTACTGAAATGTCCACCCCTCATTTCATCTTCAGCATCTTGGCAGATGGCAACAGATTCTTATTGAGCATGTCTCTGTACATTTGTCCATTCATCTTTCCTTCAATTATATGAAGTCTGCTTGTACCTTGTGCTAAAAAGCACCCCCACACCATGATGCTCCCACCTCCAAACTTCACTGTTGGTATGGTGTTTTGGGACTGATGTGCAATGCCATTTCTCCTCCAAACATGCTCTTTGTTGTGGCATCCAGAAAGTTAAATTTTGGTCTCATCTGATCAAACTATACTCTTCCAGTACTTTACTGGGTTGCCCAAATGTTGTGCCACAAACTTTAGACAAGTTTCAACATGCTTTTTCTTCAGCAATGGAGTCTTGGCAATGTTAGCGGACACAGAGACCATGTCAGTTAAATGCATTACTTATTGTTTTCTTTGAAACAGTAATAGCTACTAACTCCAGATCTTTCTGGAGCTCTCCATGAGTGGTCTTTGGTTCTTGGATAACTCTTCTAATAATTCTTTTGACTCCTCTGTCAGAAATGTTGCGAGAAGCTCCTGGTCATGGCCGGTTTATGGTAAAATGACGTTCTTTCTACTTCCAAATGATGGCTTCAACAGTGTCCCCTAGAACGTTCAGCAGTTTAGAAATGCACCTGTAGCCAATGTCATCATTATGTTTTTCAAGATTCAAAGATTTTTATTTAACACTACGACTATACGTACAGGACATACAAAAGACTTAAAATGGCATTTCTCTGTCTCTTCAGTGGTGTGCACAATATATTAAAAAAAAAGGAACAAGCCTGGAAAAACAACAGCAGTCTAGGTACAGTAATGCTATCTGTTGTGCAAATGTCAACAAAAGATAGACCCAGACTTCCCATAGTGCAAATAAAGATAAACAATTAACGATGATGAAACCTAGCAATCCTATATACAGAAAGGTAGAGCAGTAATACTCGTAGTACCAAGTTCAGTGCAGTAGTGTAGGTGCAGACGGTGACAGACAGGAGTGCACATGATCAGTATTACAATGACAGACAGCAGCAGATATGGCATTTGTGCAAATGGTTGCAGTAAAGTGCAGAGAAATACAGCAGCAGATGTATTACTATTGGTGTGCCAGTCATTCTGTGCTAACAGCTAAGGTAGTTATTGTGCGGGTGAGTGCGTTATGGTCTGGGGGGGGGCAGGGTGGATGGAGTTCAGGGTCCTGATGGCCTGATGAACAAAGCTGTTTATCAGTCTTGTAGAGCAGGCCCGGAGGCTCCGGTACCTTTTCCCCGAGGGCAGGGGGCTGAAGAGGGAGTGTGAGGGGTGGGAGGTGTCACCTGCAATGTTGATGGCTCTGCGGGTGAGGTAGATGTCCGAGAGCAGGGGCGGGGGGCACAGATGATCTTGCTGGCTGCTTTCACTGTGTTGTAGTGTCTTCCGGTAGGAGACAGTGTGGCTTCCATACCACACTGTTGATGCAGCTGGTGAGGATGCTCTCAGTGGTGCCCCGGTAGAATGAGCACATGATGGGGGGGTTGAACTCATGCTTTCCTCAGTTTGCAGAGGAAATGGAGGTGAGTTTGAACCTTCTTGGCTAGTGATGTGGTGTTGGACTAGGAGAGGTCCTCAGAGATTTGCACCACCAGAAACTTGGTGCTGCTCACTCTCTCCACAGCTGCTCCATCGGTGATCAGAGGGGGATGCTGTGTGTGTCCCCTCCTGAAGTTGACCACGATCTCCTTGGTTTTTCCCAAGTTCAGGAAGAGGTTATTGTCTTTACACCACTGGACCAGTTGGCTCACCTCATTTCTGTAGTTGGCATCCTCGTTGTTGGTGATGAGGCCCACCACCATCGTGTCATCCACAAACTTGATGATGTGGTTGGTGTTGTAGGCTGGTACACAGTCATGGGTCAGCAGGGTGAAGTGCAGTGGGATGAGCACGCACCCTTGTGGTGCCCCTGTGCTCAGTGTGATGGTCTTGGATGTGTTGCTGCCAACAACATATTCTGTGGCCTCCCTGTGAGAAAGTCCAGCACCCAGTTACAGAGAGAGGTTTTGAGTCCCAAGTGTCTGAGTTTTTGTATTAGGTGCTGGGGGATGATTGTGTTGAATGCTGAACTGAAGTCCAAGAACAGTATTCACACGTAGGAATTCTTTGAGTCCAGGTGGGTGAGGGTTTGGTGGAAGGCATCAACAAAGTCATCCTCTGTGGATCTGTTTGACCTGTATGCAAACTGAGATGGGTTGTGGGAGGAAGGCAGGATGGACTTGATATTCTGCATGACTAGCTGCTTGAAGTACTTCATTATGATGGGGGTCAGTGCTACAGGCCGGTAATTGTTGTAGCTAGATGAGAGGGGCTTTTTTGGGACTGGTATTATGGTGTCAGTTTTGAAACGTGTGGACAACAGCTTGAGTCAGGGAGATATTGAAGATGTCAGCCAGGACATTCTTGAGCTCCTCTGCACAGTCCTTCAGAATGCGACCCGGTTTGCTGTCTTGTCCAGCTGCCTTGCGTGTGTTGATCCTGCAGAGGGTCCTCTTCACGTTAGCCGGATCCAGATTTATGGCCTGCTTATCTGGAGGAGGAGTGTTCTTCTCAGCTGATGTGCTGTTTTGTGCTTCAAAGTGGCCAAAGAACTCATTTAGGTTGTTAAGCAATGTGATGTCAGTTGCACAGGTCTGAGGTGGAGGTTTGCAGTTGGTGAAGGTCTATATGCCATGCCAGAGGGAAGGTGAATCTCTGGTGTTGCTGAAGTGGCCGGATATTTTCTTGCTGTACTGTCGTTTTGCCTCCTTGATGCCACAGAACAGGTTGGCCCTAGCTGTTGTTAGTCCTGCAGTGTCGCCGGCCCTGAAGGCTGCATCCTGAGCCTCAGGAGCCTGTGGACCTCTGCTGTCATCCATGGCTTTTAGTTGGCATGAACAGTGATGGTTTTGCAGAGAGTGACATCATCAGTGCTTTTAGCTATGTATGCTATAATTCTCTCAGTGTACTCCTCTAGGTTTGTGTGTCCATTGTGAGTGGCTGCATGCTTGAAAGTGTCCCAGTCTGTAATGCTGAAGCAGTCTTTCAGAGCATCCGAGGCCCTCTCTGGCCACACATGTACCTGCTTTTTTGTTAGTCTGATTGTTTTCACTCTGGGTTTGTATGTCGGCCTTAACAAGATGGTGATGTGATCAGAGAGACCCAGGTGGGCAAGGGGGGGGAGGGCTCTGTATGCTTTCTTCTGAGTTGTGTACACCAGGTCCAGCAAATTGTCTCCTCTTGGGAAATCTACATGTTGATGTAGATTTGGTAGGAGGGTCTTTACCAACTGAGCCACCACCGGAGTGGTGGCTCAGTTGGTAAAGCATCAGCCCCACACCCGGGAGGCAGGGGTTCAAATCCCGGCCAGGTCATGCCGAAGACCATATAAAAGTGGAACTTCCTGCCGTCCAGCTTGGTGCTCAGCAATAATGGAATGAAAGAGGGAAATTTGTGGTGGCGCCTTGCATGGCAGCGGCCCTCTGATTCTACACTTGGGATGTGTGTGATTAACACAGTAGATAGGTAAAACACAATCTCGTTCTACTGTACATGATTGGTTGTACAGTTGAATGACAATAAAGGGTGATTTAATTTAATTTAATTAATTTAAATCTGCATGGTTGAAGTCTCCTGCTATAATGAGGAAACTGTCTGGATGCAACATTTGTGTCTCACTGATGGCCTGATAGAGTTCTTTTAGTGCCTTACTTCTCTTGCTGATGCCAGTGGGCGGGGCATACACGGTGGCTAGAAGGACAGATGAAAATTCTCTCGGAATGTAAAAGAGTCTGCCCTTGAAGATCATAAACTCCACCAATGGAGAACAGTGTTTGCGTACAACAGTTGCATCACGACACCAAGCATAACTGATGTAAACACAGACGCCACCCCTGCGGGTCTTCCCTCCTTCCATGGACACTCTGTCGCTACGATAGCATGTTAGCACAAACACAGCAGTTCCACACATCACATTGCGTAGTTCTCAGGAGCTGTATGTGGTCTATTTTGTTGTCTAGTGACCATACGTTGGCTGGAATGAGGGAAGGAATCGGGAGTTTGTGTGGGCTAGCGGTTAGCTTCATTCGGATACCTCTACGTTTACCTCTCTTTTGTTGCCGCTCACACCGTCTACGGCGTCTCCATTTGGGATGAGACACAGCAGTCGAGTCCAGAGGTATGGAGGTCTGGTGGAGGAGACCTAGGCCACGGAGTTCCTCTGTAATGCTCTGATCTAGGACACTGTGGTGACCCACCACAATCTACAGGGACATTCGTCCTCACACTCAAAAGGTCCAGAAGAAGCAGAGGACCATTCACATACAGACAGAACCCCTGGGGGGACAACCAGAACAATGGACTATTGTTTATACATCCCCGGATTAAGGAGGAGACGTACGGGTGCCAGTGGTCATGCTAATCATATGTATTGACTGATATGTATATCAATATGCTAATGTGCCATGCATTCTCTCTGTTTGTATAACATGTATAAAAGAGCTTGCTATACATGCCTCAAGAGCGCAAGATGACACAGCACACACAGCACAGTACTGTAGCGCATGGCGCTTCAAGTGCGTCTCATTTTAATGGAGGAAATAAAACTCTGCAACCTTCCAGCTCGTCTGATCTCGCCTGAATTAATTTCTCCACAACATAATGTTTGGTCATATTTCTTATCTCCAGAAGGCTGTGGCGACTGTAACTTGTGCGCAGCATAATATATCTAACTAACTACTAACTAACCTGTACTTATATAGCGCTTTTCTAGTCACAAAGACCACTCAAAGCGCTTTCACTAATACTAACCCTCTATTCTAAGGGCCTATAGGAGACAGATATCTAGGGACAAATTAGAATAACCAATTAACCTAACATGCATGTCTTTGGATTGTGGGAGGAAACCGGAGCCCCCGGAGTAAACCCACGCAGCACAGGGAGAACATGCAAACTCCACACAGAAAGGTTCCAACCCCTGCCAACCTGGGGATTCGAACCAGGAACCTTCTAGCTGTAAGGCAACAGTGCTAACCACTGCACCACCGTGCTGCCCAATATATATGTACATTGAACACATGAATATACACTTTGGCATAGGCGTAATTTATGGGAGGGATGGGCGGTTCCAACCCCCCCCAAAAAATGAAATCCATCCAGTATACCCCCCCAATAATCATGTAATTATAATTAATAAAAAAATATCTATAAGTGAGTGAAGAAGTTGTCGTTTTTTCATTTGCAAGCAAAGAAAAGTAACATTTCTAATAATCAAACAATGTACCCCCCCGCAGACTTGGTATTGCCCAACCGGTTCATGCCTTCTCTGGTCAGTACTCAGTCATTTGCAGCGGCGGCAGGTGAGGACGCTCGTCTATGTCTAGAATGCATTCAACTCACAAGTGAGACAGAATGAAAAGAGCTCCATAAGGGCAACAAACCATTTTAAATTGCTGGTTGTCAAATAAAAAGACAAAGCCCTCTGTCCAAAAGGAGGTAAATATATTGTTGATTTAGCTGGTGAATTGTTGTCTGAAGTTAGCTGGTTGCTAGTTTGCTCATATAAGTTAAAGCTATGGGAGTACACCACAGAATAAATGTTCTGCCTGGTAGGATTTAGCTGATCTGAGAAACGATTAGCTCTTCTCATGCAAATTTGGGCTTTAGATTCTATTAATTATTAATGAAATGTGATCAGAATGGATTTGTTCATCAGCTGTTAAGAGTGAAATTTACATATGTTTCAGTGCTCATTTAAATGTTAGCAGCTCCGAACATTTATCAAGGACAAACTCTCTATACCACTGGTCCTTAAATATAAATGCCTTTAAATATTGCTCATCATCCCCACAAAATTGAAGTTAACCTTAAACTGTTCTGTATTTTTAAAATGCAATGATTCTGATAATTATAAAGTTCAATTAGATAGCCAGTTTTTCCACTTTTGATTATAGACTAAGTCATTCTGAAAGCTATTCTTAAATATCCATGTTAAAAGAAATTGATTAGTTTCCTTGCAGATCATTTTCAGATCTTCTATCCATCCATCCATCCATCCATCCATCTTCTTCCGCGTAATCCTTTTTGGGTTGCGGGGGTGTGTCTTCTGTTAAAATACCACAACTGCACAAAAGAGTATCTAAATGAATATATAAAAAATAAACACCAAATAGATGAATGAAAGAATAGATGCATTTCATCGACCTAAACTTTTTAAAATATCTCATTAAGGAAAATACAGCACTCTAAATTTTATCCATATGCATAATGTGTTAAAATGAGTTCAACAGCACTACAATACAGCATCACTGATTTATCTGGAATTTAATTATTGATCTTAAATAAAAATAAAGTTTAAGCTTAAGCTTAAAAACGTGACAACCTAATAGTATTGAATGCAAAAGACGCAATAGATTTACACAAATGGTCCCCTCCAGTATACAACTAGGACAATATCAGTCACTACAGAGGGTGACAATATGTATGGGTACATATTCATACTATGTAGGATAACTAAGTAGACGGTTATGCTGTTTTTTCCATCTAGCTACAATGCTCCGCATTGTGTATATATATATTTATATATTTATGTGTACGTATGTATATTCACTGCTCTTATTTTTATTTTTCTTATCTTCTTAATTATTGCTCTGAGTGTTGCTATCCCTGTGCTGTTGCAATCCTGGAATTTCCCCATTGTGGGACTAATAAAGGCTTATCTTATCTTATCTTATCTTAAAATCACATTTCTGGTTTTCCATTCCCATTTTATTTGAATGGGGAGCCATATCCTACACAGATCCTCATTCTTGATGATTTTCCACACAGCCAACACCGGCCCCTGCTTTTACACATTGGCCTACAACTTCCAGTCATATACAGCCCAAGGAAGATGCACTGGAACTTCCGCAAAGCCAACTGGAAGAAATTCAGTGAAACTCTGGACCGGAGCATTGTTACCATCCCACTCCACACCATCACTGTAGATGAAGCATACAACCGCTTCTGCAGCGCAATCTTCAAGGCTGCCCATACTGCAATCCCACGAGGCTACCGACCCCTCTATGTCCCATGTTTGGACGGAGAAAGTGCTGCCCTCCTACAATCCTATCAAACATCAGGGGACCCAGAGATAGCAGACCATCTCATTGAATCGCTAAATACAGCCCGGCGAAAGAAATGAGAGGAGACAGTTGCTGACCGGAGCTTTACCCACTCTAGCAGGAAATGTTGGAGCCTCATCCGTCGCCTAGGAGCTGCACAGAAGCCCCTAGCCAAAGCCGAGCATCCGTCACACCCAACCAAGTTGCATCCCACCTACTGACTATCGCCAAAGCACCCCAAGACAAAGACACCAGAAGAGCAGTTACAACTGAGCTAAAAAAACACCAAAAAATGCCTGTAGAGGAAACGAACCCTGAACCCTTCGAGGCTGCTGAACTGGAGAAAGTCCTACAGGGCCTGAAATGTGGAAAGGCAGCAGGATACGATAACATCTTCCCAGAATTCATGAAGAATCTTGGCCCCCGAGCCCTAACCTGGTTGACACAATTCTACACAAGGATCACACAAACGAACTCGATCCCAAAGAAATGGCGGACAGCAAAGGTCATTGCCATCCCAAAACCTGGCAAAGACCACAAACTACCAGCAAGCTACCGCCCAATCTCCCTACTCAGCGTTCCTTACAAAATCATGGAGCGCCTAATACTGCAACGCATTTCCCCAGAAATAGAGGATATTCTAAGTGTGGATCAAGCAGGTTTCCGCAAGGACCGCAGTACAGGAGAACAAGTACTGGCCCTAACCACCTTCATTGAAAATGGCTTCGAGAGCAGACTGAAGACAGGGGCTGTGTTTCTCGATCTTACAGCCGCCTATGATACGGTCTGGCACAAAGGCCTCCTCCTGAAACTTATAAAGGCGATCCCTGCTTGGGCAACAGCAATTATAAAAACCCTGCTGACCAACCGAAGGTTCAGAGTCCACCTCAGTCAGAACACAAGTGCATGGAGAATGCAGAAAAACGGACTCCCAAAAGGCTCAGTTCTAGCTCCAACTCTGTTCAACCTCTACATAAACGACCTGCCTACTACAAAATCCCGCAAATTCATCTATGCAGATGACATCTGTTTGGCATTCCAAGCACCAGACTTTGAACCACTGGAACGGGTGCTCACGGAAGATCTTGCTAAACTGGACCAGTTCTGCAAAATCTGGCGCCTAAAACCAAGCCCAGCAAAAACCGTCTCCAGTGTATTTCATCTCCACAATGCAAAAGCTGCCAGAGAACTAAACATCCACCTGAGCGGACTCAAGCTTAAGCATGCCCCAAATCCAACTTATCTTGGAGTGACCCTTGATAGGACCTTATCCTTCAAGGAACATCTAAAGGGGACGGCTGCTAAGGTGAAAGTACGAAACAACCTGCTCTGCAAGCTCGCTGGTGCAAAATGGGGGGCGGCAGTCGCCACCCTGCGCACCTCAGCACTGGCCCTTTCATACTCTGTAGCAGAATATTGTGCCCCTGTCTGGTCCAGGTCATCTTACACACACCATGTAGACACCCAGCTCAACTCAACCATGAGAACTATAACTGGAACAATCCGCTCAACACCACTCCCCTGGCTCTCTGTACTGTCAAACATAGCCCCTCCACACATCCGGCGAGCAGCATTAACTCAAAGGATGCTCCAAAAAGTTAAAGATTTTCCTCACTTACCAATCCATGCAGATATCTACACCCCACCCACTGCCCGACTTTCATCCAGACGGCCGATTTGGAAAAACCCTCCCCCAGCTGACTTTACCATCCAGACAGCTTGGCAAGAGGAATGGGAAACCAAGGAGGTCCCAAACAAACAGCTGGTGATAAACCCCAACCAACAGGTCCCAGGCACCAACCTCCCAAGGAGACAGTGGTCTACACTCAATCGCTTCAGGACTGGACATGGCCCCTGCTTGGCCAGCCTTCACAGATGGGGCAGTAGCCCTAGCCCACTGTGCGCATGTGGAGAGGAGCAAACTATGGAACACATCATAGAGGCTTGCCCGCTCCAAAGACTGGAAGGAGGATTACACACCCTCCATACAGCAAACCAGGAGGCAACTGCTTGGCTTAAGGACTTTGCATTCGCTAAATAAATAAATAATCACTGTATAGTGATTTAGCTCCTAGTATAACAAGATTCATCACCTTAACACCGTACTGTTTGAGTTTGTTGGCGTTTAAGGGCCCATTTGCAATAAAGGGAGGGCAAAAAAAATAAGCATTTTGAAAAACTAGTGGTGGCCTTGTTGGTAGAGAATCTGCTCCTCACCCGAGAGACCAGGGTTCAAATCCCGGCCGGGTCATGCAAAGACCATATAAAAGTGGAACTTCCTGCTGTCCAGCTTGGTGCTCAGTAATAATGGAATAGAGGTGGGAAAATTTGTGGTGGCCCCTTGCAGGGCAGTGACCCCTTTGATTCTCCATGTGATTAACATTGTAGATTATCCATCCATCCATTGTAGATTAGAGAAATGTAATATCGTTCTACTGTACATGATTGGCTGTATGGATTGAATGACAATAAATTGGCTTTACCTATAAATAAAAAGTTGCAATGCTTCTTCCAGCATTTTTTTTTTTTTCTTGCAGCATTTGTCATCTCCTCTAGCCTGTTGCTTTTCCTGTATGGTCATTTCAGTACTGAATATATGTGTGTATGTATATATAATATATATCAACTACAAGCATATTATAAACCCATTTAAAGTTAGAGCTGTCCTCACCACCAACTTTTGGGGCTCCAAATATTCTGTCCAGTCTTCTGTCTCCCTTAGTAAACTTCATCAGTGATTTATGTAACACTGTGACGTTTCTAATGTCACTTTTTTGTGTGTGCAACTTTTTTTGTCAAAGTTTTACAGATTTTTTGGTAAATCAGACATTTTTTTTTCTTGTAAATTTGCCTACTTTTTGTATAAAAATGCAGTATTTCCCCCATGTTGTTTTCCACCTAAATTCACAGTTTCTCATAAAAATGTAGCATTTTTTTTCTCAAATTTGCATTTTTTTTTTTTTTTTGTCATGGAAAGTAAGCCTCTTTCCATACAAATAAATTTTTAATTTTTTTTTTTTTTACTCATCCAGCGCCTGCTTTCCTCTTGTGAATTTATACTATTTTCTGGTAAATTTGGTAGGGGTAAATTTGTTATTTACCTTTTTGGGGGGGGGGCAATACTTGAATCCTGAATTTGAAAACTGAACATCATTGTAAAAAAAATAAACATCTACATAATGAATTCTTAGTAAGTTTTTAACACCAGGATGATTTAGTCACAAATCTACTCACAGATTTGCTATTATTTCATGAGTGAAACAGCACACCTAAGCTGTGGTGTGCTGTGTTCATAATGCCTCTGCAAGCAGGATAACTGTTACTTTTGTCATAGTCTAGCTGACTAAATCACAGTAGTGCCCTTAGTTCATCTGCTTGGTAAGAAGTAGCCACATGGTGGCAAGTGGTGACGCCATAAATTAATGAAAAAAAAAAAAACAGTCCTGTCAGAATAAATGTGTTAATCACCACAACTGATTAATAACAAAATAAAATGAGTTAAGAATAATGGTGATTAAGCCTCATTCAGCAGCTAGATTAACCTCAGTTAATACTAATTGCACTGTTAAGCTGGTATTAAGAGGGAAGAAGTGCAAAAATCTAGCATAAATTACATCCTCCAAAACTGTCCATGAAGTACCTCTTTTAAACCATTTGAACATTAACTGAGCATTTTCATATCAGGAGCAAGAATGTGGCAGCAGCAGGGTGAGCCAAGAAGGAGAGGAGGTAAAGGTAACCAGAGAGGCACAGGAGGCACACATGACCAGGTAACAAAAGTCAAAACTTGATGTCTGCCAGTGCTGAAATACTTAACACATACTGGGTATTAAGTAGACCTGCTGCTTCATAGTGGCGTAGATTATTACAAGGCTGAATATAGATTTGGAAAATTAGGGAAATATTTTTTATATCTGTTACTAATATGGGAATGCCTAAATAAAGGGGTAAATTAGCTTTGCCCTTTTAGCAAAGTTAATGATTTTGCGCTCTTCCTCCACACTAGGATACATACTGTATAATGTCATTTTTTGCTTAAAAAATCCTTTTCCTTTAAAAATGAAAAAGAGGACATTGGAGACAACTGCCTGTACTAATGACCTGACAGTCCTATAATAAAAAGATTTTTTTTTTTTAAAATCCCGATATGGGCAGAGATCTCAACCCCCAAAAGGTTTGAAACAAAGTTACGCCCTTGCACTTTAGTGTAATATAGACACACTGAAAGTCACAAAACACGAAGAAAGAAGAGAGGCTGCTGCGTGTTCATGTGCCACATGCCATGTTTTGGAACAATAAGGGTGCAAAGGTCTAGAGAGAGCTGTTTGCTTCTACCCATCATGAGTTCATGAGGACATGAGTAGTTCTTGAAGTACAATTAGGACAGAAACACATCACTCTGCACATTTGTATGGTTGTGGACTGCCAGCGAATTGCGTATCCCACAAACCCCTCAAATCACAACACTTGCCAGCATTCGCCGCTCCATGAGATGCAGGGTTAACTGCATAAGCAGACAATTTCTGTAAAACTGTTAAAAAGACTGTTCTCTGTCACCAACAAATGTAAGGGATATTGTAAGAAATTCTCCACTCAAGACACTAAAGGTCTCACATCTGACCTGTAGAGCTGACAAGGCCAGTGGCTGACCTGACCCATTACCCCTAAGCCTAAAATTGTCATGACTGCGAGGAGAAAAGCTCACGTGCAGTCTGCTAACACCAGAGAAGGCACACGACACAGAGGGATAACATTTAACACAACTTTATTGAAAATAAACACACCGTTGTAGAGAAAAACGATGCACATCAGGGGAAACACACAGCCTGAAAGAGAGGGAGACGAGAGCGGATTAGGAATGAGGAGGAAGGCTTCGAACAATGAATTAACAGGGGTAGATCTTACTGTGAGTGAGCAGAGAGCCCGGCAGAGGAACCCAGCGAGAGGTGGAGGAGCCAGCAGGACAGGGCTGGCGGGAAGTGAAGAGGAGTGGAGCTGTGGGGATGAAGGCAGGTGGAGAAGGCAGTCTGGCTCAAAGATGATGATAGGACAGGTGAACGTGCTGCAGCCCCGGAGACGCACCTTGGAGATGGCAGCAACCTGGGGAGAAATGAGGAAAAGGAGAGTTAAGCTGAGTTCCCAAAAAACCTTTAGTTCTTGTCCTACATCAAGGTAGCTGTACCAAACGAGTCAGCACCGAAGCGTTCACAAACAGGTCCTTTTAAGCGCTAGCAGAGAAGAGGCAGCAGGTGCATCCACTCATGCAGGTGGGCTGATGACCTGCAGAGCCGGGAGCCTGATGGAGAACCTCCCACAGAAAGGGAGTGGGAGCGAGCTAACCTGGTCATCACAGTTCCCCCCTCAAGGGCCGCCTCCTGGCGGCCCACCGGGCTTGTTAGGATGGGCTTGGTAAAAGTCATGGATCATCCCCCTATCATGGAAGTTGGAGCTGAGGATCCATGACCTCTCTTCTGGGCCGTAGCCCTTCCAGTTTACCAGGTATTGCAAGCCCCAGCCCCGACGGTGAATGTCCAGAATCCTCTGAATGGTGTAGGTGGTCTGGCCATCGAGGATCCAAGGAGAAGGAGGAAGAGGAAGAGGAAGAGGAAGAGAAGGAGGAGGGTTGGGCGGAGGAGGGGGGGCAGAGAGGACGGGCGGAGAGGAGCTTGATCTTGGAAACGTGGAATGTGGGGTGGATGCAGAGCATCAGCGGCAGCTCCAGGTGGACCGTCACGTCATTAATGATCCTGGAGATGGTAAAAGGACCAAGGAAGCGAGGTGACAGTTTTCTGGATGCCGACTTCAGCGGGACCTGGTCTACTGACAACCACATGCTCTGACCGACTGCATATTTGGGTGCCGGGACCTGCTTGTGGTCTGCATATTGGCGATTCCACTCTGCTGAATGAAGAAGGTCCTCTAAAGGTGGTGGCAGTGGCGAGCATGTGCCCCCACAGATGGCACGGCCACTTCCCTCTCTGCCATAGACAGCGCGGGGGGTAATACCCAATAGATGCTTCAAAGGGTTTCAACCCGGTGGCTGAGGAAACAGCAGAGTTGTGGGCATACTCCACCCAGGTCAAATGGGTGCTCCAGAAGGATGGGTTGCAGGAAGCCACACATTTCAGGGCAGCCTCCAGGGACTGGTTCACGTGCTCAGCCTGTCCGTTACTCTGAGGGTGGTATCCGGAGGTGAGGCTGACCGTGGTACCCAGGGAGTGGCAGAAGGACTTCCATACTTGAGAGGTGAATTGAGAGCCCCGGTCAGACATGATGTCCAAGAGGATGCCATGAAGGCGGACGACATGAGAGGTCAAAAGGTTGGCAGTCTCGGAGGCGGAGGGCAACTTGGGGAGGGGCACCAAATGGATGGCCTTCGAGAAGCGGTCAATGATAGTGAGGATAACTGTGTTGCCCTGCAGGGGGGGGGACCTGTGACAAAGTCCAACGCTACCTGCGACCAAGGGCAACTAGGAACCGGCAGGGGATGCATGAGACCGGCAGGAGGTGAAGAGTCTGATTTGTTCCTGACGCCTCCACTCCTCGAGGGCCAGTTTGATGGCCAGAAGCTCTTGGTCTTCTACGTTGTAGCTTCTCTCGGCCGGCATGAGCCGCCGAGAGAAATACATGCATGGGTGGAGCTTCTGATCGGAGGCTGAACGCTGTGAGAGGACAGCGCCCATCCCCGAATCAGAAGCATCCACCTCTACAATGAACTAGAGCTGAGAGTTGACCTAGGCTAAGATAGGCGTGTTGGAAAACAGGGCTTTCAATTTGGAGAAAGCCCGCTCCGCTGCCTCAGACCAGGCAAAAGGCACCTTGACCGAGATCAGCTGGGTGAGAGGCTGTGCAACCCCACTGTAATTCCTGATGAACCTGCGATAAAAATTTGCAAAACCTAAAAAGCATTGGAGATCTTTGTGGGACTGTGGGGTAGGCCAATCAAGCACAGCCTTCACCTAAGGGGAAGTGAGGGCCAGGTTGGCCCTCACTTCCCCTTCGGCAACTATGAACCCCAGTAAGAAAGTGGAGCGGGTGGAAAACGCACACTTTTCGGTCTTCACAAAGAGCTGGTTTTCCAGGAGCCACTGTAACACGGCCCGGACGTGGACTGTGTGCTTCTCCAGTGTATGGGAAAAAATTTAAATGTCGTCAAGATAAAAACAAAAACAAATTGCTTAACTATATTGCGGAGAATGTCGTTGATCATGCACTGGAAGATGGCCGGGGCATTTGCCCAAAAGGCATCACTAGATATTTGAAGTGTCCCAGATGTGTTTTGAAGGCCGCCTTCCACTTGTCCCCTTCGTGTATGCAGGCCAGATGGTACGCGTTGCGCAAGTCTAATTTGAAAATCCCCTGTGCATGCTGAAGGAGCTTGAACGCGGAATTGATCAGAGGCAGAGGGTATTTATCCTTAACAGTGATTGCATTGAGCTCGCAGTAATCGATGCACGGGCGCAGAGATCCATCCTTCTTCCCAACAAAAAAGAGCCCCGCTCCAAGAGGAGCCAGTGTGGGCCAAATGAGGCCGGTGTTCAGGGAGCCCTTAATGTAGCTTTCCATCACCTCCCTTTCCAGCCCAGAAATGCTGTAGAGCCAGCTGGAAGGCAACCGCGCACCCGGGAGGAGGTCAATAACACAGTCGTAAGAGCAGTAAGGTGGCAAAGAAAGTGCTCTTGACTTGCAAAAGACCTCTCCACGGTCATGGTAGACCTTGGTTACGAGGCTGAGGTCCGGCGGCTCCACCGGCAGGGAGGAGATGGGAAGGGATGGTGAGCATGTGGCCGAACAGAGACAGGATGCTAGACAAAAGGGGCTTCAGGAGGATATTGAATTTTGGTCCCAATTGATAATAGGGTTGCGCTTCTGGAGCCAAGGATAACCCAGGACCACCGGGTAAGATGAGCTAGGGAGAATAAAGAACGACAGAGTCTCCCGGTGGTTCCCGGAAAGAAAGATGGAGATCGGCACTGTGCGTTCAGTGACGGAGGCTAGACTACAGCCAGACAATGCCGCAACATTTAAGGAAGCTGACAGCTTAGTAGTGGGGATGCCTACCTCCCACATAAGCCGTGAGGAAATTAAATTCTGTTCCGCCCCTGAATCAATTAATGCTGAAACCCTCCTCTCGACCCCTGGTAACTGGATGAGAGCTGGGATAGAAAAGTTACTGGGGGGATTAATTGAATTCCCGCCCGCCAGACTCCCCACGGCTACTGACGGGCCGTGTCTTTTTGGCTTAAGATGGCAGTTAAACAGTTTGTGCTCCAAAGAGCCACAGTACATACACACACTGACTTTCTTCCGTTGCTGGTGCTCCTCCAGAGTCAAACAGATGGCCAAACACCGTCGCTTCAGAGGAAGAGTCAGGTTTGCCTGCGCCAGTAACTGGAGGGGTGTGCGCGAAGTGGGCGGACCGGAGGAAGTCTTCCGCTCCTTCGCGTGCTTGCGGTACTGTTTATACAAACTGATGGCCTGATCAATGAGCCCATCCAAAGAGGAGGGGATCGCATGAACTGCCAGGTTGTTGCGAAAGTTGGTGTTCAGACCTTG